>CM069134.1:31716544-32330097 GCA_035221665.1 Okamejei kenojei
TATAGTCACTCAGTGAGTGGGTGGGAGATTGCAACCTTCACAAATGTTTCCACTAATGCAATCAACCCGGCGTGCACAAACAAATAGATCAAATAGAACAAGGTGACGTACAACTTTAGGCTGTGCACGCCATATGCAAGAAGACTCAATGAGTAGCACCTCTTACCTATAAGTCAGTTTGTGTTCAAGTCACATTCAAACTGATGGATTTGTTTGTCACGTACATTGAGGTACAGCGCAAAGCTTGTTTTGATTGATTGATTGAAAGATACAGTATGGAAACAGGCCTTTCAGCCCATGCCGACCATTGATCACCCATTCACATTAGTTCGCATTTTCTCCCTACACATTAGGGGTGATTTACAGAAGCCTGTTAATCTATCAGCCGCCTATCTTTGGGAGGAAACCGGAGCATCCGGAGTAAAACCCATGCGGTCACAGGGAGAACTTGCAAACTCCACACAAACAGCACTCAAGGCTAGGATCAAACCTGGGCCTCTGGTGCTGAGACACAACAGGTCTGCCAGCTGCGTCACTGTGTCGCCCCCTTGTGTACCAAATCTAGGCTAATGCTCCAATCCAGTAATTGGAGAGCGTTGCATTGTAACATCTTTCAGGTGTGGTATTAAAACCTTCTGAGAGATTGTAGGGTATGATTTCAGAGCTCCTCTAGGTGCCTTGGTAAACCAATATACTGTAGATTATTTGGTAATTACCATACTTTTGTTCATGAGCCACGAATGAATGGTGCAGAATGCTTGAAGGACAAGATTGACATTTCTGCTTCTTTCTCTTTATCTCTATGGCAGCTCATAGAAAAGGCCAAAGATAGACACAAAATGCTGGAGTAAGTCAACGGGTCAGGCAGCATCTCTGGAGCAAAATAGGATATTCCTAGAGGAAAGAATATTCTGTTTTTTCCAGAGATGCTGCCTGACCTGCTGACTTATTCCAGCATTGTGTGTCTATCGGTGTAAACCAACATCTGCAGTTCCTTCGTACTCATAGAACAGGCCCTTTCCCTTGAACCCAGTCAGTAATATTGATTTATACATGGTCTGCCTGGTGACTTTCCTTTCTCTTGTTCAAGTTCAGAATTTAAACTACTTTAGAAATGAGGAATGGCACTCAGCCCTGTGAAAAGAGCCCTAATAGACTGATCTTCAGACAACACTGCAACAGTTTGGAAACAACTTTCAGTTCGCAGGCTGTCAGATTGATTAAATTAATGATTGGTCATGTGAATTACCATTTTTAGAATTTTTATCTAGTAATTAAATATTGCATCTTTACTCTATGAACAAGGTACCGTTGTACAGATTTTTGCATATGGGCATCACATTAAAAATTTTTTGCTGCTTTATCTCCAATCGTATTAATTAACTTTACTAGTCAGAAATGTTGTTATTACTGCAATCAGATGAATCTTAAAACTCAGCTCAAGAGCACCCGGAATAACAGCACCCGGAATAACAGCACAACTCCTTTATTCAAAAACGCCAGAAATAAATCAAACAAATGGGTTAAAGAGAAGGTCAGCGGATAATCAATGGGACAAAGGGATCGCATGATACAAGTCACAAGAATCTAGGGTTTGGGTTAGTTAGGTGAGCATTTAAAACGTAGCAATGAATCCCAACACGTATGCCCCTGTCCCACTTAGGAAACCTGAACGGAAACCTCTGGAGACTTTGCGCCCCAACCAAGGTTTCCGTGTGGTTCCCGGAGGTTTTTCACCTCCGGCAACCACCTTCAACTAGCATCGCAACCGGCTTCGACTAAAAAATTACAGTTTTTTAAACGGAAACCACTTTAGACCATTAGGGAGACTGACAAAAACCTCCGGGAACCGCACGGAAACCTTGGTCTCCAGAGGTTTCCGTTCAGGTTTCCTAAGTGGGACAGGGGCATAAAGGACAAAGTGATGGAGTGACTCAGCAGGTCAAGCAGCATCTCTGGAGATGTTCCGGACCTACTTCCAGTGCTCCCCCCTCCACTTTCAGTCTGAAGAGTCCCGACCCAAAACCTCACGCATCCTTTTTCTAGAGATGCCCCTGACCGGCTGAGTTACTCCAGCACTTTGTGTCTATCTCTGGAGAACATGGATAGGTGACATTTCAGTTTGAGATCCTTCAATGCATGGCATGTGATTTTGTTTCTACAGTCCCAACACTTGGTATGTATGCGATGATACCAAATATTGAAAGTAGGGATAGACCATGGAGTCCCTGTGTCTGCATTGCGATTCAATATCATGGCAGATTCTGTACCTCAACTCCATGGTCTTTCTCAACCCTTTTGTATTATATTTACAAATGTTTAAAAAAATGTTTTATAATTTCTTGGAATGGTAAGACCTCAAATTTCAAAGCTTTCTGCCACAGTCTCATCTACTCTCACTTTACAGATGTGTGTAAGAGTGCATAAAACATTAACACTGGTAATATGCTTGGGCTGTGTGGTAGACACTTAACATTGTTTATTGCCCTCCCTGCACCAAGAAACAGATTTGAATTCAGAGATGGCCATGTGCATATGTTTACCTTAAGCACGTTGCAAAAGCTCTCCTGGGATTTCGATGCACAAAGTGAATTGGGAAGCCTTTGAAGGTATGTCCGTCGGGTACCGCTCGCTTGATGGCATCTTGGAACTCCTCGTTGCCCGTGGACACTCCAGTTGTGCGCTCAATCTCATATGCAGCAAGTGCTGGCGATAGCAAGTAAGACAGATGGTCATCCCACACAGTGGTCAGGCTGAGATCCTGTTGAGGTGGAATCAGGACTGATGAAAGGTCACCGATATATTAAATGGCAAGTGGCAACAATCCTATTATTGATTAAGATCTCAGGATAGGACATTCTTAACATCATAATTTGCAGATATTGCACCAAGATCTTCGGTTTCCTCCCACACTCCAAAGACGTACAGGATTGCAGGTTAATTGGCTTGGTATAAATGTAAAAGTGTCCCTCGTGTGTAGGATAGTGTTAGTGTGCGGGGATCGCTGGGTGGTGACCTGCTAGTCCCGCACTCTGTATTTTCTAAATGAGTTATCTTTGGCAAGTCTCTTCCAGTTCCCTTGGATTGTCCTTAAGGGCTGCAGAAAGGCTAATGGGATGGCATCATTTAAAAGGGCAACTGGGAAACAGCAGGCATTTTAGCTTGAGGTGTTATAGGAAAGATGGTTGCAAGATATAATCAGAAATACATTTATCCATTAAAGGGTTGCAATAAAGAGATGTACTGATGGAGATTTCCAATGTGAATTATGAAAAAAAGTCATAGACATTACTGTGAGGAAACTATCACAATGACAGAGCACTAAGTCAAAGGCAAAAGGGACCCGTAGATACAATCTGTTGGAGGAGGATGGGAGGAAGCACATGAAGATAAATGTCAGCAGTGACAAATTGGCCTGTTTGCGGTCAGATTTTAAATTTGATAATTTTTGGGGGGCGTTTTTATGGACAGAAGCAGTCAATGACACTGGCTTTGTGTGCAGCTCTGCAGCAGTAACATCAGATTCATCAGCGATCAGGGTAAATACACTGGGGAAACTGCCCACACGTCTGCAACTGATAAAAAATATTTGTGCTAGTAATAAAACCTTAAACAGGAAAGCCAGGTTATTGGCAAATTTAATGCTTCTTTCAGGTATTATTCAGTTTCAAACAAATGCCGTGCAACGCGTGACAAGCGCGGAAACAGGCCCTTAACACTATCCTACACACACTGGGGACAATTTATAATTTTTTCAAGCCAATTAACTTACAAATCTGTATGTCTTACCAGTGTAGGAGGAAACCGGAACTCCTGGAGAAAACACACACCGGTCACGGGGTGAACATACAAACTCCATACAGGATCAAACCCGGGTCTCTGGAGCTGCAGAGCTGCACCATCGTACCCATATATACAGTGCCCTCCATAATGTTTGGGATAAAGACCCATCATTTATTTATTTGCCTTGGTACTCCACAATTTGTGAATTGTAATTTTAAAAAATCACATGTGGTTAAAGTGCACATTGTCAGATTTTATTAAAGGCCATTTTCATACATTTTGGTTTCACCATGTAGCAATTACAGCTGTGTTTATACATAGTTTCCCCCCCCCCCCCATTTCAGGGCACCATAATGTTTGGGACACATGGCTTCACAGGTGTTTGTAATTGCTCAGGTGTGTTTAATTGCCTCCTCAATGCAGGTATAAGAGAGCCCGCAGCATCTAGTCTTTCCTCCAGTCTTCCCATCACCTTTGGAACCTTTTATTGCTGTTTATCAACATGAGGACCAAGGTTGTGCCAATGAATGTCAAAGAAGCCATTATGAAACAGAAACAAGAATAAAACTGTTTATTATAAATAACAATATACATCAGCCAAACCTTAGGCTTACCAAAATCAACTGTTTGGAAAGAGCACTGGTGAGCTTACTAATCGCAAAGTGACTGGCAGGCCAAGGAAGACCTCCACAGCTGATGACAGAAGAATTATATCTATAATAAAGAAAAATCCCCTGACACATGTCCGAAAGATCAGAAACACTCTTTTTGCCAATGACCACTGTCCGCAGAAGACCTCATGAACAGAAATACGGAGGCTACACGGCAAGATGCAAACCACTGGTTAGCCGCATAAATAGGATGGGCAGGTTACAGTTTGCCAAGAAGTACTTAAAAGAGCAACCACAGTTCTGGAAAAAAGGTCTTGTGGACAGATGAGACGAAGATTAACTTATATCAGAGTGATGGCAAGAGCAAATTATGGAGAAGAGAAGGAACTGCCTAAGATCCAAAGCATGCCACCTCATCTGTGAAACACGGTGGTGGGGGGTGTTATGGCCTGGGCATGTATGGCTGCTGAAGGTACTGGCTCACTTATCTTCATTGATGATACAACTGCTGATGGTAGTAGCATAATGAATTCTGAAGTGTATAGACTATCCTATCTGCTCAAGTTCAAACAAATGCCTCAAAACCCATTGGCTGGCAGTTCATTCCACAGCAAAACAATGATCCCAAACATACCGCTAAAGCAACAAAGGAGTTTTTCAAAGCTAAAAAATGGTAAATTCTGGAGTGGCCAAGTCAATTACCCGATCTGAACCCAATTGAGCATGCCTTTTATATGCTGAAGAGAAAACTTGAAGGGGACTAGCCCCCAAAGCAAGCATAAGCTAAAGATGTCTGCAATACACGCCTGCAGAGCATCACCAGAGAAGACACCCAGCAACTGATGATGTCCATGAATCGCAGACTTCAAGCAGTCATTGCATGCAAAGGATATACAACAAAATACTAAACATGACTACTTTCATTTACATGACATTGCTGTGTCCCGAACATTATGGTGCCCTGAAATGGGGCGGGGGGGGCGGACTAAGGACAAAGGACAAGGACATTTATTGTCACATACACCAATTGGTGTAGTGAAATTTGTCTTGCCATGCAGCACATAGATAAAAATAAGACATAACATTAAAAAATTTAACATATAACATAAAAAACATCCCCCCCACAATGGTTCCCATTATGAGGGAAGGCACAAAGTCCAGACCCCATCTCCAGTTCACCCATAGTCGGGCCTATTGAGGCCTCCACAGGGGGCCGATGTTCCAGGCCCTTCTTCGCCAGGTGATGGTGCTCCGGCGGCGGGAGAACCCTCTCAGCAGCTTGGAGTGCCTGTAACGGTTGCTTCCTTGCTGGAGACCGCGGCTTCCGACGCCAACAGGCCGCGCTGGACGGAGCTCCACAACTGGCGATCTCACCGAGAAATCCCAGGCTCCCGATTTAAATTTCAGTGCCGCCCCACAGTCCCGCAGCTCCGCGATGTTCACCTGCGGTCTTCAGCTCACCGGAGCTCCAGCGCGGCGACCCAGGCAAGGCATCGCCCGCTCCGCTCCGCGATGGCGCCCCAGTGCTGCGCCGCTGCCGAGGCCCTGGTTCTAGGCGGTCCCCTCAGGAAACGCCGCTCCAGGCCGCAAGGACGGGTCGACGGTGCAGCCCGGAGAAAGCTGCCTCTCCGACCAGGAAGGGACCCTAGAAAGCAGTTTCCCCCTTCCCCACCCCCACATAAAAAAGGCTAGGACTCCGTAAAACTCAACTAACTAAAAATAAAAAAGAGAGATAAGACGGACAGCTGCAGGCTGGGCAGCCACACCCGTACAGGACGGCGCCCCTATTAGGTATGTATAAATACTGCTGTAATTTCTACATGGTGAGACAAAAATGTATAAAAATGGCCTTTATTAAATTCGGACAATGTGCACTTTAACCACATGTGATTTTTTCTATTACAAATCTCAAATTGTGGAGTACAGATGCAAATAAATAAATGATGGATTTTTGTCCCAAACATTATGGAGGGCACTGTATGGGCAAGGAATGCCAAACATAGCAGGAAGACCTCGCTATCATATATATACACCAATTTTTAACTTTATGACAATTGCAACCCTTTAATGTAGATAGGCAGCTTGAACAGAAAAACTGCGGGAAGAACCCAGCAGGTCAGGCAGGATCTGTGGAAGGATCAATTTGCTTTTTTCGCCTTGTAGCCCACAAAGCCAATTCTTCTTACTGGTAATCAACATCGCAGAAAGCTTTCCACTGTGGCTCATAGCAAACTGTGAGGCTTTGACCAGTTTCAAGGTTGCTCCTTGCCTCATGCTATCAAATTATAAGCTGCAAAATTTGCATCATATCTTTTTATTAAAGAAAGGAAAGGAAATTTGAATAAAACATTTCCATCTCCTTTTAATTATAACTCCGTTTAAGAGGCTTTTAGATAGGCAAATGTATATTAACGGAATGGAGGGATTTTGATCACGTGCAGCAGATTATCTTGACATTATTTTCAGCACAGACATTGTGAGCAGAAAGGCCTGTCTGTGCTGTTCCATGCTGTACCTCTATAAGAGTGGCATTCAATTAGTGTGTGCGTGTGTGTGTTGACAGAAATATGGTCACATTACTCTTTTTTGAGGTCTCTTGGAGATCTCAAAAAAACGAGGGGGTGGGGGGCAGTGGTGTAGCTTGTAGAGCTGCTGCCTCACACCACCAGAGTTCAATCCTGACCTCAGGAGCTGTCTGTATGGAGTTTGCACGTTCTCCCTGTGACCGCCTGGGAGCTGCGCATTCCTCACGCATCTCCAAAACACTCCCTCTCTTAAATTGTTCCTGGCGTGTGGGGAGTAGATAAGAAAGGGGGATAACGCGGAACGAGTGTGGGTGGGTGATCAGTGGGTCAGCTTGGACTCAGTAGGAGGAAAGGCCCGTTTCCTAAACAAAACACATTACCTCCGTTCATTTCCTTACCTTCCTATGCTCAGAAATCAGGCCCCTCAAAACCAGTTCAATCTCATTGCTTGCGGCCGCGGCATCAATCACTGGAGCGCACAAAGGTGGAAATGGTGGCAATGAAGTCGATGAGCCAGGAGCACACACAGATTTTATGGCCTCGGTACTCATGGGTTTCCACTTCGATTCGTCATTCAGGTCAAAGTGGCTCAGTTCAACTGTGTCAGATGGCTGGCAATTTGCATAAAAGCTCTGGTGATTGAAGAGGCAGCCGATTGAACAATATGGATACGCTCTCTTCGGTTGCTCTACTAATGGTGGGTCATCAGGGTTAACTGGCCTGTGAATGTATCTATACAATAACAGGAACAAAGTCTACTTTAGAAACATCTCTTGGTACAGAAAAAGATTCTCAATAACATCTGTGACAAAATGGTCGATGCGCAATTAAGAGAGGCAGTAGATATATTCAGTCAATGTTTAATTTAAACAAATGAAGTCAAATTAAACATTGACAGAATCTAATGTTTCCCTTAATCTTAATGGGAAAAATTATGCATCAACCACATTCTCAGAATTTGAATAGTAAGTTGACGAATTTGTAAACAATTACTTCCCACAGCAACAAAGAGCATTAGCATTAGAAACAAGGAAAGGCAATTAAGTCCCTCAAGCTTGTTCCATCTTTTCAGATCATGGCCGTTCTGATCGCTGGCTTCAAGTTTACTTTAGTGCAAGGTACAGAATTCTCAATCCCTCGTGTTCAACAATAGGATGTTTCAGGTCGGGACCCTTCTTCAGTTTGAAGAAACATCCCGACCCGAAACGTCATCTATCCAATTTCTCCAGAGATGCTGCCTGACTCGCTGAGTTACTCCAGCATTTTGTGTCTATCACACAGTAACTTTTTACAGTTAACACAAAACAGTACATCACAATAGCAGGCCCTTTGGCACACAATGTCTGTGCTGAGCGTCATGCCAAGTGCCTATCTAAAATTCTATCAGGTTTCCCCTCAGCCTCAATCAAGATGCTTAATGAAAATAATCCAAGTTTGTCTAATCTCTCATAACTGATATCCTTGAATCTAGGCAGCATTTTGGTAAACTTCTTCCACACCCTTTCCAAAGCCTCCACATCCATCCTGTTGTGGGATGACAAGAACTGGACTCAATACTCCAAACGTGACCCAACCAAAGTTTCATGCAGCTGCAGGGTTACACAAAAAGCTGGAGAAACTCAGCGGGTGCAGTTTCATGCAGCTGCAACATGTTTTCCTGACTTGTGCTCATTTGGAAGTTATTATTCAGCAACAGACAACAAAGCATTGAAAGGAAAAAGAAAAGTAAAACATAGAAGTCTAGCATGAAACATAAAAGATTCAAGACCTAAATTGCTTTGTAAAAAGGAAAAATATTAAAGTTAATATGTATCCCTTACAGGATGGGATGTAAATTTATGTTGAGAAATTAGGAAAAAGGCAGATAAATTAAACTCCTTTGGGTCTATCTTCAAAGAAATCACATAAAACCCATAGTCCCGTTTATATTCCGCTTGGGGAGTCTGCATCCTTTGGGCTTGAACAATGAATTTTCTCAATTCTGTTAACCCTTGCTGTCTCCTCCCCTTCAGCCCTCGGGCCCTGGCATTCCCTCTATCTCTATCTCCCTCCCCCACCCTAGTCGCACTAGCTTCTCATTTTCACACCACAAACAGCTTACAATGGCTTGTTCCCTTTATCATCGATACTTTTTTGCATATCTTTCATTCATTGTTCTTTATCTCTCCACATCACCGTCTATCTCTCTCGTTTCCCTGATCCCTGACCAGTCTGAAGAAGGGTCTCGACTCGAAACGTCGCCTATCTCCTTCGCTCCTTAGATGCTGCTGCACCCGCTGAGTTTCTCCAGCTTTTTGTGTAGTCCCGTTTATATCATCGGGTCGATGGTGGAAATGGTCAAGAGCTTCAAATTCCTGGGCGTGCATATTTCCGAAGATCTCTCCTGGTCCCAGAACACTGATACAATCATAAAGAAAGCACATCAGCGCCTCTACTTCCTGAGAAGATTACGGAGAGTCGGTATGTTGAGGAGGACTCTCTCGAACTTCTACAGGTGCACAGTAGAGAGCGTGCTGACCGGTTGCATCGTGGCTTGGTTCGGCAACTTGTGCGCCCAGGAGCGGAAAAGACTGCAAAAAGTTGTAAACACTGCCCAGTCCATCATCGGCTCTGACCTCCCTACCATCGAGGGGATCTATCGCAGTCGTTGCCTCAAAAAGGCTGGCAGCATCATCAAGGACCTACACCATCCTGGCCACACTCATATCTCTCCACAGCCTTCAGGTAGAAGGTACAGGAGCCTGAAATCTGCAACAACCAGGTTCAGGAATAGCTGCTTCCCCACAGCCATCAGACTATTAAACTCAACTGAAACAAAATCTGAACTTTAATTAGCCTACTGCGCGCTGTGTGTGTGTGATCACACACACAAAATGGCATATGGACACACTGATCTGTTCCGTATTATTTATGCCTGCAATATTCTGTTGTGTCGAAAGCAAAGCAAGAATTTCATTGTCCTATCTGGGACACATGACAATAAACTCTCTTGAATCTTGAGAAGTAGTGGAAATAGCCAAGTAAAGTATGAGTTCAAAGATATTAGGCATTAATAAAAATAAAAGTACTGGAGAAAGTAATGAGACTGAAAGCCAATATATCTCCATTCTAAGGTTTTGAAATAAATGGTTATGGAGATGAATTTGATGTCATCTTCCAAATTTCCATAGATTCTATACTGATTCCCAAAGATTTAGACAGCAAATTTAACCCCACAATTTAAGAAGAGGGAGATAAAAACGAAGTTAGAAACCAACTGGCCTGGCATCTCGGAAAATGCTGAAATGTAACCAGAATAATACAGCACGGAAACAGGCCCTTGGGGCCAACTCGTCCATGCCGACCAAGATGCCCCATCTAAGTGGCAATGTTACAAAATTTTGAGATTTTAAAAATCAAGTCTGCAATTTATCCCATCGGATAAAGCATAAAAAATAGTTTAATTTGACACCTAATTCACTTTCATATCTTCAGTATTAAAAAAGTTATGGCCATTTTCATACTCGGAAATTAGCATCTTGTTCCCTATTGCTTTTCCATTGACTTAACACAAAAGCTGTGATCAAGGACAGTCAAAAGCCCATAACCTTCTTAAAAAATTAAGAGAACTGAATGAAATTTTCACATTATAGATTGAAGCATTCTGAAAAAAATATGAAACAATCTAACTTGGATGACCTGAAATTAAAGCATATAATTAGTTAGTTACATAATTGTAGCTAATTACAAAATTAAATTACCAGATCTAAACATCTATCCATTTCTTAAGAAAAGGTTAACATTTTTAAACAGCCTAAGTGTCCAAATAACATTCACACAAGAATTAACAATATAACATGATTTTTAAATCTCATTGTCATGAATTTATTGGCCAAATGGAAGGAATTTAGTGTTTAATTCCCGCCATTTGGCCATTTTAATCATCTTGCGAGTGGGATTTTGTGGAACGCGATCGTTTGGAACGTTGCTGTTGCGGTGAATTTAAACCCCGTATCGGCAGGAAAAATACTGCTGGTTCGTATGGGTCCTAAGTCACCTTTTCGTAACGTGAAATTTTGATTAAAGGAATCCTAAGATGCAAGTTTATATGAAAAAATAAACGGTGCACCTTGCCTTGTCCCCTACGTGAGATCCGTCCCGTTGTCAGCGTTGACGGCATTAGAAGATAATTTTAATTTTACTCCTGCTATTAAATTATCCAGCGCTAATTTTAATAAACTTAATAAAACGGCAGTCGATGCGATTTTTCTTCAGCAACTAAACAGCCTGTTCAAAACCGATTTGAATAGTCTGAAGAAAAAACACATTTTAAACCCGCCCGCTCTCAAAGGCGCCAAAGTCGCGCACACGGCCAGTGACAGAACTGCAGCGCCGCTGAAGGTAAGTTTTGTAACATACCTAATCTAGTTCCATTTGTCTGCGTTTGGCCCATACCCTCTCAACATTTCCTATCCATGCACTAGTCCAAGTCGTTTAAATGCTGTTTTAGTACCTGCCTCAACTACCTCCTCTGGCAAAGTTGCCCCTCAGGCTCCTATAAAATCTTGCCCCTTTCACCTTAAACCTATGTCGTCCAGTTTTTGATTCCCCTGCTCTATGTAAAAGGCTCTGTGCATTTATCCTATCTATTCCATAGGAAGCAGTAGCAAGACAATCTTTTATATTATTATAATATTATTATTATTATTATTATTATTATTATTATTATTATATCGTTCAAAACATTAGCGACGCAGTGGTGCTGGTTTCCATCTTTTATAAGGTTCCGCACAATGGATTATTGAACAAAACCCAGTAGGAATAAATGTATAATTTTCCATTTGGAAAGTTGTGACTGATACTTGCTTTCAGGGGCACCAGCTGTTTACCAGCTATATCAATGATTTGAATAAGTAACATATACAAATTGGATGATGATGCAAAGCTGGGTGGAAGTGTAAAGGTTGCAGAGTTATTTCAGGAAAGACGTAAATGAAGAGTCAAGGGCATGACAGTGGGGAAAATTGCATGGTTATCTCTTTCAGTGGAAAAAAAATAGAAAGATGGAGTAATATCTTTAAACATAGAAACATAGAAATTAGGTGCAGGAGTAGGCCATTCAGCCTTCGAGCCTGCACCGCCATTCAATATGATCATGGCTGATCTCCAACTCAGTATCCCGTACCTGTACCCTCTGATCCCCTTCTGGCCTCAACTACCCTCTGTGGCAGAGAGTTGACTCACCATTCTCTGTGTGAAGAAAGTCTTTCTCATCTCGGTCTTAAAGGATTTCCCCCTTATCCTTAAGCTGTGACCCCTTGTCCTGGACTTCCCCAACATCGGGAACAATCTTCCTGCATAGCCTGTCCAACCCCTTAAGAATTTTGTAAGTTTCTATAAGCAGTCCTGACATGAACTCCACACCAAGACCCTGTACAACTGTAGAAGTACTCAAATCCTTTTGCTATGAAAGCTAAACATACCATTCGATTTTTTTGCCTGCTGCACGATCGGAGTCCTGTTTTTGAAGTGGTGCCAAACATTTGCCCACTCACCCACTATCCAAGGCATCCTCCTCACAGCGAACACTGCCCCCCAGCTTAGTGTCATCCGCAAACTTGGAGGCCTTCAATTCCCTCATCCAGATCATTAATATATATTGTAATAGCTGGGGTCCCAGTACTGAGCCCTGCGGTACCCCACTAGTTACTGCTGCCATTGTGAAAAGGACCCGTTTACTCCTACTCTTTGCTTCCTGTTTGCCAGCCAGTTCTCTATCCACATCAATACTGAACCCCTAATACCGTATGCTTTAAGTTTGTATACTAATCTCTTATGTGGGACTTGTCGAAAGCCTTCTGGAACAGATATACCACATCCACTGGGGAAAAATTCCACAAGATTCGTCAGACATGATTTACCTTTTGTAAATCCATGCTGACTTTGTCCAATGATTTTCACCACTTTCCAAATGTGCTGATCTTTAATAACTGACTCTAGCAGTTTCCCCACTACCGATGTTAGACTAACTGGTCTGTAATTCCCCGTTTTCTCTCTCCCTCCCTTCTTAATAAAAGAGGGGTTACATTTGCTACCCGCCAATCCTCTACTCCAGGTTTAATGGTGAGAGTCTGGTATTCATAGGAACTTTGATGTCCTTGTACACCTAACAGAGAGTGAGCATACAGATTAAGCCATCATCCAGGAGGCAAATGGTATGTTGGCCTTTATAACAAAATGGGTTTGAGTATAAAAGATTTATTGCTCAATTATATAGGTTTGCTGATAGCACATCCAGAATGATTGTCACATATCTGACCTACCTTCCAAATGAAGAGTATATTTGAGATCAAGAGATTGGCAAAAGTTGGCTCGTTTTGCGAGGACTGGCTCCATACTGTTAAATTTAAGAAAAAGACTGTGGTGTCTTTAAAATGTACAAAATGGGCCATGACAGGAATAGATGTAGGGATGTTTCACCTGGCTACGTATGGAAACATGCTCACACTTTCAAAATAAGTAAAGTTTGAATTTTCTTCTTCCTGAAGTGAGTGATCCCTTGGAATTCTCTATCCTAGAGGACTGTGAAGCATGTTTTTTTTAAAAAGCAACAACCGATATTTGGATAATAGGAGAATTGAGAGATATGGGTTAGTGCAATTAAATGGCACTAAAGTTAGAGGTCAGTCATGATATTGTGGAATGATGGAACAAGCACAAGGGACTCAATGGCTTTCTATTTCTGATGGTCTACAAAATTTGTAACTTAAAGTTAACAATTTTCTCAAAACAAATCGATGAACACAACATTTAAACCAGTTAAACAGAGCATTGTTCCAAGGTGGTAAAACTTTAATGGATCTGGTTAGGGAGACTGCCTAAGCGCTCTCTCAGAATTGCACCTGAGAATCAGGAACACTGGGGTAGAAAAATACACTGGTTACACTACATAGTTAAATGATGGATCGATCTGCTGTATGCAAGGCATTTTGTTCATTGTTCAGATTGCACACACATTGCTTTCACCTGTGTCCAGTTAAGCTCTCCCAGAAAACGACGTCTCCACTTGTTCCATATGCCATCACCCAAGTGTGCGGCACCCTTCTTGCTTTTGTTCCAACACACACATAGGCATCCAATCCGAAGCCCAGCAGCAAACTGCACAGCAAGGTAGCATGGTCTTCACAGTCTCCCTGTGGGTCACCAACAGTTGATTATACTGTTTCTCGACAATGGAAAAAATCACTCACCTCAACCCATCATAGTGTAAAAACACTTATGTACACTAAAGTGTTTTCCTTTTGTCTCTTGCCCAATTTTATCTTCCCATGCTTACCATCTCACCTTTGATCAATTAATCAGCAAAGGACAGCACGGTGGCGCAGCGGTAGAGTTGCTGCCTCACAGCAACAGAGACCCGGGTTCGATCCTGACTACCGGTGCTGTCTGCATGTAGTTTGTTCGCTCTCTCTCTGACCACACGGGTTTTCTCCGGGTGCTCCGGTTTCCTCCCACACTCCAAAGACATACAGGTTTGTAGGTTAATTGGCTTCTGTAAATTGTCCCTAGTGTGTAGGACAGTACTAGTGTATGGGCTGATCGCTGGCCGGCACAGATTCAATGGCCTGTTTCCACACTGTATCTCCAACCTAAATTAAACTAATGGAATAGAAAATAATTTGCCTGCCTACATAACAAAGACCTTCCTAATAAGTAAATGCTTGGATATAGAAAATGTTTTCAAACATCCCAAGAATATAATAAACTCATTTACTTATTACAATACAAAGGGAGACTATTTATTCCATTGGGTCCATGCCAGCTCTCACAAGCAATCCCCTCCACCCAATTCCCATCTGCTCTTCCATGGGGCCCAGCAACATATGCTCCTTCATTTGCCCATCAACCCTCATATGATTCTATTGGCACTTACCTACACCAATGGGTAACTAACCTACCAGCATATCTTTGAGATGTGTTAAGAAACTGGAGCACTCAACAGAAACTGCCACAGAAGGTGAAAGACATGCAAACTTTACCAAAAGCACCCAGAATCAGGATTGAATCCAGATCTCTGGAGCTGAGGAAGCAATGCTTATGGCAATACCATCATGCCATCCTTAAACTGCAGCATGTGCTAATATCTTTCTTATAATTTACAAATACCCTCAGAAGTTTGTCACTAATGAATCTGTAAACTATTTAATGTAGGTTGCAATTGCCAGATTCAGGAAAAGCTTCCACACTTATCAGATTACAATCTCTCATAAGCTTGGGTTTGCCCCCGATCTCCCAATCTACCTCATTTCAGCCCTTGCGCTTTTAAATAAATCTGTATTTTCTCCGTAATTATAATGCCATAATTTTATAACACTATATTCTGTTCTTGGTATTTTTCTTTGTACTGTTGTACATGTATATGGCTTGATTGTACTCATGTATAGCACGATTTACTGGATAACACGTCATCCACGTTTTTCCACTAAATCTTGATACACATGACAACAATAGCCCCATTTAGTAGTTCTCATTCAAACTTTTTCACAAAATATTGTGGGAGCAAATTAAGATAAAGCAATTCTGGAATAAAAATTTGTGTGAATAAGAATTGGATGCTAGGGTAAATCGATTACTTAGCAGACTCAGAAGGGTGGTGAATCTGTGGCATTCATTGCCATAGAAGGCTGTGTAGGCCGTTGATGGATATTTTTAAGGCAGAGATAGATATATGGATTCATGATTAGTACGGGTGTCAGGGGTTATGGGGAGAAGGACAGGAGAATGGGGTTGAGAGGGAGAGGTAGATTAGCCATGATTGAATGGCGGAGTAGACTTGATGGGCCAAATGGCCTAATTCTTCTCCTATCACTTATGAACCACATACTTGATGGCAATAAATTAGAAGTAAAACACTGGATACTTGGATATCTGAAAAATGGGAATATTAAAAGCATTCAGCTAATCTGCATCTGTAGAAAGAGAAACAATTAATTTTCAAGTATATGATCTGTCTGGGAGGAATTTGAGATTTGGAATTTAAGAATGCAGAGGGCGAGTGGGGATAGAACTAATGGATGGAAGATAGAACTGCTTAAATGACGAAGAGACTACAGAGCAAGGTGGAAAAGTGACAAATAAGCAGCAAAAGAAGAAATGGGAGAGATTTGTCGTCTGGGATTGAGAGTAAAGGGTAATTAGTCAGGGGACAATAAGGGGAAATATTTTTTAGTTTGGATTTAGAGACACATTGTGGAAACAGGCCCTTCGGCTCACTAAGCACATGACCATCGATCACCCGTTCACACTACTTCTATGTTATCCCACTTTCTCATCCATTCCTTACACAGTAGGGGCAATTTAGAGGCCAATTAACCCGCATGTCTTTGGAACGTGGAGGGAATTCAGAACACCCGGAGGAAACCCATGTGGTCATAGGGAGAAAGTGCAAACTCCACACAGACTGCACTCGAGGTCAGGATCCAACCCAGGTCTGTGGCGCTGTGAGAATTTACCTTAATGATTTAGATTAAAATCTAGAATTCAAATTTCCAAGTCGCAGACAAACCCTAAACTTGAAGTGGTTGCAGATTGGGCAGGCCACAGAGGGCAAAGGGTCAAAAATGACAAGAACTGTAAGCGATTACTATAGGTTTAGGTTTATTATTGTTGCGTGTACCAAGGCACAGCTAAAATCTTTGCTTTGAATGCGACCCAAATCAAATAATACCATACATGAATACAATCACATTAATCTCAATTGCAACAGGTACAGAAAAGGAAAAAATAGAGTGCAGTATATAGTTTTCAGCATTGCAGCACGATAAAACATGTTCGCAATGGGATAGAGGTGATCGGACGGTGCTTATGGCATATGGAACAGGTTTTAATAGGCTTTCCAAATTGGCAAATAGTTAAGAAATGAGCTCAAGGGATAACTGCACAGTCGCCTATTTTGTATGAAGAGAGTGGGAACTTTGAAGATGAAAGTCTTGGGAAAATACCAGAAATCTGACATTAAATAAAAATGCTTGAAATGCTCTTAATCCAGGACATTAAATTTTTAATGTTTATGTGGAAGCTTGTCATATGCCTTGTCTGAAGCATAACATTCGTAAGCAAAATATAAATTAGAACAAACTTATAAAATCAAATAAGCATCGGTGATGAGTCATTTTGACAAAATGTGGGAGTTATGAACAGGCTTGATACAAAATAAAATCAGATATATCATGGAAGGACAGTAATTTGAGGGGGGAGTTACCATAATGAGTGATGGGGTACAGGCAGCAGGAAACAAGATGTTTTAAGTTACAACAAGGGAGAAGGGTGGAAAGAACGGGAATTTGTTTGAATGGGTGTAGATTGGGAGATACTGAATGCAAGTTTTTCTTAATGTGTCCAAAACATTAGGAGCATAATGGACACGTTTGTACATTCCATGCAGGATTGGGTGTGTGGAGGAAGGAGGAAAAAAGTCACCCATTCTTGGATGATTACCCACCCTATCAAACATTTTCTCCTTTTCTCACTCCCTCCTCAGGAAATATTTTTAATTTCTAACTTTTCCAAAGGAATAGTAGAATCTGAGCAGTTGATGAGAATGTGTTACATGGAGATTTATTGAGGAATGGGATTGTTCTAAGAGCCAACAGACTCAATGTGCCAAAACTGACTCCTCTATGTCATAAAAAAAATGAGAACATTCTAATGTAGACACAAAATGCTGGAGTAACTCAGCGGGACAGGCAGCATCTCTGGAGAGAAGGAATGGGTGACGTTTCAGGCAGAGATCCTTCTTCAGACTAATTGATTTTAAATATCTAATTTATCTTTAATCGTTCGCCAAATGAAGTTAGAACTGAAAATTAAAAGGAATGTGAGGTCTGTACCTTGCCTCTGCATAGGAAACTCAGGAGAGTGCACCATTGCTCTTGCTTGGATCCACCTCCAACCATGGCTGCTCTCTCATAGCCGAGAACATTAACAAATCTAGCAGCTTGTCTCGGTGTGTCCAGAAGCCTACCAGCTCGCAAGGGTCTTACGTAGGAGCAAACTGGATGATTTACACTGTTTTCATCCTGAGACAGGAGAGGAAAGGAGAAAATGGTCAATTGATTTAGCAAGTCAGTTTCTATTTCAGAAGCTTTTTAGCAAGGTGTATCACTCCAACTATCCCCCCCCCTTTTTTTTTTAGCAATGTATCACACTAACTATTCTCTCCCCCAACCCCCCCCCAAACAGCACCAAACACCCGTGTTTGATCCTGACTATGGATGCTGTCTGTACAGAGTTTGTATGATTTCCCCGTTACCGAGCAAGTTTTCACTGGGTGCTCCGGTTTCCACCCACACAGATGTACGAGTTTGTAGGTTAATTGGCTTAGGTAAAATTGTAAATTGTCTCAAGTGGAGGATAGCGCTAGTGTGCAGGGTTATCGCTGGTCGGCATAGACTCGGTGGGTCGAACAGCCTATTTCTGTTCTGTATCTTTAAAGTTTAACGTTAGTTATAGAGTAATACAGAACACCAGCCCATAATGTCCATGCTAACCATCGAGTACATAGCTTTACAAATCTCATTGAGCAGTCTTCTATGGCTTGGTAATTTAAGTGCTGGTTGAGTAACTTAATTGTTTTTAAAGCACCACCGCCCACTCATACAGTTAATTCCAGTTTTAGGTAGCATATAAATTGAGCCATACAAACAGACGTAGAAACAGAAAATAGGTGCAGGAGGAGGCCCTTCGGCCCAGCACCGCCATTCATTTTGATCATGGCTGATTGTCCCCAATCAATAACCCGTGCCTGCCTTCTCCCCATATCCCTTGATTCCACTAACCCCTAAAGCTCTATCTAACTCTCTCTTACATCCATCCAGTGATTTGGCCTCCACTGCCCTCTGTGGCAGGGAATTACACAAATTCACAATTCTCTGGGTGAAAAAGTTTTTTCTCACCTCAGTCTTAAATGGCTTCCTCTTTATTCTAAGACTGTGGCCCCTGGTTCTGGACTCGCCCAACATTGAGAACATTTTTCCTGCATCTAGCTTGTCCAGTCCTTTTATAATTTTATATGTTTCTATAAAACCCCCCTCATCCTTTTAACTCCAGTGAATATAAGCCCAGTCTTTTCAATCTTTTCTCATTTGACAGTCCATCCTAGGGATCAATCTCGTGAACCTACGCTGCATTGCCTCATTCATAAGGATGTCCTTCCTCAAATTTTGAGACCAAAACTGTACACAATACTCCAGATGTGGTCTTACCAGAGCCCTTTACAACTGCAGAAGAACCTCTTTACTCCTGTACTGAAATCCTCTTGTTATGAAGGCCAACATTCCATGAGCTTTCTTCACTGCCTGCTGTACCTGCACGCCAACTTTCAGTGACCGGTGTACAAGGACACCCAGGTCTCGCTGCACCTCCCCCTTACCTAACCCCATTGAAATAATAATCTGCCCCCTTGTTTTTGCCGCCAAAGTGGATAACCTCACATTTATCTATATTATACTGCATCTGCCTACTCACTCAACCTGTCCAGCCATTTAAAGATAAAGTAAGGATCCACCCTCACGTTGTGCACTTAGCCAGTTTCAACTAGGACAGCAATATCTATTGTGGGAGGTAGCGGAAGAGAGAGAGAAAAAAAAAAAAATTGGTCATCAATGATTTTACAGGAAAAAAACTATAGAGTTATGAGGTACAGAAAAGAGTCATTCAGAATAGAAATGGCCCTTTCCACCCACCATGCCAATGCCAATCTTTTGCCCACCTATGCTAATCCCATTTGCCACATAAGTCTGCATCCTCCTATAGGCCCTGCCTATTTAAGTGTTCAGTTAAGCGGTTAGACGTCTGCTCCATATCCATTCACCCTCACTGGACAGTGTTTAGTTTAGAGATACAGGGGGGAACAGGCCATTCGCCCCACCGAATCTGCGCCGACCAGCGATCCTCGCACACTAACACTGTCCCACACACACACACACACACACACACACACACACACACACACACACACACACACTAGGGACAACCTACAATTTTACTAAAGCAAATTAACATACAAATGTGTACGTCTTTGAATTGAGAGGGAAAAACAGAGCAGCTGGAGAAAATCCACACTGGTCACAGGGAGAACATACAAACTGTGTACAGGCTGCACCTGTAGGCAGGATCGAACCCTCCACCGCTGCACCCCCCTGCCGTGTTTGCAGATATTTATCAAGATGGAACACTTTGTTTTGGTTTTAATATCTTTGCAATGAAATAAT
Organism: Okamejei kenojei; assembly: GCA_035221665.1. Classification (NCBI taxonomy): domain Eukaryota; kingdom Metazoa; phylum Chordata; class Chondrichthyes; order Rajiformes; family Rajidae; genus Okamejei; species Okamejei kenojei. The sequence goes on from CM069134.1 coordinate 31,736,714, forward strand.
CTGCTAACATTTGCTGCATTCATATTTAATTTGGACACCTTTTCCTCTTCCTTTATTGACACACTAATGTACTTCAATGTATTTAACTAATTCACATGAACTGCTCCTAAACAAAGATCAACTCAGTTTGCCAACATCCAACAATCCAATGGAGACACAAAGAACTGTGGATGCTTCTTTAGCAAAAGACACAAAGTGCTGGAGTAACTCAGAGGGTCAGGCAACATCCCTGGAGAAGATGAATAGGTGACTTTTTGGGTCGGGGTCATCCTCCAGCAATTTGTGCTTCATTTTCCAACAAACATTTGAGATGTTGTCATGCACTATATTGCACAGTGTATATTAAACTAATTGTAATAGCATTGTACAAAACCATATGTAAAAGTTGTAGTTAATTGCATAACTAGTACAGTATCTGAAATGTGACTTTAAATAATAATTTAGGACCTGTCCTTAGAGACACACCTGTGCAAAGATTTTCACAAGTCTGGTGTTATGTGAAGGTCTGATCTGAAGATACTCTCTCCACCACTGTTTGGCATATATAAGGTACAAGCGTTCTTTTTCTGCAGCCTTTTGCCGTTCTAAGATGAGCTGCAAATTTCAAGTTAAAAACGTGAAGCAAAATATGGACACCGTGGCATGACAAAATTCTTACAGAGCAGAGGTTTTATGTGCTGCCATTGCGATTTCCATGTGGCAGATTTTAAATGTATTCGTAGGGTCACGAGTGTTTTTATTATGACAATTTTATATTTCTTTTAATAAAAGCAGCAATATCTTGCCGCAGAAGATCACCATCATACACACTTCCTTGTCAAAGTGATTGTGTTGCACGTGTTAAGCATTGCTGCCATCTCCTGCATTTTGAAGTGACAATCGACTGCAAATGGTGTAGTGAAGCCTCACATATGCCTCGTTTACAGAATTCTAGTAATTCTACCCATTATTTAAGAACATATACTTAAGCTGGGTTAACAAATGACCTGGTATACAAACTGGATGGAAATTATGTTTTGGGATCATATTTTGGGAACAGTTGCAATTAAGCCGTAGATATGTGTTGCCATTTACTGTGTCGTTTGTACAGCAGCAACGTTCCACCGATGTTTAATTAATGGACAGGATTGGTGCCACAAGCATCTGCCCAGAAAAATTCCAACTCCAGATAAACATGGAAAGCTGCCATTGGTTAACAAAAGGAAGGCTTTCTCACACGTGTCATGACTTCAGGATCACTTTACATTTGTTTATCGTAAAGCTGCACTGAACCACACAGATGATGGTTCAATGGTGCTTTATTTGTCACAAGGACAACTGCACAGTGAAATTCCTTTTGCATATTTACACAAAATGAAGCATTTTTGAACTGTAATCAGTGGTCTTGTACAGTAAACAAGACAGCAAGATCTCACAAACAAGTTGATTACATTTGGATGTAGACAAAAATGCTGGAGAAACTGAGCAGGTGAGGCAGCATCTATGGAGAGAAGGAATAGGCGACGTTTCGGGTCGAGACCCTTCTTCAGACCGAAGGGGCTTGACCCGAAACGTTGCTTATTCCTTCTCTCCATAGATGGCACCTCACCCGCTGAGTTTCTCCAACATTTTTGTCTACCTTCAATTTTTCCAGCATCTGCAGTTCTTTCTTAAACAATTACATTTGGATAATCTGTTTTTGATGTAGTCCAGTATTAGCTAAGACACGGAGGAATTCTTCTCATATAATATTACTTGGTCTCCTTCTCATATAATATTACTTGGGCCTTGGTTTAAGTCCTCGTCCAAATAGTTGTTTTTTCCCCCGTCTCAGTAGAGGTGATGGGTCCAAGGAACCGTCAGGTGGTAAGAAGCAGAAGCTCTCTCAATTTCTAGTTAATGAGCAGGCTGAGTTATTCCAAACCAGGGCAAAAACTCACAAATCAGTAGGATACAGCGAAGAACCAGTGAAGAAGTGTGGTGCGGTGGTGCAGGGATAGAGATGCTGCCTTACAGCGCCAGAGACTCGGGTTCAATCTGCACTATGGGTGCTGACTGTACGGAGTTTGTACTTTCTCACCGTAACTTGGGTGGGGTTTCGCCGGGATCTCCAGTTTCCAGCCACACTTCAAAGGCGCTTAGGTTTGTAGGCTAATTAACTTGGTATAATTGTAAATTGTCTCTAGTGTGTAGGATAGTGTTCAGTGAGTGGGGACGGCTGGCTGGTGGGGACTTGGTGGGTTGAAGGGCAGGTTTCCGCGCTGTATAAATTAAACACATTACTTGTCGTCTTGACTTGTGCCACTTTATAGAGTCTACATTGTGGCAGTGAAGCAGGATGGAAAAAAAGTGATATGACCAGTAAGGTGTCCTGTGATCCAGTCGCTCTCAATAATCCAGGATCACCAACCTGGGAGATTAGCTTCTAATATAGGTACATTGTTTTGTTGTACAAGAAGTAGCTCACTGGAAAAACTATCCTCTGTTCATTAATTTATTCTTTCAAAAATGAATCTGTTTGCAATTTACAATCAGCTAAATTCACTGGAAAGCAATTGGCTCCATCTTCTGGACAAGCAAGAGAATCCAATGCAAAATCAAAATGTAGATAAAAATCAGGCAGTATATTGCCAAATGCCTCAGGCTGGAAAGATTAGCCTGCTAATTTCAGGCAATGGTTCTGAGCCTTTGCTGGCATCTACTAGGAAGCTATTGAAAGTATTTATAGTATGGCAGCAACTATATATATACATATATATATATATATATATATATATATATATATATATATATATATATATATATATATATATATATATATATATATATATATATATATATAATATAGTTGCTGCCATACTATAAATATACACATACACACACACATATATACACACACACACACTCAGCCGACACAGTAATTATTAGTGCTGCACTATTATAACATCTTTAATTGAATGTTTGGACATCCTCCTGGTTATTCATTTTTCATCTTGCATTGACCAAGAAAATGGATAACAAGGATGCTTATTCTATCCAAGGAGAGGATGCAAAAATTTAGTTTGACTGTCCAGAAAGACCTGCAAAAAACTATAAGGCAATTAATGCAAACCAACTACAAGAGTGTTGAAATGAGGTTACAAATCTGAAATCAAAGTGCCGGAAATGTGAAGGGATCTCTGGTACCGATGAAGGATGGTGACCAGAAATCTTAACTCTGCTTCATTCCACACAGCCTATTGGATCTACCAGAGAAGCTGGAAGCCCAATTACACCCCAGAACATGATATCATAAATTGTGGCAATTGGAGACTAGCAAATATGATCAAACTATTTGAGACGAGGAAGATGGAAACGAGCATCTACTATTTAGTCAACCCAGCAATGATGGTAGTAGAAATACTGGAATCTATAATTAAAGAGTATTTATAGAACATCTCGAGAAAGATAACAGAGCAGAGCCACCATAGAATTATGAAAGGAAATTTCATAATTCATGTATTATGAAATTTCATGTATTTGACCAATCTAATGGTATCTTTGAGGATAAGGGAAAATAAGTTTGGAATATCTCAGCTTGTTCATTATCTAGAGAAATTAGAGATTCTGCTTGTTGCTGCGTTATTTCCCTGGATCACCACCTCTATTAAGACTTGGAAGGATCAGCCTTCTGGATCGGAGCAATATACTGGTTCCGTCCCAGAACTAATTAATAAAAAGCAAAGTAAATAGGTCTCTCTCAGATTGGCAGGCTATGATTAGGGTCACACAGCTGTTGCCTCAGTGTCTCAGACTCTGTTTGATGCTGACCTCGGGTGTTGTTTCTATGGAGTTTGGAGAAACTGGAGAAGTCAATGTTCATACTGTTGTGCTCCAAGCTACTCAAGTGGAATGCGAGGTGCTGTTCATCCAGTTTGCATGTGGTCTCACTTTGGCAATGGAGGAGGCCCAGGGCAGAAAGGGTGGTATGGGAATGGGAAGGGGAGTTAAAACGGTCATCAACCAGGACAATATATTTAACCAGTACCAGGTACAATATTTGCAAATATGACAAATGCTTATATTTCCACAAAATTAGAAATAGTCTGGATAACAATTTCTCCAAAATGTTGAACCAAGCAGCACAATAGCTACCTTTTCTGAACTTTATATTTTCAGTGATTGGAAAATAATTAGAGCAGCACAAGTAGATTAAAAATAAAGTTTTTATATACAGCACTTCTGCAAGTGCTCTTTTTTCAGGGTTAGTTTTCTTCCAATTCATTGTAAAATCAGGAAATTATACCCAAGTTTGTAATAGATACATTACCTGAGTGTCAACTATTTCTTTGCTCAGTGGCTGAGTCAGATGAGGATATATTTCAAGTTTTAGATTTAAAACTCCAACTGGAACTTTAGACTCTGTGCCTGAAAGAATGTGAGTAAACGGTGTCATAAGTGTGTTCCAAAGCTATACCATTAAACTCATACCAATTAAACTTTGGATTCATAATGTAACAAAAACAGAAAACAACATACAATACAATGTGATCATCAAGCCTCTGAGACTAAAAACAGATTAAGATGCGTGGGATAGGTATGGGGTGCAAGACGGGGTGCGTGTAGGCTAGGTTTGAGACCCCCCCCCCCCACCCCGAGATGTGCCAGTTAAACAAAACATGGCTATTTTCACTTCACAGCACATCCAGGATCAGTGTTTTTTGTGCTCATTTAAAAGGCAAGATAATGCAAATTCATCAATTTTCTTTTGTTGCAGATGTCTTCATTTTTATAATGATATATGTCATATTTAAAATAATGTTTTTGTCACTAGTGAAATGTGTTCCACGATGGAGATTAAAAAAAAGCCAAAGTGGAAATATCTCTCTTATATTACTTTCTTTCACGTATATAATCAGACTATTGGGGATATAGATTCACAAGACAAAGGTGGCAACCATTCAACCGGCTAAGCCTTAACTAGCATTATAAAATAGCTACCCAATTTTTTTCCAGTGTACTTATTATGTAAAATGAATTAATCTACAATGTAATTGATCAGCAAGTCATCCAAAGCCACATTCTGAGTTGTCCCAATTGATCGCAGCCTGTGCCAGCTCTGTCGACATTAAACATCAACCCACAAGCTCTAGAACTGTGCTTTTGCTATTTATCTATTTACTTTTTCATTAAAGATAACTCAAAAACGCAAACTCTGCGTTTCTGAAAGTTTAAACGTGCACACACGTGCAAACTCCGTACAAGTTTGTACGGAATGACAGTGCAAGTAATGGAATGCGCTTTATGAGGAGGATGCAGAGAGATGTCAGAGCTAATGGGCGAGGAGACAAATGAAATATGAAATGAAAAATTAGGTTATCCTTCTTGGCAGAAAACACAGAGCAGCAGCACCTGTGGCAGTAGGTTAATGACCTGTGGCAGTAGGTTAATGACAAGATATAATTCCAATGGAGACTTGACTTCATAGTAGCTCATTCGTTTGGATGGGAAGGTCATTGGTGGGTTCAAGCCTCTCTCCAGTATTTGACCACATCAACTGGGTTGACACTACATTGCACCACTAAGGAAGTGCGGCATTGTTTCAAAGGGGGCAGATTAGGTTTTACTGCCATTTGCTCTTTGAAGTGAGCACACACAATTCAAACGTCGTTGTCTAAATTACAACAGGAAGGATCTCCAGGTTAATATATATTCTTCGTCTTAAGACAGTGTGGATATTGATTGGTTATCTATTACCATTTGTGATATTGTCTGTGTTAATTAATTGCACTCTGCCTAAAATAGTGAACTGCAACCACACTTCAAAAATAAATCTTCGGCTGCAAAGCTCGTTGGAGCTGTTCAGAGGACAAAAGGTGGTGGTGTTGGAATACATTTCTTCTTTTAAAACCTCAACCGTGGTAGATTCATAGATTTACATATGATTTGAATGTTCAAATTATTCTTTTTTTTTCACAGGCCAAGTATATAGATATACATGTGGCAGGAATCTAAAAAAGATACGTTAAAACCTTAAAAAAATGGGTGCCATACCTGCTATTTTATCAATCAAATTGAAATTGTTGCCTGTATGCAATACAAGAAAAAAGTTTGAAAAATTTTAAAGCCATATTCCGGTAGTTAATTATTTATACAGTGATCTCCGTGTTGGAATTTCTGCCAGCGGGCATTGATGGGAGAGGCAAAGTTTAGAGAGATGTGCAGGACAAGTTTGTTTTTTTTACACAGAGGGTGGTGAGTGCCTGGAATATGCTGCAGTGGCAGGGGGCATGGGCAGCAGAAACGTTATATCCTTTCCTCTGGTCAATGAAGCACCTACATAGTAAAATCTGGTGGTGTCACACTCCGTTTTTAACCAAGCTTCCACAGAAACTGCATGTCGGGGTGCCTGTCAAAGCAGATCCTGCGAGCAAGTGCACAGTTCAGAAATTGGACTAAAGGGTCAGATAGATTGTGCATTCCAACAGCAAGCAAGTGGTCCATTGATAAAAAGCCAATCAAATATTAAATTAAAATATTTAATCAAAGTAACAAAAACATCTTACCTACACCCAATAACTCTACAGATATGCTCATTTTTCCATCTGGCGAACTCAGCACAGACCGCCATTCCAAGTAGCACGATGCAATCAGTGTTTTCTCACTAGAAGTATCTGTCTTTATAAGGACCATGTGCACAGGATCACAGATTGATAATAAAGTTGTTGCATCAGCCATCCTACTGCCATCACCTGTACACGATCCAATAGCAAGATAAAAGGTCGGATCACATAAATGCAGGCCATATTGTCACAAAGCGTGCAGGTCATTTGGCATGTCAAGTGTATGCCAGCACTCAAAGCAATCCCACTTTCCCCCACATATCCCTGTAATTTATTCGCTCCCACATGCTCAATTCGCCCATCAGCCACCTACATTAGGGAAGATTTACAATCATTAATTATACTACCAACCCCCTTATCTTTGGGAATTGACAGGAAAATGGAACATCCAGTGAAACCCAAGCAAGCACAGGGAAAATATGCAGACTCCCAGAGGTCAGCATTGAACCTAGGTCGCAGGAGCCGAGGCAACAGCACTACCTGATAGTAATAGGGGATTCAATTGTCAGGGGAATAGATAGGCGTTTCTGCGGCCGCAAGCGAGACTCCAGGATGGTATGTTGCCTCCCTGGTGCAAAGGTCAGGGATGTCACTGAACGGCTGCAGAACATTCTGGAGGGGGAGGGTGAACAGCCAGTTGTCGTGGTACATGTTGGCACCAACGATATAGGTAAAAAAAGGGATGAGGTCCTACAAGGTGAATTTAGGGAGCTAGGAGATAAACTTAAAAGTAGGACCTCAAAGGTAGTAATCTCCGGATTACTACCAGTACCACGGGCCAGTCAGAGTAGAAATAGGAGGATATTGCAAATGAATACGTGGCTTGAAAAGTGGTGCAAGGGGGAGGGATTCAAATTTTTAGGGCACTGGGACCAGTTCTGGGGGAGGTGGGACCGGTACAAACAGGACAGTTTGCACCTGGAATGGAATGGAACCAATGTTCTTGGGGGAGTGTTTGCTAGTGCTGTCGGGGAGGATTTAAACTAATGTGGCAGGGGGATGGGTACAAGAGCAGAGAGGCAGGTGGGTGTAAAATGAGGGTAGAAGCAATAGGTAGCAAGGTGAAAAGTAAAAGTGGCAGGCAGACAAAACCAGGGCAAAAATCAAAAAGGGCCACTTTTCAGCAAAATTGTATAAGGGGTAAGTGCGTTGTAAAGACAAGCCTGAAGGCTTTGTGTCTCAATGCAAGGAGTATTCGTAATAAGGTGGACAAGTTGAACGTGCAGATAGATATTAATGATTATGATATAGTTGGGATCACGGAGACATGGCTCCAGGGTGACGTAGGCTGGGAGCTGAACATCCAGGGATATTCAATATTCAGGAGGGATAGAGAGAAAGGAAAAGGAGGTGGGGTAGCGTTGCTGGTTAGAGAGGAGATTAACGCAATGGAAAGGAAGGACATTAGCTTGGAGGATGTGGAATCGGTATGGGTAGAGCTACAAAACACTAAGGGGCAGAAAACGCTGGTGGGTGTTGTGTACAGGCCACCTAACAGTAGCAGAGAAGTTGGGGATGGTATCAAACAGGAAATTAGAAATGCGTGCGACAAAGGCAAAACAGTTATAATGGGTGACTTCAATCTACATATAGATTGGGTTAATCAAATTGGCAGGGGTGCTGAGGAAGAGGATTTTTTGGAATGTATGCGGGATAGTTATCTAAATCAACATGTAGAGGAACCAACGAGAGAGCAGGCTATTTTAGACTGGGTTTTGAGTAATGAGGAAGGGGTAGTTAGCCGTCTTGTTGTACGTGCCCCCTTGGGCAAGAGTGACCATAATATGGTTGAGTTCTTCATTAGGATGGAGAGTGACATTGTTAATTCAGAAACAATGGTTCTGAACTTAAAGAAAGGTAACTCTGAGGGTATGAGATGTGAATTGGCCAAGATTGACTGGCAATTAATTCTAAAAGGGTTGACGGTGGATATACAATGGAAGACATTTAAAGACTGCATGGATGAACTACAAAAATTGTTCATCCCAGTTTGGCAAAAGAATAAATCGGGGAAGGTAGTGCATCCTTGGATAACAAGGGAAATCAGGGATAGTATCAAAGCAAAGGATGATGCGTACAAAGTAGCCAGAAAAAGCAGCATACCAGAGGACTGGGAGAAATTCAGAGACCAGCAGAGGAGGACAAAGGGCTTAATTAGGAAAGGAAAAATAGATTATGAAAGAAAAACTGGCAGGGAACATAAAAACTGACTGCAAAAGTTTTTATAGATATGTGAAGAGAAAGAGGTTAGTTAAAACAAATGTAGGTCCCTTGCAGTCAGAAACAGGTGAGTTGATCATGGGGAACAAGGATATGGCGGACCAATTGAATAACTACTTTGGTTCCGTCTTCACTAAGGAAGACATAAATAATCTGCCGGAAATAGCAGGGGACTGTGGGTCAAAGGAGGAATTGAGTGAAATCCAGGTCAGTCGGGAAGTGGTGTTGGGTAAATTGAATAGATTAAAGGCCGATAAATCCCCAGGGCCAGATAGGCTGCATCCCAGAGTACTTAAGGAAGTAGCTCAGGAAATAGTGGATGCATTAGTGATAATCTTTCAAAACTCTTTAGATTCTGGAGTGGTTCCTGAGGATTGGCGGGTAGCAAATGTAACCCCTCTTTTTAAGAAGGGAGGGAGGGAGAAAACGGGGAATTACAGACCAGTTAGTCTAACATCGGTAGTGGGGAAACTGCTAGAGTCAGTTATTAAAGATGGGATAGCAGCACATTTGGAAAGTGGTGAAATCATTGGACAAAGTCAGCATGGATTTACGAAAGGTAAACCATGTCTGACGAATCTTGTGGAATTTTTCGAGGATGTAACTAGTAGCGTGGATAAGGGAGAACCAGTGGATGTGGTATATCTGGACTTCCAGAAGGCTTTCGACAAGGTCCCACATAAGAGATTAGTATACAAACTTAAAGCATATGGTATTAGGGGTTCAGTATTGATGTGGATAGAGAACTGGCTGGCAAACAGGAAGCAAAGAGTAGGAGTAAACGGGTCCTTTTCACAATGGCAGGCAGTGACTAGTGGGGTACCGCAGGGCTCAGTGCTGGGACCCCAGCTATTTACAATATATATTAATGATCTGGATGAGGGAATTGAAGGCAATATCTCCAAGTTTGCGGATGACACTAAGCTGGGGGGCAGTGTTAGCTGTGAGGAGGATGCTAGGAGACTGCAAGGTGACTTGGATAGGCTGGGTGAGTGGGCAAATGTTTGGCAGATGCAGTATAATGTGGATAAATGTGAGGTTATCCACTTTGGTGGCAAAAACAGGAAAGCAGACTATTATTTAAATGGTGGCCGATTAGGAAAAGGGGAGATGCAGCGAGACCTGGGTGTCATGGTACACCAGTCATTGAAAGTAGGCATGCAGGTGCAGCAGGCAGTGAAAAAAAGCGAATGGTATGTTAGCTTTCATAGCAAAAGGATTTGAGTACAGGAGCAGGGAGGTTCTACTTCAGTTGTACAGGGTCTTGGTGAGACCACACCTGGAGTATTGCGTACAGTTTTGGTCTCCAAATCTGAGGAAGGACATTATTGCCATAGAGGGAGTGCAGAGAAGGTTCACCAGACTGATTCCTGGGATGTCAGGACTGTCTTATGAAGAAAGACTGGATAGACTCGGTTTATACTCTCTGGAATTTAGGAGATTGAGAGGGGATCTTATAGAAACTTACAAAATTCTTAAGGGGTTGGACAGGCTAGATGCAGGAAGATTGTTCCCGATGTTGGGGAAGTCCAGGACAAGGGGTCACAGCTTAAGGATAAGGGGGAAATCCTTTAAGACCGAGATGAGAAAGACTTTTTTCACACAGAGAGTGGTGAGTCTCTGGAACTCTCTGCCACAGAGGGTAGTTGAGGCCAGTTCATTGGCTATATTTAAGAGTGAGTTGGATGTGGCCCTTGTGGCTAAGGGGATCAGAGGGTATGGAGAGAAGGCAGGTACGGGATACTGAGTTGGATGATCAGCCATGATCATATTGAATGGCGGTGCAGGCTCGAAGGGCTGAATGGCCTACTCCTGCACCTAATTTCTATGTTTCTATGTTTCTATGTAACAGCACTACCTGCTGCCCAGCTGGGATACTATGTTACTGCAATAAGAACTGCGATTAATGTGAAGTAAAATCTGTTTTTATTACGGGTAGGATGTCGACAACTTTTAAAATCTAATAAAGAAATCTACCACTTAATACACCTTTCCAGCATTAATAACTCTATTGTCCTCAGGCTTCTGCCATTCCTTCAAAGTTTGGAGTGAACTCTCTTTTGAGAGAGAGCGCAAAGTTTACATGTTACAGCATCAGAGAGGGTGAAAGCCGAAGGAAATTCCCAGCAATTTATTTGGATCCAAAATGAAGTACCAATGGAATTCTAAACACAAGGGGCAATGTTCACATGGTTTCCCCAGTTTAAAAGCACTTTTCATACAAATCTAGAAATAAGGTAGTGCTTTCAAGAGTAGAGAATTTTGCTTGTTAAATCTTTTCATTACCACCTCCTTTAATGTGTTTTTTGAATGAATGAATCTTCAAAACAATTGGATACTGAGGATTCTTTCATATCAAGGAATATTGCTGCAGATCGTGAAATTATAAAACAGAAATGTAAGCTGGATTATTGAAATCATATCACGAGGAGCTGGAGGATCACATTTTTATGGACAGTGTTGTTGAAAAAGCATCAGTTTTGTTTTAGTAGAACACAAGTACTGGAGTAGCACCTCTGGACAACATGGATAGGTGACGTTTCAGGTTATAGTCAAACAAAGTTGACCCCAGGAATTGCAGATGCGGAAATCTTGTGTAGAATACAAAGTGCTGGAGTAACTCAGCATCTCTGGAGGAAATGACTATGAAGAAGGGTCCTGACCTGAAACATTATCTATCCAAAATCATCCTGTTTTCAGAAAGTGCTGATGCATAGTGGTGCTGTTGGTTAAGAAGAGCAGGCATTAGAACGGCAACCCTAACCAGCTTTCTTCTTGACTAATTTGGGTCACCAACCTTTCACAGGCCAACTATTACTCCTGTAGATACTTGACAACATACAGACTGTGCAATGTACACAGGATCTTATGCCGACATAATTCAGTATCAGGCCCATTCATTAAACATCTGGCACAGAGAAGAGCTGCTGCCTTACAGCGCCAGAGGGCCAGTTTCGATCCTGACTGCGGGTGCTGCCTGTAAAGTTTACATGTGCCCCCTGTATTCATGTGGGGTTCCACCAGGTGCTCCGGTCTCCTCTCACATTTCAAAGATGTGGAGGTTTGTTGGTTAGACACAAAATGCTGGAGTAACTCAATGGGACAGGCAGCATCTCAGCATAGAAGGAATGGGTGACCCTTCTCCAGGCTGAAGAAACGTCACCCAATTCTATCCAGAGATGCAGCCGGCTTTTTATGTCTACCTTCAGTGTAAACCAGCAACTGCGGGAATTCCTCCCTACTGGCGTATAGGTTAATTTACTCTGCAAATTGTCCCTTTAGGATAGGAGTGTACGGGCAATCACTGGTCGGCACAGACTCAGTGGGCCGAAGGGCCTGTTTCCACGCTGCATCTCTCAACTAAAATACAAGCCATTGAAGGGAGCCCATTTAATTTGTTTTGGATGTACTCACTGATACACACAAACAAACCGTTGGTATCACTTACCCAAGCTATCCTTGTGAACTTCCAGCAGAAACCCATCTTGCAGATCAGGTTCACAGGCACATGCTGCAGGCTTGGAACGGAAGCGCTGATTTCGGAAATGCAAGTAAAGTGTAAAGGTGGCGCACACTTGCCCTGGTAACGGCAGCGGCTCCTGTAAATGCTCCAGGAAAGCTCGACCACCCAAAACCTGAAGGTACAGGTTTCTTCTCGTGGGATCAATTTTTGCTAAAATATGAATGGCAAAACATAAACATCTCTGCTCTACTTAAAGAATTTGCATTTAATGATTACCATTCACAAGTTCACAATGACACAAAGGGCTCCACAGCCAATAATCCAAGTTCAAAGTGAACTGTTATTGTATTAGCTTGCAATCCAAACCACTGCAGTCAAATTGCATAGCCTGATACAATAAAAAGCAATGAGCTAATAAGCAGTTAATTTGCTATAGTCGACATAAAATGGAGTGTTTCTTTCCTCAGATGCTGCTTGATCGGTTAGTTTCTTGTTATTTTAGTTGTAGAGATAAAGCATGGAGATACGGTATGCCCTTCGGCCCACACTGACCACCAATCACTCGCTCACACTAGTTTTATGTTAACCCACTTTCACATCCACTCCCCACACACTAGGGCCAATTTGTAGAGGTGGGATGTGGGAGAAAGGCGGAGCAGCTGGAGGAAACCCACGTGGTTACAAGAAGAACGTGTAAACTCCACACATTCAACACCCAAGGTCAGGATCGAACGGGGACTATGGCTCTGTGAGGCAGTGGCACTACCAGCTGTGCCAACGTGCTGTCCTCATTTTAATGTTTTTGTTTTTAATCTAATGTTGGTTGCTGAAAGATAATGGCTGAGAATATATGTGGGACATCTTCCCTATTCTTTTCTGTCCATTTGATATAGCAGACAATGATTCAGTTTAATGCCTCATAGTAATGATGCCACCTCAGACAATGGAGCACTTCACCTGCACTGCATTAGAGAGCTAGTATAGATGTTATGTTCAGACTTCAGGAATGACAGGGATGTAGTTACTAATGCATTAACTTCCTTCTTTAAATAAGACATTCAATACTGTAACACTACTCCACAAATGGTCTAGGCAAACCACCACCCTTGTAATAGACAATAACATTCTATTAGCTTTACTAATTACTTGCTGCTCCTGCAGACTAGCCTTAAATCATGCATGCTCAAGGATTCACAGATCCTCCTCCATCCCATCTCAGAGCTCCTCAATCTACCACTTGAAAATGTGCTTCCTTTTAACTGGCAATAAATGGCTTGTTTTCATGATGCAACTTCAAATGATTTAATGTTCTCAAATTCTGCCGCACTCAAAGTGGTCTAATTCTGTCTTCTAGTGTTGTGTCCTAGAATCCGATTCTAGTTCTCTAGTTCAAAGTGCTCTAAAATCCGCTTAGCAACATTAGAAAATTGGTTTACAGATCTTCTCTCGGTGCCCCAGTTGAAACTGGCAGAATTCATCCAAATCACAGAGGCTGAGGGGAGACCTAATAGAAGTACCGTATTTCCCGGCAATGAAGACACACCCCCAATTTAAGTTGCTAAATTCTGAGAAAAAGATGGCGGGACAGGATCAAGGGTTTGGTTTACTCCAGGGGTCGGCAACATCGCCTGCGCGCCCAGGACTGGCTTCAGTTCCCAGATCCCTAGCTGTAGTTCCCAGGTCGCCTGCGAGCCCACAGTCTATCTTTCTTGGCTAACAACCTAACCTTCGGCCTGCAAGATGCAGGTAAATTCTCGTGCCTTATTTTTGGGTAAAAAATAGCATCTTCATTGCTGGGAAATACGGTATATAAAATTATATGAGAATGCTGGAGGTGAAGGGGCAGGACAAAGCCTGGTGGGTTATAGTTGGATACAGGTGATGGGAGGTTTTGATAGGCGCATGTTTGGGCAAAGGTCAAAAATGAAAAGGCACAAGGTGTGAGATAAGGATAGAAGAAATGTGAAGTATGAAGCGAGAGAAGGAATGTAGATTTAATGGAAGGCCGAGGGGAAAAATAGGTGCGCATCCAGGTGAGGCACAGGAAAGGGGGCGGAAGGGGAGAGCGAGAAAGAGTTTTGATGCTTCTTGATCTAAATATTAGAGAATTTAATGTTCATACCATTAGGATTGTAAGCTCCCCAAGCGGAGTACGAGGCTCTGTTCCGCCAGTTTGCTTGTGGCCTCATTCTGATAAAGGAGGCAGCCCAGGACAGAAAGATTGGTCAGTGGGGAATGAGAAGAGGAGTTAAAATAATTAGCAACCGGGAGATCCAGTAGGCCTTGGAGGACAAGGCACAAGTGTTCGACGAAATGTTTCGGAGTCTTCAATCGGTCTCATCGATGTGAAGGAGACCACATTAGGAGGTGAAGTTCAAGGAGGTGCGAGTGTACCTCCGTCACACCTGGAAGGACTCTGGGGTCCCTGGATGGACATGAGGGAGGAGGCATGGGGACAGGTGTCCCATCTCCTGCAGCTGCAGGAGAAAGTACTTGGGGAGTGGTTTGTGTGGGAAGGGACGAGTGAACTGAGGAGTTGCGGAGGGAGTGGTCTCTGCGGAAGGGGAAAGGGGAGCGGATGGGCAGTTGTGACTGGTGGTGGGATCATGTTGAAGATGGGTGAAATGTTGGAGAATGATGTGTTAAATGCAGAGGCTGGTGGAGTGCAAGGTGAGAGGACCAGGGGAACTCTGTCCTTGTTCCGTCCAGAGAGAGGGAGATCAACACATTCCCCACATTCCTCCAATTTCAGATAATTACTCTGCATTTTGCCCTCCTACAGACTAATGTTTCCATTCCGTATTAAGAGACGTTTAGCAGACAAGGTTAGGGGTTTAATATGGCAAATAGGCAGGTAACCAGAGGTCAGTGATTAACAAGTAAAGAACAAGATGGGAATCAAGGTGGAATTTTGTCAGTCAGTAGGTCTGTGAAATTCTTGGCTGCACTACCCAAAACATGGAAAATAAATAAATTCCATAGCAACTTTCAAAATCAAACTGGATTTATGCTTCAAAACGTGGAATTCTAAGGGGTATAGAGTGGGAAAGCTGCGCGGTGATATTAGATTGAACTGCCTTAAGTCTCGGGACAGACACTATGACCAAAAATTCAACATTATTCCCAATTCAAACAGCAATCAAATTAAATTTCTAATTACAAACTGTTTTTTTTTAAATGTAAAGTGTTCAAATTAATAAAATACCAGAACCACTCACTTTTTTTTAATTCTGCTGGCTCTTTGTCTACAAAATGTGTGGCTGGCTTTGAACTGGTTGTAGCTTCTTTGTCCTGCACCTCCTGGAAATTAAAAATAGTTGCAATTCAATTAATTTCACATAAAGGAAACAGCACTGTACGATTTCCAGCTTCTAAATTGGAAATTGCCTTTTCTGTACGAAACACAAAGAAGGCAACAAAGATTACAGATCAGTGTGAATATAACGTACACAATACGAAAAGGATAATGGAAAATAAATTAGCAAAAACATTAGATGTCCAAGTTTGAAAATTGTCCACTCTGAATTTGCACGACTCGGTTTCACAGGCAGGTGATATGGGGCAAATTACTTAAGACAGATGTGCCATAGCAGTTATTGTTTTGAACTAAATTAATTCACTGAAGTGTTTTCTTTCAATTAAAAAAACTCACTTGGTTATGAAAAAAAGACATGGCATATAAAAAAAAGACACTACAATATCCTCGTCTATGGGGTATTCTAGTATCCCAACACCAAAGCCCGTGTTACACCCCCCCCTTCCACACCCACCCCGAAAAAATATGTAGCACTGTTTCTCCAGAGTTGAAACAAGCTTAGTTTGGCCATTTAAACTTGTTCCTCAACTCAATAAAGGGCCCAGCACACTCGGGCGTCATTTACACGACATAATTTACTCATTACGACTCACATGTGATGCGCACATGGCGTGCATTACACGCGCATGGTGCGTGGTGACGTAGGCAGTGGCGTGCGGCACCCCATGACTTTGGAATTCACAAAATCTTTGCGCGCCACCTGCGTGACGTGCAAATGGCTCCCAAGTGGGACAGGCCCTGAAGGCGATATTTGATTTTTTTTTTAAATTCTGCACAATTTTCCTGCATGAATCCCATTTTGCACAACTCCCCAAGTCTCTAAAGATCTATCGAAAAACTGTCATGAATATGTATAATGAGTGAGCCCCTAGATCATAGCCTAGAAAAAGCAAAAGATTCACTATCCTCAGAATAATTTTTTCTATTATGAATTGCTAGCCCCTTACGTTGTGAGAGTATCCTAGATACCCATGCCAGGGGAAACATCAATTTTGTAAAGCCCTGAAAGGATGTTGTACTTTTCAATGAGAATGCTCATTCTTCTAAATTGAGATAGCAGGGGCCCAATATGCTTATTCTCACCTCAAAAGACAAATCCTCAAACCCAGAAATGAATCTGGTGAACTTTCAGAGATAAAATACCTGATCAGTACACAATATTCATGATTAGTCTTTACAATCAAAGCAAGGCATTTTTATCCTTGCTAATAATCCAACAAATGGTTTGTCTTCCTAATTGCCTGTTGCACCTGCGCTTTGTTTACAAGGATATCCATCTGCCTCCGAGCAACACCTTGCAATCGGTGAAAATACACTACACGTCCACATTTCCTCTCAAAGCCATCTTTTTCTGCATTAAATTATATCCATTCAGTTGTCACTATTCTTGTCTATATCCATTTGAAGCCTGGATTTGAAGTATCTCATCACTCACCCCGCTGATACTTATTGGCCTGTCCCACTAAGGCGACTTTTTAGGCCACTACAGGAGACCATGCGGTCACCACATGGTCGCCTGGGGTGCGCCAGTATGCTCGCGAGTAGTTTCTTCAGTCGCCCAGAGTCGTAGCATCTTTCTGGTCGCCGAATTTTTAATTCATGTGTTGAAAACTTTTCGCCGACAGTGGCGACCTTGGGTTTGATGCTAAATGAGCGTAGCTTGACGTAGGTGCTGTCGTAGGCTGTCGCCAGGTTAATGTAGGCAGTCGCCAGGATGTCGTCGGTTGTAGACGTTGCTGACTTCGATGAATTTCAATGTCGTATTCGCCGGCAGTCGCCTAAAGGGACAGGCCCATCAGTCCAGTCGCCAGTTTTTCGGCAGCCTGCTGCGACTCTGACAGACGCCATCAGTGGCCAAAATCAATCGCCTAAGTAGGACAGGCCCATTAGCATCAGTAAAACACAGATATTATTACTTAATCCTCTCATCTAAGGTAATAATGTAGGTGTGAACAACTTGTTCTGAACACTGATCCATCATAATCCCATCATCGACGCTTCACGCTGCCTCAGGAAAACAGCCAACATAATCAAGATGCTTTTTTACCCTAGTCATTCCCTCTTCTCCCCTCTCTTTACAGGCACAAACATTTGAAAGCATATATCACCAGGCTCAGGAACGGCTTCTTCCCCTATTATCAGCTAGGATGTAGTCCCAATCCTCCAACCTACCACATAGTGGACATTGAACTTTTTCCTCTGGAAAACTGTAATGGTACAATGCTCCAAAACAATATTCTGCACTCTGGTTGTGTACATGATACTCTTCATACTACTCCTTTGCACTTGTATACGGCTTGATTATACTAATGTATAGTATTAGCGATTTAATTGCATAGCACACAAACAAAACCTTTTCACTGTATGTTGGTACATGTGACAATAATAAACCAATACTAATGCTCAACATACATTTGACACATTTGCTCCTACTTTGTTTTTATGTTCAACAAATATACCAGCATATTATCCCTAATCCTGTGCTCAAAGTTTGCTTATTCTGTTGTGGCACCCACTTAAAGGCAGCCTTCTGAAGACAGACCGCGTAATTTGTTTTTCTTTATGTGTTTTCCATGAGTTACACCAAAAAATTCCAATAGCTATGTCAAGCATTATTTCCCTTTCGTGAATCTATGTTGACGCTGCTTAATCTCATTTATATTTCCCCAAGTTCTTTGACCCGTTCATCAATAATAGCCATTCCTTTGAATTAATGTTTGTTCAACTGATCTGCAATTCCACAATTTATCTCTCTACCTTCTTAAATAATAAGGTTACATTTGCAAACTTGCAATCAGTAGGAACCATTCTAAAGTATTTTGTATTTTGAGAATTGACAAGTAATGCATCATTATCTCCAGAGCTTTTTTTTACAAAGCTTTGGGGGTAAAGTCATTTGCTGGGGACTTATTGACTTTTTTTGTTATCTAGTGTGTATTTCTTTGCACTCCTCATTCACTGTTTTCATCACGATGTCAGGATGTTTGTGCTGGCTATGTGAAGACAAATAAACAATGTTTAATTTATTTGCCAATCTTTATTCCACAATATAATTTCACTTGTCTCAGGCTGCAATAGGTCCATCATGTTTAACTAATCTTTTCCTTTTTAAATAGCTTAGTTTAGAGATACAGCATCGAAACAGGCCTTCGGACCACTGAGTCCATGCCAACTATCGATCACAAGTTCACACTGGTTCTATGTTGTCCCACTTTCTCACCCATTCAGGGGCAATTTACAGAGGCCGACTAACCTACAAACCCGTACATCTTTGGGATGTGGGAGAAAACAAATGAGGGTCACAGAGAGAATGTGCAACCGATTTTAATCTTTTTCATTTTGTTAACCGTACGGTGGTCATTACAGTTGGGAGAATACCACATCAGGATTTAATATCTGAATAGTCTGAAGAAGGGTCTTGACCCAAAACGTCACCCATTCCGTCTCTCCAGAGAAGCTGCCTGACCCGCTGAGGTTACTCCAGCATTTCGTGTCTACCTAGGATTTAATATCCATTTGCTTATGTATCTGAATATTACATCCCGACTCTTAAGCAATCTCACTTTTAGTATTTCAACATTTAGTTTGCCATCATATCACAGAGAAATGTTAAGAAACTGAAATACCTCACAAATCAATATCACAGGACTACAAAAACTTGGCAAGGAACCAAATCATAATGTAATTAACTTAGCAGTCATCCACTTTAAAATCAGGCATTCTATCATGATCATTTTTGGAAGCAAAATCAATCAAAATTGCTTATGATCAAACAGTTTCACAACACCCTTGCGGTAGTAAACGTGTATTTTACAATCCTGTAGAATTACAAAATTGAACCCCTTGACAGAATCATCCATTTTATTCTCTGCCCTCTCCTTGCAATTTCTGACATTTCCTCTTTCTAGTATTTTAACCTTCACAAATACAGTTGACCGTGATTGCCATCAGCTTCAGGATATATGACTATCACCATAGTTTTTCTTATTTATCGCTTTCCTCTTTCATCACTCTGCCTGCCATTCATCATTGCTTTTCCCTCACCTGAATTACAGGAAAGTTTTATTAGTTTACAGCGACCCGGGTTCGATCCTGACTACCCTTGTTGTGTTTAGAGTTTGTACGTCCTCGCCATGACCTGCCTGGGTTTTCTCCAGGATCTCCAGCTTCCTCCAATGC
This sequence comes from Okamejei kenojei, assembly GCA_035221665.1. Taxonomy (NCBI): domain Eukaryota; kingdom Metazoa; phylum Chordata; class Chondrichthyes; order Rajiformes; family Rajidae; genus Okamejei; species Okamejei kenojei. Next base: position 31,756,473 of record CM069134.1, read on the forward strand.
TCCAAAATGTACAGATTCGAAGGATAATTGGCTTTAGTAAAATTGTAAATTGTCCCAAGTGTGCAGGATAGTGCCAGTGTGCGGGGTAATCGCTGGTCAGCGCGGAATCGATGGACCGAAGGACATGTTTTCACGTTGCATCTCTAAAAAAAACCCTAAACTAATTGTGATCAATTGAATGTAGTTCTAAACAATCATTTTATGCTGATTAAGTCTCTTAAATCCCTGTTCAGTCAAAGCCTCTCACATCTGTTATCATGAATCCCTTTTGCAATATACTTCCAGCGCTTGGATGCTTCCCACACTAACGGACAGCAGATGCTAACTATAGTTTAACCAATAATTACCACTGTCCTTTTATACTCGTATAGCCCAGTTCAGAAAAGGTAGGATCAAATATCCTAACACAGATTCTCCAGAGACATCACTATTATTTATCACCAGTCCACACAAGATCAATGATTATTATGATTCTTTTCAATTCCCTATTGTTGACTTTTACGTTGTCACACTTCCTTTAATATTACACTCTTTAATTTCAGATCACCAAGAAGCATTTTACTTCCCCCACCCCCCCCAAATTCATCTTTGCAAAAGCATTCCCATTACCAATATGGTTACATTTTCATGAAAAGGTCATAGATCACAGAAATAGGCCCTTCAGCTCACCATCTCCATGTCAAACATTAACATTCTACACTAATCTCGTTTTTGAGAATAGGGCAAAAGCATTCTATACCGTGGCGATTTAAGTGGCCATCCAAGTACTCATTAAATGTTATGAAAGTGTCTGTCTCCACCACCGCATCGTCACTGCATTCCAGTTCCAGCAACACATTGAGTGAAAATATCTTCCTCAGAACACCTCATATGTCTTCCACTAAACCCATGTCCTCTAGGTGTAGACACCCCAGCTATTGGGGAAAAGCTTCCATACATCTACTGTATCTCTGCTCAGTTTTGTAGACCATTTTCCTGTTTTCTCCACAATTCCCCCCCCCCCCCCCCCAATACCTCAGCCTCCCCTGCTTCGAGAAACAACCCAGTCTCTCCTCAACTGAAATGTTCCATCCAGTTAACATCCTGGTGAATCTCCTCTGCAGTCCAATTGCAAGTTCCACTAGGGCGGTGAACAGAACTGTTGTCCACCTGCTGTGGTTTAACTTGTTTTATAAAGCTGTACCACAATCTTTATTTTCTCTGCCGCAGCAAAGTGAGGCCTTCTTCACCGCCCAATCTACCTGTGCAGCCACCTTTTGTTAATAAACAATTATGCTATTTGCTCCTTATTTATCCAAAAATAATCAAAAACTATTAAAACTAATCAAAATAGTTTTAACTAATAGTTAAATAACTATTAAAAATAATCAAAAACTAAGACTAGCTTAGTCTTTCAAGGTGAGGCAGAGGTTTACCTGCACCTCCTCCAACCTCATCTATTGCATCCGCTGCTCTAGGTGTCAACTGCTCTACATCGGTGAGACCAAGCGCAGGCTTGGCGATCGCTTCGCCCAACACCTCAGTTCAGATCAGTTCGCATTAACCAACCTGATCTCCCAGTGGCTCAGCACTTCAACCCCACCTCCCATTCTGAATCTGACCTTTCTGTCCTGGATCTCCTCCATGGCCAGAGTGAGTCCCAACGCAAATTGGAGGAGCAGCACCTCATATTTCGCTTGGGCAGTTTACACCCCAGCGTTATGAACATTGACCTCTCCAATTTCAGGTAGTCCTTGCTATCTCCCTCCTTCCCCAGCTCTCCCACAGCCCACAGTCTCCGCCTCTCCTTTTCTTTTCTTTTCTTCTTCTTCTTCTCCCCACCAGTCTGAAGAAGGTTCTCGACCCGAAACATCACCTATTCCTTCGCTCCATAGATGCTGCCTCACCCGCTGAGTTTCTCCAGCATTGTCTACCAAAAACTATTAAATATCCCTCAAGAGGACACAACAGGAGATGAAAAAATAATGCGGTCTTTGTCACACTTTAAAAGAAACACTGTACACTAATAGCAGTGAACACAAATCAACAATATTTTCAAATTTTAGTTTTTAAGTCAGAGACGCATACATTGTGGAAACGAGCACTTCGGCCCAACTTACCCACATCGACCAACATGCCCCATCTACACTAAACACCAGCCTGTGTTTGGCCCACATCCCTCTAAACCTATTATATCCATGTGTCGGTCTAAATGTTTCTTAAATATTGTGATAGTGCCTGCTGCAACTACCTCTTCTGGCAGCTTGTTCCATGCACCCACCACCCTTTGTGTAAAAAATGTTGTCCCTCAAGTTCCTATTAATTCTTTCCCCCTTCACCCTAAACGCAAGTCCACTGGTTCTAGATTCCCCAACTCTGGGTAAGATACAATGCATTTACCCTATCTATTGCTCTTATGATTTTGTACACCTCTATAAGATCACCTCTCCTCCTCCTGTGCTCCATGGAATAAAGTCCTAGCCTGCTCAACCGCTTTGGTCCTCAAAACAAAATAAAACAAAACCCGTAGAAATATTTTCTGTACCCTTTCCAGCTTCACAACATCATATATTTTGCTCAGATTAAATATGCCATTGGTTGCAGTAAAATACTTACTGTTAAGAAATTGAGTTCCTTCATGACATCATCTACAATGCCCCGGCGTTGTAAAGCTTGTATAAGATCTGCCTCAGTCAAACCTTGCGAATTCTTGCCCAATTCCTCCCGGATTGACTCCGATAATATATCCCTGATTTTTCCATGGACGTTCATCTGGAGAAAAAATATTCAGCAAGCTACTACCATCGGACAGTTTCAAATCTGATTCCCAGTTTAAAATTAACACTAAAATAAACAAACAAGAAGTATGTTATCTTTCAAAGCTTCTTCAAAAATGTCATATCATGACAAATATACTCTTTCCAATCTACAAAAACTTCAAAACAAGCACTAAAAAGGCAAGTAAGTGCCAATGCCTCCCTCTGCGCATTGTGTATTCGTATTTACAAATGTCACAAAGGAAGCAAATACATAGTTTAGTTTAGCGATACCGCGCATAAACAGGCCCTTCCGCCCACCGAGTCCGCGCCGACCAGCGATCAACCGTACACGACCACTATCCCACACATTAGGAACAATTTACCATAGCCAATTAATCTACAAGTCCGTACACCTTTGGAATGTGGGAGGAAATCGAAGCACCCGGAGGAAATCCATGCAGTCACGGGGAGAATGTACGAACTCTGCACAGAGAGCACCTGTACTCGGGTTCAAACCCGGGTCTCTGGCGCTGTAAGGCAGAAACTCCACCGCTATGCCAGTACTTCTACTATGGACCTCAAAACCTGACCAGCCCGTTGTAGCGAGAGAATAACTTCTTTCTCGTAAGTTTCAATCCCAAGGTTACCGATGTTGAAAATCACCTTGTGGATGCTTCACTCTCTATTCTTTCACATCTGAACCGTCCTATCACCAACTAGGGGGTGGCCCTGACGTTCCATCTACCTCATTGAAGAACCTCAGACTACCTTTAATCACTTTTCATTTAGAATAATTTATCTTGCACTAAATGTTGTCGCCTTTGTCCTGTATCTGTACATTGTGGACAGCTTGATTGTAATCATGTATACTTTCGCTGACTGGATGGCATGCAACAAAAGTCTTTTCACTGTACCCCAGTACATGTGACAATAATAAACTAAACTAGAATAGTGGTGGAAAATGGCATCAAGGTGGATAATCAACCACAATCTTAATGAATGGAAATGCGAGTTTAGTGGACCGGCTAGCCTGCTTCAGCTTTTATTTTTTATCTTATTAAATCCCAACAGCGCCAACGTTGGGCAACACTGAAGTATTACAGGCCAATAAGAGGTTACAGTAGGTGCAAAGAGAATTAAAGTGGCAGGCACTGAAATCACATACTGAAGGAACCACCATACTGAAGGAAGATATTTGCAAAGTGCTTACATTACACACCCAAAGGGACATGGGTAGCTTTAGTAGGTGGACAAGTAGCAGATGGGCCTATAACACCCATGATGGGCTAAAAATGTGGAATTATTCCGTTTGGAAGATAATGAAAAATAAAACTATTTTTAAAACTGAAAGGATATAAAGCGCTGGAGGAACTCTGCAAGACAGGCATTATCGCTAAAGAATATGTTCTCCAGGGATGCTGCATGATCTGACGTTCCTCCAGCACTTTGTCTTTTCCCCCCCCCTTAAATTAGCATCTGCAGTTCCCGTATCTCTACTTTTTAAACTGAGCAAGATAACAAAATATTGTGGTACAAAGAGATTTTATCCCTAAGAGCTCAATCTAATTCTCTCTTGAAAACATCCAGTGGCATCCACTGCCTCTGTGGCAGAGAATTACACAGATTTACAACTTTCTGGGTGAAAAGGTTTTTCCTCATCTCAGTCCTAAATGGCCTACTTCTTATTCTTAAACCATGACCCCCTGGTTCTGGACTCCCCCAATATGGGAAAACATTTTCCTGCATCTAGCCTGTCCAATCTCTTTAGAATTGTATATGTTTCTATGAGATCCCCTCTCATCCTTCTAAATTTCAGTGAATACAAGCCCAGTCGACCCATTCTGTCATCATATGTAGTAGGACCTCCTTGCTCCTATACTCAAATCTTCTCGCTATGAAGGCCAACATGCCATTTGCTTTCTTCACTGCCTGCAGTACCTGCATGCTTACTTTCAGTGACTGATGTACAAGCACATCCAGGTCTCTTTGCACCTGCCCTTTTCCTAATCTGACAGATAATTACCTGTCTTCTTGTTCTTGCCACTAAAGTGGATCCAGGATGGGGAGGAATCTGCCTACAGACAGGAAGTGTTACCGCTAGCATCATGGTGTAGTAGCAACAACCTAGAGCTCAATGCTCTTAAGACAGTGGAATTGATTGTAGACTTTATGAGAGCTCCCCCTCCCCTCACCATCAACAACACCACAGTCACATCTGTGGAGTCTTTTCAGTTCCGGGGAACCATCATCCCCAAGGACCTTAAGTGGGGGGCTACCATCGACTCCACAGTCAAAAAGGCACAACAGAGGATGTACTTCCTGCGGCAGCTGAGGAAGCACAATCTGCCACAGGCAATGATGGTTCAATTCTACACGGCCATCATAGAGTCTGTTCTCACCTTCTCCATCATGGTCTGGTTTAGCTCAGCCACCAAGCACGACATCTGGAGGCTGCAGCGAATCGTCCGATCAACAGAGAAGATTATTGGCTGCAACCTTCCCTCCATTTATGAACTGTACACGGTAAGGGCTAGAAAGCGAGCGGGCAAGATCCTCACTAACCCCTCTCACCCTGGCCACAAACTCTTTGAATCACTTCCTTCTGGAAGGCGACTCCAGACTGTCAAAGCTGCCACAAACAGACATAAAAACAGTTTTTATCCCAGAGTACTTCCTCTACTCAACAGCCAAAAATCTGTAGCCTCCCTTTGATCTGGTATTTTGTTGGATCAATGGTATTTTATCAATAATGATTTATTATTATTAATGTTTAGTGTTTTCTGAGTCATTCATAACTGTCACTGTATGTCATGTTGTTACTTGTAGGCGGCGAACCAAGGCAAATTCCTTGTGGCAAAAACATGAAAGCAGACTATTATTTAAATGGTGGCCGATTAGGAAAAGGGGAGATGCAGCGAGACCTGGGTGTCATGGTACACCAGTCATTGAAAGTAGGCATGCAGGTGCAGCAGGCAGTGAAAAAAGCGAATGGTATGTTAGCTTTCATAGCAAAAGGATTTGAGTACAGGAGCAGGGAGGTTCTACTTCAGTTGTACAGGGTCTTGGTGAGACCACACCTGGAGTATTGCGTACAGTTTTGGTCTCCAAATCTGAGGAAGGACATTATTGCCATAGAGGGAGTGCAGAGAAGGTTCACCAGACTGATTCCTGGATGTCAGGACTGTCTTATGAAGAAAGACTGGATAGACTCGGTTTTATACTCTCTGGAATTTAGGAGATTGAGAGGGATCTTATAGAAACTTACAAAATTCTTAAGGGGTTGGACAGGCTAGATGCAGGAAGATTGTTCCCGATGTTGGGGAAGTCCAGGACAAGGGGTCACAGCTTAAGGATAAGGGGGAAATACTTTAAGACCGAGATGAGAAAGACTTTTTTCACACAGAGAGTGGCGAGTCTCTGGAACTCTCTGCCACAGAGGGTAGTTGGGGCCAGTTCATTGGCTATATTTAAGAGTGAGTTGGATGTGGCCCTTGTGGCTAAGGGGATCAGAGGGTATGGAGAGAAGGCAGGTACGGGATACTGAGTTGGATGATCAGCCATGATCATATTCGATGATCAGGCTCGAAGGGCTGAATGGCCTACTCCTGCACCTAATTTCTATGTTTCTATGTATGTGAATATTTGGCCAATACACTTACTTACTTAAATCTAACCTCACATTTATCCACATTATGCTGCATCTATCTGCCCACTCACCTAAACAAGTCACCCTGCAGCCTCATAGCATCCTCCTCGCAGCTCACACTGCCACCCAGATTTGTGTCATCCGCAAACTTGGAGATGTTACATTTAATTAATTTGTCTAAATCGTTAACATATATTGTAAATAGCTGGTGTCCCAGCACCGAGCCTTGCGGCACCCCATTCTGCAAAGGGCTGTAAGTAAATTCCTACTCTTTGCTTCCTGTCTGCCAAGTGCTGTAATTTTGCACACTAATTTCTTCTGTGGGACCATGTCAAAGGCTTTTTCAAAGTCCAGACATAGAAACATAGAAATTAGGTGCAGGAGTAGGCCATTCAGCCCTTCGAGCCTGCACCGCCATTCAATATGATCATGGCTGATCATCCAACTCAGTATCCCGTACCTGCCTTCTCTCCTTACCCTCTGATCCCCTTAGCCACAAGGGCCACATCCAACTCACTCTTAAATATAGCCAATGAACTGGCCTCAACTACCCTCTGTGGCAGAGAGTTCCAGAGACTCACCACTCTCAGTCCGAACTGGGCTATGGGGGCCCCATCCAGTCTACTTGTTACACCAAGTTATATACAAGATGTGGCAACATCTGGAGAAGGCTGGAGTAACGCAGCGGGACAGGCAGCACCCTTTCACCCAGTGATGCTGCCCGAGCCGCTACGTCCGTGAGTTTCCAGCCCCTCCGGCACTTTGCTGGCGGACCCTGGGCTCGGCCGGGCGGCTGGGCGGCAGCAGCAGCTTCGGGGGACGGGCTCACCTGCGACAGCTGGTTGCGAATGATCTGCTTCAGCTCGGAGGCTTTCTCGGGCGGTAGCGCCATGCCTGCCTGCCTGCCAGCCGCGGCCTTTGCCCGGGAGGAGCGGCGGCTCTGGGCGGGAGAGGAGATGAGGCGGCGGCGGAGGCTCCGCGTCTCCACGGCCAACAGGCCCCGCCCCCGCTGACCGCCAAGCCCTGAGGCCACGCCCTCCGCCGCGCGTCACGGCCCGACGTCGGCAAGCCCCGCCGACAACCCCAAGACACGCCACCGTCATGGCGTCACTAACCGCCTTCACCAATCGCACGACGGTGTCCCAGACCACGCCCCCCTGCATCGGTCAGACGTCATCAAGCCCCGCCCCAATCGCTCGCCGCTGCACAAGCTGCGCCCCCCCCCGCTGACGTCAGTCCCCCCCTGCGTCACTCTTACGTGACGTCAGGACCCGCCGCTCCCAACCGTCGCGTGGTCGCGCTCCGCGTTCAAAACTGGCGCCAAAACCGAGCGGGAACCGCCGCTCGCATCGCCTGATTGATTCGTTTAGTTTCAATTAACCCATATACACCCTCGGGATATAATCCGTACAGAATCACCCCCTGAATGTTACCTGCATATCAGTCCATGAATAAATGTCGTCAGGCAGGGGCAGTAGGTGGCCAGCGCGGCGCCGGATAGCCTGAGGTCGCCGGTTGCAATGACAGGACCGTCGGCGCGTCATCAAGGAGCGACGGGTCGCCACCAAAGATCGTTGGTCGCCGGGATGTCGCCGCTGTTCGTGGCGCGCGGGGTCGCCGTCAACCTGCGGGGCCTCGAGCTGGTCATGGTCAATATACGTTATATTGTATATACATTCACCCGGTAACTCCCTCGCCCGCTCCCCCCACCCCACACACCTACCCCCTCCCGCACACCGCCCCTCACCCCCTCCACACACTCCCCGCTCCCCCCACACACACCTACCCCCTCCTGGTCACGGTCAATATACGTTATACTGTATACACATTCACCCAGTAACACCCTCGCCCCCTCCCGCACACCGCCCCCTCACCCCCTCCCGCACACCGCCCCCTCACCCCCTCCCGCACACCGCCCCCTCACCCCCTCCCGCACACCGCCCCCTCACCCCCTCCACACACTCCTCTCACCCCCCCCCCCCCCGATCACGGTCAATATATATTATATATACACACCCTCCCCCCCCCCCCCCCCCCCCCCCCGATAACACCCTCACCCCCCTCCACACACACACACACGCACACACACGCACACCTGGTCATCGTCAATATACATCATCAGTCTAAAGAAGGGTCTTAACCTGAAACGTCGCCCATTCCTTTTCTCCAGTGACGCTGCCTCACCTGCTGCTTTACTGCAGCCTTTTGTGTCTACCTTCGATTTAAACCAGCATCAGTAGTTCTTTCTTATACATTATATATACACCCTTCCCCCCGCCCCCCCGCAACCCCCCAGCTGAGAAACACCACCCCACCTGCCCTCTCCCCTCCAGGTCATGGCCGATACATACCCCCGCTGAGAAACTCTGCCTCCCCCTCCCCACACACCCTGACCCCACACACCTCCCCCCCTCACCCATTGTTACACCCCTCCTCTCCCCCTCACCCCGTCCTCGTTCCAGTGCCGCTGATACGATCGTGTTTGTGTACGCCCGTTGCATCACCGCTCGCGGTGGGAAAGTGTTGCCGGTCTTTTACACAGCAAGATCCCACCTTTTGAGGTGATCACCTCGTTGCAGTGACCAACACCTCGAGGAAAGATAGACACAAAATGCTGGAGTAACTCAGGAAGAGGTGACGTTTAGGATTGAAATCCTTCTTCGGACTGAGAGTTAGGGGAGAGCAGACGAGAGATATTGTCGGTGATGTAGAGCGATATAGAATGAATGAAAGATATGCAAAAAAAGTAAGATGATCAAGGAAAAGTGGAGCCCACAATGGTCTATTGTTGGCTGTTGGGTAGGTGTTAATGATATAGACAATGAAGCTCACCGGGATGACAGTGAAACTAGTATGACCACTCAGGTGGGAGAGGGAAAGAGAGAGAGGGGATGCAGGGGTTACTTTAAGTAAGTTTATTGGCCATTATTCACATACAAGGAATTGCCTTGGTGCTCCACCCACAAGTAACAACATGTGGGTAGTTGACAGTTATGAATGACTCGGAAAACACTAAACATTAATAATAATAAACATTAATGATAAAATACCATTGATCAAACATGTGAACCAACAAAATACCAGATCAAAGGGAGGCTACAGATTTTTGGCTGTTGAGTAGAGCAACTACTCGTGGATAAAAACTGTTTGTATGTCTGGCTGTGGCAACTTTGACAATCCGGAGTCGCCTTCCAGAGGGACGTGATTCAAAGAGTTTGTGGCCAGGATGAGAGGGGTCAGAGATGATCTTGCCCGCTCGCTTCCTGGCCCTTGCAGTGTACAGTTCATCAATGGAGGGAAGGTTGCAGCCAATAACCTTCTCTGCTGATCGAACGATTCGCTGCAGCCTCCAGATGTCATGCTTGGTGGCTGAGCCAAACCAGACCATGATGGAGAAGGTGAGGACAGACTCTACGATGGCTGTGTAGAATTGGACCCATCATTGCCTGTGGCAGATTGTGCTTCCTCAGCTGCTGTAGGAAGTACATCCTCTGTTGGGCCTTTTTGTCCGTGGAGTCGATGGACGCCTTCCACATAAGGTCCTTGGAGATGATGGTTCCCAGGAACTTAAAAGACACCACAGATGTGACTGCGATGTTGTTGATGGTGAGTGGAGTGCGGGGAGGGGGAGGACGCCAGCTGTGACACTTCCTATCTGTAGGCAGATTCCTCCCCATCCTGGATCAGTCCAATCAGGGTTGTGTCATCCGCAAACTTGAGAAGCTTGACAGAGGTGTCTGTGGAGGTGCAGTTGTTGGTGTAAAGAGAGTAGAGGAGAGGAGAGAGTACGCAGCCTCGCAGTGCTCCTATGCTGAGAGTTTGCGGGTCCGAGATGTGCTTTCCCAGCCTCACATGCTGCTTCCTGTCTGTCAGGAAGTTGGTGATCCACTGATGGGTTCAGGCACAGTCAACTCAGAAAGTTTGGAGTGTAGTAGCTCTGGCACAATGGTGTTGAATGCAGAGCCAAAATCAACAAACAGGATCCTCGCATAGGTCCCCTGGCAGTCTAGGTGCTATAGGATGAAATGCAGGCCCAGGTTGACTGCATCATCCACAGATCTATTGGCCCGATATGCAAACTGCAGAGGGTCCAGCAGGGAGTTTGTGATATTTTTCAACTTGGCCAGCACAAGCCTTTTGAGTGTCTTCATGACTACAGAGGTCAGTGCGACAGGCTCCTTGCCTTTTTGGGTACAGGGACAATAGTGGAGACTTTGAAGCAGGCGGGGACAGTACATGTTTGTAGGGACTGGTTAAAAGTGTCTGTATAGACCGGTGCCAGCTGTTTGGCACAGAGCTTAAGAGTAGAGGGGGAAACTTTGTCAGGTCCTGGAGATTTCCGGCTCTTTTGTCCTCTGAAAAGCATCTCCACCTCCTCTATTTTTATTGTTGATATTGGATGAGTTATGTTGTGCAACAGAGAGGGTGTGGGTGATTGGGTGTGAAGTGATGATTGGTGGGGGGTAGGTGTAGAAAGGCCCAGTCTTTGCAGACTGAGGTCAGGCTGTGAGTGGGTGTGAAGTGTTGGTTGGGGTGGGAAATGGTCCAGTCTTTTCATACTGGAGTCTTGCCTTAAGTAGGTGTGAAGTGGTGAATGGGAAGGAGAGGGTGCTGGGTCCATTCTTTGTAGACTGGGGTCTGGCTGTGTTGGTTGGGGAGGGGGTACCAGGGTTATGTTTCTGATTTTCAAACCTGCAGTAAACTCATTCAGGTCCTTGGTCGGCTGACGGTTGTCCAAAGAGCGGGTGGCTTTCCTCTCGTAGCTGGTAATTTCGTGGAAGCCCTTCCAAACTGAAGAAGAGTCACTAGCTGAGAACGTGCTCCTCAACTTCTCAGAGTACCTTTCCTTGGCAGCTCTGATTCCTCTTCTCGGCTTGTACTTGGCCTGCCTGTAGAGGTCTGCATCCCCGCTCCTGTAGGCCTCCTCTTTAGACCGTTGGAGCTGTCTGAGTTCTGCAGTGAACCTCGGCTTGTTGTTGTTGAACCATGTCAGGGTCTTAGTTGGAATGCAACTGTCCTCGCAAAAGCTGACAAATGATGATACAGTGTCCGTATACTCATCGAGGCTTTGTGGATGCTTCCCTGAAATGAGTGAAATCACCATACTGCTGCGTTGTAAGTTGACCAAGCAAAATTGAGGTGCTGTTCCTCCAGTTCACTAACTCAGCAGGTGGGCAGCGTCTGAGGAGGAAATGACAGAGGAGCAGCTTGATGAAACTCGGTCCTTTGTCCACAACTGAGAACCAGAGAGAACTAAAGAGGAACGAAGAAGCACATGTAATGTAGTGTGCAGTTTAATATGCCAAAGAGGACCGCGTTTGCACTCGCATTTTATTGTCGAGCAACTGGAACTGTGCACAAGGCTCGGAAAGATATCATTACAAGCTAAACACTACTTCACGGTATATGATTAGACTACAGAAGGATTTGCGCAGCTGATAAAACCACCGCCTCAGTGCAATAGACCCGGGTTTGATCATGATCTCGGGTGTGTTCTGTGTGGAGTCTAGTTTAGTTTAACGAAACGTAAATGGTTAATTTGCACGCTTCTCTGTAACTGCGTGGGTTTCCTCCAGGTCCTTCCAAAGAAGTGCAGCTTGGCCTCTTGTGTGAGGGGAATTGATGCGAACATGGAGTAACGGAATTAGCGTGATTGATGGCTGGTGTAGAGTGAAGGCCTGATTCTATGCGGTATCTTTAATCTAGAAAAAAGTAAAGGGTACCACCAAGAACATTACCTATCCATTTCCCTCCACATATGTTGCCTGATCCACTGAGCTCCTCCAGCACTTTTTTTTCAAAATTCAGGCATTTGCAGTCTCTCGTGCCTCCATGATCACCTGATAACCATGGATTCTGAGGGCAGGCAAGGTTTAGCTTCTCAATACAGGAATGTCAGCCACAGGAACATCACCGACAAATCCGCCTTTCTGATGTTCCTATGAAGTGTGACCCCGGCATCTAGTCCGTGACTGCTGGGCCAAAGTTTAAGAAACATTTAGACAGGTACATGGGATAGGACAGGTTTAGAGGGATGTGAGCCAAATGCTGGTAGATGGGACATGTTGGTCACTGTGGGTAAATGGGGAGGAAGAGCCTGTTTCCATGCTGTATGACTCTATGTATGGCTTGTTCCTATAGTCTTTATGTCTATGCTCACACACTTTTCATGGAGGCATATACGTTGGGCTTGAATAATGATATCCATAACAATATCTACCATTTTGTGAGGGGGGAGTGTAGGTTGGGGAGTAATTAGGATTTGGCTCTAAAGTAATTGCATAATATGCTGTTTTTCTAAGTTATGATGAACTGATCTTTTGTGGTTACAGCCAGTTGTTTCTGTGGGAAATGTTGGCCAATTAGCAGTGGATCTGATCATCTCCACACTTGGTCTGCCACTGGTCGGTTATATCCACAGTGATGGCCTTGTACCGGTGGTGGGAAACGATCCGTATGCAACGACTTCTGAGAGCTCTTCAGTAATGTGCACCAGCTGTGAGGGTGAGTGGAGTAACTTTATGCATTGAAAAAAAGCAGATTGTGGCCGATTTTAATGTAAAAGCTTGAGTAATGTGCCTGGAGAACTGGAAATTCTGGATATTTTAATAAAGTTTTTAGATTATGAAAAGGAAGACCGGCATTGGGACAAATTGCTTGCTGAGCACAAAGAGGGCCAATTGGGACCAAAGATCAGCTCTGCTCTATGACTTTGATTGGGACTTCATTGTAACTTTGTTGGCACCCAATACATGGCAACTGTGCGTACTTCACAAGAATTTCACTGCGACATGTCATGTGATAATAAAAATACAAATCTGAATGAACAACTAAGCATATCTTGAATCTTATGAAAGTTTATCTGAAACATTTCTCTCCCCACAGATGCTGCTTGACCTGCTGCGTATTTTAAATGTTTTCTCTTTTAAATTTAGATTTCCAGACTCTACTGAATGTGGAAGTCTCTGCTGCTGAGAAATAGTGTATTTGTGAGATAGTTGAATATGTAATAACTGGTCATTTCTATCAAATGTATTGGATTACTTTATGAGCATAAATTATTTTTGAAAATAATTTGAGTAGAATTTCAAAACCTCACTATAAAAACGATAGCCTCATGTGTTTAATGTGTTGCTGTTTCCATTTAACAGTTTATGCATCGGCAGACCGGAAGTTGGCTGTCCTACAGATACGATCGCCAATTGTTCAGGTATTTAGAGCTATAAAATCAGAAAGACACAGGCAGCATATCTAGATAAAAGGAATGGGTCATGTTTCGGGTTGAGACCCTTTTGATATAATCAGAAGGGTTGTTTGTCTTTGCTGAATTAAATCTGTTGAAATCTACAGGAACCTGTTCACCAAATATGGAATTGGGGCCTAAGAGACACCCAAATTACTTATTTGAACAAAAAAGTATTTTTGATTCAAACGGTTAGTTTTAATGTATACTGAGTGAAACATGGCATTCGTGCATTTACCAAGTCTTTGAAACCCAAGGACACCAGTATGACTAATTGGAGTTGATTAAACTTCAGAAGCATTTCACACCATTAAATTACTAGTTATTTTCTATAATTTTTGTCTTGAGATCCAAGCTCCACATTGAGAATAACTGAAAAACGAAGCAATCAGTTGTCTGGCAAAGGTCGTTCCAAAATATTGTAATTTATCAATCTGTGAAATCCATTATAGAGAAATGTCTCACCTTTGTGGATTAATTTACAACCATTTCTCTTTTTTTCACTGCTTCTAAGTGATGCTCTGTCTGATTTAAATTATAATTTGAATTGTATGATTGAGTATGATTGGTGTGTTGGGATACAAAGTTCAGAGAAAATTAGCTGCATGCTGAAAGAAAGGCTAAATAAACAATGCTTTGCTAAAGGTGAGGAATTAGTAACTGTTCAAGTACAGAACCAATGTGGATTGTGGGGCTCAGCATCTCAACATTCAGGTAGAGTCAGCAAGAACACAAGAAAATAGAAGCAGGAATAGGAAGTGTCTGAGCTATAGCGAAAGATTGAGAAGGCTAGGGCTTTATTCCTTGGAGTGCAGGAGGCTGAGGGACAATCTTAGTGATGTATAAAATCAGGAGGGGAATAGATGGGTTGAACACATTGTCTTGTACTCAGGATAAGGGAATCAAGAATCATAGGTTTATGGCGAGAGGGGAAAGATTTAATAGGGGCAATCATTTGCATTCTGGGTAGATATATGGAGGTAGCTGAAGCAGATACTATAACAGCATTTAAAAGACACATGGACAGGTTCATAAATATGAAAGGTTTAGAGGAATATTGGCCAAATGCCCTGATCTTACAAAAAATAATCTACAGCTTCTTGAATACCTCCAGTCATCTTGCATTCGCACCCCTCTCCCGTTGAGGTTTTGAGAGGCACCACCCTCTCTGTGAAGAGATTGACCATGGACTCTTACCTTGTGCACCTGCTCTTTACGTGGCACCTTGTACTTTACTCTGCTGGTAATCCACACGCGCTACAGCAGCAGGTTTTCCTCTTTCAACCCTGCTTCCAACATCCTTTGAAGAACTCCAGCAAATTTGTCAAATATGATTCGCCTTTCATAAGACCACGTTGACTTGATTTGATTATCTTAAACTATTTTTAATTAAAAAGGCAAATGCTGTGTTAGCCTTTACAGTGAAGGGATTCAATACAAAAGGAAGGAACTTGACGTACATTTAATTCAGTGTGTGCTTGAATTTTGATCGCTGGACCCAAAGCAAGGTATGTTTGACGGGTCAGGCGGCATCTCTGGAGATAAAGGATGGGTGACGTTTCGGGTCGGGTCCCTTCTTCAGACTGACAGTAGAGGGGAGGGAACTGGAGGTAAGAAAAGGCCTGACCCGCTGAGGTACTCCAGCACTTTGTATCTATCTATGGATAGGTGATGCTTAGTCAGGACCCTACTGAGAAGGAATGACACTGTAAAATCTGAGAATCACAGAAAATAGGTGCAGGAGTAGGCTATTCGGCACTTCAAGCCAGCACCGCCATTCAATATCATCATGGCTGATCATCCAAAATCAGTAGATTGTTCCTGCTTTCTCCCATATCCCTTGATTTCATTAGTCCTAAGAGTTATATCTAACTCTAACATATCCAGTGAATTGGGCAGAGAATTCTACAGATTCACAACTCTCTGGGTGAAAACGTTTTTCCTCATCTCAGTCCTAAATGGCCTACCCCTTATTCTTAAACTCTGACCCCTGATTCTGGACACCCCCAACATCGGTACCATTTTTCCTGCCTCTAGCCTGTCCAATTCCTTAAGAATTTTATCTGTTTCTATAAGATCCCCTGTCAACCTTCTAAATTGCAGTGAATACAAGCCCAGTCAGCCCATTCTTTCATCATATGTCAGTCCCAAAATTGACAACTGATGATCAAAGAAGGGTGGAGCCCATAATGACCCATTGTTGGCTTGTTAATGAAGGGATACAAGGATGCGAACAGTGGAACTAGTAGGACAATTGGGTGGGAGAGAGAGAGAGGGAATGGAGGAGGTACTTGAAATTGGAGAAACCAACCTGGGTTTGATCTTGACTACGGGTGCTATCTGTACAGTGCTTGCACATTTTCCTTGTGACTGAATGAGTTTTTCCAGGAGCTCCGCTTTCCTCCCACACTCGAAAGACATGCAAGTTTGTAGGTTAATTGGCTTTCGGTAAATTGCCACTAGTGTGCAGGGAGTGGATGTTATTCAACTAGTGTGAACAGGTGAATGTTGATTGATGCAAACTCTGGGCTGAAAAAGGCTTTTCTGTATTTCCAAACTAAACAAAACTCCAGTGTGCATGTGTAAATTGGCCTGTTTCCTTTTGAAATGTTGATGTTGCAGCCAGTGTTTCTGCTGCCTTTTGTAGGGGAAACAGCGCTCATTCCGACAGCAGATCTTATCGTGGATTAAGGAGAATGAGTTCAGTCGGGTTGTCGTCCTGTCCAGCAGCTTTGCCCATCACCGTGTTGACCAGCAGCTCGTTGGGTAAGCTTGGCATCTTGCATAACATTTAACACTTGAGAACGCTAACATTAACCTTCAGTAGGTTCAGTGGATGAACTGTATCCTGAGCCTTGGCGCTCAGTTCTGATCCAAGCAAGGACTTTGGCAGCTTCACTACATCTCCAGCTGGATTCTGAAGGGTGTTGGTGACATTCTTTCCAAAAGGACTTAAAAGTCTGGATTTCTGGATAGGAAAATGGTTTTGAACATAGACCGTAGAACAGGGCCTGTTCCTGTGCGCTGTACTTCGGCCTAAAGTGTTCGTGCTAATATGCCGTTAAACTAATCTCATCTGCTTGTACATGACGCTTATCCCTCCATTCCCTGCACTTCCATGTGCCTTTTAAAAGCCTCTTAAATACCACTATCTTATCTGCCTCCACCACCATACCTGGCATTGTGTTTCAGATCCTCTATGTTGAACTTGAAGTTGTTTAAAAAAAACTTGCCCCCGACATCTCCATGAAACATTTCTCCATTCTGCCTTCTAAAGTCAAAGTCAATTTTATTCGTCACATGCACCCGAAGGTGAGTGAAATGAATTTGCCAGCAGCCATACACTTAAAAAGAATACACAATAAGATTTAACACAAACATCCACCACAGCATTCTTCACTGAGGTGGAAGGCAACAAAGTTCAGCCATTCCTCCTCTTTTGTTCACCCGTGGTCGGGGCCATAAACCCTCCGTAGTCGCCGCTACGGACGGCCCGATGTACAGGCCCTCTCGTCGGGATGTTCAAACCTCCGATGTCGGGACGGTCAAACACACTCTGCAGCTTGGAGGTCCTGAATTGGCACTTTCCTACCGGAGACCGCGATCAGAGCACTTCTCAGTGATGACCCCCAGCAAGGGTTCGCCCCACTCCGCGATGGAAAAGTCTACGCTGCGCCTGCTGCTGATGCTCTGGCCCCGATTCTGGGAAAGGCCGCTCCAATCCATGCTGTTAGGCTGCGAGGGAGGTGACATGGAAAAAGTCACCTCTCTGTTGAGGAGGCGACCAAAAGGGATTTCCCCCCCCCCCCCCCACACACAAGGGACCCCAAGGGACACCTAAACTAACATTAGACATGCCCTTTAATGTCGGACGGAGATTTAAATTCTTGCACCGTTTCAATTTCTCTTGGTGTTCAATTTTAACCCTGAAGGCTAATAATTTTTCAGATAATATCTATTTTTGTTTATTGATGAGAACTCTTTTTAGTGAGCACTTGTAAAAATATGCAACACCTGTTTTCCATAAATCTATTCTGGTTATAACTTCAAAACTCCAACAGATTTTCCAAATGTGATTTTATCTTTGGTAAATCCATGCTGGCTCTGCCCATTTCTGTTATCTGATCAGTGCCCTGGTCACTATCTTAGTAATACATTTCTGCTTTGTTATTGCAGTCACAGTTGATGAGAAATATTTAATCCTACAAAACTGACCTTGCAACAATGTTTATGGCTTGTTGACTTATTCAGTTCCGTTTTTTTTAGCACAAACTGGGGATAGAAATGCTTTTAGTAGGAGACTTTCGCAATTGCAAGTGTTCAGAGGGTTTATCAATTTAGAACCTTCAGAAGAGGTAGTAGGTGGTGGTGATGATGGGGAGAGGTTGCAATGCAGCTAAGGGGTTAAGATGTGGTAGTATAGACGACCACATCTTAATAGTCAAGGTTGCTTGACTAGCTGCTAGTGTTCTAAGGCATAGATCAGGATCTGAAGAAAGTAAACCCAAGTAGAGTCGCACCGCATGGAAACAGGCCCTTCGGCCCAACTTGGCCGCGTTGACCAAGAATTCTCATTGAAGCTAGTCCCATAGAAAATAGGTGCAGGAGGAAGCCATTCA
This sequence comes from Okamejei kenojei, assembly GCA_035221665.1. Classification (NCBI taxonomy): domain Eukaryota; kingdom Metazoa; phylum Chordata; class Chondrichthyes; order Rajiformes; family Rajidae; genus Okamejei; species Okamejei kenojei. The sequence goes on from CM069134.1 coordinate 31,774,719, forward strand.
GCGCTTCGAGCTAGCAGCTCCATTCATTGTGATCATGGCTGATCGTCCCCTTTCAATAACCCGTGCTTGCCTTCTCCCCATATCCATTGATTCCACTAGCCCCTAGAGTTCTATCTAACTCTCTCTTAAATCCATCCAGTGATTTGGCCTCCACTGCCTTCTGTGGCAGGGCATATAGGCCCTGGCCCATATCCACCAAAACCTTCCTGTCTGTGAACCCCAAATGTTTTATTTGAAAAGGAACTCAGCGGGCCAGGCACATCACTGGAGAACATGGATAGATGACATTTCAGAGCGGGATGCTTCTTCAGACCGATTGTCTTGTGGGAAGAGATGGGGAGGGGGGGGAGAAAGCTGGACGAGAGGTGGGGCGGGTAAAAGCCTGGCAAGTGATAGGTGTTATCACCTACGCAGGGTGAACGTGCAACGGAGACAGAGATAGTCTGCAAACACTCTACACAGATAACACCCGAAATCAGGATCAAACCCGGGTCTCTGTGGGGCAGCAAATCATCAGTGGTCACTGTCATTAAGATTAGCATTTGATTGCTGCTTGAATTTAGATGAAAAATCTGTGTGAAACTTAAAATGCTGTCATGCTCAATAGAATTTAAAATTGTCTTTCAGCTTCTATGAAAGGAAAAAGCAAAAATTAATGTTTTGTTTGATCTTGTATTAGAACTTTGAAGTTATAAGTAGAATAGGTTTTAAGTAGCAGAAAAAGTCAGGCAAGCAAAGGTCAAAATGGAATATCTGAGGGGATGGAGCGGATCAAACATTTCAAAATCTGTGGAGGACACAAAGTGCTGGAGTAACTCAGCTAGTTAGGTAGCATCTCGGGAGAACATGGATAGGTGACGTTTTGGTTCGCGACCCTTCTTCATTCAGAACCTCTTCCATATTCACAGCACTCCACTACGATATTTGGCAACGCCTGCTCTGCAGAACATCATGGAAAATGAGTTCCAGGTCCTCAAATGGAAAGAAATGGAAAAGGTGGCAGCCTTCCCAGGAATCAGCGAGGTGGAACTAGAGCTCTCTATCCCAGGCGGAGGGATCACAAAGTCACTCTATACTGACAGGTAGGGGATATAAATTCAAAGTGCTTGAACTGAGTTCTGGTAGTGCTCACTGAGAGAGGATCAGAGGCCAATTAACCTACAAAGCCTCACGTCTGGTATGTGGGAGAAACCGGAGCACCCGGAGGAAACAGCGAGAACATGCAAACACTACACAGTACCCGAAATCAGGGTTGAACCCGGGTCTCTGGTAATGTGAGGCAGCCACTCTCTAAATGTTTACCGATCTTTGATCTCCTCCATGCCCATGACTGGTACAATCTTCTGCCATTTCTGATTGTAAAGATTTATCTGTAAAATTGTAAATCATAATTTATTAACTTGCATTCTTGAGTCGTGCACACTTGGAAAGGCACAGTGTGTGCTGGCTGTTGAAGATATTCTCAACACTCCTAGGTTTATTTTACACGGAGGGTCTTTTGAAGAAAACTGGGAATCTGGCCAGGAGGGTTAGGAGAGGTGAACAACAACTTAATTGAGACAATGTGCCTGCTTGCAAAGACAGAGTAGTGAATTAAAAGGATTTTGTGCAAAATCTCCAAATATGAAAGGAACTTAAAGCTGCCTTGCAGAGAGTAAGTTGAGTATAATTGTCACGTGTACAGACGTACAGTGAGAAACTTTTGTTGTGTGCTAACCAAAGGAAAGTGTGAGCGGGTGATCGAAGGTCGGCATCGACTCGAAGGGCCAAAGGGACTGCTTCCATGCTGTATGAAGAACAATGGAGGACCCGGCACGGGGGGGACCGACGTGAGGGGGGGGAAGGGGGAGAGCAAAGGAGGAGCCGGCGGGGGTACTTTGTAACTTTGTCAGCACTGTATGTGGTGACTATTTGCATAGAATCATAGAAAATAGGTGCAGGAGTAGGCCATTCGGCCCTTCGATCCTGCACCGCCATTCAATATGATCATGGCTGATCATCCAACTCAGTATCCTGTACCTGCCTTCTCTCCATACCCCCTATCCCTTTAGACACAAGGACCACATGTAACTCCCTCTTAAATATAGCCAATGAACTGGCCTCAACTACCTTCTGTGGCAGAGAATTCCACAGACTCACCACTCTCTGTGTGAAAAAAAGATCTTCTCATCTCGGTCCTAAAGGAATTCCCCCCTATCCTTAAACTGTGACCCCTTGTCCTGGACCTCCCCAACATCGGGAACAATCTTCAAAATAATGCAAGCAAAGAATTTCACTGTGCCTTGTCACACGTGACAATAACGTGCTCCATTCCTATCTCTCAAACTGAGAGAGAAGGGTGGTTAGGATACCAGTCAGTGGGTCAGGCAATGTTTGTGGAGGCAATGGACAGGTGACATTTTAATTACACCGCGGGTTTGTATAGTTAGGAGAGGAGTCTTGTACAGGTCATGTTTCATCGACTTTCCACAGATGCTGCCTGACCCACTGAGTTATTCTGTAGCTTGTCCTTTGTGCACTGTTGAGGTCTAGTGCCGGTCAGGTTTGGATGATTTAGAATTTGTACATGTTTGACACTAAAATGGATATTTCAGAGGGAGTTGACTTGGGAGAGACAAAGCTTTCTTCAGTGATTGAAGGCATTTGATGTTTTAGAAACATGTATTCCTTGCAGTGGTCCGAAACTTATTTGAAAAGAGCACTAGGACTATGTAGTCTGATTCAGCCCATGTGAGTAGCCGCAGTTAATGAAGACGGGGTTACGTTTTTGGCATGGCTTTGGTCTCTTTCGCCAATTGTCAGAGGTTTTGGCTCTTGCCTGATGGGTAGTTCTCATTAAGTTAATGTGTAGGAAGGAACTGCAGATGCTGGTTTTACACTGACGATAGATACAAAATGCTAGAGTAATTCAATGGGACAGGCTTCATCTCTGGAGAGAAGGAAAGAAGAATGGTCTTGACCCGAAACGTCATCCATCCCTTTTCACATTAAGCTAAGTTTGGCAAAAAGTTTGGTGGAAACAGGGATCCTCCGAGATTTTGTTTTTCGGCCTACGAGAGCTGACCATTAAGCCAGGAATTTATAGAAAGCGAAACATTAATGGTGGTCTCTCTTCTATTTAGAAATGGAGGGATATAGATCACGTTTAAGCAGAGGAGATGAATATAATTGACATTGTGTTCAGCATAGACATTGTGGACTGAAGGTAGACTGAAGGTTCCTGTGCTGTAATTTTTGCTCAAGCCGGCACTGTTTTGGGACACTTCCCAGGTGGATCACCAGAGGGAGCACTTTGTCACAAAAACCTTTTAAGAATATTACACAAAGTCCTACAAGAGGGAATATTGACAGTTCCAAATAGCCTTTTTGGCCTGCTACACATGGTATTAATGATGGTTAAATGCTGCTTTACTTGGGTAGAACAAATACATCTGCAGCAAGATGAAATATTCCTGCAGCTTGTGCTGATTTTCTTGGTTGTTCTCGTTATCCAGTTGCGCTGAAGGTATCCCATTGGCAGTGCTGCTTATTTTCTGTTCCGAAGGGGATAATATTCCAGATGCATTGAAGCTTCTCAATTTCCTGAATGAGTGGATCCAGCTAATAGAAAAGCCAGTAAGTGGTGTAGCTGCAAGTTACGACTCACAAGATTGTGTGCACATTATCTACAATTGCAATGTGTTATCTGTTACTTTTGTGTAGACAAATATTTAAGTTTAAAGAATGCTATAACAGGGTTTGTTATCCCCTCATACAAGGCCACTGCATGTAAAACAAAAAAAAACCCTTCCGGGAGGGTTTGGCCACAAGAGGAGATGAAGCCTTGGGCAGGTCAGCCATGGCTTCTTTGAATGTCAAACTACTCTTGCTCAAATTTTATATTCCCTAATAGTTACAACACTGGGATCTACCCCAAAACTGGGAGGAAGATTGTATATGCATCCCAACTAGAAAAAACAGGGCCAATCCTAATTTCTCTCTGACCATCATCTAGATGGTGGAAAGTGTATTTTGCCTGGACCTTTAGGATTCAGATCTCATCACAATCGGGTCTAATTGTGAAATGAAGAGCTGAATTCCAGAGGTGAGGTAAATATTTGACCAAATGTTGCAACAGTAAAACTGAAATTGGTGACATCAAGAGTAGGGGAATCGAGAACCACAGGACCTGGGTTTAAGGTGGGAGGGGGGGTTTAATGGGGACTCAAGGGTAACTTTTTATTACACAAAGCGTGATGGGTATATAGAACTGCCGGAGGAAGTGGTTAAGCCAGCTACTATCTCAATGTTTAAGAAGTATTTAGATGGGTATATGGATAGGATAGGTTGAGGGATAAGGGGCAAACATAGGCAGGTGGGATTAGTATAAATGAGATATGTTGGTCGGTGTGGACAAGGTGGGCCAATGGTCCTGGTTCCACGCTGTATGACTTAAGAGGAAAATACTGCAATAGTTGGAGTCAATCTCTGCACAATGGCTGTTAGTGGACAATAATTTCAGCTTTGGGGTATCTCTGCAGGAATTCATCTGGAGAGTATTCTGGGCCATGCTTAGCTGCTTCAATGACCTTCCTTTCAAGTCCAGGGATGCATTTGCAACTCCTCAGCATAGGAAACCGTTTATGGCAGCCCACAGCAAGGCAGACCACATTAACAACATGACTGATAGGTGCCAAATAACATTGTCCCTGCACAAAATGTCAAGTGATGACCAATCCCATCCAGCCACCTAACTTTTGATGTTCAATGCATTACCATCAGTAAGTTCCCAACTGTCAACTCACTGGGGTTCCTGTTCACCAGAAACCCAACTAGACCAGTCATAGATATACATGGATAAAAGGGCGTACCTTTCAGAAAGGAGATGAGGAATTCATTTAGTCACGGTAGTGAATCTGTGGAATTCATTGCCACAGAAGGATGTGGAGGCCAAGTCAATTGTGTTTTGAGGTGTAGATTGATAGGTACGAGTGTCGGGTTATGGGGAGAAGGCAGACGTTTTGGGGTTGAGAGGAATAGATCAACTGTGATTGAATGGAAGAGTAGACCTGATGGGCCCAATGGCCTAATTTTGCTCCTAGAACTTAAGAACATGGCCACAGGAGGAACGTCAGGTGCATTTATGTAATTCACTACCTAAGCCTTTCCATAATACAAAAAACACTGGTTTGTACACAGAACATACAGTTGAGATCAGCCCCAACAAACCTGATAGCTTGCAGGATATTTGAATTTGTTTTACCACCAGTACATGTGGTTGGAGTATGAAGTGGGTACTTTGTATGAAATACATAAAATCACATTCTTCCATTGTTGTTGGGTTTAAAATTTGGAGTGCTCTGCGCATTAAAACTGGGAGGATTCTCAAGGAGGATTTCAGCGGTTCAAGAAGGTGCCTCATTATCATCATTTTGATGACAATTAATGATGGGTAAATTATGCTCGTCTCCAAGCAATATCCACATCCCAAGAAATCAATAATGGAGAAGTGTGGCTCGTCTCGTTTATGAAGGAGATATTCACAAGCTGGCTCTGGGCATGGAAAACGCAGCACAAATTGCTAATTTTGCTGTTCTGCATGAATAGCATCTTGAACTTGACTTTGTTACTTTTAAAATTTGCTGGATTTGCACAAAATAGTCATGAATTATGCTGAGAGCTGGTGGCTTATTAATGGCGCATGAAACCTTTTTTCTATGCATGCAGTCAACCCATTTTTGCGGACCAGAAAGAAAACATTCTAAACTGTTCTTACAGCAGTATTACAGATTTTAAAATCCTCTAAAAATAGGGTTTGTTCCACTCTTTTTGGTTCATTTCTCAGTCTTATTTCTTCTCTGATGATGAATTCAACTTGCTTATACTTCATTTCTCTTGTTCCTAAACCCTTGAAACCCATTTGGTAAGATGCTCTTAGTCATACTATTCACTAAGATAGGTCTTTGTTTTGCACTTCTAACTTAAGTATAATCCCATTTTATGTAACTTGTCCTTATAATTCAACACTTTCAAATCCTGTACCATTTTCAACATATCTTTCCATTCTTAAGTAAAATAGATTTAAACTTCCAACAGTGGAGCCATCTAAACTGTTGTTGAACTCGTCCTATTGCTAATTACTCGGGTAAATCTGTGCCTTTTGCAAATTTTCTTTATTCTCCTTTGTTATAATTTGCCTTGCACAAATTCCTTGTATTTGAATACTTGGCCAATAAAATTATTCATTCATTCATTATAACACGTGAGCATACTACTTTCACATCTGCATTATTTTCCATTGTCTTGCATTCAATGTTGGATCTCATTTATCTGACAGTTGCTTATCTTGGGAAGATGTTGGGATGGGGTAAATACATTACTAGATAACGTGCATCAAAATTAATGCAGGTTAGGTATATCACAGTTTTTTTTGGCTGAGGTTTTTAGATGGATGTGATAACTTTTCTACTTCCAGTTGTTGGCAACTGTTTCTTTCAGAACTTGAATGTTACTGAATCCACCAACTTTATTTATTTATTTGAGTTCTGTTCATTTGAAATGAATCGTGTTGTCATCCACTCTTTGAGAATGCTTCATCCTAATTGTCAACTCTCAAACTTACCCTGTCACTGCTGGGTAGTGTATTTGTTTTGCAAATGCTTGGAAATTTGATGCTGCCTTTTCAATTCTAAGAACTAAGAGCACAACATTCCTTGTGTTGGATGAGCAGTGGGAAAAAGTATCTGCCTCAACAGATAAAATCTTGGAGTCAGTGGTCTTTGGATTGTTAGTTAACATTGGTTTAACATTTAAATTCAAAATGGGGAATGATTTGTTGTTCTGCTGCATATTGATTGGGTGGAACTGTTTCATTAATGATGATGCTTCTCCCCTTCAGAATGATCAGCAGCCCATGTCTCAGCCGCCGTGGAAGATTCCAAGTTCTTGGCGATTACTATTTGGCAGTGGCATTCCTCCGGCGCTCTTCTGATCTTGCAGATCCAACAAGTTGAGTGTGGATTACCCTTTAAAACAATGGTGGCTTCATGACAGAAAGATTTCAAATTATGCATTGAGGACTTATTTTCCACAGATGATGAAGTGAAGGAGTGATGTTCACTAAAGGCTCAGTAACTTACATCACCAAGTATGTGCTGCAACTGTAAGAAATGAGTTTCCAGAAGTACTAATAGATATTGTGTTTTTATTTGTGTGAATTTGGTATTTAATTAAAAACAATTTTTTAAAACACTTTGTTATTGATAGTGTTCATAAATGTTGACTGAATTGGAACATATCAACACTCATCTAACACTCAAATATGAGAATATGTAATACAGGCAGCAAATAAGTTGAATCCTGACCGGTGGACAAGGGCATTTCAAAAGGAAATCCTGCTTTTGGCCTGATATGACATATACGGTGCCCTCCATAATGTTTGGGACAAAGACCCATTATTTATTTATTTCCCTCTGTATTCCACAATTTGAGATTTGTAATAGAAAAAAATCTCATGCAGTTAAAGTGCACACTGTCAGATTTTAATACATTTTGATTTTACCATGTAGAAATTACAGCAGTGTTTATACATAGTCCCCCATTTCAGGGCACCATAATGTTTGGGACACAGCAATGTCATGTAAAATGAAAGTAGTCATGTTTAGATTTTTGTTGCATATCCTTTGCTTGCAATGACTGCTTCAAGTCTGTAATTTGTGGACATCACCAGTTGCTGGGTGTCTTCTCTGGTGATGCTTTGCTAAGCCTGTATTGCAGCCATCTTTAGCGTGTGCTTGTTTTGGGGACTAGTCCCCTTCAGTTTTCTCTTCAGCATATAAAAGACCACCAGGGGCATTGGGAAGATGGCAGCCCTGCCAGCAGTCTGTTCGTTTTTTCATCGTTTTGTTATTTTTAGCGTTTGTTAAAAGTTTGTTTTAATGAACTTTAATGAATGGTTTGTTTTATGTGTAGGGCGGGGGGGGCAATCGGGGGAAACTTTTTCAAGTTCCTACCTTCCCGGAGATGTGATCAATTTTTGGATCACATTCTCCGGGCTCTGCAGCCTGCCATCGCCGCAGAAGGTTTGACCAGCCCCGACGCGAGGTGCGATCGCACGGTGCGGGGGAGCTGACAACCCCCCGATGCAGGAGCTGAACGCCTCGACGCGGAGGGACCGAACGCCGCCGGCTACGGGAGTCGAGACCGTCCCGTCAATGGAGGGCTCGAGGCCCCCACCAAGGAAGATAAAAAGGAAGGACTTGAACTTTATTTCGCCTTCCATCACAGTGAGGAATGTGTAGGAGTGCCCAAGAAGAGTAAGGTGACGTGCCTCAATGACTATCGACCTGTGGCACTAACACCTGTGGTGATGAAGTGCTTCGAGAGGTTGATCATGGCGCAATTCATCTCCTACCTCGACAAAAACCTGGACCCACTGCAGTTCGCTTACCGCCACAACAGATCAACGGTGGATGCGATCTCACTGGTCCTCCACTCCGCTCCGGACCACTTGGATAACAAAAACTCATATGTCTGGCTGTTATTCATCGATTACAGCTTGGCATTTAATACTATCATCCCCTCCAAGCTGGTTACCAAACTCGCAGAACTGGGTCTCTGCAATTGGATCCTCGACTTCCTCATTCACTGACCACAGTCTGTTCGTATTGGTGGAAATGTGTCAGACTCGATAACAATCAGCACGGGAGCGCCTCAAGGCTGCGTGCTCAGCCCCCTGCTGTATTCACTCTATACTCATGACTGCGTAACCGGTCATAGTGCAAACTCCATCATCAAGTTCACTGATGACACCACTGTTGTGGGACGTATCACTGATGGGAATGAGTCGGAGTATAGAAGAGAGATCGAGCGACTGTCCATATGGTGCCAGCTCAATAACCTGGCCCTCAACACCAGCAAAACCAAGGAACTGATTGTGGACTTTGGAAGGAGTAGGATGGGGACCCACAGTCCCGTTTATATCAACAGGTCGATGGTTGAAAGGGTCAAGAGCTTCAAATTCCTGGGCGTGCACATCTCTGAAGATCTTTCCTGGTCCGAGAACACTGATGCAATTATAAAGAAAGCACATCAGCGCCTCTACTTCCTGAGAAGATTACGGAGAGTCGGTCTGTCAAGGAGGACTCTCTCTAACTTCTACAGGTGCACAGTAGAGAGCTTGCTGACCGATTGCATCGTTGCTTGGTTCGGCACCTTGAGCACCCTGGAGAGGAAAAGACTACGAAAAGTAGTAAACACTGCCCAGTCCATCATCAGCTCTGACCTTCCTTCCATCGAGGGGATCTATCGCAGTCGCTGCCTCAAAAAGGCTGGCAGTATCATCAAGGACCCACACCACCCTGGTAGAAGGTACAGGAGCCTGAAGACTGCAACAACCAGGTTCAGGAATAGCTACTTCCCCACAGCCATCAGGTTATTAAACCTGGCTCGGACAAAACTCTGAACATTAATAACCCCATTATCTATTATTTGCACTTTATCAGTTTATTTATTCATGTGTGTATATATTTATATAATGGTATATGGATCTGTTCTGTAGTCATGCCTACTATGTTCTGTTGTGCTGAAGCAAAGCAAGAATTTCATTGTCCTATCAGGGACACATGACAATAAACTCACGAACTTGAGTCACTGTGGTGGATGTTCATGTTAAAATGTGTTTTTGAGTCGGTTGCTTTTAATTTTCTGACTGACCTGGCCAATGAAATTCCTCGTATGTTGCAAAACATACTTGGCAAATAGGATCTGATTCTGACTCTGAAAAGGCATGCTCAATTGGGCTCAGATCGGGTGATTCTTTTTCTTCTTCTTCTTCTTCTTCTTCTTCTTCTTGTGAAACATAAACCAAAGGAATAGTTAGATCTCAAGCTGGGTGTTGAGCAACCAAGTTGTTGTCTCGGTGTCAATGTCTGCCAGGCCCTGAGCTTCATTTGGTGGGTGGTAGAGCGGGCACCCAGAAATTACATAGTTGGCTGTCTGCATTCACAGGCTGGGCAAGAATTTCATTGTCCTATCAGGGACACATGACAATAAACTCTCGTGAATCTTGAATCTTTCCTCATGATTACTCTGCTCATCTACACTAGCCACTAACACGTTGTCCACATACAGTGGATTTCCTTTTAAAGCTTAAGGTGCTTAACTGTTCTTGAAGACATCGAGAAAACAAGGTAGGCGAATTAATGAATCCCTGAGGTAGTCTTGTCCACGTATATTGTTGTCCCCTGTAAGTAAAGGCAAATAAATAGTGGCTATTTCTGTGCAGATGTAATGAGAAGAAGGCATGCTGCAGGTCTACAATTGGAAAAAAATTGTCGCTTGAATGAGCTGGGTTTGGCACCAAGGCATGGAGCGGTTCTACCACTGCATTGACAGATCTTAACCAGTCTGTACTGGCCCTCTTTCCCTGCCTTGGGCACTGCAAGGATTGGTGTGTTGCAAATAGACTGGCACTTCACTAACATGTCTTGTTCCAGCAATCCCCGAATCAGCTTGTTTATACAAGGAATTGCCTGTTGTTTCAATGGGTACTGCTGTATCGAAGGCAGTGTCACCCCTTTCTGGAGAGCTACCTGGATGGGATCACATCCTACTTGAGTTGCGTCTTCTGCCCACACTTGCGGGCTCCCATACCTCACTCCCCAGATGCTGGCGTAGCTGGGCAACTACTGTCCTCGGGGTCTGATAAAACTTAACAGTACATTGGTTAGACAAGTTTTGTTCTTCATATATATTCGGATCAATTGCTTTCTTTACCATTGCTCCCAAGTCTTTCGCACTTGCTGGAAAATTCACCTTCATCGTGATGTGTGGAGCAAACTCTGAAGCTCGTTTCCATATGTCTAGGGGTATTTTAACGTACTCTGCATTTCCTTCTTGTCCTGTTACCAGTGCCAAAATATTCACATTCTTATTTTTTCCCATCATAGGGTCTGAAAAAGGTTTCTAATTCTTTATTTTTGACGTTTCAATCATAGGCCGATGTAATATGAAGTGGAGGCTCTTCATCTAAGTCCAAGGACCACCATTGGTGTTACTGTTAAATAGCATTGCCTTTCAGGAGCCCATGGGGTCACTATTATTCCACCATCACTGCATTCAATTTTCTATTGAAATGCGCAGAGCAAATCTCTAGCCATTAAATTGCAATCCAATCCAGTTGTTATTACGAATCTGTTTTATTGCCTTGCTCCTGGTGTGATCTGTTGTATTACAGCCCACAAATCTCTCGAATCCGCGTGATACACACGCATAGTGGTCCGGAGATGGTCCACGAAGGAGGCAGGTGATTTCTTTCTGTCTGGTATTTTACTCAGTACTGCCATCAGTTCATTTGGTTTCCACAGGGAATACATAACGATGGTTTGAGGATTGTTTGCACCAACTGCATTAGCCGGATCAAAGGCTGAGTCAGGCATCTCCCTAACTGGGAACTGACGACGGGATAGTCGCTCTTCCCTCATAATTTTTCCTATGTCGGACTCACACTCAGTGTGTCCCCTGATACTACTTCACCCTCCAATGTATCATCTTCATCACCAAGGTGGTATTTTTTTAAAGGCATATCTTGTCTCTCTAGGTGGTCATTTTATTCTCCTAGGTTTAGGTTCATAAAATGGTTCTGGTGATCGCACTTTGTCTTTAATCACGGGAGCTATTTTCTTTGTCTTGCTCCTTGTACTAATGGAATATCTGTTAGTGCTAATGGAATATCTGTTAGTGCTGGAGCTGTTGGGGTCAAGTAACTGTGTGCTGGTGAGCAGGTGACACTACAGGATCAGCAGGGGGTGTGGGTGATTCTGCAGGTACAGGAGGAGGTCTGAGGCACACGAGTTGCTGGATATGGAGGTGGCATATAGGGAGCACAAGGAGAATAAGGTGGAGGGTGCAAACTTCTCTTAATTCGAATACTCTCCCAATCCTCCAAATTTTTTTCATCTCCCCCTTCCAAACCAAAGCCAACCAACGGGTCCCTCAACTCTAATTCTACAAGTGCCAGTTTCCCTTCTGGAGTCGTCTTTGTCTCCCGTTCCATTTATTCTTTATAAGCACATCCACATTCCTTCTTTAAGAGGAATTCCTTCTATCTAGAGGTTTGTTTCCTTCATCATCTTTCAATTCTATTCCAAGCTTCAAAGCTGCCCTCCTGCCAATTTGACATTATTGCAACCTCTCTGCATTCTCTTAATCCATAATATTTTCTCCACAGCCCAATAAGTTACTTTGCAACTTCACTTTGGCTACATTGCCATATAATCCTCCCAATATATCTCAAACCCTCTAGGGTTCCAACCCCTCCTTCGGGCCACAACTCATCTCCTAATTTTTTTTATTCAAAGTTCCCGTGATATATTTCAATCTTTTTGCTTCTTCAGGGAACTTACTGCAAACTAGTTGTAATTGGCTTTCGGGGTCTTCTACAGTAGAAGTATCTAGGGGGCGCCGTCCTGTATGGTATGGCTGCCCAGCCTGCAGCTGTTTGTTTTTCACTCTTTTCTTTATTTTTAGTGAGTTAAAGTGTTTTGTTTTTGGAGTTCTATTCTTTTTTTATGTGGGGGTGGGGAATGGGAAAACTACTTTTCCTGGTCCCTACCTGGTCGGAGAGGCAGCTTTTCTCTGGGCTGCACTTTCGACCCGTCCGCGCGGCCTAGAGCGGGCCTGGAGCGGCGTTTCCTGAGGAGACCGCCCAGAACCTCGGCTTCGGCAGCGCCGGAGCGCCAAAGCGGAGCGGGCAATGCCTTGCCTGGGTTGCCGCGCTGGAGCTCCGGTGAGCTGAAACCGCCGAGAAAAAAAACATTGCAGGTCTGTGGAGCGGCCAGCTGCGCTGACTTCAACATCGGGAGGCAGTGGGGGAGCTCCATGCAGCGCGGCCTTGTTGGCTTCGGATGCCGCGGCCCCAGTAAGGAAGTGGCCATTCCAGGCGGCCCAAGCCGCTGAGAGGATTCTCCCGACGCCGGAGCACCATCACCCGGCGAGAACGGCCTGGAACATCGGGCCTCCGTGAAGGCAACTGCGGAGGCCTCAATAGGCCCGACTATGGGTGGACATGGGATGGGGGCTGGACATTGTGCCTTCCCTCATAATGGGAACCATTGTGGGGGGATGTTTTTTATGTTTAAATCTCTTTATCATTGTTATGTCTGTATTCTGGTGGGGGATGGAGGTGTTTTTTTTTTTTTATGTGCTGCATTGGCAAGAGGATGGCGCATGTGTTTCACTGCACCAATTGGTGTATGTGACCAATAAATAACGTTTGAACCTTTAGAAGATCCCGAAAGCCAATTCGATTCTACATATCCTTTTCAATTTGGTTTCCCATTGTCACTTACAATGGAAACAATAGCTCAAGCTATTCACACTTCATTCACAAAATTCCTAAGAACAAGTTCGCTCACAAAACAATGGCCTAAAGTTCTTCAACGCACTAGTAAGTCTCCAACACAATCAATCTCTCTCCTTTCAACCGGGTACCCAAGAATCTTTCACGCAAATCTCAAACACAGAAATCACACAAGCTGTTAAATCGGTAAACACTCTCAGCTAAAGGTGGGGACCATCTTTTCAACAGAATAATCAAACACACTTCAGCAGCAAATCTCCTACACTTAAAACACTTCAATCCAAACAAAAGCAGATAAGGTTGTAACACTCAAGCAAAATCACACTTGAACAAGAAATAACCACTAATAACTATCATGCAAAAACACACCGCAATGTAAAAACAAGGATTCGACTAATAAGCATTAGATGAAATACAGTTGTAAAGTAAATCACAATATTTGAAATTATCCCAAATCGCGGTGTGTTAATCAAAAGAACCCCTCCTACGGGTACAGGAGTCTTTCCCTTCAAAAACTTTTTCGCTTGACGGTACTATTCCCATCGAGAAACTTTTTCCACTTGAAGGTACTTTTCCACTAAAGGGCCTGTCAAGCTCCCGGCACTGGCCTGAAAAACTGGAATGGCGAGTGTCAAGAGTGGAGAACACACAGACACAGACCCCCCCCCCCCCCCCCCCCACACAGACAGACACACACACCGCGATGAACAGGAAGGTTAAGACGGCTAGCACAGTGTACGGTAAGTCTTTTAAAAGAGCGGGGGGGGGGGGGGAATGAAGAGGGCGAAGAACGATTGGAGACACTAAGAAGCCAGACAACTTTTAATAAGCCAGAGATACACAGCTGTGAGATTTGGCGGGCATTTAATATTACCAGGCGGTTTTCCTTGGTTCTGAAAACTCGTGCTTGCGTTTTTTTCCTCCCCAGCAAAGGAGATTAACTAAAACTACCTACGGACTACCTCGACCCCACTACCACTACACCTAGGACTACAGGATTATTAATTTTCTCCATGGCAACCAATTTTTGGTCACAGAAAAATGTTCAACATATTGAAAAATTTGCTGCGACCATACTGAGGCCACGACTGGTTCCCAGAATGCGGGAACTCCTCGTGACCATGAAGGAGACTCACCAGAGACCCCCAGCGAACATGTGGCGATCATGAGGCGAGCGCAGTCTCCTGAACGCGCCTAAAAAGTCGCCTAAGTGGGACAGGCCCTTAACAGGTACTTCTTCCTCTTCAAGTTACTTTTCCCACTAACAGATACTCGAACCCAGAACCACAGGATATGCCCCCTAGACTACACAGTCAATATTAGGACTACAATTACAATAGTAGCCTTAATTACGCTATATTAATATAGTCACGATTCAAACTACGATTACAACAGCAGTACTAAACACACAATCGCTATATTACAACGATAATATTAATATATTAGTCCCAATACTATATTACAATTACAGAGTTATATATTGATAAGAAGTTATATACAATTACAACACTATTTTACAATTTTACAAGATCAAAACGGATCTCTATACAATAACCAGTGTACTTCAATATGAAGCCCTGAATTTGGTGTAATTTGAATCGGAAATTTAGATCACTGTTCCAGATAATAGATGCGTCTCCACCCTCTCAGTGTTGACTTTAAAGTATTTCTCAACCAAGCTATATTCCATCACTGATTTCCCCGTTCTGTTCCGGCCTTAAACCACGGAGGCCTCAAACCCTTCCACCCGCTAAATACTGGTCTTCAGCACGTACCCGCTTTGTGCTGGTTCTTGATGCCAATCTTTAAAGTGTCTCTTTCCAATCGTACTCTCAGCACCGATGCAGTACTTCCCCTCATAATACTGTTCCCTCTCAGTCCTGTCTGTGACGATACCTCAAAATCTATATATACCAGGCTGAGTGGGGCCTCAAACTCCAGGGTTTACCAACCCTCAAATTTTGGGCCAAACCAGTGGATCCCGAATGCAACAACTGTTGACTACCAAAGGTGTGGGGACCTTTAACCCGCTAAAGAGCCTTGTGAGCCCAACTCCCACCATCCATGGGCCTCAAACACTTTAGGCGGGGCCTCAAACCCTCTAGGGCCTCAAACCCTTGCCCTCAGTGCTTCGTCAGACTACTATTCTTATCGATCTCGTCGGGAATAATCCAAACACAAGCACGCAAATGACCGATTCGTCTCAGATCAGCGGAACGGGGAAAACCAATGCGAAAGTCGCACTGTGGCGCCGATTTCTCCTCTCGCAATTTGACACGGCTCAATTGCCTGACTGCAAATTTATGTTTGGCAATCTGTTGAGATCCCGGATGGGCCCCGAATGTAATTCCAGTCCTAATCTTACCCCCCTAGTCTGGTACAGTCAAACACCGAATACGAAACACAGGAATCCAACTCTCTTTATTGTATGCCAAGTCCAATACCGTGGGTGCGATCCGTCTCTACTCATTCGAGCCCATCAGCCTTGTGCAAATAGAACAACTCCAGAAGATTAACACACTCCAATGCGCTATCCCAGAAGATCGGCCACCCCAATGTGCTCTCCCCGCTTTTATACCCTTACGGACCCATGGCGCGAAACTACACGGGGGGGAGGGGGGGGGTGGGAACCTACATTCAACCTCGTCCCAGGCTACAGACACTCTGGAGCCATGATCCTCATGCTTTTGCAAAAGATGACAAGCAGGTTTTACAGAAGCAGAAATCCTCCATTTTGTTAAGCACCCAAAATGCCTGATATTATCACAACTACCATCAGCAGTTGTATAATCAATGAAGATAAGTGAGGCAGTACCTTCAGCAGCCATACATGCCCAGGCCATAACACCCCCACCACCGTGTTTCACAGATGAGGTGGTATGCTTTGGATCTTGGGCAGTTCCTTCTTTCCTCCATACTTTGCTCTTGCCATCACTCTGATATATAGTGCATTCAGAAAGTATTTAGACCCTTTCACTTTTCCACATTTTGTTACGTTGCAGCCTTATTCTAAAATGGATGAAATTAATTTTCTTTATCATCAATCTACACACAGTACCCGATAATAAAAAAAGCAAAAATAGGTGTTTAGAAATGTTGGCAAAGTAACTAAAAATAAACAACTGAAATATCACATTTACATGGGTATTCAGACCCTTTACTCAGTACTTTGTTGAGGCATCTTTGGCAGTGATTACGCCTCAAGTCTTCTTGGGTATGATGCTACAAGCTTGGCACACCTGTAGTTGGGTAATTTCTCCCAGTCTTCTCTGCAGATCCTCTCAAGCTCTGTGAGGTTGGATGGGGAGTGACGATGCACTTCTATTTTCAGGTCTCCAGAGATTTTCGATCGGGTTCAAGTCCGGGCTCTGGCTGGGCCACTCAAGGATGTTCTCAGACTTGTCACAAAGCCACTGCTGCGTTGTCTTGGCTGTGGGCTTAGGGTCATTGTTTTGTTGGAAGGTGAACTCGGCTCCAGTCTGAGGTCCAGAATGCTCTTGTGCAGGTTTTCATCAACTTTGTACTTTGTTCCATTCATCTTTCCCTCGATCCAGACTAGTCTCCCAGTTCCTGCCGCTGAAAAACATCCCCAAAGCAAGATGCTGCCAACATCATTCACCGTAGGTATGGTATTGGCCAGGTGATGAGCGGTGCCTGGTTTCCTCCTGACGTGATGCTTGGCATTCAGGCCAGAGTTCAATCTTGGTTTCATCAGACGAGAGAATCTTGTCTCATGGTCTGAGCGTCCTTTAGCAGCCTTTTGGCAAACTCCAAGCGGGCGTGCCTTTTACTGAGGATTGGCATCAGTCAGGCCACTTTACCATAAAGGCCTGATTGGTGGAGTGCTGCAGATATGGTTGTCCTTCTGGACATTTCTCCTATCTCCACAGAGGAACTCCAGAGCTCTGTCAGAGTGACCATCGGGTTCTTGGTCTCCTCCCTAACCAAGGCCCTTCTCTTCTGATTGCTCAATTTGGCCGGGCGGCCAGCTCTATGAAGAGTCCTGGTGGTTCCAAAGTTCTTCCATTTAAGAATGACAGAGGCCACTGTGCTCTTCAGGAACCTGCAATGCTGCAAAAATTGTTTTATACCCTTCCCCAGATCTGTGTCTCGACACAATCCTGTGCTCAGAGGTCTATGGACAATTCCTTTGTCTTCATAGCTTGGTTTTTACTCTGACATGCACTGTCAACTGTGGGACCTTATGTAGACAGGTGTGTGCCTTTCCAAATCATGCCCAATCAATTTAATTTACTCCATTGTGGACTCCAATCCAGTTGTAGAAACATCTCAAGGATAATCAATGGAAACAGGATGAACCTAAGCTCAATTTTGAGTGTCATAGCAAAGGGTCTGAATACTTATGTAAATGTGATATTTCTTTTTAATTACTTAACACCTGTTTTTGCTTCATTCTGGGGTATTGTGTATAGATTGATGATAATAAAAAATAATTTAATCCATTTTAAAATAAGGCTGTAACATAACAAAATGTGGAAAAAGCGAAGGGGTCTGAATACTTTCTGAATGCACTGTGTTAATCTTTGGCTCATCTGTCCACAAGACCTTTTTCAAGAACTGTGGTTGTTCTTTTAAGTACTTGGCAAACTGTAACCTTGGCTATCCTATTGTTGCAGCTAACCAGTGGTTTGCATCTTGCCGTGTAGCCTCTGTATTTCTGTTCATGAAGTCTTCTGCGGACAGTGGTCATTGACAAATCCACTCCTGAAGAGTGTTTCTGATCTGCCGGATAGGTGTTTGGGGATTTTTCTTTATTATGGAGAGAATTCTTCTGTCATCAGCTGTGGAGCTCTTCCATGGCCTGCTCATCTCTTTGCAATTAGTAAGCTCACCAGTGCTCTCTTTCTTCTTAATGACGTTCCAAACAATTTATTTTGGTAAGCCTAAGGTTTGGCTGATGTCTCTAGGTTTTATTCTTGTTTCTCAGTCTCATAATGGCTTCTTTGACTTTCATTGGCACAACTTTGGTTCTCATATTGATAAACAGCAATAAATGTTTCCAAAGGTGATGGAAAGACTAAGTGCTGAGAGCTCCCTTATACCTGCATTAAGGAGGCATTTAAACACACCTGAGCAATTACAAACACCTGTGAAGCCATGTGTCCCAAACATTATTGTGCCCTGAAATGGGGGACCATGTATAAACACAGCTGTAATTTCTACATTGTAAAACCAAAATGTATAAAAATATCCTTTAATAAAATCTGACAATGTGCACTTCAAACACATGATTTTTTTCTATTACAAATTGTGTAGCATTGTATCAGATTGTGGAGTACAGAGGCAAATAAATAAATGATGGGTCTTTCTTCCAAACATTATCGAGGGCACTGTATGTGTGCTTCAATATTCCTTCATTTCCATTTTGTCCTTTGATCAGGAATGTCAATGTCTCTGTTCCTTGGCTATTATATTGATGGCTGAATTGTGGCAATTTCAGGACTGCCACCTCTTTGTAGCAGTACTTAAAGTTGTAATAAATAGTATGAATGTATAGAATAAAATCCATGCAGTGACGGCACAAGATTCTGGATGAAACAAATTGGGCAAATATTTTGAGGCTGGGGGAGCAGCATAACTAAACGCTACTCAAAATGAAAATGTCACTTTACTACTGACAACAGAACATTTATTCGGAATTGCATGATGCTACACTTGCCACGAGGAAGGTGCAAAACTTAATTTCCCTCTCCACTGCAGTCATTCACGATTTGAAGAATCTAATGAGACAGAGCCACAGACTTGCAACTGGAAATTGGGATGAGGCAGAGTACATGTAATATGCCTCCATGTCATATTTCCCCAAAATTAACATTATAAAATGTATTTGCCTTATCAAAATGTTTACAGATTAAATCAATCTATTACAAAATCCTCAAATGTTCAGGTTGTTACCTGTAATAATTGAATTTTATGAGTCCATTCTTCACAGGCACATTATCAACAAAATGACACGTTAAGATGGGATCATGTGGCTAGAGTAACATTTGAGTTTCATTCAACAAAAAATGAAAAGGAAGCCAGAATTTATTTATTTTAATTTTTGCTGTGCTCTGATCACAGCACAGTAAGCATAAAATATTTTTGACTTACAACAGCACTTAGCAACATGTTCTGTAAAGTATTGCAATACCAGACCTCGGGTCAATGAACTATGACACAACCATTGCTTAATTAAAAATAGGCATATACACAAGTTTTTCTGTGGATAGTGGTGTTACAGAAATAAGTAAATAACTTTCTTTAAAATATCCATACACAAATTTTGCCATTTTAAGTTACAGCGGTGACTAGGTGTACAGTTCCATTGTAGTTAACCTTTCTGCCAGCATTCGTTTGTGATAAAAACTCAATTAAGGACCATTCAACTAGTTGAGATATTGATGTACAAAAACCATTTATTTTGGTTAGTTAACGAAATGAGGGTATATGACGGCTTAAAAGTTACAGTGCAATGTACTATAGTTGAGGCACCAATGCTGGAATAAAGCCTGCTGTAACTCGAGCATCTAGAAAGCTGGCAGCTGTATTTGATCTATGTTTAAAAAAAAAGTCTAAATAAAAAATATTTTTTATTGTCTGCAAAATACAATTAGGAAATTATTTTTTTTAAATGCTAATATTTAAAGAAACTTGTTTATTACTAGGAAAGAACTACAGATGCTAGTTTAAATCAAAGGTAGACAAAATGCTGGAGTAACTCAGCGGGACAGGCAGCATCTCTGGAGAGAAGGAATGGATGCGTTTCAGATCGAAACCTTTCTTTAGATTTGTTCATGTCAACAGATAGCAGGGATTTAGTATCAATTGCAACAAAATGTTCAAATGCAGTTATAACATTTCCTATATTTCAGATGTTTAATACTCCCACTGCATTTTGCATCAAATTTAAATATTGGGTATGAATACAAAAATCATTTGGTCACTTCTTTGGAAAGGCTTGTGCTGTTTCACTCTCTTCCAGACACATCTAGGGACTTAGAGGAACAATAGTTATTCCCCTCTCCCCATCATCTGACCATTATGGTTTTGTAACTCAGAACACAAGACCACATACAAAATAACTAATCCCCGTAAATGCTTAATTGTACCTGTAGCTCACTGAACTTGACATATATGTTTTGTAATTAAGTGTTTTGTGAATGTAACTGATTAATTTTTTTACAGTGGGATATTTTTGAATGTTATGTTCTATCTCTGCATTTTTTTAAAAGCATGTATCTTAGATTTTCCTCTTAGTAGCTAAAAAAGCAAAGGAAATATAAATATAAATCATTTTTTTTATCAGTTCTGGGTTGAAACCAAATGATAGGCAAAATAAATTGTAAATATACTATTGCATTTTAATGCCGACTTTGCAAGTCTTCACCGAAAGATTACATTTACAATGGAGAATTCTACTGCATACAAACCACTAATTACCACCAATTCAGGGGCTATTATCAAGCTTGTATTTTTAGCTTTTTACTTTAACATTGCAGGATAATCATTTTTAGGAAAATAAACTAAGTAGATATTCTTTATGTATTATTTTGCAAACCTTTGTTTACAGAAAGGACAAAGCACATGGTAGGCATTCAAATTCTATGCCATTGTTAAAATTTGTCATTTATACATTATCATACATTATTAACAAATGTCTTTTTTCTACCCATTGGGTAGGATATGTGCATAATATATTCAAGTTATATACAGCACCTTACAAATAAACACAAAAGATACACAACAATAGAAGCACCATATTTAAGTGAGGCACAACAAAGGTGGGAGCTCAGAGTGCAAGGGATTCCTATATCTGCTCAAACCTGAAAATGAGGCACCTTATCTGTTCACATACTAGAAACATGCAAACCTCCTCAAAATATATATAGATCAGTTTCTACCAGAGCTGACAAAACAAGCCAAGATAGAAAGCATAAAGAGGCTTCTTTTTGCACCGGGTCTTATGATATAGCACATGATTATTATGTGACATACAAATTATTGAAAGCAATAGCAGCAAATAGAAGCAGCAGCAACACCACGGTACAAGTTAACTGCCAGTCATTGAAAATCAAACAGCTTACATTACAAAAAACACCCAAGAACCAAGGAAACACAACAACT
This sequence comes from Okamejei kenojei, assembly GCA_035221665.1. NCBI lineage: Eukaryota > Metazoa > Chordata > Chondrichthyes > Rajiformes > Rajidae > Okamejei > Okamejei kenojei. Next base: position 31,796,185 of record CM069134.1, read on the forward strand.
AAGATTTATCTTTCGTTCAGGAGTCATACAGGATACTGCAAGGTAAGAGGAAAGGTCATATATGAATTATCTTTTAAGTAGCAAAAGTGCAATATTGCCTATTTCTATTCCACCAGGGCTAAAAAGGTAAGATTGTTTGAACCTCATGCATTCTTAATTTGCGTCTAAGCAATGGGAGAAGGCTGGTGGGAGACACGATTCTAAAAGGATCCTTCATAGCCCTTCAGAAAATGGGTGACTGATAAATTTACAAGTGATCGCATTAGTCTGTAGAATGTGCTCTCTGAAGATACATTACCTATTAGTAATACCTGTTATGATATAAACATTAAAAACAAGTCTATAAACTGGTGGGACAACTAGGGATTTGCAGGAATAACCAGTTTTAATCATTAACCGTACAAATCTTCAGTTATCTACATCAATTATAATGTCTCACTTTAATTATGTTTTATTTGATAGAAAAGTTGTCTTCATATCGTTAGCTAAGGCTTTCCCTTTATGTTGCAAATGGCAGTGTATTAGATATTCCATGAGATACCAAATGCACATTTAGGCCAATATGTTGTCTACGGGCTAATGACCCATCATTCACATGGTCACGCTTGGTTTCACGGATGGCCCTTTCAAAGCACAACTTTGTATTGTGTGCAGTAAAGCTCTGAATTTTTGTTTGCCATATTACAGCTCCTGCAAGAGGAAAAGGAGGTGGGTGTGTAACAAGGATGGGAAAGTACACCTTTATTGTGTGGATATAAGCAAAGCACTTTCTGGTGCCATAATAGGTCACTCACAACACTGCTGCTTGGAAGCTGCCATAAGAGAGCTGTGCCAAATTATTGGGGAGCAAAAATTCCACCATAATCTGCAAGGGTTGCAAGTTATAATATTGGACGTATCTCACTTTTGTAGTTTGTTTTGAAGCCATCAATAATTTTATACAATTTTTATAACCAACTATGAAGTGCATACAAAAAAGTCAACTGTAAAATAAAAACGTTTGTATTTTCATTCACTACAAAGTTAATATCTTCTATTCTCATTGTAATATTCATCAGGTAATAATCTGTAACCACAGAACTGAAATATCTGAGCATTGCTTTTCGAATACATATTGCTTGCTGCTAAATATCAAGATTCAGTCACTTTGTAATTTTTTTTTTCTGAAAGCAGGGCTCCCAAATGTTCCAAGTGAAAACTTTTTCTGTATGTTTTCCATGAGTTGTAAAAGCACACAAATCAAGTAGTGAAAAACACTGCAGAAATTCCTGCAATTGTTGTTTTTAATGAAAACTTCCTGAAGGGTTAAGAAAAATTGACTGTGAAAGTCAATAAAGTTTCAAGTATTTAGTTTACAAGTAATATCATAAAGTAGTTTGAAATCATAAAGAAATAAAATCAATGTAACAGTTTAGACTGAGGAATGCACTCAACAGGGCTGTACTTTTGTGTCACTTTTGGAAACTCAGTGGCTTTCTGTACACCCATGTGATGTTAATTGACACGTATAGAATTGATCACACTGAAAATAGTATGTTCAAAATTTACAGAGAATGGCTTCAGCTTAACTATCTTGCACATGCTCAATCTCAATTTTGGATCAAAATGGGCTGTAAATGTTTGAAATTTTCCAAAAACAATAGGCAGTAAATAGCTGAAATAGCTAGATATTAATTTATATTTTCAGTTTAAAAAAACAACAGTAGATCCATGAATAAAAGTAACAGAGATCTTAGTCACTGCATATTTAGACTGAACTAGAAATAATCTAAATTCTAAGTTCCACCTCTGGAATTTAAATCTACACATTTATGTTTTCTCTACAGAAATGCAACTGGCCAGTTCCAATACACATTTGCAAATATTAAAAATTTACAAAGTACAAGAGTAACATATACTCTACATAATGCTTCTTAACTAATTGCAATGTACTGGGAGAGTAAGGGTTAATCAAGTGCAAATATGCAAAAATCTTTGAGCAGTTGTAAATATGAATCATTGTTTATTCTAAGCAGCTGCAAACTGGGAACAATTGAACTTTAAACTATCTTCCACCTGGCAGGCTTCTAGATCATCATTTTCATCATTATGGTATTCCTTAAATTTATTGCAATTACAGTTAACATTTTGTGTCCCTGGATTTTCCATAATATGTGTGAATAGGCATTAGGCTGGAACCAGAAATCACTTTGGAAACAACTCCATCATCTGAAAATGCTAGTTCCCTGCATCCTTGCTAATTCTGTTCAGTTCCACTGGTGTAAAGACAAAAGTTGGATTACATTTCCCCATAAAGCAATATTCATTTCCCCTCCAAAACAAGAAGATAGTGCAAAATTTCAATTTTTCATAAACTAGTTAAACATTGCGTTTTTTTCTTCCACCTTTTTGTCGGCACTCAAGAGGAATTTCAGTTTGTTGTTTGACAATATCACAAAATTGGCCAAAAACACTTTTCAATTAAATGCCTTATGCATCCACCTTGGGTAACTCAGTCACTACAAAAGAATCTACAAGGCAATAGGTTAAATTTGTTAAGTCTCTTTAAAATTAAATAGTCCAGATACAAAACTCTTGCCAGAAACTGCAGTTTTGCCAAAGTGGAAGGTAAATTGTTAGAATAAACATATCATGCACTCCCTTAAAGAAAACAACACATTTCATGTTTGGTTTTACCAACCAATTCCCATAAAGTAGCACCTTGTGCCACCAGCGTACAGCTCGATATTGCTGTACCTGATTCAGTTCATGTATTCACAGAGCCAGTCACACAATTTTCCCTGTATGCGAATCCTTTCCTTGAAATGAGATGGCCCTATTGTCCTCATTGTTCTGCTGAAAGTGGAGTCTGTTATTGGCCTGTGAGGGTGGCATGTTCTGCTGGTGATGGAAGAACGCTGACCCTGGGTAGTGACCCATAACTTCACTGTAAGTGGGCGGTGGTCCTTCCATCCTTCCGTTGCTGCTATAATTAGTTGCACTAATGCCAGAATTGCTGCTTGGTGGCTGTGGTCCTCCATTATACACAGATACGTCAATCAAATCACTATCAAAGATAGTTCTGTTAGGTGGTGCCCTGACAGACTCACGATTGAGTTCCATTTGTTGTTCTGGATCTCGAAGTTGCAGTGTGCACAGCCCCTGATATGGAGGAGGCTCCTCTCCATCTGATAGTGAAATGGTGGGAGGAAGATCAATTTCATGTTGCGCGTAAGGATACGTCGGTTGGAAGCGGCTAAAGCGCTCTCTCTGCATGAAAGATGGGGCTGAAAATCTGTCCCTCGATCTTGGAGAATACATCAGCTGAAAGCAAGAGAAAACGTTTTAATGCAGGGTTTTTACTAGAGTACTGAGTTTTTTTAATCTCATTTTTAAACTACAGTTACCATTTTTGAAGATGATTACAAGAATGCAACAGTTTAATGTATTTCATCTTTATAGGAATGAATATTAAGCACCTGTATGTTGTGTTGAAAGCGTCATTATAAAAATAGTAGATGGATTTAAAAGCATCAACACAGAAGTGGCTCTAAATGTGGGATATGTGAACTTTGAGATACGATCATAAATCATAACCAGAAGAGAAAAGGGCAATCTCATCTAATAATAAAAGCTACCAATTTGGGTTTTGCAGCCATGGTATTATTTGAATCTCGCAGTTGCACACATCAGACTAGCCCTGGATCAACATCTGCAATATTATAACATCATAAGTTCACAATGGTCATGCAGTAAAGCTCAGGCTAATGTTAAAATAATTTTAGGAATGAATTTGGAGTATTAAAATACAGTGAGATGAGGTACAGGGCAAGTTACAGTACCAGAATAAAAATTGATTGAAAGAGAAGGGTAAAATCATAAAATATTAAATTTTCAAGCTACTGTATGTGAAGTTTAGAAATATGTAGTTCTTTTATAAAAAATAGTAAGCATATCCAGTTATTCCTTGAGTAAAACACAAAGTGATGGAGTAACTTAGCATTGTTTAAGAAAGAACGGCAGATGCTGGAAAAATCGAAGGTAGACAAAAATGCTGGAGAAACTCAGCGGGTTTCACCCTGTCACGTAATAAGGGGTGGTAAGGAATAAACATGGCATTGTTGGATTTGGAAAAGTAATTATAAGAGAGCAGGAAGGAGGTGTTGGGCCCCATCTGCTAATATCCTATCTCAATGATTTGGATGAAGGGATAAGTGCCATGTTTCCTGACGAGATTAAGTTGTCTGTGGAATGTGATGAGGATTCAGAAAAGCTTCAAGGGGGCGCTGATAGATTGTGAATGGGAAATGACATGGTATGTAGGATTGTCTATATTGGGAGAAAAAAGATTGAGTATGCTATAAATGGTGAAAGGTGTCCATGTTGAGGGAGTCTGAATGACCTCATAGATAATATGCACAGTGGACGGCACGGTGGCGCAGCGGTAGAGTTGCTGCCTTACAGTGGCAGAGACCTGGGTTCGATCCTGACAATGGGTGCTGTCTGTACGGAGTTTGTATGTTCTCCCTGAGACCACTTGGGTTTTATCCGAGTGCTCTGGTTTCCTCCCACACTTAATTGTGGGAGGAAACGTTTGTACGTTAATTGGCTTCGGTAAAAAACTGTAAATTGTTCCAAATGTGTAGGATAATGCTAGTGTACGTTGGTCGGTGCGGACTTGGTAAGCCAATGGGCCTGTTTCTGGGCTGTGTCTCTAACGTCTAAAGGTCCAGCAAGGAATTAGGAAGGCAAACAAAATGTTGTTCTTCAGTGCAAGAAAATTTGAGAACAAGAGCAGAGGTATCTTGCTGCAATTATATGGGGAGCTGGTGAGAACCAAGAAAGAGTGTACGCAATAGAGGAAGTGCAACAAAGGTTCACCAGATTGATTCCTTGTTATATAGGGAGAAATTACGAAAACGGGTGGGGCGATACCCTCCATAGTTAAGGTTAAGAAGTCATTAATTCATATAAAACAGCATTGTTATTTGACCACAGAGAAAAACAGAAATGCCAGTCTTCAACTTGGAATGTTAACTGGCATCTCCTCCTACAGATTCTGTTTGATTGTCTGAGTTCTTCCAATATTTAAGAGTCAGGAAGTTGTGTTGCAACTTAAAAAAACTTGGTTCAGCCACTGTGTGCAGTTCTGGTCACCCATTACAGGAAAGATGTGAAGGCTTTGGAGAAGGTGCAGAAGAGGTTTACTAGAATGCCTCCTGGATTATCTACAAGGGGAAATTGGATAAACTTGGATTCTTTTCCCTGGAACATCAGAGGGCGAGGAAAGACCTGAGAGGTTTATAAGACTAAAAGAGGCACAGATAGGGTAACATAGTTACAACCTATTTCTCATCGTGGAAATATCAAAAACTAGTGGGCATAAGTTTAAAATCAGAGGAGGGAAGTTTAAACGAGATATGTGAGACAAGATTTTTTTTTACACGGAGTGTGGTGAGTACCTGAAACACGCGGCGTGGGGTGGTGGTGAAGGAACCATATTTGATAGTGGTATTTAAGAAGCTTTTAGGTAGGCACATGAAAATGCAGTGGACGATGTGATATGGATCACGTGCAGGCACATAAGATTACTTTGATTTGGCGTCATGTTTAGCACAGACATCGAAGACCGAAGATCCCGTTCCTATGCTGTGTATTTATGTTCAATATTATATTTCTGTTTCTGTTTCCAACTTGTTTTGCTTCCGACTTGTTTCTGATTGTGTGATATTCTGGTCACCTAGCATCAAGAAGGAGGTCATGAAGTTTGGAAGAGTGCAGAAGAGATTCATCGGAATGTCACCCCCCTCCCCCCCTCCAAACTTGCAAACTTGAGTTATAGAGAGAGGTGGGATAGGCTGGGATGTTTTTCCTTTGGAGGCTGAAGGGTGATCTTAATGACGTATACAAGGTCATGAGAGGCATGCAGTGCCCTCCAAAATGTTTGGGACAAAGACCCATCATTTATTTATTTGCCTCTGTACTCCACAATTTGAGATTTGTAAAAGAAAAAAAATCACATGTGGTTAAAGTGCACATTGTCAGATTTTATTAAAGGGTATTTTTATACATTTTGGTTGCACCATGTACAAATTACAGCTGTATTTATACATAGTCCCCACCACTTCAGGGCACCATAATGTTTGGAACACATGGCTTCACAGGCGTTTGTAATTGCTCAGGTGTGTTTAATTTCCTCCTTAATGCAGGTATAAGAGAGCTCTCAGCACCTAGTCTTTTCTCCAGTCTTTCCATCACCTTTGTTTATTGCTGGTTATCGACATGAGGACCAAAGTTGTGCCAATGAAAGTCAAAGAAGCCATTATGAGACTGAGAAACAAAAATAAAACTGTTATAGACATCAGCCAAACCGTAGTCTTACCAAAATCAACTGTTTGGAACATCATTAAGAAGAAAGAGAGCACTGGTGAGATTACAAATCGCAAAGGGGCTGGCAGGCCAAGGAGGACCTCCACAGCTGATGACAGAAGAATTCTCTCTATAATAAAGAAAAATCCACAAACACCTGTCCGACAGATCAGAAACACTCTTCAGGAGTCAGGTGTGGATTTGTCAATGACCACTGTCCGCAGAAGACTTGCAGAGGCTACACTGCAAGATGCAAACCACTGGTTAGCCGCAAAAATAGGATGGGCAGGTTACAGTTTGCCAAGAAGTACTTAAAAGAGCAACCACAGTTCTGGAAAAAAGGTCTTGTGGACAGATGAGGAGAAAATTAACTTATATCAGAGTGATGGCAAGAGGAAAGTATGGAGAAGAGAAGGAACTGCCCAAGATCCAAAGCATACCAACTCATCTGTGAAACGCGGTGGTGGGGGTGTTATGGCCTGGGCATGTATGGCTGCTGAAGGTACTGGTTCACTTATGGTCATTGATGATACAAATGCTGATGGTAGTAGCATAATGAATTCTGCACTTTATAGACACATCCTACCTACTCAAGTTCAAACAAATGCCTCAAAACTCATTGGCTGGCGGTTCATTCTGCAACAAGACAACGATCCCAAGCAACAAAAGAGTTTTTCAAAGCTAAAAAATGGTCAATTCTTGAGTGGCCAAGTCCATCACCCGATCTGAACCCAATTGAGCATGCCTTTTATATGCTGAATATAAAACTGAAGGGGACTAGCCCCCAAAACAAGCATAAGCTAAAGATGGCTGCAATGCAGGCCTGGCAGAGCATCACCGGAGAACACACCCAGCAACTGGTGAATCCATGAATCGCAGACTTCAAGCAGTTATTGCATGCAAAGGGTATGCAACAAAATAGTAAGATTAAACGAGAACTTACCAGTTTGAAGTTTGATCCTTATTTTATGAGGAGTTACGATGAGGGATTTCGTGAAGACCCCGCCAGCACGCATGCGCGACATTCTTTAAAGCAGCGGTGTGAAATCACAGATAATAGAACTGACTGGAGATAGTAAAATTAAGAGAAATTAATATACCAGTTGACCGAATGATAGAGGGTTGGGAGCGGAGGGCACGAATTCCCTCATCGTAACTCCCCATAAAATAAGGATCAAACCTCAAACTGGTAAGTTCTCGTTTAATCTTACTATTTTACTTCGGAGTCACGTGAGTGACTTCGTGAAGATTTCAAAGCTCTGTGATTTCATGCCCTGGAACCATGTCCACGCTCACACACTGCCGTAATAACTGGTGGAGGAAGTATGTTAACGTATTTCAGACTTGAAATAGAGCTGAAAAACGATAAAGTATTTATTAACACAAACAAAAAAATCTCCTGACTTCAGGGAACATTCAGGGAACAGAACTTAAAACAGTGTCTGCAAACGTCGCGGGTGTGGCCACAGGTTTACCGTTGAAATGTGCCTTCATTGGCCCAACCCGCTCTTGCGAGGACATGGTCCATGGGCACCTCCATGGTCCTCGCCGCTGATGTGGACGCAGCCCTGGTAGAATGAGATTTAAAAATATCAGTGTCTACCCCTGCTGCACCCAACACCACCCTGAGCCACCTGGAAATAGTCTGCACAATTACCCTGTAGTGTGGGCATTTAAAACTGATAAAAAGACCTACTTCCATACCCCTGATATTTTTGGTGACATCTATATAATGTCGGAGGTGGGTGGCTATACAAAGATGGGATATGCCAGGAATTCCAATTCATGACCGGTTGTTCCAGGTCTATGGTGTTTTAGTAACTCGTCAATAAAGAAGGTTACCTTGGTGGGGGTCGAGACCACCCTGTCCAATTTTAGTTAGTGGAGCGTCTGGACCCGTTGAGCTGTGATAAGTGCCATCAGTATCACCACTTTGTAGGTGAATTTTGCCAGTGGGAGCTTCGAAACTGGTGAGTAGGGACAACACTACCCCAATATCCCAGGTCATAGTGTATCGTGGCCTGGGAGGGTTGGAATTGAAAATACCCCTCATTAGTTTTGATACCAATGGATGGGATCCCACTCCAAGTCTGAGGTAGGACGATAATGCACTCCTTGCACTGTTGGCACTGTAGCTGAGGCCCTCGTCGTAGCGAAGGCCCGCGAGGAATTCCAGCACATCTGTGATGGTGGCAGAGTCGTAGGTGGTATCAGTTCTGGAACAGAAGACCTCCTATTTCCTTACATGGGTAAGGTATTGCTTCCTTGTGGACTCTCCGCACGACGCCATGATGATGTCCATGGTCCTGTTCGACAGCCCCAATTCCAGTAATGGTCTCATCAGAACCTGCAAGCCAACAGGTTCAGATGATCATGGCACGGATGATTCTCCCCTGATATGGGATGTGTCAGGAGGTTCGGGCATTTGGGAACCTGAAACAACGGTTCCTTCACCATGTCGAGGACCACCGGGAACCATGGCTGAGTAGGCCAGTCGGGTATTATCAGTATTCCTGATGCGGAATCTAACTGGATACCCGACTGATGAGGCAGAAAGGGGGAAATGCATAGAAGAACAAGTTCCCCCAATGTAGCGAGAAAGCATCCATCGTTACTGCCCCAGAGTCTGGTTCCCAAGAGACATATGTTGGTATCTGATGGTTCAATCTGGACGCAAAGAGGTCGATATCTGGTGTTCCATGCTGAGCTATAATGTTTGCAAATATTTGGGGGTTCAACATCCACTCGATGTTGTCATTGAATATTCGTGACCTGGTGTCCGCCACTGTATTAAGCTTACCCGGAAGGTATGTAGCTGAAATCCAAATGTTTCTTTCAATGCACCAGTGCCAAATTGTGTTTGCCAATTCATCACAAGATATTGACTTGATACCACCCATATGGTTTAAATATGCCACCACTGTGGTATTGTCCATTTGTAGACGGACATGCGTATGATGCATATTTGTACAGTAAGCCCGTAGTCCGTGAAATGCTCCCAGCACTTCCAAATAGTTTACACCTCGTGATTGGAGCAATGTTGATTCGTGCAAATTCCATCTACCGCCACAACTGGAGGTGTTGTCGGTAGCTCCCCAGCCGTGCACGCTGGCGTAGTTTGCAACACGACTGAAGGGTTTGTAACTACGATGGGATTAAAACAATATCGGATGCTGCTAATCCACCATCGTAGCTCATTTTTTGCTTTGGTTGGTAGCTGCACAGGTCTGTCAAAATGCCCAGCATTAGTTTTTAGTGCTGAGATTTTTGCTCTTTGCAAATTTTGATAATGCAACGGTCCAAATCGTGCAGCTGGAAATGTAGCTACAAGTTTCCCAATTACCTTGGCAGCATGTCGAATAGTTGTTTTTTTGGCGCAAGCAAGGCTATTACATGCCTCTATTATATCTGCCGCTTTGTTATTTGGTAAAGTGATAATCATATGATTTGTGTTAATCGTGAATACCAGATAGTCCATAACGACAGAAGATGTTAACTTAGATTTGTCTGGATGGATGACGAACCCCAGCTTTTGGAATAGTAACTTGGTGGCTGTCACAGCTAATTTAGCCAATTCCAAGTTTTCCCCGCAATTCCCACAGGGACCGCCACAATGTCATCAAGATAGGCCATGACTATGTGGTTTTGTCTTCGTAGAGACGCCAATGCTGGTTTCAATATTTTGGTAAATAACCTGGGGGCTGTTGTTAGTCCATTAGGCAGTGCTCTGTACTGCCACAGCTGCCCCATCCAGACAAATTTCAAATATCTGCGGTGATCTTTACGTATAGGTACTGAATAGTATGCATCTTTTAGATTGATGCAGGCCATGAAGTACCCTCTGGAAATCAGTTGTTTGGCAGTTTCAAATGTTTCCATCTTGAAATGGGTATATTGCACAAAAGTATTCAGTTGAGTTAAATCAATTATAATACGACATCCACCATCTTTTTTAGTTTTGGTAAAGATGTTTGATACAAACTCAAGAAGTTCATGTACAGTTTTCTCTATTATCCCCTTGGTATATAATCTGAAGAGTTCTGCATGTCCTTCCACTTTCTCTTTTTGAGAAAGCACCCATTTCTGGCTAGGTACATGTTGAACTGGGGGGAGTTGTTTATTTATAAATTCAATTTCATAACCTTGAATACTGTGCAATATAAAGGGGTCAGAAGTTATGGAACTCCATGCATCCCCAAACAGACGCAACCTACCTCCCACTTGTCAGGTTATGCATGCAGAATTCCCAAGGGAACCAGACCCCCTTACCTCCATGATTACCGGTGGGGCTTGGTCTTCCATCCTTGGCTCTTGGGATGTGGTGGCGCTGTGGTGTGGGGTTGACGCATTTTCGAAGCGGGTCGCTCTGGGCCTTGGCCTAAAAAAGGCCTCTGTGGATGAGGCGTGACCTTTGGGTTTCCACCCGTCACCCTATCGGGGTGAAAGCGGGGCCTGTAGGGTGTTGCGTACGGATGCTGCAGTCGATACGCTGGTGGCCTGCTAGAGGAGGGCTGTTTTATCATGCCAACCACTTTGGCTTCCTCATCTAGGTCCTTGACCTGTTTGGGCAGGTCATCCCCAAACAACAAGCCTGGTGACGGCGTAGCACTGGCTTTACACAATCCCGCACATTTGGGGTTAAGCGTGGGACGGATAGAGCTTTTCCTGAAGCAATTGATCTCATATTGCATGTTACAGAACAGGGCTAACACATCCTGCTGCTCTTCCGTCATGTCCGCACCATCAACTGACCTGGCAAATGCAGTAATCCCTGAGGTCAGTAGTTTCAGAATTTTCAATTCCTGTGCCCTTATCCCAGGGCTTATATTCCCCCATATGGGTGCGTTGACGGTGGGCACATTTAGCGACACGCAATTCTCCGGGGCCAGGTACTTGGCTGTGGTGTCAGAAATTACCTGTTCCTGTAGTTGGTAAGTGGTCAGGTAATGGATGCTAGCCGCTAGCTGCGGCTGAAGAGGTTGCCCTTTCTGGGATGGCTGTGCAAATTTAGACACCATCCCCAGAAGTTCCTCTTTCTGCATCCCATGCAACTTTGGGTCTTCAGTCAACCCCTCCTCAAAGTCAGCCAATCCCTGACTTCTGGCGCTTCCATCAGAGGAGGGAGAGATGTTGGACAGTCCTGGAAAAGGAGCTGTTGTGGACCTGTGTGATCCACAGGACACATGCTCTTGCTGGAGTAGGTCCCTCTGGAGCAGCTGATCCATCATCCGCTCCATGCGGGCAATGCGATCGCCGTCGCTATCTGCGAATGGCAAGTCTTCTTCCCCAGATTCTGCTGAATCAATGGGGCAATAACCACCAGTCCGCACCCCGTCGGGGTGGTGTCTACGGGACTGTTGTGGTAAAAAGTCAGTGCCTGCCGCTCCAGCGGGGCTACGCGACTCCCGCGCGGATCTGCCACCTGTCACGACTTCCTGGGAGATCTACCGCCAGTCCGCGGTCTTCCGGACTGTGGCGGCGGAAAGTCGGTGCCTGCCGCTCCAGCGGGGCTACTCGACGTCTGCAGTTTTCCAAGCTTGTCGACCGCAGTCTTCCGGAATGTCGCGGTGGAGAGTCGGGGCATGCCATATGAACAGGGCTGCCCGATTTCCACACTTTTTTGCCGCCAGTCCGCAGTCGTCTGGACTGAAGCGGTGGAGAGTCGGGACCTGCCATATGAACAGGGCTTCCCGGCTCCCGCGCGGTCCTACCGCCAGTCCGCAGTTTTCTGGACTGTTGCGGTGGAGAGTCGGGCCCTGCCGACAGAACGGGGCTACCCGACTTCCGCGCTGCCTTCCCGGTCCGAGGTACGGGTGCTGCCGAACTCTCAACGGCCAGCTCCGGGGAATTTGGCCGCTGAACTCGCTCCACAGTCCTGCGGTCTTCCGTGGCATGCTTGGAAGCAGCCCTCTTTTTGCTCCGTGTTTTCTCCATCACGGAGTCTCTGTAAAAGATTAACAAATACAGAGACCAACCAACTCAAGGTTAGTAAAAACTTACCTGATGGTCCTTTTTAAAGCTGCCGGCAGAGGAGCTGCGCTCCCCCCCAGCTTGTCGACTGCAATGCGAGCGACGATATGTGGGGTCTTAACGAAGTCAATCACGTGACTCCGAAGTAAAATACTAAATATAACTACTTTCATTTACATTACATTGCTGTGTCCCAAACATTATGATGCACTGAAATGTGGGTACCATGTACAAACATTGCTGTAATTTCTACATGGTGAAACCAAAATGTTTAAGATACCCTTTATTAAAATCTGACAATGTGTACTTTAACCACATGTGATTTTTTTTCCATTACAAATCTCAAATTGTGGAGTACAGAGGCAAATAAATAAATGATGAGTCTTTGTCCCAAACATTATGGGGGGGCACTGTAGATTAGAGGATTCTAAAACTAGAGGGCATAGGCTTAAGTTGAGAGGAGAGAGATACAAAAGGGGCCTCAGGGGAAACATTTTCACTCAGAGCGTAATCTGTATCTAAAGTAATCTGTCAGAAGAAGCTGTTAAAGTGGATGCAATTATTTTTTTTAATATATTTGGGAAACTATATGGATAGAAAGAGTTTAGGCTATGAGGCCAAATGTAGGCAAATGGGTCTGGTGTGCCAATTTGTTTGGCATCAACAAGGTAGGCCAAAGGGTCTGATTCCGTGTTGCATTGATATATTACTCTGACTAGGAATCCAGCATTTTTTAATCATTATTCAACAATTTACCTGTGATTTACACATTTCATTCAAAATATTTATCTCACGTTCATATTATAGAACATTCAGTTGGTCCTTACCTCTGAAGCACCATGACGCGATACTGTGCTGCTATCTGATGGGCATAGACACCCTTCCTATTAAAAAGATAAGTAGTTTATAAATGAATAACATTACACAAAAAAGAACATACAAATTTAAATTTAAAGTTGTCTCTCTTTACAGTTTAAGTTTCCTAGGTTATGCAGTGGAAGTCCAAACATCAATACTGTATTTAGTTTGCAAACAATGCATTCAAACTACAATATCAAACACTGGCTCAATATCAGGCACAGAGATAATTAATAAACAGATTAACATGACAAATGAAACTATGTTCCATAGAGCACACTTTATGCATAGCATGGTGCCTTTTACACCAGTTTCTCTTGTAAAGCTAATTAGGCGCAAGTTCAGTGAATCAGTTTCCCAGCACAATTGTCAATCTGGCTGTCTACCTTTGATTAATATAATGCCATGCATGACTGGACTATGTTCCAAGCTCTTCAAACCTGATTTATTTTTTAGGCAAATGCTACTATTATAATGTTGTAAGGGCTAAGGATATAAATCACGTTTTGATTTGCAAATTTCTGGTTGGAGAGAGCGAGACATGGAACCAATGTAACTTTCAACTCTTCCTGTCATTAGATGCATTTTCTCCCCTCCTCCCACTTCAGCATTCCCACCACTCTTCCATCCCTACCAATACATGGCCTCCTTCACACGGCCCCAGCTATTTACAAGATGTATTAATGATTTAGATGAGGAGATAATATAATTTAGATAAGATAATATAAATAATATAATAATATAGGATGTAATACTGCAGCAGGATATAAACAGGTTGGTGGAATGGACAGCCACCAGGACCCTGCAAACTGAAAGAAAATGCTCTGCAAAGCCCACGAACATCTGTGTTGGGTTTCTCCAATGTAGAGGAGACTACATTGTGATAGCATTATTCAGACTGGAAGAGGTGCAGCTGAATCCATGCTTCAGCTTTGATCTACACTATCAAAATCCCGGTCTGAGTTGATAAGGGAAGGATGATTATTATCGTATCATGTGTCCAACAAGAGATTGTATCTACTTCTCCTGAAGCATAATGGCATTAACGTTGCTAAATCACCATAGGCAAGAACCATGAATTTTAATTAGATGCACCACAAACAGAAACAAGAGCAGGATGGGAGCAGGGTAATGCACAGGTGAGTTACCTCTACACTATCTACAATCATACTATCAACATGTTACATTAGCAGTTGGGCGGAAAACGCTGTTAAAACATGGGGACATACACACATAGTGAGGCCTAACATCTAGTACAGGCGTCGGCAACCTACGGCCCATGGGCTGGGTCCGGCCCATAACACAAAATCATCTGGCCCACAGGTGTTTTTTTTTCAAATTAGTTTTTCAACTGCAGCCAGTCCCGGGGCACGCAGGCGACCTGGACTCTACAGCCAGACATGGGACAAGCGAGCTGTCCTGGGCCCTACAGCCAGACCTGGGGCAAGCGAGCCGACCTTGGAACTGCAGCCATTCCTGGGGCAAGTGAGCCGACCTGGGCACTACAGCCAGTCCCGGGGTAGGCGAGCCGACCTGGGAACTACAAGTCCTTTGGCCCACGGCGTCCGCGCTGACCAGCAATCACCCCGTATACGAGCACCATCCGACACACTATAGGGACAATTTACAATTTACCGATGCACTTAACCTACAAACCTGCACGTCTTTGGAGTGTGTGGCAGGCGAGCTGTCCTGGGCTCTACAGCCAGACCTGGGGCAAGCAAGCCAACCTGGGACTGGCTGTGGGGGGGGGGGGGGGAAATTGTACCCCACCTCTCAAAACATGGGGGGGGGGGCAGGTCTGCCAGGCCCCCCAGTTCTCTCCCCCCCCAGGATTTCCGCCATGGTCAGTGTCACTATCCAGGGACAAAGCAACCTATTCGAGTGGGCTTTCGTCCGCACCCTCAAGCACTATGGCTCTCCAAAATTGGCACAACATAGCTGTCTAACTGTTTTTGTCACCTGATCAAGGTTCACCAACCGAAAACATTAACTCTGGACTTTTCCTCCACAGATGATGTGTGACCTGCTGATTTTTTTCTTTTTAATCCACTTTTTTGCTTTTTGATAGCTGTAACATTTACCATTCCTCAACGTGCATTGCAGCAACGTTCCTGCTCATTAACTCCACCATCCAAAAGGACAAAGACAGTAGTCACCGCTATTTCCCATTTATATTCCAGACCTTCTGACTTAGAAATATATTACTATTCCTTCATCTTTGCTGGGCAAAACTCCTGGAACTCTCAACCTAACACCACTTAGTACCTTGGCAACATAGATTACAGCGGTTTAAGTAGTCAAAGTCAAAGTCAAAACTCAAAGAATTTATTGTCATGTGTCCCTGACAGGACAATGAAATTCTTTCTTTACTTCAGCACAACAGAACATAGTAGGCATTGACTACAAAACAGATCAGTGTGTCCATATACCATTATATACGTAAATAGACACATGAATGAATAAATTGATAAAGTGCAAATAACAGATAAAGGGGTATTAATGTTCAGAGTTTTGTCCGAGCCAGTTTAATGGCCTGATGGCTGTGGGGAAGTAGTTATTCCTGAACCTGGTCGTTGTCGTCCTCAGGCTCCTGTACCTTCTACCTGAAGGTAGCAGGGAGATGAGTGTGTGGCCAGGATGGTGTGGGTCCTTGATGATGTTGCCAGCCTTTTTGAGGCAGCGACTGCGATAGATCCCCTCGATGGAAGGGAGGTCAGAGCCGATGATGGACTGGGCAGTGTTTACTACTTTTTGTAGTCTTTTCCACTCCAGGGCGCTCAAGTTGCCGAACCAAGCCACGATGCAACCGGTCAGCAAGCTCTCTACTGTGCACCTGTAGAAGTTAGAGAGAGTCCTCCTTGACAGACCGACTCTCCGTAATCTTCTCAGTAAGTAGAGGCACTGATGAGCTTTCTTAATAATTGCATCTGTGTTCTCGGACCAGGAAAGATCTTCACAGATGTGCACACCCAGGAATTTGAAGCTCTTGACCCTTTCAACCATCGACCTGTTGATATAAACAGGACTGTGGGTCCCCATCCTACTCCTTCCAAAGTCCACAATCAGTTCCTTGGTTTTGCTGGTGTTAAGGGCTAGGTTATTGTGTTGGCAGCATATGGACAGTCGCTCGATCTCTCTTCTATACTCATCCTATGATGACTCATCCTCATCAGTGATACGTCCCACAACAGTGGTGTCGTCAGCGAACTTGATGATGGAGTTTGCACTATGACCGGCTACGCAGTCATGAGTATAGAGCGAGTACAGCAGAGTACGCAGCCTTGAGGTGCTCCCGTGCTGATTGTTATCGAGTCTGATACATTTCCACCAATACGAACAGACTGTGGTCTGTGAATGAGGAAGTCGAGGATCCAATTGCAGAGGGATGCGCAGAAACCCAGTTCTGCGAGTTTGGTAACCAGCTTGGAGGGGATGATTGTATTAAATGCCGAGCTGTAATCGATGAATAACAGCCTGACATATGAGTTTTTGTTGTCCAAGTGGTCCAGAGCAGAGTGGAGGGCCAGCGAGATCGCGTCCACTGTTGATCTGTTGTGGCGGTAAGCGAACTGCAGTGGGTCCGGGTTTTTGTCGAGGTAGGAGTTGATTTGCGCCATGATCAACCTCTCAAAGCACTTCATCACCACAGGCCAGGCACGTGCCATCAGGGTAGGCAAGGTAGGCAGTGCCTACCCTGACTAAAATTATAAAATAGTAATTATTTTATATATAAATATAATATATGTAAAATATTTATAAAACATATATAAAATGGTCATAAATAGTAAAGTCTTTCATCAGCAGTACATTTTAAACGTGGAAGTATGAGGTACTCACGTGCCGTCGACGCTGCTTCAAGCCATCAGTGGGAACGGTCCGTAAAGGCAGCTGAAACTCTGCCTTTACACTGTGAACTGCGTGCATGTACTGCGTTGCGCACTGCGCATGCGCACCAGCCTACTGCGCATGCGCATACGCAAGTTTCTTAGCGGGCTTTTCAACAGTGGATAGTGATTACCTGAAGAGTTTCACGAAGCAACCTTATGGATATTTTTGCTGCAGAATGGATTTTGTGCACAAATAATATGGTAAGTAATTTTTTTTGAGCTATATGCTATTAAATACTTTATTAAGAGATAGGACCTATTGAAAACAAATTACATAATAAAAGTCGAGAGAACAATCTGCGCATGCGTGGTTTCCACAATTTAAAAATAGCCGAATGACAGTTCACTGGTGAGGGAACAGTGTGCGCATGCGCGGTTTTCAAGATTAAAAAAATGCCGACCGGCAGTTTACCGGGGAGGGAACAATGTGCGCATGCGCAGTTTCAAGATTTAAAAAAAGCCGACTGACAGCTCACCGGGGAGCGAATAATCTGAGCATGCGCGGTTTTCAAGATTTTTAAAAGCCACTGCCTACCCTGGCTGATCAACCTCTCGAAGCACTTCATCACCACAGTCGTTAGTGCCACTGGTCGATTGTCATTGAGGCACGTCACCTTGCTCTTCTTGGGCACTGGTATTATTGATGCCCTTTTGAAGCAGGTGGGAACCTCAGACCTCAGAAGTGACAGGTTGAAAATGTCCGTAAAAACTCCAGCCAGTTGGTCCGCACAGGCTTTTAGAACACGACCAGGTATGCCATCAGGTCCAGACGCCTTTCGAGGGTTCACCCCTCTGAAGGATTTCCTGACGTCGGTTTCTGTGACTGAGACTGAAAAACCATCACAGTGAATGGGGGCTTGGGAAGGCACATCGGTGTTCTCCCTATCAAAGTGTGCGTAAAACGCATTGAGCTCGTCAGGGAGTGATGTTTTGCCGACATTCGAGCTGCTTCCTGGTTTCAACTTGTAGGTGGTGATTGCATTCAGGCCCCGCCACAGCTGCCGAACATCTGTCTCATCCTCCAGCTTGGAGCAGAAGTCCCCTTTGGCCTTTTTGGTGGCCTTACCGAGGTCGTATCTGGATTTCTTGTAGACCACTGTATCATCAGACATGAATGCCCAGTGTCTGGTCTTCAGAAGAGTGCGGATCTCAAAGTTCATCCAAGGTTTCTGATTAGGAAACACTCGGAAGGTTTTGGTGGGGATGCAGTCCTCCACATATTTCTTAATGAAGTCTGTAACGACTATGGCGTATTTGTTCAAGTCCGTTGCCGAGTCCTTGAACATTGCCCAGTCTACAGACTCCAAACAGTCCTGTAGTTGTTCCTCTGCCCCCCCCCCCTCCCCCCCAAACAGCTCTGTACTGTCCTCACCTCTGGGGGTGCGCTCTTTAATTGCTGCCTGTAGGCAGGGAGAAGCAGCACCGCGGTATGGTCGGATTTACCGAAGTGAGGGTGAGGGATAGAGCAGTAGGCATTCTTGATGGTGGTGTAGCAGTGGCCGAGGGTGTTTGGTAGGTGGATAACTGCCACCAATTAGGGATGAGCAATAGCTACTGGCCTTGTAAGCCATACCTTCATCTCATTAACAAATAAACTGAAAAGAATATCCATGTCTATTTTAAAAATCTGGTCATAAGATCCAAGAACTTAATCATGGTACCTTCTCTCAAACTTTTATGGTCAAACCAATCCCATTACCAAGTAAAATAATTACCTTGCATTCCAATGACTTCTAATATTAGTCATCTATTATGTATCTTTATCAAATGCTTTTTGCGAGCATACTAACAACAGTTATAAACATTCCTGCCTCCAAAACTGAGTTAAATTTCCCCATGTGCTCAGTCACTCTGGTCCTTAATTACACATTTTAGGAACTTCTCTACAATAGATTATAGACCAACAGATTTGTAATTAACACAGAATCAAAAACATATACAAAATCACACTCCTGCAGCACTGTCTAGTCAAAACAGTCAGGTTAAGGCATGGAAACAAAATTATAAGCACTAACAATGGCAATTATCCAAATAACTCTCCTTTTCCTAATGGGATTTGTCGGTTAGTAAACTATTTCTACTATTTAAGAATTAAAAACACATTTATTGTAAAAATGTGACATCCCTTGCACCTGATTTACTTCTATCAGACCTCCCATCGGTCTTTTCTAAAGTTAACTCGTCAGCCTCTATAAATTTTAATCATCATCAATTCATGTCTGAAATCCATTGATCTAAACAATTAAAAAATGTTTAAGTACTTGTGCGACTTTTAAAGAATAAGAATTCATTCCAGTCTAGGTGACAGGTCTATGCGCTGAAACGTCAATTATCCTTTTCCTTCTATAGATTCGACCTGATCCACTTAGTTTTCATCTCCTTTTTTACTCCAGCGTCTGCAATCTTATGTACATTAAAGAATTCATGGGGGCTTTATATTCAGGTTTTCAAGAAGGTATGTGTGACATTTAGTTCAGATTTTCAGTGGGAAACACAGTTTACTTTGAGCAGGCAGCAAAGAAAAGGCTTTCAGATCATCTAACCTAAATTGGTACTTTTGCTCTGCATGAGCCTCTTCCTTTCCAAACCACATGTATCTTTGCATAATGTTAAGCTTCTGCTGTTGGAATAACTTAAGTCACACACCATGATTAAGTTCCAAAGACTATATTAATGTTACAGCATATAACCATATACCAATTACAGCACGGAAACAGGCCCTCTCGGCCCTTCCAGTCCGTGCCGACCATTTATTTTCCCCTAGTCCCATCTACCTGCACTCAGACCATACCCCTCCTTTCCCTCTGGGTCGGTGGAGGTCCCCTCGTTTCAGAGGGTGTTGGCACGCCAGATGATTAGCTCCCCTGGTAGTGTTCCCCCTGAGACGGGGGATGAGCAGACTCAGCCCGAAGGGGAAGGTTCAGGGGCTTTAGTGTTCCAGTCTGTGCTCCGCATCAGAGCCAATGGAGGTGCTGGGGGGTGTGCTGCCTCGCCGGCTGAGTTGGCAGGGGAGAGTCTAAATGCAAGTGGAGATTCTCTGGGGGTTGGAGAGGGTACTCTGGGTGCTGTGGGGGTCGGTACGAGAGTTCCCAAGATCAAGCCATACTGCATAGGTAACTTAATCTTAGCACGTTACTCTAAAAGTTAGATAGTAAGGGCAGGGAGGCTTTCTGTTAAACTAGTGGGCGTAGCTACAAAGTATAACTCATAACATGTCACTGATCTACATGATGTACTTATGTATATTATGTACTTCTATAACTTACTTCTTGGATGTGCTTTTGCACAATTTAAGAAAATATAGGGCAAGAACCCCAAGATTATAATTGCACGTCAAGGCAGCAGTATAAATAGCAGCTGTGCAGCAATAACAGCCGAGTATGTGAAGCGTTTTAGCCAATACACTCTACACTTACAAAATATGGAGACGTACTGTTAAATATCTGACTTCCCTTCTTTTAACTAATTTCAGCATCAAGAATATTCAAGAGATGAATGGTGTTCATTCAGCCATAATACTCTCCCTGACCAAACTGCCTCCCAAAATGTCTTGTCAGACATTATTATAACCATATTTCTGCTCTTGGGTTAAGTGGGGAACATTAATGGTGTAATTAGGTTGATCCAATTGCTCCTGGTTGATCCTCATCTACATAGCCAGTGATAGAAATTATTTAGCGCATGGAAAACTGGCAGCTGTATAACCATATAACCATATAACAATTACAGCACGGAAACAGGCCCTCTCGGCCCTTCCAGTCCGTGCCGACCATTTGTTTTCCCCTAGTCCCATCTACCTGCACTCAGACCATACCCCTCCATTCCCTTCACGTCCATATACCTATCCACTTTACTCTTAAATGTTAAAATCGATCCTGCCTCCACCACTTCTGCTGGAAGCTCATTCCACACAGCCACCACCCTCTGAGTAAAGAAGTTCCCCCTCACGTTACCCCGAAATCTCTGTCCCTTAATTCTCATGTCATGCCGTCTTGTTTGAATCTTCCCTACCCTCAATGGGAAAAATGTATCCACGTCAACTCTGTCTATCCCTTTCATCATTTTAAAAGACCTCAATCAAGTCCCCCCTTAACCTTCTGCGCTCCAAAGAATAAAGACCTAACATGTTCAACCTTTCTCTGTAACATAGTTGCTGGAACCCTGGCAACATTCTAGTAAATCTCCTCTGTACTCTCTCTATTTTGTTGACATCCTTCCTATAACTAGGCGACCAAAATTGTACACCATACTCCAGAATTGGTCTTACCAATGCCTTGTACAATTTTAACATTACTTCCCTACTCCTATATTCAATGCTCTGATTTATAAAGGCCAGCACACCAAAGGCTTTCTTTACCACCCTATCTACATGCGATTCCACCTTCAGGGAACTATGCACAGTTATTCCTAGATCCCACTGTTCCACAGCATTCCTCAATTCCCTACCATTTACCATGTACGTCCTATTTTGATTTGTCCTGCCAAGATGTAGCACTTCACACTTAACAGCATTAAACTCCATCTGCCATCTTTCTGCCCACTTTTCCAAATGGCCCAAAATCTCTCTGTAGACTTTGAAAATCTACTTCATTATCCACAACACCACCTATCTTAGTATCATCTGCATACTTACTTATCCAATTTTTCACCCCATCATCCAGATCATTGATGTACATGACAAACAACAGTGGACTCAACACAGATCCCTGAGGCACCCCACTGGTCACCGGCTTCCAACCTGACAACAGCCATCCACCATTACTCTCTGACATCTCCCATTCAGCCACTGTTGAATCCATCTTGCTACTCCGCCATTAACACCCAAAGATTGAACCTTCTTAACCAACCTTCCATGGGGAACCTTGTCAAAGGCCTCACTGAAATCCATATAGACAACATCCACTGCTTTACCCCCATCAATTTCCCTAGTTACCGCTTCAAAAAATTCAAGAAGGTTTGTCAAACATGACCTTCCAGGCACAAATCCATGTTGACTGTTCCTGATCAGACCCTGTTTATCCAGATGCTTATATATATTATCTCTAAGTATCCTTTCCATTAATTTGCCCACCACTGACGTCAAACTAATAGGTCTATAATTGCTAGGTTTATTCTTTGAACCCTTTTTAAACAATGGAACAACATGCGCAGTACGCCAATCCTCCGGCACTATTCCCGTTTCTAATGACATTTGAAATATTTCTGTCATAGCTCCTGCTATTTCTACACTAACTTCCCTCAATGTCCTAGGGAATATCCTGTCAGGACCTGGAGACTTATCTGGTCATGGCAATCAGTGAAACATGGTTGCAGGAGTTATAATCTGGAGAGAAACAAGTGAATTAACTGAGTGGCTCTGAGCTGGTAGCACACTTTGTTGAATAGGGTAAAACTGATCAGAAGAGAAAAGTAGCATATTTCCCGGCAATGAAGATGCTATTTTTTAACCCTAAAATAAGACCCGAACATTTACCGGCGTCTTGGAGGCCGAAGGTTAGATTATTAGCCAAGAAAGATAGATTTGGCTATCCCTTAGTACAGCGGCTGTAAAAGGACAGCACCGCTGGGGAGGAGAGTTCCTTCCACAGCGTGTGAGGAGTCTGCACGGCTGGGCCGCCAGTAGTAAAGTTTTGGGGAGGGCAGGAGCATTGAGAAGGAGGGGGTTGGGGATCATGCCAGCATCTCACTCAGTAGCTCGAGTGGCTGCGAGCGGCAGCCGGGACCGGACAGCAGAACTGCAGCTAGACCCGGGGTTCGCAGGCGACCTGGGCGCTGCCGCCAGTCCCGGGACTCGCAGGCGACCTGGGAACTGCAGCTAGTCCTGGGGCTCACAGGCGATCTAGGAACTACAGTTAGTCCCAGGGCAGGCGACCTGGGAACTGCAGCTAGTCCCGGGGCTCGCGGGCGACCTGAGAACTACAGCTAGTCCTGGGGATCGTAGGCTACGTGGGAACTGCAGCCAGTCCTGGGGATCGTTGGCTACCTGGGCGCTACAGCCAGCCCCGGGGCTCGCAGGCGACCTGGGAACGACAGCTAGTCCCGAGGAAGTGAGGGATCTGGGAACTGGAGCTAGTCCCAGGGCAAGCAGGTGATCTGGAAACGGCAAAAAACAATTTGAAAAACACGTGAAAACTATGTAATATTATTACCTCCATTTATTAACTATGGCGCTAGATGTGGCCCGCCATCCGCTCAAAAACATGGGTCCTGGCCCCTATGCAAAAAAGGTTGCCGACCCCTGGACTAAACCAAACCCTTGATCCTGTCCCGCCAGCCTTTTATTTTAAAGTTAGCAACTCAAAATGGGGGTGCGTCTTCGACGCATGTGCATTTTCATTACCGGGAAATACGGTAAATTTGAAAGGGGCTAGAGCAAAAGAACCAGTACAATTTCCAAGTTGAAACCTGTGATGGAAGTCAGGTCTGACACTGTATATAGCTGGAATTAGTATTGCAGTTTGATTTAAAGTAATAGGGTGAGATCTGTAGGTTAATAAAAGACATATATACTGAGAAACTGTGAGAAAAATAAAAAAGATAGAGGAAGCAATCTTGAACTACTCAGTCAGAAGAGATACCTAAAATTTAATGTATTTAAGGCATCATTGGATGATTGGCGCCATCTGAGACCACTGGGAATGAAATTACAAGAGGATTGAAAGAATCTCTATGCACATACATTTTTTAAATAAACACATTAAAACAAATTATGTTGTATCTTGCCAATACATACTTCTTAATCAGTATGTGGTTAGCAATATCATTGCCAAAACGACTTCACAAAATTGTTTCCTGGTGTGGCAACAAAATACAGCTTTGTACTTATACTCTTCAATTTTAATCTCAGTTAAATATTTCCCACTTTCTCTTTGAAATTGTTGAAAACCTTTTATTCAAAAAAGCAAGCCAATGTTCTTGTAGTAGGATGCAAGATCATTGTAGTGGGTAAAGGTGCATGTTGGGGCATGAGGTTTGAGAATGAGGTTTGAGAACTGCACAGATGAGTGGAGTTGTGTATGGTCAGTTACTTGGGACACAAGTAAAACCCGGAAGTGTGGGCGTGGCTCAATCTCTGCAAGATGGGGAAACGAGAGGTCACGACTCTCTGTCAGCTGTGAATCAATTAAACACACTGAATGTCTGAAGTGTGGTTTTTATGTGGTTTTTATAGGGTTTTATGTTATGTTTTATAGAGTTTAATGGTGGTTTCACCCTGCTTGAAATGGTATGCGACTTCATTTGAATTTGGTGGCCTTGCACCCTGCTTGAAATGGTATGAGACTGCATTTGAATTTGGTGGCCTTGCACCCTGCTTGAAATGGTATGAGACTGCATTTGAATTTGGTGGCCTCGCACTCTGCTTGAAATGGTATGAGACTGCATTTGAATTTGGTGGCCTCACACCCTGCTTGAAATGGTATGAGACTGCATTTGAATTTGGTGGCCTTGCACCCTGCTTGAAATGGTATGTGACTGCATTTGAATTTGGTGGCCTTGCAACCTGCTTGAAATGGTATGAGACTGCATTTCAAGTTGGTGGCCTTGCACCCTGCATGAAATGGTATGAGACTGCAGTTGAATTTGGTGGCCTTGCACCCTGCTTGAAATGGTGAGACAGCATTTTAATTTGGTGGCCTAATACCATTTCAAGCAGGCTGCCAGCCCACCAAATTACAATGCCGTCTCATACCATTTCAAGAGAGAGAGAGAAAGAGAGAGAGAGACAGACAGACAGACAGACAGACAGACAGACAGAGAGACAGACAGACACAGACACACACACACACACACACTCTTGAGCCATGCCAAAGCAGCAGAATTACTGCTAGCACCCACCATGCTTCACCAATGGATCAACTGCTCTTCACCTAACAACCTCAATAGTCTTCCAGAGCACATCTGATGTTGCCACTGCTTTAGCAAGTGTAAGTGACCAACATGGATAGCAATTTTTTCTCTATCCAATCCAAGGTTTGTGGATATTCTGAAGATATTAACACATCCCGAGGGTAACAAGAACTTCTTATTCCATGTAAAATTTGAGACTGACAGCAAGTATAGAGCCATGGTACAAACAGCTACCCCAAGTCCAACAACTAGAGAGTAGCTGAACTACTATCTACCTCTTTGGAGACCCTCTGACTACCTTTGAACGATTTTACTTGTTTTATCTTGCATTAAACGTTATTCACGTTATTCCTTTTATAGTGTGTCTACACCGTGGATGGCTTGGTTGTAATCATGTATCGTCTTTCTGCAGACTGGTTAGCAAGCAACAATAGCTTTTCACTGTACCTCAGTAGACGTGACAGTAAACTAAACTCAAAGTCAATTGTATTCCTGACAACTCCAACCACCTGAAAATGCCCAGTTAGTCAGGTGCAACCTGAGGAAGTAATCACTGAACTGCAGGTTCCTGCCAGCCAAATACTTGGAAGTGTGAGCTGCTTTCTTCCTCAAATGGTTAACCCTAAAATTGATAAATCAGCCTGTGGATAATCACGAGTTGACTATATTTCTTAATCGGCCCCATATGATTAATTCCTTGTGCAACTGATTTTTCATCACCTGCCCAAGCCTGTACAGAGCCAGGGTACAAAGAATTCAAAGAATTTTAAATTACACCTAATCAATTCAGTTAAAAGCTAATTCAAATTACTCAAATCAAACAATTTCCTAACCTAGTGCATCCTATGATTTTTGTGATGTATGTTGCCAAGAGGAACCTGAAGATGGTCCAGCAGCTTTATAGATTTGGATATTCAGTTATGAAGTTCCTGTCTCCAGGAGTTTCTACATTTCACTTATAAAAGTTACAGATTTAACACAATGTCCATCATGCGTACTGAGCTCCCTACCATCTAAGTTGCTGTTTCAAAAAGGCAGCCAGCATCATCAGAGACCCACACCAACCTGCCTACACTCTCATTTCACTCCTGCCATCGGGAAGAAGGTGTAGGAGCTTGAAAACTGTAATGTCCAGGTTCAGAAGCAGCTTTCCCCCCCCCCCAACACTAATCAGGCTATTAAACACTACCACTTCCAACTAAGCAAAATGGATGAATATTTTGCAAAAATGAAACATTTAAAAAAATCCATATACCTGGCACACTTAACCTTCCTGCGAATTAAGCCAATCTTGTGGGCATTCATTAACTTAATAAACCAATTCAACATCAGTGAATAAAGTAGTTAATAAAAACAAAGAACAGGATAAATTTGAAGGTTTTTTTGTTTGGTGCTTTAAACCATTTCTGTATTTTATTTTGCAAACATAGTTTCCATTTTCATAAGAAGGGTACTAAATTAAACTTACAGGATGCAGTGTTTCCTCTTGGCGTCTAGCTTGACTCTGTCGATTTATGAAAGACCGTGTTAAAAGCTTGTAGTGGTTCAGCAGGCAAATGATTACAACCACCATCACGGTCATTACTGCAACTATGATGATTATCTTGACAAATTCTTGTTCAGCTGAAATGACAAAAGAACAATGTAACTTGCTTAAAATGTTCAGTTCCATTATACAACACTGATGAGATGAATCTAATTAGCAACTATCCTCAACATTTCCTTTGCTGTGACAATGATTTGAGGACCTGTTTTTAAAAATATTGAGTCCGGCTAGTTTTGAAGCAGTTAAATAGTAACACATTTTAAGAAATTACTCTAATGCAAAACTGAACATTCATATAAACTTTTTTTTGTTGCACCTCTTCTCTAAAGAAAAACATCTCTTTCAACATTTCTGTTGAAATATCAAACCATCGTCCGATTTTCTGTTTCAGGAGGATGCAAAAAGTCCCTATTTTTAAGACCCGATGATTTTCTCTCAGAGTTCTGGTCAATAATCACATGAATAAAGATCACAGTTATTTGATCGTTATCACATTTCTGTTTGTTGCAGCATGCTGTTCACAATCTGGTTGGCTAAATTGTTAAGTATTTCATTAGCTGTAAAACACTTTGGGGTTTTGATTTTGAAAGATGCATGTAAATAAATGCAAGTCTTTGTTGTTCCTTTTACCTTTTCCCCAAATCCAGCCATTTGATTGCATAACATTGACAGTGGTGACATTCATCTCATCATTCTGCATGATAAAACATGCAATTTTACAATGTAGAGCCAGCTGCACTTGACCATGTTTCTTGAAGTGAAGTGACTTCAATGGGAGGCAGAGAGAAACGGAACAGTGTTGATGCACTGCAGATATCACAAGTACCCAGGTGCTAGACTTAAACACTGTGGCAGACAGCAGAATGATAACCATGAATCAAATGAAATCACTGGTAGAAAATATACGCTGTGGCAGGATATTGCACGTGGAAACATAACCATTCTTAGCCTTGCTACTTTTGTTTGACAAAAGCTTTCTTGCCAATTGTTTACTGAAATTAAATAAACAGGAAGAGAACTAGACACTTCAATTTGAATCCTTCAGCCAGTTTACCGCAAGGGAAACTGGAACAAACAGTATGAGTGTGCTATGTCTAACAAATGGATGGGACAACACCCAACCGATCAAGAGAGGATTTGTGCTTCTTGCCTTACTAAACTGGATTTTAAAGTATCATCTTGTAATAGATATTATCTTCACATATATTTTTGTCAATTTATACTGCAGTAGGATTCCTTTATTTGGGATTGAAATATTTACACAAACACACACATACAGTGCCCTCCATAATTTTGGGATAAAGACCCATCATTTATTTATTTGCCTCTGTACTCCACAATTTGAGATTTGTAATAGAAAAAAATCACTTGTGGTTAAAGTGCACATTGACACATTTTAATAAAGGCCATTTTTATACATCTTGGTTTCACCACGTAGAAACCACAGCAGTGTTTATACATAGTCCCCCCATTTCGGGGAACCATAATGTTCGGGACACAGCAATGTAATGTAAATGAAAGTAGTCATGTTTAGTATTTTGTTGGATATCCTTTGCATGCAACGACAGCTTGAAGTCTGCGATTCATGGACATCACCAGTTGCTGGGTGTCTTCTCTGGTGATGCTCTGCCAGGCCTGTATTGCAGCCATATTTAGCTTATGCAGGTTTTGGGGGCTAGTGCCCTTCAAGTTTTCTCTTCAGCATATAAAAGGCATGTTCAATTGGGTTCAAATAAGGTGATTGACTTGGCCACTCAAGAATTGACCATTTTTTAACTTTTATGAACTTTGTTGCTTTAGCAGTATGTTTGGGATCGTTGTTTTGCTGCAGAATGAACTGCCAGCCAATGAGTTTTGAGGCATTTGTTTGAACTTGAGCAGATAGGATGCGTCAATATACTTCAGAATTCATTAATGCTATTACCATCAGCAGTTGTATCATCAATGAATATAAGTGAGCCAGTACCTTCAGCAGCCATACATGCCCAGGCCATAACACCCCCACCACCGTGTTTCACAGATGAGGTGGTATGCTTTGGATCTTGGGCAGTTCTTTCTCACCTCCATACTTTCCCCTTGCCATCACTCTGATATAAGTTAATCTTCGTCTCATCTGTCCACAAGACTTTTTTCCAGAACTGTGGTTGCTCTTTTAAGCACTTCTTGGCAAACTGTAACCTGCCCATCCTATTTTTGCAACTATCCAGTGGTTTGCATCTTGCAGTGTAGCCTCTGTATTTCTGTTCATGAGGTCTTCTACGGATAGTGGTCATTGACAAATCCACACCTGACTCCTGAAGAGTGTTTCTGATCTGTCGGACAGGTGTTTGGGGATTTTTCTTTGTTATAGATGGAATTCTTCTGTCAGAAGAGAGAGGTCTTTCTTGGCCTGCCCATCCCTTTGCGATTTGTAAGCTCACCATTGCTTTCTTTCTTCTAAATGATGTAATTGTTATAAATGGGGATGGAAGGCCGAGAGGGCCTGTTTCCGTCTGTAATTGTTATATGGTCATATGGTTACAGTTGATTTTGGTAGGCCTAAGGTTTGCCTGATGTCTCTAACAGTTTTATTCTTGTTTTTCAGTCTCATAATGGCTTCTTTGACTTTCATTGGCACAACTTTGATCCTCATGTTGATAAACAACAATAAAAGTTTCCAAAGGTGATGGATAGACTGGAGGAAAGACTAGGTGCTGAGAATACTCTTATACCTGAATTAAGGAGGCAATTGCACACACCTGAGCAACTACAAACGCTTGTGAAGCCATGTGTCCCACACATTATGGTGCCCTGAAATGGGGGGACTGTGTATAAACACAGCTGTATTTCCACATGGTGAAACCAAAATGTATAAAAATGGCCTTTAATAAAATCTGACAATGTGCACTTTAACCACAAGTGATTTTGTCCATTACAAATCTCAAATTGTGGAGTTCAGAGGCAAATAAATAAATGATGGGTCTTTGTCCCAAACATGATTAAGGGCACTGTTACACTAAGCACTTGAAGCTCTTTTACATATTTTTAAATGTATTTCCCTGGCATGTCACTGAAGAATTTCGAGTGCTTAAGAAATAGTTGTTCAATTCTCAAAAGTCACATTTAAATCTGCAGGCCAGTCACACAAGGGAATAAGCAGCATTTCCTCTTTCGTCAACAAAGCCTTCATTCTGAACAGTTCTGCTTGTATATAATCAGAATGAGGACCGTGAAGACATCTTTCCTGAATGAGAAATTTCTACTGGTATCTGTAAGCAGTTACTGAAATTATTGTTTCAGGTTTTATATTCACATTGATCAGGGGGAACAAGGACATGGCAGACCAATTGAATAACTACTTTGGTTCTGTCTTCACTAAGGAAGACATAAATAATCTGCTGGAAATAGCAGGGGACCGGGGGTCAAATAAGGTGGAGGAACCGAGTGAAATTCAGGTTAGCCGGGAAGTGGTGTTGGGTAAATTGAATGGATTAAAGGCCGATAAATCCCCAGGGCCAGATAGTCTGCATCCTAGAGTACTCAAGGAAGTAGCCACAGAAATAGTGGATGCATTAAGGGCCTGTCCCAGCAGCACACAGCTCCATGTGATGAGCGCGACCTAACGTGGTCGCTTGAGCTGTCCAGCGTCGCAGGGCCGGTCCCACTTCGATCGCCGGAGCCGTGCGGAATTGTACGGAGTTCGTCCCGACATCGCGCGGGGCTCCGAAAAACTGACCATGTTCAAAAATTCAGCGCGGCAACGGCTTGTCGGCTCGCAGTCGCCTCGACGCATTACACACCGCCTCGACGTCATGTCTCCGTGAACCTCTCTGTAGGTGCCTCCGTGACCCTCTCTGGAGGTGCCTCCGTGACCCTCTCTGTGTGTCCCTCTCTGTCCTGGTGAACTTACCTTTAAGACTTCGCTCCAAGTTCGCCTCACTTTGCGCCACGTTGCGCCAATCACCCGACCTCCGAGCGACCCCCGCTGCCGGTTTGATCGCGCTCTTCGCAAGCAGGCGCATGCTGTTGGGAACGGCCCATGAACAGGGATCACCCGACCTCCGCGTGGCCCCTGCTTCTAGTTTGATCGCGCTCATCGCATGGAGTCGGATGCTGGTAGGACAGGCCCTTTAGTGATAATTTTTCAAAACTCCTTAGATTCTGGAGTAGTTCCTGAGGATTGGAGGGTAGCTAATGTAACACCACTTTTTAAAAAAGGAGGGAGAGAGAAAACGGGGAATTACAGACCAGTTAGTCTAACATCGGTAGTGGGGAAACAGCTAGAGTCAGTTATGAAAGATGGGATAGCAGTACATTTGGAAAGTGGTGAAATCATTGGACAAAGTCAGCATGGATTTACAAAAGGTAAATCATGTCTGACGAATCTTATAGAATTTTTCGAGGATGTAACTAGTAGAGTGGATAAGGGAGAACCAGTGGATGTGTTATATCTAGACTTTCAGAAGGCTTTCAACAAGGTCCCACATAAGAGATTAGTATACAAACTTAAAGCACACGGTATTGGGGGTTCAGTATTGATGTGGATAGAGAATTGGCTGGCAGACAGGAAGCAAAGGGTAGGTGTAAACGGGTCCTTTTCAGAATGGCAGGCAGTGACTAGTGGAGTACCGCAAGGCTCAGTGCTGGGACCCCAGCTATTTACAATATATATTAATGATTTGGACGAGGGAATTGAATGCAACATCTCCAAGTTTGCGGATGACACTAAGCTGGGGGGTAGTGTTAGGTGTGAGGAGGATGCTAGGAAGCTGCAAGGTGACTTGGATAGGCTGGGCGAGTGGGCAAATGCATGGCAGATGCAGTATAATGTGGATAAATGTGAGGTTATCCACTTTGGTGGCAAAAACAGGAGGGTGGACTATTATCTGAATGGTGGCAAATTAGGAAAAGGGGAGATGCAAGACCGAGACACCAATCATAGAAAGTAGGCATGCAGGTGCAGCAGGCAGTGAAGAAAGCAAATGGTATGTTAGCATTCATAGCGAAAGGATTTGAGTATAGGAGCAGGGAGGTTCTACTGCAGTTGTACAGGGTTTTGGTGAGACCACACCTGGAGTATTGCGTGCAGTTTTGGTCTCCAAATCTGAGAAAATACATTCTTGCCATAGAGGGGGTACAGAGAAGGTTCACCAGACTGATTCCTGGGATGTCAAGACTTTCATATGAGGAAAGACTGGATAGACTTGGCTTGTACTCGCTAGAATTTAGAGGACTGAGGGGAGATCTTATAGAAACTTACTAAATTCTTAAGGGGTTGGGTAGGCTGGATGCAGGAAGATTGTTCCCGATGTTGGGGAGGTCCAGAACAAGGGGTCACAGTCTAAGGATAAGGGGGAATTCCTTTAGGACCAAGATGAGGAAAACATTTTTCACACAGAGAGTGGTGAGTCTCTGGGATTCTCTGCCACAGAAGGTAGTTGAGGCCAGTTCATTGGCTATATTTAAGAGGGAGTTAGATGTGGCCCTTGTGGCTGAAGGGATCAGGGGGTATGCAAAGAAGGCAGGTACATGATACTGAGTTGGATGATCAGCCATGATCACATTGAATGGCGGTGCAGGCTCGAAGGGCCGAATGGCCTACTCCTGCACCTATTTTCTATATTTCTATGATGCTAAAGTAGGTGACGATGTTGCAATGCTTTTGTCCCCTTTCGCTTAAAAGCTGCAG
Source organism: Okamejei kenojei (assembly GCA_035221665.1). Classification (NCBI taxonomy): domain Eukaryota; kingdom Metazoa; phylum Chordata; class Chondrichthyes; order Rajiformes; family Rajidae; genus Okamejei; species Okamejei kenojei. The sequence continues at coordinate 31,828,313 of CM069134.1, forward strand.
TAATCATGAAGGATGCATAGGCCACAGTGATGCCTGTCATTACTTTTCTTACATGCACTTTTACGAATATCCTCTGTTATCTCTACAGTCAGATACTGTTATGCTTAAATTACGTAACTATATGGTATTTAACTACATTAAATACAATTTGGCAAGTCAAATTTTCTCACATATAAATAACATAATCATTGGGTGAAATGAAACACTAACATGTTTTATGATATCATCCTGAACATCTTTGCGATTTTAGAGGAAACTCATACAGTTATAGGGAGATATAATGCAAACTTCACACATCCAGCACTCGAGGAAAGGGAAGCTGGTAGCAATCTCTGGTACAGTGTGGCAGAGGTCTAATAGCAGTGGCACTGCACTACTCATCTTATTTTCCTTTCCTGTTGGGTTTGGGTCCAACATAAAATCAATTTAGAAGTCCTGGGTTTTGTTCCAACAGGTCATGGTTGGTTTAAGTTTTAATTTTTTCCCTAGGCATATCTCTGGTGGTAGGGTGCCTAACCAATGTTTTGTAAAGTCGCAACTCTTACACTCTATCCTGATCTATGTAGGCAAGTTGCAGTATGCCTTCTTCACCATCCTATCCACTGTAGCCACATTCAGGGAACTATAGACTTCAACCCAAAGGTTCCCCTGTTCATGAACATTGTCTGGAGTCCGTCCATTTACTGTGTATGTTCTACCGTTAACTGACTTCCCAAAATGCATCATCTCACTTTTGCCAGGATTAAACTTCATTTTTCCAAGAGCGCACTTAACTTTCCAACTTATCTATATTTAAGGTCTGTTGTAAATTGAGCAAAATCCTATTGCAAAGAAGAAAAGCAATTACTGTATTATGGAATCTCAAAGGATCCATTGGGATTCATTTCAACAGGGGTTTGTAATATGGAATTGAACAACATAAGGATATTTAACATGCCTTAAATCCAAGCACATGTCCTGTCCATCATTGTTTGGGTAATTTAGGCATGCGTTAAAATAAAGATTACAATAGTAGATTACCTATCAGCTGATAATTTACATTATTAGAAACCTCATAGCAGTCCTTACCTGCCGACATGTCTTCCTTCTATGCATTTTGCATTCCTACATTCTTTTGTCGATGTTTTTTTAGAATAATTTTATTGTCACATTTCCAATACGTATGACAATTAAACACTCTTGACTTTGTGTTCTCACTCTCTAACTGCTCCCATTCACTCACTGACCAGATACAAAGTACTGTTGGAACTCAATGGATCGGGTAACATCACCCTCTGAGTTGCTCTAACACTCTGTATTTTGCTCAAGATTTCAGCATCTGCAGTTTCTCGTGCCTCCATTTTATAGCTTATCCTCATGGTCACCCTAGTTTTACATTACCAGAGGCATTCTTTTTCCCCTGTCCTTCCTGCAGTTTAACCAGTTCTTGTTGTCTTCCCAGTTCTGACAAAGAGTCTTCAACATGAAATGTTAGCTCTGTTTCTCTCCCCACAGATGTTACCTGACCTGCTAATTTTTTGCAACTCTCTTCCTCAAAAGCTGTGGAGACTTTGAATGTTTTTGAGGCAGATGTTGATATATACTTAATATCAAAGGGGTGACAAGCCATCCTGGGTAGAGTGGAATTCAGAGTTGATCAACCATGATCTTAGTTTAGTTTAAGATACAGCAAAGAAACTGGCCCTACAGCCCACTGAGTCTGCATCGACCAACAATCAGCCGTATTCTATCCTACACACTAGGGACAATTTACAGAAGCCAATTAACCTACAAACCTGCTCATCTTTGGAATATCGGAGGAAACTGGAGCACCTGGATGAAACCCATGCAGTCACAGGGAGAACGTATAAACTTCATACAGACAGCACCCAGGATCGAACCCGGGTCTCTGGAGCTGTAAGTCAGAACTCTACCACTGCGCCACCAATTGAATGGTGATTCAATGAATCACATTGAATGGTGGAGCATATGAAGGACTTAGTGACCTACTCCCCCTCATAATTCATGTTTTAAAATAGGAAACTAATGATTAGAATGATGTTTTACGAAGTATGTAATAAAATGGTAAGTGATTAGAGTCTAGAAATTTTGGATAAAGAGAGTTCAAGGATAGAAAAATATGAAATAAAATTCAATAAATCTGGTGATTTGTGGATTGGCATTGACCATAAAACCTGAGTTCACTAATGTATTTCAGTAAAAAGAACCTGCAATCTCTACTCAGATAGTATATCACATGACTTGTCCCATATATCGTGACTGACAATGAACCATCATGTAGCCTAACAACGGCATAAAGAATAATTTAATAAGGTGATTTATGAGTGCCATTTCAGAGGCAAATAATTGCTCAGTATCTTGGGAACAAATTAAAAGAGTACCTGTTAGTATAGATAAGGTAAGTTTCTAATATGACTTCAAGGAAAGCAAAGACTCCAAAATATGAAACAAGTTACAGGACTCAGAAGTGTTTGTCATATGCACAGGATATGAACTGGAACAATTAAATTCTTACTTGCTGCAGCTTTACAGACACATTAAAAGCAATAGCAAAAATAAATATACAATAAATTGTCAGATTTTCTAAATACACTAGACCGCGATGAAGCAAAAAACAAAGTTGTTCTTGAAACTGGAGGTAACAAATTTCAGTCCCTTGTACCCTCTTCGTGATGGTAGCAGCCTGTGTGTGGCCAGGCTCATGTGGGGTTTTGATGATATAACTTGCCATCTTGGGAAGCAGGGTGATTGAGATAGCCAACTGTATACAAAATTGGCTTGATGGCAGGAATCAGAGGGTGAATGGGTGGAAGATTGCAACCTTCACGTGGTCCACCCTGTTTCGACAAATGCAATCAACCCGGCGTGCAAAATCAAATAAGATCAAATAGAACAAGTTGTCCTACAACTTTAGGCTGTGCACGCCATAGGCAAGATGAAGAAGAGGGTGATGGTAGAGGGTTGTTTTTCAGACCGGAGACTGGTAACAAGTAGTGTGCCACAGGGATTGGTGCTGGGTCCTCTGCTGTTCATTACTTATGTTGACTAGAGAGTTGGTTAGGAAGTTTGTGGATGACACTAAAATGCGTGGTATAGTAGACAGTAAAGGAGGTTATCTAAGATGCAAAAGGATTTTGAGCAACAGGGCCAATGAACAAAGAATGGCAAATAGAATTTAATCCAGAGATTAAGAGATATTGCATGTGGGTAAAACAAACCAGGCACAACTAACAGTAAATGGAAGAGCCTTGGGAATGTAGTAGAACTGAAAGACCTAGTGTGCAAGTATGTAATTCCTTAAAAATGGCGACAAAAGTAGATAGGGTGGTGTTTGGCATGCTTGCCTTTGTTGTTCAGGATATGAAGTATAGGAGTTGGCACATTGTCACACTTGTACAAGATGGTAAAGCTACATTTGGAGTGCTGTGTACAGTTCTCATCATCCTGCTACATAAAGGGGCTGTCCCACTTGTGCGACCTAATTGGCGAGTTTAGAAGAGTTTGAAAAAATGACATGTTGAAGACCTTCTTCGACTATGTAGAAGACCTCCTTTGACTATGTTGAAGACCAGCTTCGACTAGCTACGACTAGTTAAGACTAACTTCGGGAAAATTGGACACCGAATAGTGGAGAGTGAAGACGACCTTCTACGACCTCCTTCGACTATGATGAAGACTATCTACGACTACCTTCGATTACCTTCGACTACCCTCGATTACCGACGACTAACATGACGACCTACTACGACTAAACCTACGAGTAAAAAAAGTATTGATTTTTTCCATGGCTACATTTTTTTACTCGCGGGCATTTTTTAACATGTTGAAAAAAACGCCGCGACCTAGCTGAGGCCTCGAGTACGCGGAGACCACTCTCGAGCATGAAGGAGAGTTACGAAGACCTCCTACGACCTTGTGTCGACCGTGCTGCGAGTATGAGTCGAGGGCAAACTCGCCAGAACTCACGGATTAGGTCGCCCAAGTTGGACAGGCCCTTAAGGATGTCACAAAACTGAAAAGGATACAAAGATGGAGGGTGAGTTGTAAGGAGATGCTGGATAGGCTGAGTCTTTTTACCCTGGAATATAGCATGCTGAAAAGTGACCTTACAGATATTTATAAAATCATGTGGAGGATTGATCAGGTAAATAGCCACAGTCTTTTCCCTTGGTAGGAGTCTAAACCTAGAGATCAGATTTAACGCGAGAAGGACAGTTTAAAAGAGACCTGAAGGGCAAGCTTTTCACACAGAGGATAATACATATATGGAATGAGCTGTCAGAGTGCGTAGTAAAGGAAAGTACAATTGCTGGCTTTAAAAGACATTTGGATAGGCACATGGACAGAAAAGGTTTGAAGGGATGTGGGGTAGGCACAGGCAAGTGGGACTAACTTGGTTAGAAACTTGGTTGGCAAGGATGACCTGGCCCTTAGAGTCTGTGACCATGCTTAGAGCTATATGACTATGCTCTACTCTGTAAATTATTAATTTTAAAGAATGATAATTCCTACAATTACCTTACAATATTCATCTTATCCAAATTGATCTGAATATTCATTATGGGTGATTATTTTTATCTCAAAATCATGGAGGTGGTGGAAGCAGTCATGTTAAATATTCATCTATAATGGAAATAATTATCTGAGTGTTTGTGTACACAGCAATATTGACATGGATTAATGACAGGGGGGCATTAATAATTTTCATTTGGGTTTTCTTACCAAGCAATGACAAAGCAAAACTATACAGCTCCAGAGGGCTGATGTATTGGCTAGACAGTCAAGTATAAGATACCCAAACTGTCTGGATGTTATGAAAATCTAATTGTGTTATTGGCTGCTGTCTATGTGACAAGGCAGTGTAAGGCTCATTTTCATTCCACCCACAAGGCCGTGTTTGTATTAGTATCTGGGTGGTTGGCATATTTGTCAGCTCAAACTCATCAAATATACGATTTTTACATTATCTATAGCAATTCATCAGGTAGTGCAATGCAAGGATACAAACAAGCAGCCTGTGCAGATATATAATCTTGAAACCCTACAGAAACTACCTTGACTACAACATTAGGAACTGTTGGAGTTTTAACAGTTTTACATCTGTTGTATGTCCTTCAGCAATACCTAAGGAATTCTCTAATATAGGAAAAATCCTGCTATTATTGTTCTTCTTAGGCTGTCCCTTGGGATCGAGGATAGCTCACCTCCACTCCTTTTCTTTGGATTCTGAGCTGACAGGTCAGGCCAGCATGGGACCGGCAGACTGTACCACAGATGAGGCAGCAGAGCCAGACAGGATGTAAAAAGGGGTAGCTTGAGGGGCGCTGGTATCTTTCCATCATTTATATTGAGATTTTGTTTGCCCTATAAATGTACATTCACAATGATTTGTCTCTGTGTTGACATGGTCTTGTGCCACAGATTCCCACGGGTGAATGGGAATGTTGCATATTTTCAAAATGGTTTGGAGAATGTCCTCATTTGTTTTCTTTTGTTCAGTTGGTAATCTCACCCTATATGGTGTCAGCATGTAAACAATGTGGTCATCCCAGCAGAACCCACCAAGCATTCATGTTCTCCTGAGACGCTGCCTGACCCACTGAGCCACTCCAGCACAGTGTCTGCATCAAGTATAAACAGGGCTGAATGATGAGCATGTTAGCTTTGGAGAGGGTGCTGATATCGATTTGCTAATCATGGCTAAAGATTTGGAGGATTTTACAGATACAGTTTTGGTAACCTCACTGTTGTATATTTCAGAAGTATATAGAAGGAGGATCATTTCTGACAGTTAGACTATTAGCTTTGGGTTAGAAGTCTTGCTCTGTAAAGGCTCTCTTCGTCAGATGACCAATGTATGTGTTGTTGCCTTGAAGGTGATGGTAAGTTTGATCATCAATTTCTGCTTTCACTGAGACGTAATTCCCAAAACATGAGCATCGACAGGTTATTAGAAGTCATTTGCTGTATGGAAATAAGTGCAAGACATCCTATTGCTGACTTCCATGAAAGAGTGAACAAGGAGCGGAGCTCAGCCACTGAATGTAAGGGTGTTATACTAATTGTAGCATGACTTACTAAGGTTGGGGTGATCTTTGTTGTGATGTTGAGATGAGTTAAATGAAACAGTTTCTCATTAGTCAAGCAGGTAGCTTCATTCCAATGGTAAATTTGCTGGAAGTGAGGTGAAATAGTGCAACAAGAAACATTGAGAGATTGTCAGGGCAATGACGCAGCCTTGCTTGACATCAGACTGAGATTGATTCAGTTGATCAGAGTCACAGCTTTCATGACATATTGAAGCAGATATAAAATAGAGGGAAACTTTTACAGGCAGACAAATTTGAGAATTGTTGTCAATTGTCCTTACCAAATAATAGTCAGAGTCGTTAGTAAGGTCGAGTATAGTGGTTGGTGTTGCCTCTTGCATGTCTCTTGGTATTGTCACATAATGAAGGTCAGGTCCATTGTGTCTCTACATGGACAGAATTCAGAATTCAATCCACCAAATGGTTGAGGAGGATCTTGACTCAACCTATTCATCATGGCATGGCCACTACTGATGGACAACAGATTGAAAAGGCTATTTGCCAGCTCTCAAGATTGGTGGTTCCCTTGCTGAAGTTCTAAAATATCTGTGCCATCTCTGCCATAGAGTCCACCTCAATTCTCTCATAGAAACATAGAAAATAGGTGCAGGAGTGGGCCATTCGGCCCTTCGAGCCTGCACCACCATTCAATATGATCATGGCTAATCATCCAACTCAGTATCCCGTACCTGCCTTCTCTCCATACGCCCTGATCCCCTTAGCCACAAGGGCCACATCTAACTCCCTCTTAAATATAACCAATGAACTGGCCTCAACTACCTTCTGTGGAAGATAATTCCAGAGATACACCACTCTCTGTGTGAAAAATGTTTTTCTCATCTCGGTCCTACAAGACTTCCCCCTTATCCTTAAACTGTGACCCCTTGTTCTGGACTTCCCCAACATTGGGAACAATCTTCCTGCATCTAGCCTGTCCAACCCCTTAAGAATTTTGTAAGTTTCTATAAGATCCCCCCTCAATCTTCTAAATTCTAGCGAGTACATGCCGAGTCTAAGTCCTGACATCCCAGGAATCAGTCTGGTGAACCTTCTCTGTACTCCCTCTATGGCAGGAATGTCTTTCATCTGATTAGGAGACCAAAACTGTACACAATACTCCAGGTGTGGTCTCACCAAGACCCTGTACAACTGCAGTAGAACCTCCCTGCTCCTATACTCAAATCCATTTGCTATGAATGCTAACTCTCCTCCCTGTGACTGAATAACTGCTTATCTAGCATTGTCCATCAGTATTATTACCATCTGAATTGAAATATCTAATCAAATTTAATGAAAATAAAGGATCTAAGTGATCAGGTAATTGACTTCCAAATTGTTTTGGGCAAAGTGCTATCTGACCCTGAGTGAATGAATAGTAATTTGCCAAGTTCTATCTACGAGCACAACTACCTGCACCCTCCATACCTTTCACCAAGGCGATCAAAGTGGATTTCTAATGAAACAATGTAATTTACTAAATTGGAAAGAACATTGGTTGATTAATATCTCAGTTTTCATAAATAATGGTCAATAAATCAATTTTCTTCCAGTTTCACTTTGATATTTAAAAATTGAATTTAAGATGCACATTTTTTTTAAAGTGGCTGTTATGTGAGATCAGATGAAAAAAAGCCCAAATTGTATATCATTCTGAAGGATTTTCAACCAACAATAAAATAAAATAAATCTTAACAATCGTTTTGCAGAATAAACGATGGATAGATAACTGAGCTGCAAAGATCAACAAAAGAGACACATATTCAGATGAAACTATTTAACTTCAAACAAATTCTGTGTAAAATTTAGATTTATTAGTCTTAGTAATGCTTAATAGTAGGCATAATCTGAAAAGACCATGAACATTTGGAATGTTTACCAAAATTGATTTCTTAATGCACCAAACATCTTAAAAAGACTGCACAAAAAGGTTAATCAGATGGGAATTCTTAACAAATTCTTAGTTGATTCTTAACTGTCCTTTGAAGAGAACTTGTAACCTTTTCTGAGAATCAAAAAACACTCCACCTTCTTAAGCACAAACAGCATTATCTTGCCAGTGATATCCATAATCTACAAATAAATCAAATAGTAAAATTCTATAATACACACGGTATAAATTAAGTGAGTGGAATTCCAATATTACAGGACTATTTAATGAAATGGGGTAGAGTCTTGTATAAATTTACCCTGACAAAATGATAAAACAAGGGTAAAAAACAAAGATTTCAGCCACAGGATTTAACTGGACTGGCGTAAAGATCTTTGTGAGGATGTTCACTACTGGCGGCTCGCGTTTCTTCTTTTCAGTTGCGTTGTTGCTTCTGGGATAGATACAAAAAGCTGGAGTAACTCAGGCAACATCTCTGGAGAGAAGGAATGGGTGACGTTTTGGGTTGAGACCCTTATTCAGACTAATGCTTCTGGGAAATACATTGTTCAAGGACGAGAAGAAATATAAATAATTTCCACTCTTATTTTAGTGTTATAATTTATAATCTGCAATTATGTAAGAAATGTGGTAAATGTTCATATTTATTCTGATTGATCAGGTAGATGGGATGAAATTGTTCATAGTAACCTATTTTAGCAGGATCTGTTAGCAGTATTATAGCCTACCCTAATTACATTGAGAATATAATAAACTCATTCAACTATCAGCATCTTATAGGAACTAATTTGCCTAGATGGCCTCAGAAATGTTATGTACATATATCGCAACTGTGAATAATTGTTCGATAATCAATGATATGAGTACAATATTATTAACAAAGACAATGTGGCAGTAGTATAACATTACAATAGCTGAATAGGATAAACAACTGAACTTTCAACAGATGCACCAAAGCATCAGTATGCTTCTCCAATATTGTCCACACCCAAACATTTTTGTTGAAAAATGTATTTGCTCATAGCAAATACAATCATGCTATTTGCATTTTGACAAACGTGTGCTAAACTTGGTATATAACTAGCTTCACCAATCACAAGCAGGAATGTACATTCTGCTGAAGAACAGTTACCATCATAACTGCTGGCACTTGTGGTTGCCCATCAGATTGCCAGAATCTCTTGCTGACAAAGCAGGTGCTATGCCATTGAACTGCAAGCAAGAAATCTAAGTGTTTTTGACCAAATGAGACCACAGGAGTGAAATGGATCTCAGGCTCATTTGGGGATTCAGTGTGTAAATGTAATTATTAACTGACATATTTTAACAGATTATTAAAGATATTCAAACAAGACGAGGATCAGCATCCACCTTAATGTAGACAAAGTTCTGAAAACTCTTGCCAACTCTTTACCCCAGCACTTCCTATCCTGTTTTTCAACCAGCTTTCTCCATTATTCCATCAGTCTGAAGAAGAGTCAAAACATTTCCTTCCACAGATTCTGTCTGGTCTGTTAAGTTCTTCCAGTAGATTTGTCTTTTGCTCAGCAAAGCATTAACTCTCTAAATAAAAATATCAACAAATGTTTGGGCAAAAGAAAGAGATTGTAAAATTGCTTCTTTGGAATAATCTAAGAAATATTACATACTGTAATGGTATTGATGTAAATAAAAATTGTTTCTTTATGTAATATTGGTGATGTGTAAATGATTAAACTGAGCAGCTGCAAGTGATTCTCGTTCTCTCTCTCTCCATGTCTTTCTCTCTCTATTTTTTATAATTATTATTTCTGATTCGTCTGATGTGCATTTGATGCCATCCAATACAATACTGTGAGTCAAGGATTACCATATCAAGTGATTTTTATGGACAAAATTTACTTCATGTCTGTAAAAACGGAATGAGTTCATTACCAGGAGGAAGCCTGGATGTATTGTCCATTAGGCACTTCTGGCTGAACATGGTTGTAAATGCTACATCCTTGTAATTTGTGCTCGCATACTGGGCCCTGCCATCTCTTAGGATGGGATATCTTTGAGATCCCTTATCACATTAGCTGTTTAGCTGACGAGAGTAGTCCAACACTATATACAATTGACATGGTGGGATTGCAGATCTTTGATTCAATCCACCATCTGATGAGCAATGGGTTAATAAATGTTCAACAATATTAACAGTATTGACCACAATGGTCACCTTGGGATCTTGCTATGTAATACCAAGTGCTGACTATCCTATGTTACAAAAGTGAGTATATTTTAGAATTATCTCACAGACTAAAACAATCTGAAGCCATGAAAGTGTTTTATAAATGCAAGTCTTTTCATTCACATTTCACTAACATGAAAATCTATTCATATTATTCTATTTAATAGATTACGTGCAGATATTACTATTTTTCCAGATAAAAACGTCATTTTACAAATGCATTCCTATCTCTTAATTTCACGGTCATCTTGAATTACCTATGGGACCAGACATCCTCTACTCTCTGACAAACCCTCAGAATTAAGGTCACACAGGACACCAACACCAGACATGTCTAGACACCTTGCATTTCAAACTTCTCGGTTTAATTATTTAGCATATATGTAATTATACTGACAAACCCAGATCAGACCAGCTATTACTGAAGCAGACTTTAATTCAATACTCAACACCTTTCTATTTAGTTACTTCAAACTGATTTACAACGGCTTATAGGCAAGGATGGTAATGAATACAAACACAGCAATTGCTCAACTGGAAAAGGAAAAGACTTTCCACCAACCTTTCTTAATAACATATGCAATAAACTTCATCCATGATTTCACTCACAGAATTGAAATTGCTGGAAGCTGTAATAATCAACACAATTGTCTAACTTTTAATTTTACAATTCTAAGAATGAATCGCAATTAACTTGCTGATTAAGGTAGACTGGCAATTAGATTATAGTTCAACAACTGGTATATTTAGGTCAGATAAAATATAAAACTAAGCTATATGTTATTTTCCCAAAGCACAGCGTGACTAAAATTACAAATCAACATGGTGTTTTTTTCATTACCTCACTCTAACTGTAACTGGATGACAGAAGGCCAACTCTACTCATTACCCTACCTTCTGGTCTGCCATCTATTAGCCAATATAATTGATGAGCGCACAATTCTCCCTGGCAGAGACTGTGCTGGTGACGATATTCCATGTTGACATCTCACCAGCACAATAGTGCAACCTTTCCAGTCTTAATAATGAAATTTTCATGCTAAAAACGTAGTCAATTTCAGAATATAACTTTCAAAACATCTGAAAACATCAGAACAAATTACATAAATTAGTACAACAGCACCAGAGTGGAAATTTGGAAGTTTTGTACATGAAGATGTGATCTCATAATATCAAAATGTCAGTATAATTTGATAAATCAATAATTTATCAAAAACTTCCTTAGCAACACAGTGTGCTTATTGAATGCTCTGGTACAGAAGTTTTTTTGTTCTAAATGGACTATCAAGGGAACAAAATAAAGGCTTAATAAGTTTATAAAACTGAACAATGGATCAAGAACTATTAACAGAAAGTGCTGCAAAATTAGGTCAAGCAGCATCTGTGGAATAAAAAGAGATAATGTTTTAGATCGAAGATCTTTAATCAGAACTGGGAAAAATAAGAAATCCATAGATGCTGCCAGAGATGATGTCTGACCTGCTGAGTTCCTTCAGCACTTTGTTTTTTTTTCATGTTTGCAAGCATTTTTCTTGAAGGATAGGCAAAATAGAAAGCTTGTGTGATTTCAAAACATAGAATAAACACAAAAGAGGGGAAGTTCTTAGCTCAGAAAATTGATTAGTTGAAATTAGATTGGGTGGAGCCATGGAACAGCAAGGGACAAAAAAGGTTAAAACATTTTCAACCATGTTCAGCAAGTGTCAAATAGACGATCCATCTCAGAATATTGCTGAGATCGTTACCATCACCGTCAATTCAATTCGCCCCAGAATTGATACGTGGCACGTAACATTCATCCCACAAGAATGCAATACAATGACCATTCAAAGACATTACTGTTGCTGACTTTTCTCACAAAAATCAATTGAGCTGTTTAAACACAAGCATCCCTTCACAAATCAATGCTCGCTGCCCTGGATTAATCAGTACCTTTCTATGTGAAAATTTATACTGCCCCTTAAAATCGATTTAAATAATTTACCCACGAATAATGCTGAACTAATCTCACTACATTTATTCAGGTTTTTTCCCCCTCCTTTCTAAAAGTGTGCACACCATTAGCAGCCATCCATTCCCCTAGTGCCACTCATTGCCTTGACTGAAAAATTGTCAGAGCCTCTGTAATTTTCTCCCCCACTTTTTATGGCCTGTGTTACATTTTGTCTAGGCTTGGTGAGTTAAACACTTTTAAATACAGTAATTTAGTGGTCTGAGAAACGACTACTGTAGTTTTAAACAGATCTTTATTCAAAAGTTCGATATCCAGTATACAGCGTGCACGTATATATGCGGGCGCTAGCGGGCGCCGCTACAGTAAATCCCTTAATACTTTCTTTTATATCGTTATCCAACTCAATATTGCACTTTTATCCTCCACAACTACAATACCGATGTCATCCTTCTCTTTTGTGAAAACAGCTACAATATATTCATTTAATTTATTATTCGCATCAACCAACTTCATGTCAGTCAAATATACCTTATTTAATCCTTAGTTATCCTCTTACTCTCTTTGTAAAATATCTTTGGATATTGATTAATTTGATTTAATTTGTCTGTATTTTTTCATAACCTCTCTCTGGTTTTCTAGTTTCCCCTTTTAATTTAATTCCAACACCTTATTGGGCTTTCATTGCACTAAGGTCTTGGTGTCCCACATACCTTATTCTCTATGGACCTTGTGATCTGGGGGGCTTGAGTTTGCAAAGCCTACCCTTTTACCTTTACTCTGACCACTTGAATCATCTTCTTCGTCAATGCTCCATGACTGATTTACCTTAGGTGTCCGTTTGCTATCCATCTTTGCAAAACCACTTATCGGTCTAGTAAAACATATATTTGTATTTTACCTCTGCCCTTTTTCTGAATTATGATGATTGTCACTAAATTGCTCATCCATTGATGCTTTGTCTATTTGCATTATTGAAATGCATGCCTGAGAATTTCACTTCTTCTAGTTAAGCTTGCTTCATACTGGCAAAAAATGTTTTCCTGAAAACACTAAAGGATTCTGTGACACCTATACATGTTTCATCATCTGAATACTAGTCAATCAATCAATCAATCTATCAAATGTTATTGTAATTTAGAAATACATCGATATATGCAATTCCAAACGAAATTCCGTTGCATTTGGTTCCCCGTGCATCACAATAATAAACAGACGGATAAAATGGATAAAAAGATAAAATGGATAAAAAGATAAAATAGACAATGGTGGCAGCCCATTACATGGCATTCAAGAGTCTGATGGCTCGTGGGAAGAAGCTGTTGCAAAACCTTGACGTTCTGCTCCTTATGCTACGATATATTTTTCCCGAGGGCAGCAGAGTGAACAGTCCATGATGGAGATGTGTGGGGTCCTTTATAATACTGCTGGCCTTAGACAAGCAGCGTTTGCTCGCAATGTCCCCGATTGAGAGGAGAGAAGTCCCGATGATTTTTTAGCCGTCCTCATCACTCTCTGCATGAACTTCCAGTCGGAGGCTTTACAGTCCCCAAACCAGTCTGAATATTCTCTATGGTGCCCCTGTAGAAAGTGGTGAGGACGGGATGGGGAGGTGAGCTCTTCTCATCCGGCGCAGAAAGTGCAACCGCTGCCGTGCTCTCTTAACTATTGATGCAATGTTATTTGACCAGGTCAGACTGTTAGTGATCTGTACCCCGAGGAAGTTAGTGCTACTGACCAACTCCACATCGCTGTAATTAATGTGAAGTGGTGTGTGACTGTGCCGGTTTTTCCTGAAGTTGACGATGACCTCCTTTGTTTTTTCGACATTCAGGATCAGATTGTTCGTATTGCAGCAGTCCACCAGTTATTTCACCTCCTCCCTGTAAGCAAGCTCACTGTCTTCCCGGATGAGGCCCACCACCGTTGTGTCATCTGCGTACATCATGATGTGGTTTGTACTAAACCTGGCACAACAGTCGTGGGTCATCAGGATAAACAACAGTGGATTCAGCACACAGCCCTGAGGGGAGCCGGTGCTCAGAGAGATGATGTTAGAGGTGTTGTTTCCAACCCGCACTGACTGGGGTCTGTCAGTGAGGAAGTCCAATAGCCAGTTACACATGGGGGTGCTGAGGCCCAATGGACCCAGTTTGCTTATCGGGTGCTGAGGGGTGATTGTGTTGAACGCTGAACTAAAAGTTCATATTAAATATTGAAGCCCATCCTCATTACCATCCAATTGTCATCACACTTGACAAAAATGTGCTCTCTCCCACTTGGATAGCTTGGAGATCTACAGAACACTCCTATGCATGGTTCAATACCGAAGGGTGATGATTCATCAGCTGATAATGAATGTGGTAATTTTCAGTGTTTCCTTTAATGTTTTATCTGATGCCATGATAATTTTGGGCTCCATAATCAATGTTGAAAGCAACCTGGCCCCTACATCAACACTTGCAGACAATTGAGACAAAATCTCTTGTGGGTTACCCACTAATGTGGCAAAACCAAACTAGAGACTGTGATGGAGGATATGAACTGTAAGGAACAACTTTGTTGATTGGCTTGACTAATCTGTTCTACAGCTCTTCCAATTTAAATACTTGTTCTAATGCTCCTGAGAGAATGTACAAGATCAACTGAGCTGTGAATGCATACGGGGCAATTTTATTTCATAGCCCTTAGTGGCAAGACATTGATGAACCACCATAAAGACCAGCTTTTATTTCTAATTTAATCACAGATTACTTAATTAACTGGACAAACTCCCCAGCTAGTATGATGTGATTTGATCTCATGTCTCTGAATCAATAGTCTGGACTCCTAGATTATTTGTACAAGCCTCTTTATAATTAATACCCATATTTCAAAATGCAGTACTTAGTTATCCCATAATCAGTTTTATTCTGATTTTTTTTAATGAGAAAAGTTATTTTATAAATGTCAAAGTGAACGACTAAAGAGAAAATTAAATATAGCCTCACAACCCATATAATCCACAGGAACCATGTGTATTCCATTTGCAGTAAGTTATTTGAAACTAAGCAAAAGAGTATCAGATAAAATCAGATAAGTGAAATAATTCTGAGGTTAGTGCATATATGATGGGCCAAATTTAATCATGTGAAATTTCTCTAAATATATATTTTTTACATCAGTCACATAACACATTAGCTACAAGAGTGTGTTACTGACCAGAAATCAGCATTTATTTATTTTAATGGAGAAAATGCAATGTGTATATATTGTGAACCTTTCATTAGACTAAAAATGGGAAATAGATTTTGTCATTCATTTTCACATTTTCATCATAAGACCGAATAGTCAGGGACCATGATCGTAATGAAAACTAGACTAAGTGGGATCCGTTGGGTCCCATGTTCACACGGGAGGGCTGGTCCCCCAACATAATATTCCACCTCTCCACCAATTCCAATATTGGTGGCCAGTGGAGGTTTTCTGGAGCGCTAGTATAGGTGTTGTGGGCCGAAGGGACTGGTTTCCAGAGGGCTAGTATGGACATTGTGGGCCAAATGGATTCTTGGGCTGGCAGCTCAGTCACTCAGGCCTGGTGGACTGGCAGCTCAGTCACTCAGACCTGATGGGCTGGCAGCTCAGTAACTTAGGACTGGTGGGCTGTCAGCTCAGAAACTGCCAGAAATTCAGGTGAGAGACTGTGAGAGAGAAGGGGGAGAGGGTGGAGAATCAATTTTAGACATTTTTCATATTTTTCTGCAGATCGCAGCAATGGAGGAGGAAAGTCTATCCTGGCCTGGATCTCACAGGGAGCCAATGAAGGGAGGGAGAAAAATACTGGGGTGAGGTTTAATACTTGCAGGGAGAATATTACTGATGGGCCGTAGGGGCTCCTCCTGGGCTAGTGCAGGCCTGATGGGCCGAAGGGGCTCTTTAAAAAAAATCTGAGTGAAAGGCACTTTTCCTGGCCTGGCATGGGCCTTTTGGGCCAAAGTGCTCCTCCTGGGCTAATAGAGGCATTTTGGGCAAAAGGGACTGGTTTCTCGGCTAATAGGGGCCTTGTGGGCCGAAATTAGTGGTTTCAGGCAGGCCAAATAACTCATTCCAATTCATTTCCATTTCAATTTCAATTTCAAACACAGGGCAGGCCAAACATCTCATTTCATTTCCATTGCAGTTTCAAGCACAGGGCAGGCCAAACAGCTCATTGCATTTTCATTTCATTTCCATTTCCATTGCACTTTCAAGCAGAGGGCAGGACAAACAACTCATTGCATTTTCAATTCATTTCCATTTCCATTGCAGTTTCAAGCACAGGGCAGGCCAAACAGCTTATTGCATTTTCATTTCATTTCCATTGCAGTTTCAAGCACAGGGCAGGCCAAATAGCTCATTGCATTTTCATTTCATTTCCATTTCCATTGTAGTTTCAAGCACAGGGCAGGCCAAATAGCTCATTGCATGTTCATTTCATTTCCATTTCCATTGCAGTTTCAAGCACAGGGCAGGCCAAACAGCTCATTGCATTTTCATTTCATTTCCATTGCAGTTTCAAGCACAGGGCAGGCCAAATAGCTCATTGCATTTTCATTTCATTTCCATTTCCATTGTAGTTTCAAGCACAGGGCAGGCCAAATAGCTAATTGTATGTTCATTTCATTTCAATTTCCATTGCAGTTTCAAGCACAGGGCAGGCCAAACAGCTCATTGCATTTTCATTTCATTTCCATTTCCATTGCAGTTTCAAGCACAGGGCAGGCCATACAGTTCATTGGATTTTCATTTCATTTCCATTTCCATTACAGTTTCAAGCACAGGGCAAGCCAAACAGTTCATTGCATTTTCATTAAGGGCTAACAAATCATTTATTGCAAGTACATTGCAGACTCATAGTTCAGTTGAATCACAGTTGTGGCCTCTCCCTTACGATCTTCCAGAGTGGCTGACTCATGTCCAGGCATCCGAGGTTTTATAGTCCTGCCAACCCCCCCGGAAGGGTCGTTACCTTCATCATGGTGATTGACAGGCGAGGGGACTAATCACAATTTTTTAAACACTTATAACTTTTTTATTTTTCATCGATTGGAAAACTCCTCGGGGCTGCCTCAGTGGAGGAGGACTGTAAGTAAGATGGCCAAAAATCATAGCGATATAGGGTAGCGTTTTATCTAAAATCAATATACAGCGCAGACAGGAAGTGGTCAAGATGAGACTTTTACTTATATAGGTGAAAATGTTTACTGTACGTTAACAATGAAGTCAGATTTTCATGAATTTCTTTGCTCAGAATGTTCTGGAATTTGGAATATATCAAACACATAAAATACTTGATACCAACCTTAAAAGTTCAAATCTTCCATTTCGTGAGCTGATTTAAAGTGATTAATTTAAAGTTATTTTCTGGCTATAATTTTAACGGCCGTGTGAGATTGGCTCATTCAACGTAAACTATATTTTGTGAAAACATAAATATTCCTAGTCTCAATCGCATCATAAAATATATTATTTGCCTGTAGAAACAAGGAACAGCAGATATTGGTTTACACAAAAGGATACAAAGTTATGGAGATTAAGTTTTGGGTCAGCACTGAAGAAGGCTCCCAACCCGAAAATTCACATCCATTTTCTCTAGAAATGATGCCTGACCCTCTGAATTACTCCAGCACTTACTGTCCTTTTATATTATATGCCTGTAAGAAGCCCCTCTCTTCCTACAGTCATACCCACAGGACAACAGTCAGACAAAGTAAGTTTAGAATTTGATAAAACTATTTTCACTATTATTTTTGAGAATCTGCATAGAAAGACCAATGCTTCAAGCTTGAATAAAATTTAAAAAACAGGCTCCTTGTTGTATCAATAGTGAGGCAAGCAACATTGAATATGCAATTAAGATATTGGACAAAGTCATGCAGCACATTTAATGAAGGGTTTGGTAAATATTTTCCTTCCTACATTTTTCAATGAAATGAATGTTAAACTTAATTGTTTTAGCAGGTTAGCTAAATAAATATAAATCTTAATAAATATTGAAAGAGATCACCTTGGAGATGAACTTGCAGCTTATTAAAAGAGGTCCAGTATCGAATAAGACATCAAAAATAAAATTTTGTAAAAGCCCTTAAAAATGGGTGGATCTGATCTATATACAAGAAATACAAACTAAATATGATTGGTCTACTATACCACATAAATACAAAATATATAGAAGCTATCCAACAATCTTTATGCATGTCCATAACGAGAAATTCAGATTGCCAAGACAGGAAAAATGTTCCTGATGTTGGGTGAGTCCAGAACCAGGGGTCACCGTTTAAGAATAAGGGGTAGGCCATTGACAACTGAGATGAGGAAAAACCATTTCACTCATGTTGTGAATCTGTGTAATTCTCTGCCACAGAAGGCAGTGGAGGCCAATTCACTAGGTGTTTTCAAGATAGTTAGATTCAGCTTTACAGCTAAAGGAATCAAGGGATATGGGGCAAAAGGAGGAACGAGGTATTGATTTTGGATGATCAGCCATGATCATATTGAATGGCGATGCTGGTTCGGAGGGCCAAATGGCCTACTCCTGCACCTATTATCTAATTTTCTAACACATGATAATGATTCCTGTGCAGACAAGTAATGCTTGATTCCACTTGCAAACTATTCTGAAAAATTTGTATGGGAATGGGTGCACGAAAAGACACTGCAAATTCAGAGCTGAGAAAATATTGGATTCACAATGTATTTACATTGAAAGACCAAAAGCAGCTATTTCCTTCCGAAGGTTTAAAAATATGTATAATATTTATGGGGAAATGTGATCTCCTTGCTGGGATGGGAATACAAACAGAGATCTACATGTTCCAGTTTTTGTATTGCTGAACTTCCTTTGCACCAGTAAAATACATTATATATCAGCAGAAGAAGCATTCTCCATCAAACAGGTAAATTGTAATGAGAACGTCTGGTATACACGGTGAGCGGAAACTTCTGGTATTCTTGGAGTAACATTTCAAGATTCCAATTTTCCCACTTTAAGCAAACATAAAAGGAAATTGCTGGCCTTGTATGTAAAATATAAAGGAGATTTATATGCCTCATAACCAGAGACACTCTTTTATGATGCCCAAGGCAAATAAATTATATTTGAATTATCTCCTTGAATCACAAACTTTAGTATTCACCTACCATTCTGCATACAATAGAAATACCTTACTCTGCCGTATTGATTTGGTTTTGAATCAGCTGAGGCATAATTGCCATGCAGAATAAATTTAATAAACTGAAGACACAAGAGACTGTAGATGTAGGGATCATGAGCAAGAAACAATGTGCTAGAGGAATTTAGCAATACAGGCAACATGTGTGAAAAGAAATGGACAGCTGCGTTTTGGGTCGGGACTCTTCAAATTTATGGAGAAAGTTGAGGAGGAACTTAACAATCTGTTATAACAATTCAGTCTAAGAGCTCAAATTAGCAGCCTTCTCCTCGAAAATAAGTAATGGGTGTATAATTTCAGATACCCTCTAGTTTTCTCAAAAAATCTCAACTTCCTCACCATTTGAATTAAAAATAAACAAGGAATAAACAAATTTAACCTTTACAATCACCAAGTAGAGCTCAAACCAATACTATGTTCTATTGTGGGCACCACATTCTAGGAAGGACGTGTGAACCTTGGAAAGAATACAAATAAGATTTACCAAATAGGTAAAGCGATAAGATTTCAATTGTCAGGGTGGCTGAAAATAATTCAGAATTATTCTCCTTAATCCGAATCCTGGACTCCAGCTCATTAATTGATGCTGCAGATACTCAATCTGCTTGGATTCCAATAATTTTCATTATCACCGACACACAACAAATGCAATGCATAATGTAGAAACAAAGAACTGCAGATGGAGAAAATGGATGGGTGACATTTCGTGACAGGACCCTTCTTCAGACTGAAAGTAGGGGGTGGGGTGGGGGGAGGGGTTCAAGAGCGCGAGGCAAGAGAAGAGCAGGAACAATCAGGGTCAGTCACAAATAACCTCCAGAAGGGTGGTGCCCTGGTAGGCTCATTGTTGGCCAGAGAAAGTATGATCTCAAGAAGGATACAATGTAGAGAGCTGTGTAACTGGATAGGGTGGAGGAAGGAGGCAAGGGGAGAGGGTGAAGGGGAGAGGTGTAAGGCAGAAGTTGCTTAAAATTAGAGAATTAAACGTTCATACCGCTGGGTTTTAAGTTTCCCAAGCAAAATATGAGGTGTTATTTTGTCCAATTTGCGTGAGGCCTCACTCTGGCAGCGGAGGAGGTCCAGGACAGATTGGTCAGTATGGGAAGGGGAGTTGAAATGGTTGTCGACTGGGAGATCCCATAAGCCTCGGTGTACTGAGCTTAAGTGTTTTGCGAAAGGTGATTAATACGGAAAGTGGAAAGGGGTGGGATTGAGAAAATGTGACAGGTGGTGGGATCACATTGAACCTGGTTTCTCTTCCCACAAATGCTGCTTGATCTATAGTTCTTTAGTGTTACAATTTAATATTCATTTTCTGTGTTCACGCCTTCTATATACCTAATTTCATAGCTTTTATGAGTAAAGGACTATATTCTTTCCTCCTAACTAAATGGACCAGATTACCTATTTTACAGTTTACCCCAAGTGCAACAATGGCCTTAATGTTGATCTAACTATCCCTCCCCCACTTTCCCTACAATTTAATACCAATTTATATTCCTCCTTTCCTAGTTCCATTAACTCTGGTTCTCTTATCAGATGCTGCCTGGCCTGCTGAGCGTTTGTAGCATTTCTAATTCTAATTTATATTAACATAGGGGTTATTCTTTTCTAGCTTGTTAACAAACACTGAAACCAAAGCATATATATTTTGCATCTGAAGAAGGGTCTTGACCCAAAACATCACCCATTCCTTCTCTCCAGAGATGCTGCCTGTCCTGCTGAGTTACTCCAGCAGTTTGTGTCTATCTCATATATATTACTAAAAGTAATATATATGAGAGCGAACCGCTTTTGGCTCGCTGTGCTGTGATTCCGAGAGAACGCCGCCACCTGCAGCCGTTATTTTGGGCCACCTCGCTCAGAGCCCTCCTCCGCCTTCCAGGACCAGAGGATTTTTCCCATCGATGAAAAATCAGAGAGATATTACTGTTTTTAAAATATTCCCCATTCTCTCTGCTGCCCCTGCTGGAGGGAGGGGGAGGGACTATAAAACCAGGATGGTGTGCCTCACTCAGTCTCTCCAAGATGGAGGAAGCCAGTGGTGTGCCTCACTCAGTCTCTCTGACCTCTGAATAGCACTGAACACATGTCTACTCAACTGTAAGTGCCCTTAATGTGGTTCTAAAAAGGTTGCAAAAAATGTCTATTGGTTCTAAAATGGTTGCAAAAAGTGTATTTTTTGGTTCTAAGATGGTTGCAAAAAGGGTCTATTGGTTCTAAAATGCTTCCATAAAGTGTCTATCGGTTGTAAAATGGTTGCAGAAAGTGTCTCTATTGGTTCTAAAGTGTCTATTTTGGTTCTAAAATGCTTGCAAAAAGTGTCTCTAATGGTTCTAAAATGCTTGCAAAAAGTGTCACTATTGGTTCTAAAATGCTTGCAGAAAGTGTCTCTTTTGGTTCTAAAATGCTTGCAAAAGGTGTCTATTGGTTCTAAATTGCTTGCAAAAAGTGTCTCTATTGGTTCTAAATTGCTTGCAAAAAGTGTCTCTATTGGTTCTAAAATGCTTGCAAAAAGTGTCTCTATTGGTTCTAAAATGCTTGCAGGAATTGTCTATTGGTTCTAAAATGCTTGCAAAAAGTGTCTATTGGTTCTAAATGGTTGCAAAATGTGTCTATTGGTTCTAAATGGTTGCAAAAAGTGTCTATTGGGTCTAATAT
Organism: Okamejei kenojei; assembly: GCA_035221665.1. Lineage (NCBI taxonomy): Eukaryota > Metazoa > Chordata > Chondrichthyes > Rajiformes > Rajidae > Okamejei > Okamejei kenojei. The sequence continues at coordinate 31,850,301 of CM069134.1, forward strand.
GGTTGCAGAAAGTGTCTATTGGGTCTAAGATGGTTGCAGAAAGTGTTTCTATTGGGTCTAAAAAGCTTGCTGAAAGAGTGTCTCTATTGGTTCTAAAATGCTTGCTGAAAGAGACTCTATTGGTTCTAAAATGCGCGATGAAAGAGTGTCTCTATTGGTTGTAAAATGTTTGCTGAAAGAGTGACTACATTGGTTCTAAAATGCTTGCTGAAAGAGTGTCTCTATTGGTTGTAAAATTCTTGCTGAAAGAGTGACTCCATTGGTTCTAAAATGCTTGCTGAAAGAGTGTTTCTATTGGTTCTAAAATGCTTGCAGAAGGTGCCTATTGGTTCTAAAATGCCTACAGAAGGTGTCTATTGGTTCTAAAATGCTTGCAAAAAGTGTTTTGGTTCTGAAATGCTTGCAAAAAGTGTCTCTATTGGTTCTACAATGCTTGCAAAAAGTGTCTCTATTGGTTCTAAAATGCTTGCAAAAAGTGTCTATTGGTTCTAAAATGCTTGCAAAAAGTGTTTCTATTGGTTCTAAAATGCTTGCAAAAAGTGTCTCTATTGGTTCTAAAATGCTGCCTGGCCAGAGTGACTGAGCTGCCTGGCCAGAATGACTTGGCTGCCAGCCCAAGAATCCATTCGGCCCACAATGTCCATACTAGCCCTCTGGAAACCAGTCCCTTTAACCCACAACACACATACTAGCGCTCCAGAAAGCCCCCCCCCCCCCCCCCCACCTCCACCCCCACTGGCCAGCAATATTGGAATTAGTGGAGAGGTGGAATATTGCATTGGGGGACCAGCCTTCCCGTGTGAAGATGGGGTTGGGTCCCACTTAGTCTAGTCTTTCACATATTTTGCACCATGTTCAGAGACAAGATTGTTACGGTGTGATCCAGTGACCTGTTCATTCAGGAGAACATTGCTGTTAAGTATAGGAAAGAACTGCAGATGCTGGTTTAAATCGAAGGTAGACAAAATTCTAGAGTAACTCAGCGGGACAGGCAGCTTCTCTGGAGAGAAAGAATGGGTGACGTTTCGGGTCGAGACCCTTCTTCAAACTGATGTCAGGGGAATGGGCAGGACAGAGATAGAATGTAGTCAGAGACAGTAAGGCTGGTGGGAGAACTGGGAAGGGGGAGGGGATGGAGAGAGATGGAAAGCAAGGGCTATTTGAAGTTAGAGAAGTCATTGTGCATACAGTTGGGGTGTAAGCTGCCCAAGCAAAATATCAGGTGCTATTCCTCCAATTTGTGCTGGTCCTCACTCTGACAATGGAGGAGGCCCAGGACAGAAAGGTCAGATTGGGAATGGGAGGGGGAGTTAAAGTGGTGAGCAACCGGGAGATCAGGTTGGTTAAGGCGGACTGAGCGGAGGTGTTCAGCGAAACAATCTCAGAGCCTGCGCTTGGTCTCGGCGATGTACAGGAGTTGCACCTGGAACAGCAGATACAGTGGATGAGATTGGAAGAGGTGCAAGTGAACCTCTGCCTCACCTGGAAAGACTGTTAAGCGCTGTTAAGTGATCATCTGGGTTGGGTCCAAATATCAGACCAATAAATTAATAAGGGAAAAGCTCTTGACAAATTCTCTGCTTGGTAGTGACAATGATAGTGAGAACGATTTAACTCTGGGGATGGTAAACAAGTACAATATTGCTGCAGCCATTGAAAGAACTAACCTTATGCTGACATGTTGTCCAGATTATCTCAAGCAGATGCAGAAGACCAAACATCCATAGTAGTTGTTATGGCCTATAAATAACCAATCAAAGCAGTTTCTTCCTTTTTGATAACTGCAACAGGATAAACCTATTGCCAAGGGACTGACAGCCAACATCTGCTTCATCAGTAATTTAAAACCTCAATGCAAAAGTAAAAACTCTATTAGTTCTGCAGTGACAGCTATTCCTTCAATTGTGGCATTTATGCTTATTGCAATAAGTAATAGAAGAATTCAGGTTATATGTTAAAGTTCTAAAGTTAAAACAAATAATATTTGCTTCCAAATGCAGTTATTTAAAAAAAAACGTATTTTCAAACGGTGCTTACTGATGAAACACTTCTGAAACACTTGCTTTAGCACAGGTGAGGCAATAAAAACCATTCCCTCCACAAAGATAAAGTATGAAAACTACAGCTTGAAAAATGGCAAAAAAATGGACAATAAAGAGTAATATACATTCTGTAAATCCCGTTGTCTATATTTTCGTAAAGCTTTCCTCTGTATGCCTCCTGTGCCAAAAAATGTACATTACTCTTTCTCCAGACTACAAGGAAATTGTACATTTTATTCATTCTTTGTCCTGTCATGTTTATCACCACAGACGTTTCCAGCCATACCTATAGCTTTGTCAAAGGTGAAATTCCAAACAGAAATTGCAGAATGCTCATGTTAGCATTTTATCAGCATATTAATTATTGATCATAAACATACATTCTCATGTTGTATGAGGGAGAACTACAACACCCCCAGTTGGTCCTATTTCCATTGCATGAACAACTCTGAATACAACATCAAAATGAAGTTGCTCTCTCAATGGTCAGGTTCATTACATTTGCTTTGGTTTTTGGGAACAATAGATACTAATTCAAATTATTAAATTGCACAAGTTGACTATTAAAGCAGGGCTGCCAACTCTCACGCATTGAGCGTGAGAATCATGCATTTCGCCAAATTCTCACGCTCTCACGCTGATCACACTCTGTCGTGAGAAATTCTGTGATCAACGAACATTTCAAAACTCATATCAACTGCATGGGCCGTGAGCGTTGGAGAGCCAGATTGAGGGAGGGATGGAAGCAGGAGCAGCGGCGGGGATGGATGCGGACAGGGAGCCGGAGCTGGCGAATGTTTTCCGGCTGGCGAGTCGCTCGCTGCAGCTCTGGCCACGAAGCAGCCTCAGTGCAAGAGTCCCGGGCCATCGGAGGCGTCGGAAGTGTTGCGCCGCTGCCGTGAGAGTCTCTGTGCCGAATTCGCTCAGGTGACCGGCATGGATCAGGCTGCGGCTTGGTGCATCCTGGAGGACAACCAGTGGCTGTTGGAAGTAAGTACCAAGCTGGGTAGAAACAGTGGAAGATAGTGGCCTTCAAATGGGGGTGGTTGTAGAAAGCATCCTGCTTGCCTGCTAAATTTTCACTTACTGTAACTGCAGGAAAAATGTTCCCCATGTTGGGGGAGTTCAGAACCGGGGTCACAGTTTAAGAATAAAGGGTAGGCCAGTTAGGACTGAGATGAGGACAAACTTTCTTCATACAGAGTTGTGAATCTGTGGAATTCTCTGCCACAGAAGGCAGTGGAGGCCAATTCACTGGATGTTTTCAAGAGAGAGTTACATTTAGCTCTTGGGGCTAGCGAAATCAAGGGATATGGGGAAAAAACAGGAAAGGTACTGTTTTTAGATGAACAGCCATGATCATATTGAATGACAGTGCTAGCTCGAAGGACCGAATGGCCAATTCCTGCACCTATTTTCTATGTTTCTATACTTCAGTATAGGGCAATAAAACTCGACCACTTTTGAAGCATTCATGCATGGTGGAGGTATAATGTAAACATAGAGTGATACAGTGTGAAAACAGGCCCTTCGGCGCAACTTGCTCACACCCGCCAACATGTCCCAGCTACCCTACCTGCTATTGGTCCATATCCCTCCAAATCTGTCCTATCCATGTATCAGTCTGTCTCTTAAACGTTGGGATAGTCCCTACCAATCGTACATCCACCGGCATCTTGTTCCATACACCCACCATCCTTTGTGTGGAAAAGGTTACCTCTTAAAAATACTTCAAACAAAAAACATTGAAATCATACTTCTGCAATGCACTAAAACATGATTTTAATACATCAAATTTCAAAAAGTCCCTACCATGGGAGGGGGGACACCCTCCCCCCACTCAATTGCTCCACTCCCTCGCAAGGTACCCCCAAGGCCAGTGATCAGTGATCGCTCAGCCTCCCCACTTTCAAAAACACTCCGTGGCCCCTGGTTCAGACAGATAGCATTGGAACAAAAATTTGCCCTCGGTATATATTAACTATAATATAATAATGTATGCATGTTGGTAGGTCCAATCAAAACAAAGATCTTTTTATCATTGTTGTGTTATGAATACCACAGAAAATATTATGTACTCTCAAGATCACATTTAATAGAATAATATTGGTTAAATATATAGTTATTGGACTTTGCATTTCAGAAAACTCCCAGTTGAGAGGAAGACAGCAAAATACTGAAAATATTGGGGGTGAAAATGACTTCAGGACAGTTTGTTAGCAAAATGAAGGAAATTATAACAGAATACTTATACAGCTGAGTGAGTATAATTTTATGGATGAGAAATTGTGTTCAACCAATTGATGACTTATTTGACAAAGTAACTAGCATGTTAGATAACAAGGAAGCCAATGGATGTAGCAAATTTTGTTATACATTTTGGTCTGTGAAGTGCCCCATAAAAGATTACCGCATTAGATAAGCACCTGTGGACTTGAACGTAGTAGTTTAAGTCCAGGGGGTCAGATATGGGGCTTTATGTGTGGGCCAGATATATTGTCAGTGCTGAGTGGCTAGGAGCAAGGCCAAGCGTGCATCCAGAGTCAAGGTCTGGAATAGTACTAGGTGTGCAGTCAAATCTGGGACAATGGGAGTGTTCAGCACTGGGATCCTAAGCAGGTAAGGAGCTATGATCAGGAGTAGAATAGGGAGCCAGGTGTAAGGCTGGACTCAGGGTCAGGAATGTGAGAAGGTATGCAACTGGATTCGGGGTCAGGAGTAGTAGTGCCAGTTGTGCAGTGAGACCCAGGTTGGTCAACAGGGGCCAAGTGTTTGATTATAATCTGATTTCCATACATGAATATACTAAGATCATTCATGTGCTGGCTCTACTGTGGAATGTAATAAGGAATGTAATTTAGCCTAACCTTATTCATAGCTAATCCAATTTAAAGCATAAATATTGCATTCAAATGTAAGTTAAAGAACTTGCTCCAGTTTGCACAATTTCAAGCTTAAAAATGCAAAAGCTCCGTACCAATGGGAGGGGGAACACCCACCTCCAACAACCCCCCTCCCCACCCCCATTGCTACGCTCCCTCCGGCTTGGTCTCTCGCAATTTATCACTCCCAACTCTCACCCAATGTTGGCAGCCCTGATTAAAGGAAAGTTTAATCAAGTTGTCCTTGCGATGAGTTCATTTTATGTGCAAAGTATTCAGCAAACTTGACAAAGGCACCAAAGTCTCTTCCAGTTATCGAGTCTTCCAGTCGTAAGGCCAGCCAGAAGTAAAGTGAAAAAGTCTTGCACTAAATGTGAGCTTATAGTGCTTACACTATATATGCTGGCAGGAGTTTCACATTTGACACAAATAATAGGTGATAGTATCCTGTGAAAAAGTACGTCTTATACAGTTTGTAAGAAATTAACTGCGTCTAAAAATATTATGTTTATGGAGAATATGTGAATGTAATAAATATAATTAAAGCATATATAATACACTTTCTGTGGACCACGACAGATATAACTGCAGTTATTGATTATGAATGGCTGTATTCAAACCACGGAAGTGAGAGAGTCATTTCCTTTCTATCATTGCCAGCACAGTGTTTTTCGAGACGTGGAAGAGGAAATGTAAGATTTTACTGACCCAAATGTAAGCAGCAGATCAATTCTACTTCTTAACACTCCAAAATTTACATTTACAAAGGCACAGATCTTTTCAGCTCCTCATGGGGTCCATCTGTTGCAGTCGTTTTTTCTTGCTTTCCCAGAACAGGATTTTCCCCTCTATAAAAAACCCCTGAAAAACTCAAAGCTGATGGTCAAAGCAGGGAGTCAAAACTCTGCCCTACTGACAATGAACACTTAAGCCTGCTTCGCCAATCAGTATGATCATGGCTGATCTATGCTGGCCTCAATACCTGTTATGTGCCAGTTCCCCTTAATCCTCAATTCTTTAATCTTTCAAATATTTACTCACCTGTACCTTAAATACATCAAATGATCTGACCTCCATAATCTTGGGGAAAGAATTCCAGAGTTTCACAACTCTCAGAAAATGAATTTTTAACATATCTTATAGAAACATATTGGATCTTATAGAAACATATAAAACTATAAAAGGACTGGACAAGCTGGATGCAGGAACAATGTTCCAAATGTTGGGCGAGTCCAGAACCAGGGGCCACAGTCTTAGAATAAAGGGGAGGCCATTTAATACTGAGGTGAGAAAAAACATTTTCACCCAGAGAATTGTGAATTTGTGGAATTCCCTGCCACAGAGGGCAGTGGAAGCCAAATCACTTTATGGATTTAAGAGAAAGTTAGATAGAGCTCTCGGGGCGAGTGGAATCAAGGGATATGGGGAGAAGGCAGGCACGGGTCATTGATTTGGGATGATCAACCATGATCACAATGAATGGCGGTGCTGGCTCGAAGGGCCGAATGGCCTCCTCCTGCACCTATTTTCTATGTTTTTAAATGACTGGCCCCCTATTTTAAAGCTACGTCCCCATGTTCATAACACTCCAAGTGAAAACATCTTCCTGTTGACATTGTCAAGCACCCTTTGGATCTTATATGTTTGAATAAGGTAATTCCTTGTTCTTCTAAACTCCAAGGAATACGGACTTAAGTTTGCACAAACATGTCAACCCCCTGCTGTAATCTGTTTTTTTAAAAACTCAAATGCTTTGCAAGGTACAACACTGCAATTTACAGAAAATGTGTCTATGCATAAAATATGTAAATACATAAATAGAAAGAGCACGAGGATTCATGTTCATTTTACAACAAATGTCTCAGCGTTGTGACTGTGCATATTCTTATGTTATTTGGCATTGCAGTACATGATTAATCCACCCTCCCACCCCCAATATCTCAGCTTTATAATTCACAACCATGGGGGATGGAAATCCATTATTGACATTGGACAGATCTTGAATTTTTCAAACAGACTACAAATGCTATCTTTGTTCTTTCTTCACGGTCTGTGACAAATCTAAAACTTAATTCACACAATAAAAAACTGCTAGAGAGACAGATTTACATTGTTTCAAGTCAGTAGCGTAACAGACTCCAAGAGGAATACATTACATGGAAACACAAGAAACTACAGATGCTGGAATCTTACTCAGGAATGCAAGTCTTTTTCCAAAATACAGTATTTTTTGTATATTATGACAAATGTTCAAACCAATCAATTCATATTTTTTATGAATTGTGTGAAATTGTGAGATTATTTTCATCTCACTAGCCCAGAATATGAATTTCTCTAACTTCAAGTAGCCCCAGCATTCCCTCTCCCTCTATCCCTCCCCCACCCAAGTCGCACTAACTTCTCGTTTTCACGTAACAAACAGCTAACAATTGACTGTTTCCTTTATCATTGTTACATTTTTGCATATCTTTCATTTGTTGTTCTTTATCTCTCTACATCATTTCCTATATTTCTCGTTTCCCTTTATCCCTAACCAATCTGAAGAAGGGTCTCGACCCGAAACGTCACCCATTCTTATTGAAACATATAAGATTATTAAGGGTTTGGACACACTAGAGGCAGGAAACATGTTCCCGATGTTGGGGAGTCCAAAACCATGGGCCGCAGTTTAAGAATATGGGGTAAGCCATTTAGAACGGAGATGAGGAAATACTTTTTCACACAGAGAGTTGTGAGTCTGTGGAATTCTCTGCCTCAGAGGGTAGTGGAGGCCGGTTCTCTGGATGCTTTCAAGAGAGAGTTAGATAGAGCTCTTAAAGATAGGGATATGGGGCGAAGGCAGGAACGGAATACTGATCGTGGATGATCAGCCATGATCACATTGAATGGCTCGAAGGGCCGAATGGCCTACTCCTGCACCTATTGTCTATCGTCATTCCTTCTCTCCTGAGATGCTGCCTGTCCCGCTGAGTTACTCCAACTTTGTGTCTATCATCGGTTTAAACCAACATCTGACACAGAACAGTATACATGATGGCTGGAATAGTTCTGAACCAGCAGAATAAAGGCACTGTTTAAGATATCATAAATTCTCACCATTGGTTACTTATGTTTAATCATGTGTAGAGAGGAAAACAAATAGGTTAGACGGTAGCTATCATTAATGTTGCCAGTAGACATTCAAATACTAAACGGACTGAGTACTCAATTTATGCCTTATTTCATTTTCTTCAAGCACAATTGTATGAACATGTGAGGTATAAAGTACAAATACAATAGATTTTATGACTGAAAGGTCACATTGGTTAAAATGCAGACAACAAGCCAAATGGTTCCACCCGCATCTCCCACAATGCTGCTTTCTTTGCTTCTCCCCCGCTGCCCGCACCAACTACTCCCATTTCCATTACAGGGCTTGAGACAACACTGATCTGTTCTATGCCCAGAAACACTCACTTAACCAAGCCAGTACAGCTGCACAGACTAAACAGAGCAGAAATTTCCAGACACGCATTTCAACTTCTGCTTTAAATGGTATTTTATATTTTGCTTTCTGTCTGCTAATTCAAATTTAGAAGTAAAATTAAATATTTCAGTGGCAAACCAGTTGCACAAAAAAGTTGTGCTGGTATGGATTAGTGTTTTAAAAAATAGAGAAATGTAACAACTACAGTATAGATCAAATTTAGAGGCAAAGAGAAATACAGCTCTTGGAAACAGGCCCTTCAGACCAGTTTACCCAGGCTGACCAAGATGCCACATTGACGCTGTCCACTTGGAGCCCATACCCTTCTAAACCTTTCCTATCAATGTACCTGTCCAAATATCTTGTGGATGGTGTAAATGTACCTACCAGAACGATCTCCTCGGGCAGCTCGTTCCATATACCCACCACCCTCTGTGCGAAAATGTTACCCCTCATGTTCCTATTAAATCTTTCTTCTCTTACCTTAAACATTTTCGCACAGAGGATTAACGATTCTACGCATTCACCCTTTCTATTCCACTTCCTAAAATGCAACCGCTCGCACTTATCTGTATTAAACTCCATTAACCATTCCTCAGCTTACTTGCCCAATCGATCAAGATCTTACTATAATGTTTGATAACCATCTTCGCTATTTACTATACCATTCCCCTTAGTGTCATCTGCAAACTTACTAATCATGCCTTCTACATTCTCATCCAAATTATTGATATAAACCACAAACAGCAATGGGACCAGTACCAATCGCTGAGGCACACCAATAGTCACAGCCTTCCAGACTGAAAAACAACCTTCCATCAACATACTTAATCTTCCTACCATGAAGCCAATTCTCTATCCACGGATAGCTCTCTCTGGATCCCATGCAAGCTAACTTTCCAGAGCAGCTGACCATCCGGAATCTCATCAAATGCCTTGCAGAAGTCCACATAGACAATGTATTTTCCCTCATCAATCTTTCTAGTTACATTAAAAAAACTCAATCAGATTCATAAGACATGATTTCCCACATACAAAGCCATGTTGATTATCCCTAATCAGCCCATGTTTTTCAAAATGCATATTTACCTTATCCTTCAGCATCCTCTCCAGTAACTTGCCAACCACAGATGTGAGATTCATTAGCCTATAGTTCCCAAGCTTTTTCCTAACTTTCCCAAGTTCCCTAGTCTTCATGTCCTTCTCAACAGAGGAGTAATACTCATTGAGGACCATACTCTTCTGTGGTTCCACACAGAGATGTTCACTTTGGTTTCGGGGGCCCCATTCTCTCTCTAGTTACCCTCTTTCCCTTAAAGTAATAACATATCTTTGGATTTTTCTTAATATTGTCGGCCAGACCAATCTCCTACTCCCTTTTTGTCCTTCTGATTTCCTTCTTAGGTCTGTTTCTCAGTTCCCAAAACTCCTTCACGTATACACTTGATCCCAGCTACCTATATCAGTCCCATGGATTATATTGTAATTACCTGGCTTGAGCCTCAATTTCTCTTGTTATCCAAGATTCCTTATTCCCCTTCACGCTTGCCCTTCACGCTAACATGAACATGCATGCCCTAAACATGTCATTACACTTTTAAAAGCATCCCACTTTCCATGCGTTCCTTTGCCTGAAAACAACCTTCTCCAATCAACTTTAGATTTGTTTAATTGGATACATACTTCACCAATACTTTCATGCAAAAGTTTACTTCCACCAGTAAATCTTTATTTGAACCCAATTAACCCATTTGTTGGGGTTATGGCATTAATTTTCACAACTTCAGTCCATGTGAATACATACATTTTAGGGAATTAATAACCATTTTCCTGATAATATGTGCCTGCTGAATTATGTCTTTACCAAGTGTATACCAAAGATACTAGAGGAGCGAGATAGACCACTCCTCCGAAATCCATTGGACTGACGTGTAGTACGTAACGGAACGTCACGGACGCCATTTTGGCGGATGCCTCCCGCTGTGTAATCCGCTCCATAGCTACAGAACAGTTGCAAGCAACGATTACAGAGGAGCAAGATGCATTAGAAAGTTATTAGATTTATTTGTAATAGATCTTTACTTACCTCTCGATCTCTCTCTCTCTCTCCCCCTCCCCTATCTTCTCTATCTCTCTCTCCACTCTCTTCTCTCGATCTCTCCCCTCTCGATCTCTCTCTCTCCCTTCCCTCTCTCTCTCCCTCCTTCCCCCTCTCTCTCCCTCCTTCCCTCTCTCTCCCAACTTCCCCCTCTCTCCCTTTCCCCCCATTTTCCTCCCATCTTTCCTCCCCAGCCCCACCTTTGCGTAGTTTCCCTTGCATGGTATTGTGCAGCTTCCCTTGTATTGCTTTCACACACACTGCACAAAACTACAGGCACACAAAAACACACATTCATATAAATATATGTTGGGATAGGCCCTTGAGAGATAAATACACTTCCATTTCACGGATCAGAAGAAACTTTAAAGCGTCACTATTGCTCTCTATCTTATTTGTCAGATGATGTACGTCGCCTATATGCTGCTGCACGCGCTGACCAGCTTTTTGTGTACCCTATGCATACATACATATGCATATACATACATACATAGGCATACATATATATATATATATACATATACACATACATATATATAAACACACACACACACACACACACACAAACACACATATATATATATATACACACACACATATACATACATATATATATACATGCAGATATACACATACATATACATATGATCATTTTCCAATGTTCAATAGATTTAGGATCAGTTCCTGTGGATTGGAGGATAGCTAATGTTATCCCACTTTTCCAGAGTCCAGAACCAGGGGCCACAGTGTTAGAATAAGGGGGAGGTCATTTAGGACTGAGGTGATAAAAAACCGTACTCTGTGTTTTTCGCAGGAGTGGTCCATCTTGCTCCACTATAGGATCTTTGCTCTTAGTGGCTCTCCCACAGAGTATCCATTCCTGCCCATTAGGTTCCCATTGTGATGAAGAACGCACAGGCATGTAAAGTGGAAAAAGGATTTATTAAAGTTTAAAATGTGAATAACTCTTAAAATATAAGAACAATTTAAATGTCAAAGATGAGAATTATTAAGTTATTTCTTGTTGTGTCTCTTGTTGCTGCCCACAGCGTCTTTATGTCGCTTTGCCGCGGTCAAATTTTAACCAAGATAATCTGATAATATATCTCAGAAGTCATCATTCAACGAAGCACGCTTTTATATAAGCACGCATATATACACACACACAGATCCACACACAGAGACTCGCACACACACATACTCACACACACACACACACACACACACAGACTCACTCAAACGTTTATAGCTTCCTGTAGAGGCTGCTGCTGCTGAAGCAAAAGTCCCGTTTATATCAACGGGTCGATGGTTGAAAGGGTCAAGAGCTTCAAATTCGTGGGCATGCACATCTCTGAAGATCTTTCCTGGTCCGAGAACACGGATGCAAATATTAAGAAAGCACATCAGCGCCTCTACTTCCTGATAAGATTACGGAGAGTCGGTTTGTCAAGGAGGACTCTAACTTCTACAGGTGCACAGTAGAGAGCATGCTGACCGGTTGCATCGTGGCTTGGTTCGGTAACTTGAGCGCCCAGAAGAGGAAAAGACTACAAAAAGTAGTTAACGCTGCCATCATCGGCTCTGACCTTCCTTCCATCGAGGGGATCTATCGCAGTCGCTGCCTCAAAAAGGCTGGCAGTATCATCAAGGACCCACACCATCCACGCCACACACTCATCTCCCTGCTACCTTCAGGTAGAATGTACAGGAGCCCGAAGACTGCAACGACCAGGTACAGGAATAGCAACTTCCCAATAGCCATCAGGCTATTAAACATGGCTCGGACCAAACTCTGAACATTAATAGCCCATTATCTGTTATTTATTTATTTATTTATGTGTGTGTATATTTATATAATGGTATATGGACACACTGATCTGTTCTGTAGTCAATGCCTACTATGTTCTGTTGTGCTGAAACAAAGTCAAGAATGTCATTGTACCATCAGGGACACATGACAATAAACTCACTTGGATTTGATCTTGAATAGTATTACTTCAAATAAATAAATTTTGAAAATAATGCACTTTACTTATGTTCCACTTTTTGAAGTTTTTTACATTTCCTTTTAACAGTCATGTTATGCATTTTTCTATTCTTGAATTTGAGTCCATAGTGCATGTGGATACTCACAAAGATTGCTACAATTCTAACCTTTATTGCAGCACAAGTTCATGTCTTTGTATTGATGTGTGTTATGTATTGCTGTGTTTTATTAGATGGGAAAGATAGAAGAGCTTATTAAAATCTTCTTACAAAGACCATTAAGTAATTTATTTCTATCCTCTTTTGGACCTAAGGCATAGCAGGGCTGCCAAAGAGGGAAGGGAGGGAGAGAGGGACGGAGGGGGAGAGAGAGGGAGGAGGGAGAGAGGGAAGGAGAGATAGAGGGAGAGAGAGGGGGGAGGGAGGGAGAGAGGAGAGAGAGAAGAGAGAGGGGGAGGGAGAGAGGGAAGGGAGGGGGATCAAGAGAAGAGAGGGGAGAGAGAGAAATCGAGAGGGGAGAGAGAGATCGTGATAAGAGAGAGATCGAGAGGGGAGAGAGAGTGGAGAGGGGAGAGCGATCGAGAGAAGAGAGGGGATAGAGAGAGATCGAGAGGGGAGAGAGAGATCGAGAGGGGAGAGAGATCGAGAGGGGAGAGAGAGATCGAGAGGGGAGAGAGAGATCGAGAGGGGAGCGAGAGATCGAGAGAAGAGAGGGGAGAGAGAGCGATCGAGAGGGGAGAGAGAGATGGAGAGGAGAGGGAGATCGAGAGAAGAGAGGTGAGAGAGAGCGATCGAGAGAAGAGAGGGGAGAGAGAGCCAATAGAGAGGGATCGAGAGAAGAGGGGAGAGAGAGAGAGATAGAGAGAGGGGATAGAGAGGGATCGAAAGGGGAGATAGAGAGAACAGAGGGGAGGGGGAGAGCGAGATCGAGAGGTAAGTAAAGATCTATTGCAAATAAATATAATAACTTTCTAATGCATCTTGCTCCTCTATAATCTTTGCTTGCAACTGCTCTGTAGCTTTGGAGCAGATTACACAGAGGGAGATCGAGAGACAAAGATTATAGAGGAGCCTAGTTTCCCAATGATGTAGACTCCATAGTCAACGCCATCTTTGGTCGAGGCAGTCCGCCAACATGGCGTCGACAATCACACATGTGATACTACGTCTTTTTCGCTGAGTGGAGCATCTTGCTCCTCTATAATCTTTGGTGTATACTAGTTCCCTCTCTAATCTTCATCAGTACCCCCTTATTTTCCTATTAATCTAATCAAGCCATCCCTGTACCATGCTGTTCTACCTTTCATCTCCACCTCTATTCCAGTTAAGTATTACGCGACTCAATTACACCCGCTCTAATCCTTCCCGCTTATTGGCCATTAGCATTTCCTGCCCACAACCCCATACTCTGTTTGAGAGGACCGACTGCTGCTCAACAGAAAAGTCCAATAACGGACATGACGTTGCCGGGGGGCGGGACTTGTCAGCGATTGTCAGCGATTGGTCCAGACCCCCGCGTCCATCACATCACCGTGAAGGCATGATCGTTGTCCCAAACCTCCGCTCCGCCCGACCCGCAGCCCGCGGAGGGTGGCCGTGGGAGAGTGGGGGCTGTCCCTAGGAATTCAAGCACCAAGTTGAAATGGGCCGAAGGTGTGCATTCCTCAGGACAACCCCCACTCCCTCACGGCCACCCTCAGTCAGAGACTTTCAGTAGTGGACAAGTTCACTTACTTTTGCCACACTTTCTCGGGATCAGCCAACATTGCTGACAACATCAACAACAAAAACAGCTCTGTTTAAGTCAGTAAAATGTGGGAATTAACAGATATCAGCTAAAGACCAAGCTGAAGGTCTATCATGCTGTTGTCATACCTATATTGTCATTCTATGCTCGCCAGTTATGGACTTTCCCTTACCCCTGACCAGTCTGAAGAAGGGTCTCGACCCGAAACATCACCCATAGTCAACCTGGGCCTGCACTTCATCCTCCAGCACCTGGACCGCCAGGAGACCTATGCAAGGATTTTGTTTGTTGATTTTAGCTCTGCATTCAACACCATTGTGCCAGAACTACTACACTCCAAACTTTCCCAGTTGAGTGTGCCTAAAACCCTCTCTCGGTGGATCACCAGCTTCCTGACAGATAGGAAGCAGCATGTGAGGCTGGGAAAGCACATCTCGGACCCGCAAACCCTCAGCATAGGAGCACCGCAAGGCTGTGTACTCTCCCCTCTCCTCTACACCAATGACGGCACCTCCACTAACTCCTCTGTCAAACTTGTCAAGTTTGCGGATGACACAACCTTGGTATGGTCTGGTTTGGCTCAGCAACCAAGCACGACACGGCTGCAGTGAATCATCTGATCAGCTGAGAAGGTTATTGGCTGCAACCTTCCCTCCATTGACGAACTGTACACTGCAAGGGCCAGGAAGCGAGCGGGTAAGATCATCTCTGACCCCTCTCACCCTGGCCACAAACTCTTTGAATCATTTGCCTCTGGAAGGCGACTCCGGACTGTCAAAGCAGCCATGGCTAGATATAAAAATAGCTTTTTTCCACGAATAGTAGGTCTACTCAAGAACCAAAAATCTGTAGCCTCCTTTTGCTCTGATATTTTATTTAATTCACATGTTTAATCAATAATGCTGTATTATTAATGTTTTATGTATTATTCCTAACTGTCACTGTATGTCATGTTGTCACTTGCGGGCGGAGCACCAAAGCAAATGCCTTGTATGTGAATACTTGACCAATAAACTTATTCATTCATTCATTCCTTCTCTCCAGAGAATCTGCCTGTCCCGCTGAGTTACTTCAGCTTTTTGTGTCTATCATGGACTTAAACAATATGGATAATGCCTGGAAAAGGTAGACATGCTACTTAAAAGACATGATGTCTATCATATTCTGGCTTGAACACCTTGTCTCAGACCATTTAAACATTGGAAAGACGCAAAATACTGGAGTAACGCAACGGGACAGGCAGCATCGCTGGAGAACATAGATAGGTGCCGTTTCAGGTCAGGACCCTTCTTTTCACTGGGGAAGGATCCCAATGCAAAATGTCACCTATCCATGTTCTCCAGGGAAGCTGCCTGGCCCACAGAGTTACTTCAGCCGTTTGTGTCTTTCCTTAGTAAACTACCATCTGCAGTTGCATGTTTCTACATTTAAACATTGGAAACAGTCTACTACTTTCTTTCCTATCACCATCTTTCACAATATAAAAATGTTCTACAGCATTTTCCTTTAATATGCAAATCCCAATCACATTAAATTCATCCAGCCATCTTTCTTAATATTCTAGTATTTTAACAGTTATTTATTTTCTGTTTCTTTTAATCTTCATATTTAGTTACTCTATCTCTTATTGTTATATTGTCGACATATTAAATGCACCATTCCTTTAAGCTCATGAAATATTTTAGTATACTGATTTGTGACATGAAAAGTATATTAAATATAAAGACTGGAGCAGAAATCTGGTAATTACAAATAAAATTGCAAAAATTGGGCTGGAACGCTGAGAAATCTTGGCATTCCTGAGTACAGGCATCATGATACTGCATTGATGCCTAACAGTGAAACATGAGTTTTCTACTGTTCCCCCACTTACACTGCGTGATCTGTCATCAAATCTGCAACAGGTGAAACAAGCAGCAGAAAATCGTCCATTCATTTCAGTGGAGATGAAAAACCTCAAGGATCAAAATGTGGTATTAATTACTTTACAATTTTCCATTAATTAGTTATGTATTTAAATGCTTCCAATTTTTAAAATTAGTTTTCATGTTTTAACTGTTTTATAGAATTTTTGTGCTTTTGAATATTTATAAACATCAGAAATTCAAAGCTAGACAATCGGCCCGAAACGTTGCCTATTTCCTTCGCTCCATAGATGCTGCCTCACCCGCTGAGTTTCTCCAGCACTTTTGTCTACCTTCGATTTTCCAGCATCTGCAGTTCCTTCTTAAACAGAAATTCAAAGCTGGCTGGACGTGGCTTTAACTGAAGTGTGACTTAGATGCTTTGAGGGTCAAGCTTCTTCGGATATGGGACAGAATTATATTGCACAAGGCCATATTGTTTTGAACCAGAATGGCTTTGGATAGCAAATGCACTCTGGTGAAAATAGGAAAGATAAATTAATATTTTCCACATAGGTCAACGGCAAGCAAGGACAACACTTGCTGGAAACAAGTTCTGGTATAAAAATCATGTTCCTCTTCACAATTATATTTTCATGATCATTAATCCTACATCCATTAAGAAAATACAACTTAAAAGGTTTCTCAAAAGGTACGATCAAAACATTCAGGCACTATGTGCTTTTCCATGAACCCAACAATGAACATTCTGTGGCACACCTTGCAGAACTACATAGGATTAGTTTTAAGCCACTATCTGTGGCTGAACAACTAATCATCCAGGTATTTAGCTATTTATTTCTGCAAACTTGCATAGCATAGAAATAGGATGTCTGCCGAGGATAATGAGGTAATGTCTAGGTTTCAAGCCAAACTGTAGAACTGGTAAAGACACTGCTGGGAAATATCGTCCTACAAATGGTAAAATTTACTTAAACTGTAGCTTAAATAAAGACTAAATTATACATTTAGTTTAAGTTTCCAGCTTACAACACAATTTTAATAATTTATTCAGTAATTTCAAATAAATTAAATTACATCTACTGAAGTAAATGATTGAATTATTGCATCTGAGAGATATGATACACCCAATAATGACACGAACTGAAAGTAAACCTTATTTTTCTTCAGTTAAATGCAAATTTTAATGTAATTTAAATTTCCTCTTGAAAATTATCATTCTTCGTAGCATGTTTACTTCAACCCTCAGAAATATCACAGTGAACATGTGAACTTCAATGATAACCATCATAGAGTGATACAGTGTGGAAACAGGCCCTTCGCCCCAACTTGCCCATACCAGACAACATGTCCCAGCTACACTAGTCCCACCTGCCTGCGTTTGGTCCATATCCCTCCAAACCTGTCCTATCCATGTACCTGTCTAACTGTTTCTTAAACGTTGGGATCATAAAAATACAAAAAAACCTGCAGATATTGGAAATTGAAATGAAAACTGTAAACACTGGAAACATTTAGCTGGTCAGGCAACATCTGTGAAAAGAGAAATAAGGTTTACATTACAAGCCAGTGACACTTTGCTCAGGGATCATCATAGCCCATGGAAATACTACGCTCATCAACGTCATATAAAAAGACATAGACATATAATTTTCCAGTATCAGTCACTGCATAGTCAAGCACGCAGGTGTTCTTGCTCTTTCCCTTACCAATATCACATTTCAAGTCTAGTGGCACAATACATTCATTCATTATAAATGGTGCTGAGGATGAGATGAGTTGCTTAAGCCAAATTTAGAAATTTTGGAAAGAGAAAGGGAGAAGGGAGATGGCAAAGGGTGAAAAAGGGAAGAGGAAATAGGCAAGGAGAGAAAAATGAAACACCCATGTAGGGGTAAATACAGACAAAAAACAAGGGAGGCAGAGAGAGCAGGGGGAATGGGGGTGAGCAAGGTCCAGAGAGGGAGATTGGTTGGTATATGGAAACGCTCAGTCGGAGGAACGAGGTCCAGAGTGTTAGGACTATTGGAGAGGAGCAGGCGGGTAGAGGTTGTCAGGAAGGGAGGTCATAATGCATCTTGCTTCTATGCCCTCATTGGATGCGTTCTGGATTCCAAACAAATTTTAGATTTTAAAAAACACCGTCTGTTTTTAATTCAGATTTCCCGCATTTGATTTATTTTGACCTTCATTTTGATAGCCTTTTATTTTGATCTTCATCACCATTTGCCAAATCTTGCAAGATGTTATTGAAATCATACTACCCCCAATGCAGGACCAAGGCAATTGTGCCAAGAGCCTGGGTTGGGGAGGAGGCGGGGGGTATAGAATGTGGCTGGATAACTCTCCCCGTGTTGGTGCAGACAATATAAACTCTCATTTTTAAAGCACTGTTAAACAATGTTGTCACTGTGCCATTTAAGAGAGATGAGAGAGGGAAGACCAACCAGTGGTACACAAATTAGCCTAATGCTCCTTAATCTGCTATGCTTAGGGATTGAGTAGTACCACACTGTTAAATTCTCCTGACTATTGGATGTTATTAGCAATTAATACCCCAGCACATTTTTAATTTACCTTTTTCAAGATGATATTTAGAATTGTAATACATTTTCCAGTAAACCCAGTAGAGTTCCTCGAACTCTACATCCGCTACATCAACGACTGCATTGGTGCTACCTCCTGCACCCACACACAACTTACTGACTTCATCCATTTCACCACTAACTTCCATCCTGCACTCAAATACACTTGGACCATTTCCGACATTTCCCTACCTTTTCAAGACCTCACTATCTCCATCGCAGGTGATGGACTACTGACCGACATCCACTATAAACCCACTGACTCCCATGGCTATCTGGACTACACTTCTTCCCATCCTGCTTGCTGTAAAGGGCCTGTCCCACTTTCACAACCTAATTCACAACCTTTTTTACTCGTGGAGATTTTTCATCATGTTAGTAAAAATGTGCCAACCTACTTGATGCCACGAGTACCTACGACTAGCATCACGGCCTGCTACGACCTACCTACGACTTTGTGACGACCATGCTGCGAGTATGAGTCAAGAGCAAAGTCGGCAGAGGTCGTGAACTAGGTCATGAAAGTGGGACAGGCCCTTAAGAACTCCATCCCCTACTCCCAATTCCTCCGTCTACGCCGCATCTGCACCCACGATGAGGTGTTCCACACCAGGGCATCGGAGATGTCCTCATTCTTCAGGGAGCGGGGGTTCCCCTCTTCTATTATAGATGAGGCTCTCACCATGGTCTCTTCTATGCCCCGTAACTCTGCTCTCACTCCCCATCCCCCCACTCGTAACAAGGGCAGAGATCCCCCTCGTCCTCACCTTCCACCCGTCAAATAATCAAATACAACAAATAATCCTCCAACATTTTCGCCACCTCCAACGGGATCCCGCCACTGGCCACATCTTCCCATGTCTGCTTTCAGCAGAGGCCGCTCCCTCTGTAACTCCCTGGTCAATTCGTCCCATCCCACCCAAACCAGCCCCTCTCCTGGCACTTTCCCTTGCAACCGCAGGAAATGCTACACATCGCTTTACCTCCCCCCTTGACTCCATTCAAGGACCCAAGCAGTCTTTCCAGGTGCGGCAGAGGTTCACCTGCACCTCCTCCAACCTCATCTATTGCATCCACTGTTCTAGGTGTCAGCTGCTCTACATCGGTGAGACCAAGCGTAGGCTTGGTGATTACTTCGCCCAACACCTCCGCTCGGTTCGCAATAACCAACCTGATCTCCCAGTGGCTCAGCATTTCAACTCCCATTCCTTTCTGTCCTGGGTCTCCTCCATGGCCAGAGTGAGGCCCACCGTAAATTGGAGGAGCAGCACCTCATATTTCGCTCGGTCAGTTTACACCACAGCGGTATGAACATTGACTTCTTCAATTTCAGGCAGTCCCGGGTTTCTCCTCCCCTTCCCACCACTCCCTAAGCCGCCCACTGTCCCCACCTCTTCCTTTCTTCTTCCCACCCCCCCCCCCCCGCTACCCTCACATCAGTCTGAAGAAGGGTCTCGACCCGAAACGTTGCCTATTTCCTTCGCTCCATAGATGCTGCCTCACTCACTGAGTTTCTCCAGCATTTTTGTCTGACTCCACACTTTACTACACTATATTCCATCTGCCACTTCTCTGCCCATGCTCCCAACCTGTCCAAGTCCTTCTGCAGAGTCCCTGCTTTCTCTACGCTATCTGCTCCTCCACCTATTTTCGTATAATCCGCAAACTTTGCCACAAAGCCTTCAATCCCCTCGTCCAAATCATTAATATTCAACTTAGCGGCCCCAGCACTGACCCTTGCGGAACTCTACTAGTCACTGGCAGCCAACCAGAAAAAGCCCCTTTTATTGGCAATTGGCCATGCTAGTATCTGCCTTTTGATGCCGTGGGCTCTCATCATCCTAAGCAGCCTAACGTGTGGCACCTTATAGAAACATAGAAATTAGGTGCAGGAGCAGGCCATTCGGCCCTTCGAGCCTGCACCGCCATTCAATATGATCATGGCTGATCATCCAACTCAGTATCCTGTACCTGCCTTCTCTCCATACCCCCTGATCCCTTCAGCCAGAAGGGCCACATCCAACTCCCTCTTAAATATGGCCAACGAACTGGCCTCAACTACCTTCTGTGGCAGAGAATTCCACAGATTCACCACTCTCTGTGTGAAAAACGATTTTCTCATCTCGGCCCTAAAAGACTTCCCCCTTATCCTTAAACTGTGACCCCTTGTCCTGGACTTCCCCAACATCGGGAAAAATCTTCCTGCATCTAGCCTGTCCAACACCTTAAGAATTTTGTAAGTCTCTATGAGATCACCCCTCAATCTTCTAAATTCCAGCGAGTACAAGCCGAGTCTATCCAGTCTTTCTTCATATGGAAGTCCTGCCATCCCAGGAATCAGTCTGGTGAACCTTCTCTGTACTCCCTCTATGGCAAGAATGTCTTTCCTCAGATTAGGAGACCAAAACTGTACGCAATACTCCAGGTGTGGCCTCACCAAGACCCTGTACAACTGTACATAGGCTGTTATATAAGGCTTTCTGAAAATCTAAGTAAACACAATCTACTGACTCTCCTTTGTCTGTCCTGCTATTTACCTCTTCAAAGATTTCAGTAAATTTGTCAAGCAAGACTTCCCCCTCACAAAGCCATGTTGACTTTAGCCTATTTTATCATGAACTATGTACTCCGTAATCTTACCCTTTATAATTATAATGGGCTCTAAAATCTTACCAACCACCGGTCAGATTATAGTTCCTACTATTCTGCCTTGCTCCCATTTTGTGCAGCGGGGTAATATTGGCAATTTTCCAATCATCTGCAACCACTCCTGACTCGAGTGATTCCTGAAATATCACTATCAATGCCTCCATAATCTCTAAAGCCACCTCTTTCAGAATCCTACGGTGCAGTCCATCTGGCCCAGGTGACTTATCCACCTTCACCCTGTTCAACTTGCCAAGTATCTTCTCCCTGGTAATAGTCACTCCATTAACTTCCATCCACTAACTCTCTTGAATTTTAGGTACATTGGCGGTGTCTTCCACTGTGAAGATTGATGCAAAAAAATAATTCAACTCCTCTGCCATTTCTTTATTCCCAATTATCACTTCTCCTGCATCATTCTCCAGCAGTCCAACGTCCACTCTGGCCACTTCCCTACTCTTTATATAACTGAAGAAACTCTTGCTATCCTATTTTATATTATTGCCCAGCTTATCTT
The DNA here is from genome assembly GCA_035221665.1 of Okamejei kenojei. NCBI lineage: Eukaryota > Metazoa > Chordata > Chondrichthyes > Rajiformes > Rajidae > Okamejei > Okamejei kenojei. Next base: position 31,872,135 of record CM069134.1, read on the forward strand.
GGTATTTCATTTTTTCTTCCCATATTTTCTTTTTAGGCAACCTCTGTTGTTCTTTAAAAGTTCCCAATCCACTGGCTTCCCACTAATCTTTGCTATGTTATACACCTACTCTTTTGGTTTTATACTGTCCTTGACTTACCTTGTAAGCCACGGTCTCCTCTTTCTCCCCCTAGAATCTTTCTTCCTCTTTGGAATGAAAAGATCCTGCATCTTCCGATTATTCCCTGAAATTCCTGCCATTGCTGTTCCACCGTCATCCCTGCCAGGGTCCCTTTCCAGTCAACTTTGTCAAGCTCCTCCCTCATGCCTTTGTAGTCCTTTGCCCAGCTGCAATACTGACAATCGGTGAAACCAAGCGCAGTCTCGGCAACCGTTTCACCGACTTGGGCCTCTTTCATTTTCACAGTGAGGTCAAATGCAAACTGGCGGAACAGCACCTCATATTTTGCTTTGGTAGCTTACAACATGACAGTATGAACATTGAATTCTCCAATTTTAGGTAGCTAACCTACAAACAACCCCCTTTTTTTCTACCCCCCCCTTCCCTGTGCCCCACCTGACTCATCTTCCATCTCTCATCTTCCACCTATATTCCTTGCACTCATGTACTGTAGAGTATAATTCGACTGAACAGCACACAAAGCTTTTCACTGTAGTTTGTTACACTTGACAATAATAAACTATTACCAATACAGCGTTATTCAAAGGCACTACTACAATGATTTGCTCGTACTGTATATTACGATCCTTTTAAATTTACTTGTTTCACTAAATCAACTCTAGTTTAATGTAATTATCGTTAAAAAAAACTAGAGATGCGTTATTTCACCATACGAGAAATCCAAGAGATTGTGCGAAAATCTAATGCAGAGTTAAGTTTTTTGTGTGGTAAAGAATTTTACATCTCAACAAGGAAATTGTTGTAATTTGACATGGCGTTGATCATATACTGTATAATAAATAATCAATCCTTATCCCATCTGCTATGCTGGATTCCCATTGTTATTGGTGCTTTATAAATAAATGTCCAAAGCATTTTGGCTTCTCATCTAGTACATTAGTGATATCCAAAAGTGTGGTGGACACTAAAACATGAAACACAACAAATTTGCATGGTGCAATAATTTGGTGTTTTCATGAATTTAATGATCAAAATCTAATTTCAACAAAAAGATAGTGGTGCGTCTATGTATTATATCATGCTTTTATAGAGAAACATAATTATTTTGCTATTCAGTTACATGCTTGTGCTTTAAATCTTTTAAATATATATTTTTCAGCAATTTAACAGAGGCTTTGCTACAGTAAGTAACAAGCTACGCAATGCTCATTACAACACAATTGGAAGCAATTTAAGAGGAGGTTGTGGCAATTCATACCTTAATAATAATGATTCCTGCACTCTTGTAGAAGATTGTATCAATTAATTGATCACAAGGAACTATTGATCGCATAAAATAAATCTAGACCCCTTGCAATTTGCATACAAGAAAAATAGGTCTGCAAGATTAAGTCCCTTGAACTACAAACCTAAACTTTAGGACTTTTGCCTTGGGGCCTCCATCACCAATTGGCTTCTGGACTTCCTGACCAGTAGATCTCAGTCGGTTAAAATTCGGCACAACATTTCCTCCACTTGGACCCTCAACACTGGACCCTCTGAGGGTTCTGTGCTCAGTCTCTTGCTCTGCTCCCTTAACCATGTGGCCAAGTACAAAGTCAAATCAATCATTAAGTTTTCCCATGGTACCAGAATTGTCGGCCCAATCAACAACAACGAGACAAAGAACAAGAAAGAGAGTGAAAAACCTGTGTCGTGATGTCAGGACATCAACCTATTTCGTAATGTCAGCAAGACAAAAATTGGTTGTTAACCAAAAGAAATGAGGAAGTCAAAACAGCCCTAACTTCATCAACAGAGCTACCGTAGAGATGATTGACAACTTCAATTTCCTAGACATCGATATAACCAGCAGGCTATCAAGGTCCCTTTGTACTAATGCAGTGATCAAGAACGCGCATCAGCGCATTTACTAACTTAGGTGCCTGAGAAGATTCGACATGTCCTTAAGGATGCCATGCTGCATAACATATTGATTCCATATTGGATGCAACAAAGCAAGATCAATTAACGTATTCCCCATGCTACAAGATTTTTATAAATATCTAGTCCATGGTATATTAACTTAAATTGGACAAAGAGAATCTGCAAATCCAACAATTGCCTGAGCTGCTTGTCTTTCTATGGATTCTGGCCAAAAAGTAATTTTGTACAGGAGGGTATAGATAATGAAATAAATTATCCATCAAGTAGCATGGCTGAGGGCTACAACTTATTTCAGATAATGCAAATCAATGATTGTCAGTATAAGTTACAAAGATAATACGCACCAAAAACCTTTTAAGATTTTTAAATTGGATTCTATGTAGAGGGGTTCCCTGGGTTACAGAGGACTTATTTTAAGGAAATGTGATTATGCAAATTAGTTCATGAATCAGTTGATGTTCGGAAGTGCATGCTTTGTTAGGCTAACAAATAATATGCAAATGTTTTGTACTGTTTGGTAGAAGAATGGTCTGAAAGTGCATGGACGAGAGGTTAGTTTCTGCAAACCATTCCCTCTCATACTGAGATCTTGCTGGACTTCAAACCTCAAATGAATTATGACGTATCAAAGAAAATCACTACTGTCTGATATATTTTCAGATTCCTCTTTGTCATGTTCATCTTACAGATGGTAGAAACTGAGACTGGCAAGCCATGGAAGTGTTATGTATTTTTTGTGACATCCAGTAATATCCAGCAGAGTGTATTACGGATAATAAGCCACAATAATCAAAATACACAGATCAAATACAGGTGGTGGGTCACTTTGTCATCACCGATAAAATGGCCTAATATGTACAAATATTTCAGTTTCCGCTGCAATATTTATACAGAAGTCATAAACCTAATCCAAATTTAGCTGTCTCCTAAATCAATCAATTGAAATTTAAATAATCGCTCATTAGCTTTTTAATCCTTATACAAACAAATAAACTTTACTGTTAACATCACATGCTCACTTGGTTTTTAACATTCTATCAGCTGGATGGGGAAATCTAAGGAAAAGAGTATCATTTCTCAATCTAGAAGGGGAGGCCCAACTGTTTCAGGCAGGTCAGGCAGCATGGAGAGGTGACAATTTGGGCCGAGACCCTTCTTCAGACTGGTTTTGGGGAAAATTATTTCTAACTTACAGTAAAATTGGTTTGTGGAGAGTTCTCAAAGTGACCGGAAGCTCGTCGGGAGTTCGCGGGTCACAGGTTGGTGACCTGTTTTTCCGGAGCTCCCGCATCAACAGCTTCGTCCGCTGGACTGGAGGGCCGCAGAGTTTGAATCGGCCCGTTCGCGGAGCTGGATTCAGCCACGGGACTGACTTACTTACCATCACCCGGTGGGGTCACAACATCGGAGGCCTGGATCGCCTCAGCACAGAGGGAGAACAAGGAGGGAAGAGACAAAGACTTTAAGACTTTTGCCTTCCATCACAGTGACGAAGTGCCTGGTGAACCTTACTGTGGTGGATGTTAAATTTGTATTTATTGTGTGTTTTTGTTATTTTTATTATATGTATGACTGCAGGCACGAAATTTCGTTCAGACCAAAAGGTCTGAATGACAATAAAGGTAGCATTTCATTTCAAGAATGGAACCCTTATGCAACTGTCGCTGATAAAAACGTAGCAGCAGAGAAATAGCAACTTTTCAGAGCACTGTGTACCAAAGATGTAACAACAACTGCACAAAGATGTTGAACAGAGTAAGTAAGAGCAAAGATAATAGAGGAGCTCCTCTAGTATCTTGGGGTAAGAGTGATCTATCCAAGATTATATATATGATGATTTGTAACCCTAATCAAAAGAAAAATAGAATATAGATTACACACATTCTGCTCATATGTTTGGTAAATCAATCCTTCTCCTGTGGAAACCCTCATCATACAATTGTTGGCTTTAATTGGAATTAAATACCCTTAATTATTTCAGATATCATCAACAAACTTGACATCAGACAAGGATCCTAACTCACAACTTTCATTCACAATCACCTGTACTGGTTCAGACCTGCGATATTTCGATTTAAAAATTATCATTTGCAGATGTCTCTATAATTTACCCTCTAAAGCTGACGTAATTAACAATTTTGCTGTTCGTACTCATTTAAATCAAGCCAAGCCACACTCATCCATCACACATATGTGCTTATAGACCTACCCACTGGTTCGGCATCATTGTGTGTTCAAATCCCTCAAAATTCCCACCCCTACCCGCCTCTAATGACATTTAGTCCTACAATCGCCGAGGTTAAATCTACTCATCCATTTCTGGGCTCTTCTGCGTCCCTTTCTTCATACCACCACAATCAGCATAGACCTAAAACTCTGAAATAATTTCCAGTACACTTTTTCAGACACTTATTATCTGCGTGATCAAACCTTTGGTCACCTGTCTAATATCAGCTTAACGTCCTGTGCCTATTGGTATTTGATAACACTCTTTTACAAATGATTTATTTAAAAACTACTATATCAGTATAAATTGATAAAGAATAATATTTGTGTAACATCTTTACAGTATAATTTTAATTAAAATCCAACTGAGTGCAGAACATGAAGATGGCACATATTTCCAATAGCCTGTAAAATTGTTTTCTTTATCAATTTAACAAAATTACAGACATTTTGTAATTTTATGGTACAGAATCATTGTTACAGCAGAGGAGGAGATGATTTAGAGGTGATTTAATTCATCAAATCTATGCACTCCTCCGAGCATCTGTGCTGACTCTCATCTCATCTGGTCAATCGCATCAGCCAGCTTTTTCCTTAAATTTCTGCAAATATTTATCACCAAATTTTCAAATAGTTTGCCTTCAAATATTCATCCAATTTCCCTTTGGAAATAATTTACCTTCAAATATTTATCCAATTTCCTTTTGGGGAATTGATAATTTTACATTAACCTCAAACTTTGTTGAGTGGAGTGCTGCACTGGATAAGCATCACCAAACATCCCACATGGAGCACCTGAGCAGACCTAAAGAAGTTCCAGTAAAACTGAGACAGCTAAGCCACACTTCCATTTCTGCCCTATGTTTAAGAGGTCAGGCTTTTGGAGGAGTGCTTCTGAACAATATTTAGGTGCTAGTTCTTGACCAATTCCCACAGACTGAGTAATATGTAAAGACGTTTTTGAATAATTAAAAAAAAACATTCTGACAAAAAGAACTTGACCTGAAACATCAACCCACAGATGCTCCATGCCTCGTTTACCTCCAGCATGCTCTATTACTTTGTTGAAAAACATCTGAAATTTGGTTGAAAATGACTGAAACAGTGCTCCACTGTAAAGAACATTACATTTGACTTCTGCACCATCAATGGCAATCTGTGGTGAATGAACACTTGCACCCACACAGAGGCAGATTATTTGAAGCCTTTCACTATGGATTCTGGAATCGCAGCATGCATCTCCAATCATGAAATTGTAAAACATTTAAAATACTCTAAAATTTCAAACCAGGAAACATAAATGTTCAGTGCATAAAGGTTCAGTGCAAAATATACAATTAGAAAAATGGGAGACATTGGACTGTAGTGGAGTTGATTTGTTTAACTCAAATCTCGTGACCAAGGCAGTGCTGACACTCCTTACTCATTGTTTAATGTATACATTAACAATTTGGATACAAATGTAGAATACAAAAATTAGCAGTTTTGTTGATAAGAGGATAGGCATAGGCTATAAGATGATATTGATCATTTGGTAAGATGGGCTGAACAGTAACAGATAAAATGTTATCTGATAAGTGCAAGGTGATGCACTTCAGTTGGACTAATAAGGTAGGACATATAAAATGAATGGCAGAAAATTAGGGAGCACCTTGGTGTAAGTGTCCAGGCTCCCTGAAGGTGGCGGCATAGGCAGTTATGGTGGTGAATAAAGCAGATGGATACTTTCTCTCATTCAGGCATAAGAAAAGGAGTAAGAGGTTTTGAGGAATCTGAAGAAGATTTTTATTCACCCAAATGATGTTGGCATATGGAATGCATTGCATTAGTGGGTAGCAGAGGTAGGTAGTCTCACAATATTTAAGTATTCGGATGAAGATTGATTCACCAATATATAGTCGGTTCAAGTGCTGATAAATGGATTAGCGTAGACAAAGACCTGGTAGCCGAAGGACAAGTTTCTGTGCTTTAAGATTCTCGGAAAAGAATAGTAAAAGTTAACAATGATCCTCAGCAAACTGCAGCAGGAGAGATTATACTGGGGATAATGAAATGATTGAGAAATTGTATCCCAAGATTTTGAAAGTGGTTGTAATGGAGAGAGTGAATGCACTGCTTATCATTTTCTAAAATCACTTGCCTAACAACAGTAGTTGGGAAAATAGTGAAATCTATCAAGGAAGTAGTACAGGTGGCTTAGAAATTAATAACAGGATTGACAAAGTTAACATGAATTTATGAAAGTAATTTCATGTTTGATGATTCTGTAAAGAATTTACTGATGTTAAACTAGCAGAATAGATAATTAGGGAACCAATGGACTACACAGATTCCTGTTGAGATAATACTTGAAATAGTGTGTACAGGTCTGGTCTCCCTGCATCAATACGAATATCCTTACAATAGGAGTTCAACAAAGATTTAAAAGATTGATTATTGGTGTAGGAATAGGTGGGGATGGAATTATCCACCCAGGAGAAATTAAGCAGACTGGGCCAATACTGTCTAGACGTTAGAAGAATGAGAGGTAACCTCATTTAAACATATAGTACATGATCCTTATGTGGTTTTAGTGTGGATAAAGGAATGTTTTCCCTTGTTGGGTGGTACAGAACCTGCAAGCTAACATTCGAAGCAGCATTCAAACACAATGATAAATGAAGTAAACAATTAAAAAATGTTGAAATTTAGACAATATAGGAATTTAAGCCACCAAAAAAGCACGTTCTGTTTCATCTCCCTTTTTGAATCACATATTTGTTTCCCTTGATTTACCCCCTTGTATATCTCACACTGAACTGTACGTTCAAATTTATAATTCCTGGTTTAGATTGAATGGCTCAGTAAGGATTATTCCGTCTATAGCGTTGAAGATGTTTGCTTAATTTGCCAATAACACAAACTACAAAATTCCCTGTAGAAAGCTTCAAATTATATCAGTCTCTATTACTACAAATGTCAGCACAAGAATGTGTGAGGACATTTTATTCACTGCTAAATGCCATTGATACAGCCAAACTAAAAAGCAATATTAAAAATCCAAATATTGCAGATGCTGGAAATAAAATCAGAAAATGCTTGAGACACTCAGCAGGCCAGGCAGCATCTGTTGAATGAGACACAGAGTTAAACGTTCCTTTTCTTTCACTTCCAACAGCTATACCCAACCTGCTGAGTGTTTCTAGCATTTTCTGTTTTTATTAAACTGTAGTGTTATTTGCGAGTCAAACTGCAGTAGAGCAAAATTTCTGCTGCCATTTCCTGTTAACTTTCACCTACCTTCAGACATTAGCATTCACAACCACAATATGACGTGTATTTAAATGTTTCAATAATAAAACATTAAAAATAAAAGCATCAGGGAACATCTGTGGAAAAAGAGAATCAGAGTTAATGTATCAAGTCAGGCTTCTTTATCAGATCAAACTATGCAAACACATTCATCACACTCATTTATTGAAGTTGTCATGAGTTTTGAAACTGGCTGATATGTTGAAGTTAACAAAAGGTAACTATGAACGTTCAAAAGATTTTGACCAAGATTCACAAGGGTCTATACAGTTGTTAGAATTAAGAATTCATTTTCAAAATTGATTTATTTTTAATGTTCTGAAGATCCAGTAAACATTAAATAGGAGCAAAACTGGAACAATATAGAACAAGCTTGACAAACAAGTGACAAGATAAATAGCAAATAAAATTCAGTAGTCAGAGAAAGAAGCAAGTTCACACAAAGGCTTCATGATTGCCTTTGAATACTCTGAACACATTGACGTCTAAGCAGACTCCATGCTCAATCCATGCAAAACAACAATCAACCAAGAATACTTGGCCGAGGAACTAATGAACAAAAGAGAAATTATCAGAAAACTGCAAGAAATTATGAGCAAACTGCAACAAGTTATACAGTGCTCTAGGCAAATCACACCTTGAGAACTATATTTACATCATAAGGTCATAAGGAATAGGAGTAGAATTAGGCTATTCGGCCCATCAAGTCTACTCAATCATGAACCCCATTCTCCTGCCTTCTCCCCATGAACTCTGACACCTGTACTAATCAAGAATCTATCTATCTATCTATGTCTGCTTTAAAAATATCCACTAACGGCCTCCACAGCCTTCTGTGGCAAAGAATTCCACAGATTCACGATGACACCTCATGTGTCATAACACAAGCCACTGTGTAGATGGGGAGGGGAGGGGGGGGGACAGGCACGGAAATCGCTAAGAAAATATGGAGGGGACAGGAGGGACAGAATTTCTTGGCGGCCGCTCGCGCATGCGCACACTCACACGCGAGGCATCGGAGGCTCAGTCCAGCGCTAAATGCAGCTCAACTCTGCCTGTCTTGCCAGGTTAACCTACAGCCCCTGGACCGACGGGACACCAGCGCTGCTTCTCTACGCTGGTTGTAAACCTGGGCCATATTTCGCGCAAGTCCAGGCATGGCTGTAGGTTAACCTGGCGGGACAGGCAGAGTTGAGCTGGGTTTAGCGCTGCTTCTCTGCGCTGGCTGTGAGCCTGGGGGCACAGCTCCCGTCTGACTCCCAACGTCTCTGGCCACCCGGGGGGGGGGGGGGGGGGGGGGGGGGGGGGGGGGCACTCGAGTGGGGACGGGGATAGTCCATTGGCGGTTCGTAACGATTGCGGCGCCGGAGACCGGGATCGATCCTGGCGGCGGATGAGGCACAGGTTTGTGTCCAGGGCTGCCGAGAGTGTTTTGGTACGTCTCCCTCCTCCAATCACTGCGCTCTATCCTTAGTCCCACCCCCCCTACTTACGCCGCTGACCGACACCTTCCTCCTCCAATGATCACACTGAATCATCATGTTCCGCCCACATTGCCTGCTGACCGACGTCTCTCTCGTCCAATCGGCGCCCTCGATCAGCAGTCCCACCCCCACTGTCTCGTGGAAAGCGGAGTTTTCACTGGGTTTTAAAATCCGGATTACAAGGGGAAAGCTTAGAGCAACTTTCAGCATTTTCCAGAGCATAAAAAATGGCAGCTAATCATCGCATCTAACCTTTCAACTACATGGGATGATTCTTTCAAGCAACTTCACTCCTTTCATGCACGTTCTATAAGCATTTTAGAAATATGCGACCACCACTGATGGAAGTGAAATGAAACAAATGATCTTTTTATATTCCTTTTAAAAATGTATATGTATTATCAAGCCATAGAAGGAAATGACTGGCCAGGGACATCTGTTCAATGTTGAAGTTATCCAGCTCCATATGACAGTATTTTTTTTTTTAAACTTACCGATCCCTGCCTTATGATCAGAGTTTTCTCCATATCCTGTCACACCAAGCCACAATGTTCTGTCATTGGAATAACATATTACATTGTAGATCCCTGGTTATGAATAGATATGAAAAGAATTCTTGTAGTTTGCCTAAATTTAGAGTTATCTTAATCATCTCTTGGCACAAACATAAATCTATATTACTAAAAGTCTGATCTTGACCACTTCCTGTTGTTCTGTATATTGATTTTAGAAAAAACACTGCTACTTACGGCTGTGATTTTTGGCCTTCTTACTCAGAGGCCCCTCCACTGCGCAGGACAAGAGGATTTTTCCCATCAATGAAAAATAAAAGAGTTATTAGTGTTTAAAAAATGTTGAGATTCTCTCCTGTCAATCACGCCCTGAAGGCCATACCCCTTCTGGTGGGAGGGGGAAGAGACTATAAAACCTAGAAGTGTGGGCGTGGCTCAGTCCCTGCAAGATGGAGCAAGGGGATGTCACGACCCGCTGTCTTCAGTGGCCTTGCACCCTGCTTGGAGTGGTAAGAAACTGCACTTGAATTTGGTGGCCTTGCACCTTGCTTGAATTGGAATTTCAAGGAATAGCCGTAAGTCAACTGCCAGCCCACCAGCCGTGAGTGAGCGGGCTGCCAGCACAACAGGCTTTTTTTTTTTTTTTGTTTATTTTTGTTAGAAGTAAGTACAATAGTATGGTACTTGAGTACCTAATACATACATATTTCCATTCTTGTACAACTTCGTACTTTTGATTTAATAATAAAAGAACAGTGAGAGAAAAAAGAGTGTCGGAATAGATAGTCAAGCGAGTAGCAACAGAAAGCAAAAGAAATAAAGGACAGAGATGAGAAGTTAAAAGATTGAAAAAAAGGAGAAAATAAAGAAAAGAAAGATTAGGAGAGTTCTATCTATCTCGTATTTTTGCCCATCCGTCATCCGGTTCTAAACCATTTTATTTCTAAGGTTATGTTATGTTGCACCATATGCTTGTAAAAAGTTGATAAAAGGAGACCAAATCTTTAAGAATAGGTCTACTTTGCCTAGTAGGAGGAATCTCATTTCTTCAAGATGTAGCGTTTCAGACATGCTTGAAATCCACCTTTTGAATGTTGGCGTGGGTGCGTTTTTCCAAACTTTGAGTATAAGTTTTTTTGCTGTTATTAGACCATAATTAAGAAAAGCTTCTTGGAATATAGTTAGTTTATTTCCCTCTTCCATTGATCCAAAGATAATCAGTTCTGTATTGGGGTTCAATTTTGTGTTAAATAGTTTTGTAAAAATTCCAAAAATTTAATTCCAAAATGTATACAGTTTTGTACAAGAGACAAAGGAATGTGCTATAGTGGCATTTTGAGTTAGACATTTGTCGCAGATGGGGGAAACATTTGAAAATATTTTATTCAGTCTAGTTTTCGAATAATATAATCTATGTAAAATTTTAAATTGAATTAGGTTATGTCTTACATTCATTGAACATTTGTTTACATATAATAAATTTTTATCCCATCTATCGTTCGGAATTTTTATCAATAACTCTTGTTCCCAGTCCCTTCTAATTGCCTCTGTCGTTGGTGTTTCTATATTTAGAATTATATTATATAAGTAAGATATTAAATTGCTTGATTCTGCCGTTCTATTCAATTCTTCCTCCAATAAATCTGGGGTTAAAGTTTGATATCCTTGTATATATTTTTTCAAATAATCTTGAATTTGAAGATATTTGAAATATTGATTACTTTTTAAATTATATTTTAGTTGTAATTGTTGGAATGATGAAAATTTTCCCATTTCATACATATCTCCCTCATTTTAATTCCTATTCTTTCCCAATGGATAAACGTTTTATCAATAATGGATGGTTTGAATGAGGGATTATGCCAGCACAACAGGCTTGAGTGACTGAGCCACCAGCCCAAGAATCCATTCTGCCCATAATATCCATATTAGCCCTCTGGAAACCAGTCCCTTCAGCCCACAACACCCATACTAGCGCTCCTGAAAGCCTTCCCCCCACTGGCCACCAATATTGGAATTGGTAAAGAGGTGGAATATTGCGTTGGGGGACCAGCCCATCACACCAAATAAATTTACATGCTATAATTAGAAGTCAGGACATTACTCTCAATGAATCAGCAGAGACAATTGAGTGCGAGTAAATGGAATAAATCAATAAAACAACCAATTCCCAGTACAGGTAGTCAGCTGGAGCTAATACTTTTAGTTTGAAATGACACCACTCACATTTTTTCACATTTCAATTGTTTTTTCCTCTTTAAACTCAAGAGAGTTATATAATCATGTAAATCAAATGGATTTATTTCCAATTATAAAAAAAATAATACAATTGCTGCTCCCATACAATAGAGAAAGTTTGGCAGAATTTTGTGAGGAAATGTCGATGTTTACACAAAGGGCTAAAGCAGCAGCCAAGCATTCCAAGCACCTTTCCCCTGAGCATGCTCCAATGAACTAGGTTCCTTATTGAGCTCAGTATTTGCAGCAATTCAGCACAACTTGTGGAGGGAATGTGGTGCAGGGACTGCTTCAGCCTGGATTTCAACGGAGGCAAATGGCTACAGCAGACTAAAATATATAAATTATGTATATATGTTTTAGTTTTGATAACTTTAACTGTTTTAATGTTTCAGCGGGCATTTTTGGAAGCTGGAAACGTAGCGTTTTTTAACAGGTTGGCACCTGGTAGATACAAAAGTATTACATTTTTCCAGTTTTATTGAATGGGGGAAATTGTTCTACGCACACATCTACACAATCCCGTTACACAATAAAAGGCCCCTTCTACGTACGGGATCTCTTAATAAAATAACTGCACTTGAACAAAAGAAAAAAACATTTTTCAGACCCGAAAACAAAGTGCTGATGGAGTTCAGCGAGTCAGACAGTGTAATTGGAGTGAATGCACACACAGCGTTTTGGGTCGACACCCTTCTTCAGACTGATGGAGTGGGGGGGCTGGCAAGTGATAGGTAGAGATAGATTAGGGTGACTGGCAGAGTGGTGCAGTGAATTACAAAGATTAGATGTAAAGAAGAGTCAAAGAGTGTCAGATGTGAAAAGAAGAGGTGTGAAATTTAAAGTCGGATATGGGTAGGGGAAAGTGGGGGGAATAAAAGGAAATATGGGACACGGGAATGGGAGATAAGGGTGCAGGATGAAACAATGGAGTAAGGTGGCTGGGGTGGTTGGAGATGGTGGGGGGAAATGGATGCCTACCAAGGTGCGAGGGGCAGGGGGAAGAGAGGTGGGATAGTGGGATATTACTTGAAGTTAGAGAATTCAGTATTCATGCTGTTGGGTTCTGTTATGCAAGCGGAATATGAGGTGCTCTTCTTTAAGTTTATTCAGACTCCTTTTCTGAAACTTACGCACCACCCAGTACATCACAATTTTGGTTTTGTGCATGATTGTCAAAAATTTGCACTTAAATATCATGATGAGATCCTAACTGCATCAGAGGAATCCAACAAATAACGGGGTTACAGACTACATGGGAACTGTGCAATAATTTTAACCAGTCTGTTTCCATCATGCAGGTAAGATTACATTTGGCATTTTAATTTCAGATTTTAAAACAAGCATCTTCAGAACTGAATATTTAGCCAGAAGTGTTAATTACAGAATATCATCAGTTTGCAGACAACATAAATTGGAGTTAAAGTCAATAATGTTATAATGTGCACATTTTTTTTCTCAATGCAAAATTTCAAATTAAGTTAACTATTGACCTGTTATATAAAACACCAAACTTTTCCCAATTCTCGGCTAATACATGCATTGATTGGTAGAGGATTAGAGGAGAAAATGTCCTTAAATTTCCAATTATCTAAACCAGCTCTCACTGTTATGTCCTGAGAGACCACAGTTTCACTTGGGCATAGTCTGTCTAGACAGTATTCATGATCATCCATCTGCTTGTACAGCCAGGATGATGACAAACACTATTAGAATTCAAAGACTTTCAGTGTGCAAGTCGGTAATCCTACTCTGAAAATTACTATCATTGTTCAAGCTCTTAAAATAGCATGATCCATTTCATTAACATCTGCACCAGACTACTAAATATTTAATGAACTTTATAAATTTCACCTCCACCCAAGCCACTGCATAAAAAAGCAGAATCCAACCAAATTTATTCAGCTGGTTTCCTCCTCCTTCAAAACCAGACTCTCATGTTGATAAAATATTAACTATATCTATAAAATAATTTTATTATGCAAAGAACTTTCATAACCTCATGACATACCAAAGAATTTCAATGCCAATGATGAAGTTTAATATAGGCACCAAACAGAAACAGCAGCCAATTGTCATGGAGACATACAGCATAGAAACAGGCCCTTCGGCCCACCTATGCCGACCACCTAGCACCTTTCTAAACGAATCCCATTTTCCAGCCCTTGTTCCATGGCGATTCAAGTGCTTGTCAAGACAGTTCATAAATGTGATCTAAACACATCAACCAACCTACTCAATCATGTTTTCAAGTCACAGAAATGTGATTTGAACCAATACATTTGATTCCAGAGCAAATATCCTACAAATGTCAGGGTTTTTACAGTTGGTATGAAACAAAGCCATATCATACCAGTTTACCCAGGGCAACTGAGAAACGTTTGGAATAGGAATAGAAGTCTAGTTAACATATCCAGCTTGTTTCACCTATATGGACTTTAGCAAGGCCTTTGGCAAGGTCCCACATAGTAGGCTAGTCTGAAAAGATAGATCACATGGAATCCAAGGTGAGCATGTCATTTGACATTAACAGTTCGGTAACATGGTATCAAAATGACAACCTCTTCCTCAATGTCAACAAGGCAAATGAGCTAGTTACTGACTTCAGGAAGCTGGTGGTGTACAACACACCCCATTCAGCATCAACCATGTTGAAGTGGAGATGGATGGGAGCTTCAGCTTCTTAGTCGTAAATATCACCAACAATTCATCCTAAATCAACCACACAGACGCTACAATCAAGAAAGCACACCAACCTATAACTGTAACACTAAAAAACGCTATAACATTATATTCTGCACACTGGTATTTTTCTCTTTGTATTACATGTAAAATGTGTATAGCTTGGTTGTATTCATGTATAATATGATTTGACTAGAAGCACTCAAACATTGTTTTTCACTGTATTTTGTTACATGTGACAATAATATACAATTACCAACTGGATTCAAAATTGGCTTAGTGGTAGGTGTCAATGGATAGTTGCGGAGGGTTATTTTTCTGGTTGAAGGCCTAGTGTGCTGCAGTGCTTGGTTTACTGTTTGTCATCTATATTAACAATTTGGATGACAATTTAAGTAAATTTGAAGATCGGACAAAAGTCGGTGGTATAGTGGACTGAGAGTAGGATATGCATGTTTTTAACAGGATTTAGGTCAATTGGGAAGGTGGTCCAACGAATGGCAAATGGTATTAAACTCAGACAAGTGTGAGGTGTTGCACTTTGGTGTTTCAAACCAGGGCAGGACTTACTCAGCGAATGACTCAGCCCCAGAAAGAGTTGTGAAACAAAGAGATCTGGAAATACAGTGGAATATAGTGGTTCGGGTGGAATGGTGATGAAGGTATTTGGCAAATGTTTTCATTGGGAAGAGTTAGTTGGGACACCATGATACAGATGTACAAACCATTAGTTATACTACACTTGGAGTACTGTGTGCAGTTCTAGTAGCCTAACTAAAGGAAGGATGTCATTAAGTTGGAAACGGTACAGGAGAGATTCACTAGTTTGTTATCTGGACTTGCGGGCTCGAGTTATAGGAAGAGGTCGAATAGACTGACATTTTTTCTTGGGAGTATGGGAGGCTGAGGAAGTGACCTAATAGAAGTATTCAAAATCATGAGATGCATAAATAAAGTGAACACTCAGACTTTCAACCAGATAAGTGGATTCTAACACTAGATGTCTTAGGCTTAAGGTGAGAATGGATAAACTTATGGGGGACCTCAGAAGAACTATTTTCACTCAGAGGGTAGTCCGTATCTGGCTTTGTGGAACTTGGGTTAAAAGTAGTAAATAAATCAACACAAAATATATTTCTAACTCGTGTTTCTTGACGCATGCACAGATGACATGGCTGCATGTTACGGAAAAATTGCAACAGGCCTCATATTCTAGAAAAGCTTCCCCCCCTCACTCGCGAGTCATTAAATGTAAATATACCATAGCTGTTTTAAGACACATGTTCATACAGTTGGACTGCTAACTAAATCAGACACATTACTGAATGTCATACGGCCTGGTCTTGAAGCAAACTACCTCAAACACACTCTAGAAATTGTTTATCTTTTAGACATGAGGAAGTCGGCTCATGTCATTCTATGTGAAAATTTCAATCAACTGAGCGGCACGGTGGCACAGCGGTAGAGTTGCTGCCTTACAGCCCCAGAGACCCGGGTTCGATCCAAACTACGGGTGCTTGTCTGTACGGAGATCGTACCTTCTCCCCGAGACATGCATGGGTGTTCTCTGGGTGCTCTGATTTCCTCCCGCACTCCAAAGATGTACAGGTTTGTAGGTTAATTGGCTTGGTATAATTGTAAATTGTTCCTAGTGTGTGAAGGATAGTGTTAATGTGCAGGGATCGCTGCGGGGCGGTGATTCGGTAGGCCGAAGGGCCTGTTTCCGTGCTGTATCTCTAAACTAAACTGAACCATATTACCTTTGCGAGAAGTATGTATTCCCATTTATGCATTCTTCTACTTCACACTAGCTGCCCTGTGGTCAGCAGGATGAGTGGCATATCAAAAAGTCACTGTGAATTTGAGCTCAGCTGTTACGGCAGCTGGTGCTAGTTCATACCAGTGTGACAACTGTAGTTGTAATAAACAGTCACATTCCATTCTGACTTGAAAATACTTTGTAGGTCCTTTATCATTACTGGGTTGCAATCTGGAACATCCACCCCTTCAGTGTTGAGAGAATACGTCCACGAGAAGGATAGCAGTGTTTCAATGTGACAGTTTAACATTACATTCTTGAGAGCAATTAAGAGTTAAAGCTGAAGTAATTTTGCACAAAACCCGGTTCTTTGACACACCATGCACGCAGTGCATATATTTAAGGTAATGGGTACTGAGAGTGATTTTTTTCTCACCCAGCGAGACATTGAAATCTGGAATGCACTGCATGATGTGAATGCACAGACACACAGCATTTTAAAGGTATCTGCATCACAACGTAGAAAGTTATGGGTCTAGTTAGCCTGAGATGGTGGCTCGAGGGTGTTACCCTGGATAAAAGGGAAATGGGTGAAAAAGGAAAAGGACAAGGACCCCCAGATCCCGTTGTACTTCCCCTTTTCCCAACTTGACACCATTTAGATAATAATAATCTGCTTTCCTGTTTTTGCTACCAAAGTGGATAACCTCACATTTATCCACATTAAACTGCATCCGCCATGCATCTGCCCGCTCACCCAACCTGTCCAAGTCACCCTGCATTCTCATAGCATCCTCCTCACAGTTCACACTGCCACCCAGCATTGTGACATCTCCATATTTGCTAATGTTACTTGTAATCCCGTCATCTAAATCATTAATATATATTATCCAAATTGTTATAATCGACCGCTTATGATTGAGGACCCAGCAGTAGTTATTCTTTGCCAACCTGCAAATAACCAATTTATCCTGGCACACTTTCTGTTATTTGTCAATCCAAGTTTTTTTATTATCTTAAGTACAATGAGGTCTTCCCTTCTGAGGTAATCTTGAGGGGCAATTTTATCAAAGCCTTCTGGAAGCACATTATCTACAGGTTCCCTTTGTCATTTTTCTCATTATATTCTCGAAGGACATAAGTTTACCACATTGACTATACAATATTACAATCATGATTTTCTGAATATCCTGCTGATGCTTCTTAAAAAAAGATACCAGCATGGTTAAATGACAGCAAACAGGCCAGCTAGATAATTGTTCCCTGCTTTCTGTCTCTCTCCTTTCTTGAATAGAGATATTCATGTATGGTTTTACAATCTAATTTGTCCTGTGCAGAATCGGAGGGGAATTTTAGAAGATCAATACTAACTTAGATAGGACAGCAGCTTAGAGACAGCACAGTTGTTCAAGTAGTAGAAATGCTAACCCGCAGCCCCAGAAACCCAAGTTTTCAATTTTTAATTGCTCATCTTCTCCAGGACCAGATTTTACCATACTTCTTAATATGATTATGCTGTCTTATTTTGAATTGTTTCTAGCAAGCTCATTCTCAATTAATTCTTACTATTCCGCTTTTTTTAGTCATTGTTTGCTCGCTTGTAAAATGTTCCCAATCTTCTGGCCTCCTACTAATCTTCACAAGATCATAAAACCTTATTTTCAAGTAGGTATCGGTCCTAACTTCCAGAATTAGCAATGGTTGTTTCATCCTCGAGAACATTAGTTTCAGACTTGTTTTTCATTAACAAATTGGATATAAAACCCTACTGTGTTAATGCTTGCTCTTCTCCAGAAAAACCTTTACAAGACTTTTAATTAATCCAGTCTCACTAAAAGTGACCAGATTGAAAATAGCCTCCTCCCTGCTTGGTTTCACAACAGCTCATGCTCAGAAAGGCCTAGACCAGGGGTGGGGAACCTGCGGCCCTCTAGGACATTAAGTGTGGCCTTTTGAATGAATCCAAATTTTGTAGATCAAATCCGTTTATTTTTATTAATATGTTTTTCTTCGTCTTTATTTTAATCTTAAAAAGAACGTATTTAAAATACCAAAGAGTAAAAGAAGATTCAACGAAATAATCCTCCCCGACTGACAGCAACAATTAAAATATCAGTAAGTCATGTGGGCTATTTTAACACCTGTCATGCACATGATTTAGTTCTAATGCGACTCTAGAATGTACGTTAACCTCCCTGCCTGGCTGCCGCCACCGCCACCTGACCCAAATCAAGACGCCCTTAATGTCACAAATGACATATACCCATCTAGAAGGTCAGCTGAAACTGCGTACCTCCATGTTGCAACCAAATGTTCAAATGCTTTCCCGCAAAAAGCAGTCACAACAAAGTCATTAAAAGGTTAATAAACTTTAGAATTAACAATTTTTTTTCATTTTCTTGAAGTTAGTACATAGTAGTTAGATTTTTACAAAATAATGTACATTTTGAAGTATATCAAATTGAAGTTTCTTGGATGCGGTCTTATTAGATTACAGCTAACTTAATGCGGCATTCCAACATGAAAAGGTTCCCCACCCCTGGCCTAGACATACCATATGAATTTGTCCTCATGATTACCTTTGCCAATTTTGTTTGGAAGATGAAAGCTACCTGAATTTATTTTCATACTTTCCTTTTATAAGATCCCATTATTTTTTGATTTAAGGTCTGTTTTAACGTTGGTGCGGCTATAGTTAGCATACAAATATATATACTGTCAAGGCCTACTGGATCTCCTGGTTAATAACCATTTTAACTACCCTACCCATTCCTACACTGATTTGGGCCTCTTCCATTGCCAACTACCCATTGCCAACATAATTTGCATTGGGTAGTTTACATTTGAGTTCTCCAAATTTAGATAACTCCTACTCTTTCTCCCCAAACCACCACCCCCTCTCCCTCTCCCCCCGTACCCCACATGGATTCCCACCTATTTCCCCTCTACCCGCCCCACCCTACCTTTCCTGCCAATCTCCTTCCTCTGACCGTACAATCCGCAAGCTCTTCAAACCTGACTCACATCTTCTTCTTTTCTTATCTCTGGCCTTTCACGCGTTGTCCTGCCTCTCACCTTTTCCAGCTTTCTTCTCCCCTTCGCTGAAGAAGGGTCTCACCCTGAAACGTCACCTATCCATGTTCTCCAGGGACTCTGCCTGACCCACTGAGTTACTCCAGCACTTTGTGTCCTTCTAAATATACTCACGCCAGTCACTTTTCTTCCTTCCTATTACCCCATCTTCTTCGAGCTTCTGCCTATCCTTCCAAAACGTTATATCCCACAGAACATTTAGCTTCCAACCTTGGCACCTGGCAATTATATATTTCTAATGGCTATTAAATTATTCTCATTTATTTGTCTTTGTGCCAATAAATTGATCAATTTATGAAAAATCCCGTATTCAGAAAAAGAGCCTTTAGTTTTTGACTTCTTACCACTTTACTCTACTTTACTTCACTTACACTGTAATGTTAATACAGTGGCCATTCCTTTCACCCTCTGACTATCATTGTTCATTTCACGACCCTACACCACTGGTATGCTCTTCTTTAACTTTCTAAATTTCTTCTCAATAAAACTCTCCTCGAATATCAAAATTAAAGCACTGAACGTTTCATTCATCAAGACACTCGTCCAAGGCCAGTTCAAGGAAGGCCCTTCTCCAATGGAAACGCAACAGTTGCCAGTGAGAGGTGAAAGGGGAAAGACTGAACAGTTACTTGACGAACACATTTTTTCACAGTGGTACATATATGAAACAATCTGTAATAGGAAGTGGTTTAGGCACGTACAATAATAACATTTAAAGACCTTTAGACAGATACATGGATTGGAAAGGTTAAGGGGAATATGGGTCAAGTTAAGGTAAATGGGACTAGCTTAAATGGGTATTTTGGTCAGCATAGATGAGTTGGTTTGAAGGGTCATTGAAAGTGCTGAAAGACTTCATGTCTAAGCGCATTATGACAAACTCCATTACGACCAAATCAAACTTTGAGCTCAACATTCTGACCTTGTTGAACATGTGCAGTTCACGTGTGATGCAGATAATAATCCAGAGGTTATTACCTGTGGATTCAACTTTTTTCCTCTGCCGTAACTCGTACTTCATCTACTTGCATCACACTTACACAACAAGGTACACAACAACTGGATATTTACTCCCCTCACAAAATTCCTCTCCAGACATTAGAAGGTTCTGAACACTGGCAGTGGACAGATATGGCATGCTTTGGAATCCATACACATAGCTGTAGAGAACAGTATCAGTGAAAAAAAGATTTTCTAGGTTCAACTGCAAAGTATTTTTGATTTGCTAAAACTGAACATTTCAAGCTGCATTCACCCTCATATGAATGACAAGAAATACAAAAAGAATCGTAGTTCTCCGACTGTTCATGGCAATATAAAATATAAACAGGGTTCAAATTCAACACTTACAGTTAAAAATTGTTGGAGGTGGGTGTTCAGTTACTAGCAAGCAGTTTTCTTCGTCACTATTATCGCCACAGTCATTTAGTTGGTTGCAAATCAAGTTTCCGAATTTCAAACAGTTGCCATTGTTGCAGTGGAATTTGCACTCTGCAAAAGAGCATATTATTTGCTTTTAAGGATCTTCAAATGAAGTCAGAAAGAACTGGCTAAATTAACGTTCATAGACATTTACATGACATTTTAAAAAAGTTATTTTCAACTTTGAATGTTTTGAAATATTACAGTGGGTCAAATTACAAGTTAGTAATATGATCTTGTCCACAATTTATTATAAATAATTGTTATCCTTTTGTTCTTTTCTAGAAATGTGGTTACCTGTATGCAAGAAATTACCTGAACAATTTGTATACAGAAAATTAATACAAAACAAACAAGGCCATTCTATTATGTGAACTGGAACATCATCCCTTTCATTCATTGTATTGAGAAAGGCTCATGAAGCACAATGCCTACCACCATCCCTAGATTTGTGTTGTGAGATTAACCATCGTCTCAGTTACAGTAACTGGAAAGGCAATTTCTGAAACCCATTGAATTTCCACTGAATTACTGTATATTTGAGCACAAGGTTGGGGTGGGAGATTGCAACCTTCACGTGCTCCACCCTGTTTCGACAAATGCAATCAACCTGGCGTGCACAGAAGATCAAACAGAACAAGTTGTCTTACAACTTTAGGCTGTGCACGCCATACGCAAGAAGGAGAGCACAAGGTTAAATTCTTACCTTTTTATTTTAGGTAAAAGATGTCTTTTGTCACAAAAGACGTAGGAATATTTTTATAATTCTACAGAAAAGATGAGACAGCTTTCAGATGTCAGGGACCAAATCTTGGGCAACAAACCTGAGCTACATCCCCAGTTAACAGTTTATGATTTCTAAGTTTACGAGCTCATCTTCCACAAGATTCTACCCACTGCAGTCTCTTGTGTCTCCGCTAGGTAAGTCACATTGCTAAATATGCACAGGATGGATGAGAATCATTTATTTTAATAACTTCCTCCACATCCTCACACCCCATCCCCCATTCTAGGAAAACAGTACAGGTTTCCTCCTGCTCTGCCTCACTGTAACGTATCAGATTATTTGGCAGCATCGCACACGAATGAACAGAAGGTTCTTCCAATGAAGTAAAACATAACGACATAAAGTAATTGGTGGGCATTCCATGAAAACTCTGTAAATACTTTTTAATTTGCTAAGTTAAAACAATACCAGCAAAGTTTGTTTTGAAATCTATTCGTTAACTTACTCCCTAAAGAGTTGGCTACCACATCAACTGCTACCACGCCACAGCAATTTTCAGCTTGAGTCATATCTGCTACATTCATCTCAAACTCACCTCTTCCTGACATCTATAATTTATAAACACACAGAATTATGATAGCTTCCAATTCAAACCCTCAATTAAAATCATAACCAGGCTAAGTACATGCAGAAGGGAGAATATTTTCATTAGTTTCCAATATTAATGCCGTTGTTCAAATTGACTGATTTGCCTTACCAATTACATTAGTCAGCTACAATCATTCAGACTCAAGGAGTCACACAGCACAGAAATTGGCTCTTTGGCCCACCATGTTGACCTTTTTGTCCATTTACATTAATCTCATTAGGCCATACCTTTCTTTGCTTTGGGATCAGTGAACAAAGAGCTACCTTTTCCATGATCATGCAATGGCCTTGTTTGTGATCCCAACCCCATGCACATCCCCTCAGCCATGCCCAGCAGCAAGTGTCAAGTTCCCCAATAGGTATTTCACAAAACCTAGTTCTGGAAATCACCATTGAGGACTTTGACAGTTGAGCAGCACTCTCATTGAACAGTGCTGAATGAGAGGACTCTGTTTCTGCATGATCCTTCTTTTTTTTAAAACTATATTTCAGTGACATAAGTTATGTTGATGCTGCCTGCCCAGAAGCACACATTATTGACTCAGCCAGGGGCAAGTTCATCACTAGAGGAAGCTGCGAGTTATCAGATCATTCATTTGTTTAATGTCCTTTTGAAACTGTTAAGACCACTGGCTTGCAACCACTCCTGCCCCAGCCTCATCTATTTCTCAACTACGTTACTGGGGCCAAACTTTAAGGCAGTTGAAGAGCTTTGGCCTCATCCAAATCCTAGATGATTAAGCACAGCATTAATGAGGGCATCAATATCAGTAAAGCTTATACCTTCCTGCTTACTCTTACCCTTCAGTGTTCCTTGTTCATTTTGCTACTACAGAATTATTGTATATGCAAGAGATACAATTACAGTATTCACAATTTGACATCTGATATGTTGCTTGGTTTAGTTTTACATTGCGATTCACTGAATTTGAAGTACGTTTTACCACCATTTGAAACATTTCCTCAGGAAACTTGTTTATGTCTTCGCTTGTAGTATGCACAAGTTGACAATTGACAACATCTCATCCATCTTTCCAGATTAACCTCGGCATTAATTGTCTGGCACCTATTTGGATCTTACAATGTGTTTGACTTTTGACTCTTGCCTACTATTCGTGCTGTCTGCAGGCCAGACAAGGTCAGTTAATAACACAAGAGTACATAAGGAACAGCAGATACCGGTTTACACTGAAGATAGACACAAAATGCTGCAGTAACTCAGTGGGACAGGCAGCATCTCTGGAGAGAAGGAATGGGTGGAGTTTTGGGTCGAGACCCTTCTTCAGACTGAGAGTCAGGGGAGAGGGAGTCTAGAGATATGGAGGGGTAAGGTGTGAAAATGACAGGTCAAAGCAGACATTGATAAGGAAATGTAGAACGTAGAATGGTTCATTGTTAGCTGAGGGGAAGGTGACAAGGAAGCATACAATCAGTAAAATTAATCAGAAGCGCCATGAAATTAATCGTAGCACGGGGGGGGGGGGGGGAGGAGAGAGAAGTAAGGGTTCAGAGAAATCAATATTTATACCACTGGATTGTAAGTAATCCTAGCCGGACTTGGTTCTTGGTTACATGGTCCTCCAAAATATTCCAACTGGAATTTAAACTGGAGGTGGTGAAGGGAGGGGTTTAGCCAGAGAGAGTTATTGGGAAGAAAGTACCATTTTAAATTTAGTTGCATCTGGCTCGGCAACCATGGTTTGGTGGAGATTATTCCATGCTTTAATAGTGCGTGGGAACAATGAATTGCTGTACACATCTGTCTTTGTGGCTGGGACCACAAATTGGATCGAATGCCCTCATCTGCTCCCAATTGGTTTGGGGTTGGTGTAGGTCTTGGGATCAATGTCTAGCTGACCATTTAACATTTTGTAAAAACAGGTCAAACGGTGAGCTTCACGTCTGTCTTGGAGAGTGTTCCACCCCAGAGAATTCAGAAGTTTGGTGACACTCGCTTCTCTCTCGTAAGTGTTAGTAACAAATCGAGCGGCCTGTCTTTGGACACGTTCGATGGATGAAATGTTTTTATCTGTGTATGGGTCCCAAGCTGCAACTGCGTAGTCCAGATGAGGTCTAACGAGGGTGAAATACCGCTTCTCCTTGACAGAAGCTGAACAATGATGGAAGTTGCGCCTCAGGAAGGTTAGGACATCTGTTGCTTTCACTGTTGCATGATGAGTCTGACCGTTCCAACGTAGATCGTTCTGCAATTTGATGCCAAGATACTTGGTTTGTTTGGATTCTTCAAGGGTGACACCAAGTATGTTGTAAGATGTGACGCCTGGATTCCTCTTTCTGGTGACACGCATGGTTTCGCATTTGGGTTGAACTGCATGCCCCATTATTGTGACCACTCGACCATAGTCTCGAGATCTTTTTGGAGAGCATCTTCATCATCAGCTGACTTAATTGGACGGTACAGCAAACAATCATCAGCGAAGTCTTTTCGTACTTGCGACTTTTTCATGGATGTCAAAGCAAAAACAGGTGTGGGCCAAGTACTGTGCCCTGGGGTGTAACACTCAACACTGGGTGCCAATTGGAGCTCTTTCCGTTCACACACACGCGCTGAAGACGTTTTGTCAGGAAACTGGAAATCCATCGTTTTGTGTTGGAACGAATACCGTAGAAGTCAAGCTTCCGAAGTAGTCTCTGGTGTGGAATGACATCAAATGCTTTAGAAAAGTCCAGTACAACTAAATCCATGATGACGTTACTGTCAAGGTGCTTGCCCAGGTCATTTGTTGTCAGGATAAGCTGAGACTCGCATGATCTATGCCTCCTAAATGCATGTTGGTGGTCGGCAAGAATATTATGTTTGCTCACGTGACGCATCAGATTACTATCAATGATATGCTCCAATAATTTACAGCAAGTACTTGTTAGTGAAACAGGACGATAATTCGCTGGGTTGGTGGTTGGACCCTTCTTAAAGAGAGGAGTGATGTTGGCCTTCCTCCAATCCAGCGGTACATCGCCCGAGTCAAGTGATTGTTGAAAAATGAACTGTAAATCTGGAGCCAGTTCTTTGGCTGCGATCTTGAGGGCTTGACTTTGTATCTGATCTGGTCCAATTGCTTTTGTGGTATTAATGTTGAGCAATAACCTCTTGACACCTTCAACCTCAATTTTAATAGCAATCATATCAGCATATGGGCTGGGCGGAAGGACTGGAAATGATGAAGGCTCCACATCTTCCCGGGTGAAAACGTGTTGGAATTGGTTCGCAAGAGCTTCTGCTTTCGCCTGGTCCTCAGTGATCAGGCAGTTGTTCACTTATAGCATCTGGACACCAGTGTTGTCTGTCCGTCTGGATTTCACATATCTCCAAAAAGCCTTGGGTTGCTCTCCCCCAAGAATAGAGGAGACATGTTGTCTATGAGCACTCCTAATTACATGATCGACTTGCTTTTGCACACTAGTAAAATTGTCCCAGTCCAATTGTCCCAGACTGAGCAAAGATGTTCAGCAAAACAATCGCCGAGGCTGCGCTTGGACGCGCCGATATATAGGAGTCCACATCTGGGACAGCGGATGCAGTAGATGAGGTTGGAGGAGCTGCAAGTGAACCTGAAAGGACTGCCGGGGTCCTTGGATGGAGTCGAGGAAGGAGGTATAGTAGCAGGTGTTGTATTTCCTGTAGTTGTAGTTGCAGGGGAAAGTACCTGGGGAGGAGATGGTTTGGGTGGGAAGTGATGAGTTAACCAGGGAGTTGCAGAGGAAACGTTCACAGAGGAAACGGGTGGAGATAGGAAGATGTGGCTAGTCGTGGGTTCCCATTGGAGGTGGCGAAAATGTCAGAGGATTATGTGCAATATGCGACAGGTGATGGGGTGAAAGATGAGGACTGGGGGACTCCGTCCCTGTTGCGACTGGGGAGAGGAGGAGCAAGAGCAGAGCAGCGTGATATTGAGGAGACCCGTGTGAGGGCCTCATCTATGATGGAAGAGGGGAACCCCTGTTCCCTAAAGAATGAGGACATCTCAGATGTCCTAGTATGGAACACCTCATCTTGGGCGCCAATAGAGTCTTTGCAGGAGGCAGGATGGGAAGAAGTGCAGTCTAGATAGCAGTGGGAGTTAGTAGATTTATAATAGATGTCCGTCGATAGTCTATCTCCTGTGATGTAGATGGTGAGATTAAGAAACAGAAGGAAGATGTCAGAGATGGTCCAAGTGAATTTGAGTGCAGGGTGGAAATTGGTAATAAAGTTAATGAAGTGCATGAGTTCTGCGTGGGTCAGGCGGTAGCCCTGATGCAGTTGTCAGTCATATGTTAATAACATAATTATCTGAGAACTTACAAAACACACATGATGTAAATCTGAAATAAAAACATTAAAGTTGGAACTATGCAGCAGGTCAGGCAACACATATGTAGAAAGAAATAGTGTTAATATTTTAGTTTGATGAATTTTCTCAGAACCGGGAAGATGTTGAAAATATATAGGTTTTGAGCTGCAGAGAAAAGATCGACAAGTGGCGCTGGGAGTAGGTACAAAGTGAATCTCTCAGTAGACATCAATCTGCATCATTAAGATCTCTTGCTCTTCCTCCTATCACAAGCATTCCCTTCACCTCCACCTCAATTGTAACTAAAACCCAAATTCTGATGAAGGCTTGTCAACTTGAAACATGGATTCAAGTTCTCCCTCCGCAATGGGTCAACCAGCTCTGGTTGACCCATTGCATTGTGGGTAGTGGGAAAGAACTGCAGAAACTGGTTTAAATCGAAGATAGACGCAAAATGCTGGAGTAACTCAGTGGGACAGGCAGCATCTCTGGAGAGAAGGAATGGGTGATGTTTCGGGTCGCGACCATTCTTCTGACTGATGTCAGGGGAGTGGGCGGGACAGAGATAGAATGTAGTCGGAGACTGTAAGACTGATGGGAGAACTTGGGAGGGGGAGGGGATGTAGAAAGAGGTAAAGCAAGGGCTATTTGAAGTTAGAGGTCAATGTTCATACTGCTGGGGTATAAGCTACCCAAGCGAAATATGAGGTGCTGTTCCTTCAATTTGCGCTGGGCCTCACTCTGACAATGGAGGAGGCCCAGGACAAAAAAAGTCAGATTGGGAATGGGAGGGGGAGTTAAAGTGTTGAGCAACCGGAAGATCAGGTTGGTCTCACCGATATACAGAAGTTGACACCTGGAACAGCGGTCAAAGTAGATGAGGTTGGAGGAGGTGCAAGTGAACCTCTGCCTCACTAGAAAAGACTGTTGGGGTCCTTGGAGTCAAGGGGGGAGGTAAAGGGACAGATGCTGCATCTCCTGCGGTTGCAGGGGAAGGTACCTGGGGAGGAGTGGTTTGGGTAGGAAGGAACGAGTTCAGCAGGGAGTTGTGGAGGGAACAGTCTCTGCAGAAAGCAGAAAGGTATGAAGATGGGAAGATGTGGCCAGTAGTGGCATCCCGTTGGTGGTGGCGAAAAATGTTGGAGAATTATATACTGTATGAGACCGCTGATGGGGTGGAAAATGGGGACAAGGGGGACTCTTGTTACGAATGGGGGGAGTGGGAGCAAGAGCAGAGCTGTGGGATATCGAGAAGACCCTAGTGAGAGCCTCACACAAAATGGAAGAGGGGAATCCCCGTTCCCTGAAGAATGAGGACATCTCCAATGACCTGGTTGGGAAAACCTCATCCTGGAGCAGATGCGGCATAGATGGAGGAATTGGGAGTAGGCGATGGAGTCTTTACAGGAAGCAGAGTGGGAAGAAGTGCAGTCTAGATAGCAATGGGAGTCAGTGGGTTTGTAATAGAATGTGATGGAGACGGTGAGATTTAGACGGTAGGGAGATGGTCCATGTGAATTTGAGTGTAGGATGGAAATTAGTCGTGGAGTTGATGAAGTCAGTGAATTCAGCGAGTGCAGGCAGTAGCACCGATGCAGTCATCAATGTTGCGGAGGTAGAGTTCGGGGATAGGGCAAGTGTAAGCCTGGCACAGTGATTGTTCGATGCTTTCCCTCTCTCTCCATCCCTTCCCCTTCCCAGTTCTCCCACTGATCCTACTGTCTCCGACTACATCCTATCTTTGTTCCGCCCACTCCTCTGACATCAGTCTGAAGAAGGGTCTCAACCCGAAACATCACCCATTCCTTCTCTCCAGAGATGCAGCCTGTCCCGCTGAGTTACTTCAGCATATTGTGTCTACATTGTGGGTAGTTCCAGCTTCTCCATTACAGGAAGGTGTAGGATTTGTAGAGTATGAAGGAAACATTTACCAAAAGACTGCATGGATTGGAGGGTATTTGCTCTCAGGAAAGGTTTGAAATATTTGCACTATTTCCTCTGGAGTGTCAGAGACTGAGGGGTGACCGGATATGAAAAGCATAGATTGTCAGAATCTTTCTCCCAGCATGGAAATGTTAAAAATTACAGCATAGCCGTCAGATCAGAGGGAGACGTTTAAAAGAATTGTGCAGAGCAAATGTTTTTTTGTAATCACAAGCAGTGAGTTTACAAAAAAGATCCTGTTTCTGTACTGTTCTACTACCCAACTCTTCACCTGAGCAACAGGAATAACGATCGCTTGAAAAGGCTGGAGCAGAGATAACCAACATGGCTTTGTCAAACAATCTTGTCAATCGGATTGAAATTTTTGAGGAATGTTTTGAGGGGATGTGTGCAGTAGGTGGGTATCTTACATGAAGTTCAGTAAAATACCTTTGTCATTGCGCTACATGGGAAACCGGTCCAAAAGGTTAGAGCTCAAGGAATCCTGGGAAACTTGGTAAAATGGATCCAAAATTGATTTGGCAAAAGAAGATGATGGAAGGTTTCCAGTGATAGTGATCAATGTAGTGGGCCAAATGGGCAATTTGATACTGTACGACTATGAAATCACCTCTAGATGAGACACATCTCAGCAAAGGCATACTTGGATGATGAAATGCACCAACACCTTTAATTCACCAACAATGTCTTTGGTTGAATGAGGTAAAAAGCATTTGGAATATCAAGGCTTCAGACCCTGCGTAAAACATGGTTTACAATGTAGCTCTAATCCCTTTATGCTTCTGAGAACTGGATTACCTACAACAGGCACAGCAAGCCATTGGAAAGATACAATCTCTGTTCAAAATCCCCCAAATTCACCAGAAGATTAAGCAAACTAACAGCAGTTTCTACTTCCAGACTGCACTCTCAGCATTTTTACACTCAGTTAGCTTGGCGAGCAGGCCACAACTGTTCAACTGCCCGACACCAGATATTCACGCATTCATAGGAAGAGATTAACAGTAGAAGAAAAGATTCAAGTATGTACTAATTTCTTTGAAACTGTTAGAGATTATACATTTTCAGAACATAACTGGAATGGTAAAATAAAATTTGATTGTAGTGTTTTAAAAGAAGCACATCATGAAAATTCAACCAACTAAAACCTGCACAAACCACAAAAACAAAATGATAGTGAATGCGGTAGCCCATTCATGCAAGTATTTCACTGATTAATTACTACATTTAGAGAAATAAACACCCAGTCAATACATTTATAGAGCAGCAGGGAACAACAAATTGATAATGGAGAAATCAGCGCTATAAAATTAAAACCAACAAGTACACCAAATCAATCGCAAGGCACCAACCAATTAACAAGTTAATAATTATATGTGAATTAATAAAAACCTGATTGTCTCACACAATAAATCAATATGAATTTCACAAAAGATAATGGGGTAGCAGGCACCCAGGAGTCAATAATAGTAGTGCAGTAGGCATCAGCGAATCAATAAATCAAAATGAATGGCGCTGTGGGTTGACTAAGAATTTAATAGATGAATATCTTTGTGGAGCAGCTTACACTCTAGGTCCAATAATGGAACAGTGGAACACCATAGACATTAGTGAAACAACAGGAACCTAAAATTAATACACAACTGGGGCCAGAGGCATTCAGAATTGATAAAAAATCATGGAGCAACATTAAAAGTTTGAATGATGTGGCCACAAGGTTGCTTGTGAGAAAACTAAATAGCTAAGCATACGAGGAAAATATTGGCAAACGTCTGCAATGTTCTGAATTATAACACACCATGTAGTAGACAAACCAAATTAATGAATGTGAAATAGGGCACATATTTATATTCATTTATATTTGTTTATTGTAAGAGTTTCTTTCTATAATAATTGAACATACATTTTTTTAATGAAACTTTTCCTTTCAGGTCAATGAGCTTTCAATTTTTAGATACAACATGGAAACAGGCCCGTCGACCCACCGTGTGGGAGGAAATCGGAGCACCTGCAGACAACCCACGTGGTCACAGGGAGACCGTGCAAACTCCTTCCAGTAGCACCCTTAGGATCAAACCCGGATCTGTGGCCCTATAAGGCAGCAACTCTACCACTGTGCCACCCAGTCTTTTATTAACATTTATTAAAATTAGAAACATAGAAACATAGAAAATAGGTGCAGGAGGAGGCCATTCGACCATTCGAGCCAGCACCGCCATTCACTGTTATCATGGGTGATCGTCCCCAATCAATAACCCGTGCCTGCCTTCTCCACATAAATTGGTGTAACTGGTGCTTAGACTTTAGAGATACAGCGGTGAAACAGGCCCTTCAATCCATCGCGCCGACCAGCGATTACCCCGTAAACTAACACTGTCCTACACACTAGGGACAATTTACAATTTTACTGAAGCCAATTAACCTACAGACCTCACGCCCTTGGAATGTAGAAGGAAACCGGAGCACCCGGAGGAAACCTACGCTGTCACAGGGAGAACGTGCAAACTCCGTACAGACAGTACCCGTAGTCGAGATCAGATCCCGGCTCTGGGGGTGTGAGGCAGCAGCTCTATCGCTCCGCCACTGTGCTGATGGGCTGGCTTGTTCAGAAAAATTACTTCCATCACTTCCTCAAGGAGAATTCAAGGGGTTCAGGGATCCTCCCTGCCCCAGGTCACCAAACAATCCAGTCTCGGCACCAAATCACTTTGCAAACTCACCGCCCCCCACTTAACATCATACAGCATGGAAACCGGCCATTCTGCCCAACTCGTCCATGCCGACCAAGATACCTCATCTTCACGTGTCCAACCTGCCCGCGATTGGCCCATTACCCTCCAAACCCGATCCCTGTACCAGTCCAATATCTTTGAAATGTTGTGATAGCACCTGCCTGAATCACCTCTGGCAGCTCGTTCCATATGCCCACCACCAGGGTGTAGAGAGGGCCTGAACTATAGGTAGAGTTTGAGTAACAGTATAGAATTTTTCGAGGATGTAACTAGTAGAGTGGATAAGGGAGAAACTGTGGATGTGTTATATCTGGACTTTCAGAAGGCTTTCGACAAGGTCCCACATAAGAGAATAGTATATAAACTTAAAGCACACGGTTATGGTGGTTCAATAATGATGTGGATAGAGAACTGGCTGGCAGACAGGAAGCAAAGGGTAGGAGTAAACAGGTCCTTTTCAGAATGGCAGGCAGTGAGTAGTGGGGTACCGCAAGGCTCAGTGCTGGGACCCCAGCTATTTATAATATACATTAATGATTTGGATGAGGGAATTGAATGCAACATCTCCAAATTTGCAGATGACACCAAGCTGGGGGGTATAGTTAGGTGTGAGGAGGATGCTAGGAGGCTGCAGGGTGATTTGGATAGGCTGAGTGAATGGGCAGATGCATGGCAGATGCAGTATAATGTAGATAAATGTGAGGTTATCCACTTTGGTGGCAAAAACAGGAGGGTAGACTATTATCTGAATGGTGGCAGATTAGGAAAAGGGGAGATGCAACGAGACCTGGGTGTCATGGTACACCAGTCATTGAAAGTAGGCATGCAGGTGCAGCAGGCAGTGAAGAATGCAAATTTTAGCATTATGTTAGCATTCATAGCGAAAGGATTTGAGTATAGGAGCATGGAGGTTCTACTGCAGTTGTACAGGGTTTTGGTGAGACCACACCTGGAGCATTGCGTACAGTTTTGGTCTCCAAATCTGAGGAAAGACATTCTTGCCATAGAGGGGATTCAGAGAAGGTTCACCAGACTGATTCCTGGGATGTCGGGACTTTCATATGAAGAAAGACTGGATAGACTCAGCTTGTACTCACTAGAATTTAGAAGATTGAGGGGGGATCTTATAGAAACTTACAAAATTCTTAAGGGTTGGACAAGCTAGATGCAGGAAGATTGTTCCCGATGTTGGGGGAGTCCAGAACAAGGGGTCACAGTCTAAGGATAAGGGGGAAGTCCTTTAGGACCGAGATGAGGAAAACATTCTTTACACAGAGAGTGGTGAGTCTCTGGAATTCTCTGCCACATTGAGGCCAATTCATTGGCTATATTCAAGAGGGAGTTGGATGTGGCTCTTGTGGCTAAAGGAATCGGGGGTATGGAGAGAAGGCAGGTACGGGATACTAAGTTGGATGATCAGCCATGATCATATTGAATGGCGGTGCAGGCTCGAAGGGCCGAATGGCCTACTCCTGCACCTATTTTTCTATGTTTCTATTAGGCTAGGACTCTATTTTTTGAAGTGTGGGAGGATGAGGTGTGATATTATAGAGGTGTACAAAATCATGAGAGGAATAGATGGGGTAGACGCAGAGTCTCTTGCCCATTATAGGGGAATAGAGAACCAGAAGACATAGGTTTAATGTGAGGGGGGAAAGATTTTATGGGAACTCGAGGGGCAACTTTGTCACACAAAGCATGATGGGTGTATGGA
This sequence comes from Okamejei kenojei, assembly GCA_035221665.1. Taxonomy (NCBI): domain Eukaryota; kingdom Metazoa; phylum Chordata; class Chondrichthyes; order Rajiformes; family Rajidae; genus Okamejei; species Okamejei kenojei. Next base: position 31,904,946 of record CM069134.1, read on the forward strand.
ACAAGCCACCGCAGGAGGCAGTCATTGACAAGAAAATGCTTGGTTTCTTATCCACAGATACTGCCCAATCCTCTGAGACTTTTTCGCTTTTATGTTTTATATCAAATTTCTGATGTTAAGTTTTATACGAATTCCTAATTTTCAAATACTGTAACAACTGTGTCAACATATATTTTATTAATAAACTGTGAAGTTTGTGATGCAGATACAACCAGTTGAATTTAATTATATCAGAAAAATTCAGAATATTATTTGGCATATTTTGTAGTATTGGAGGAATTGCAACCCTTAAATATGTGGATCGTAACATCAGAATTCCAAGAACTAGTATATTCCTTACACGAACATTAGATATAGACTATGGAAGTTATTAAGTAGTCAATTCATTAATAATGCTAATAATATTCAGCTGTTTTGTTGGATAAATGTTTACGTCTTCACCGACTTAGTTATAAGGCCGTATTTTATCCAACACATGAAGTTGAGAAACAGCTTGTTCAGCCCATCTCTTTCACCAGCTCCGTTAGTCAATGAGGTTTCTCATGCAACCCAATAAATGGGAAAGCAAATGGGTATATAATTAAGTAAAAGAGAGATAGCTGCCATAAGAAATGTTATAATGTTCCTTTATTTCAATGTTCTGCACTCATAGAATGATTTCAAGTATTCATAGTACACCGTTTGTCATTCATCTCAGCATATTTTGAATAGTTCGTTCAAACAGTTATTCAATTAGCCTAACTAAGCAGCTTATTCTTCGTTGTCCCTTTAAATGTTTGCTTTTAATGTAATATTTAATATGGGAATAAGATAACTCCAGACAAACCTTTGAGTTATAAATATATTTCAGTTTCTTCTTGTTAATTTGACAATTCGTTCAATTCATGTTGTCTGGTCACCATCCAGCTGAGTTTCTTATGGACTACTCAGATTCAAAGTGACTTAAATTCAAAATGCAATCAAATGACAATGAAACCTCCCAATTTTTAAATAATTTCTTGTCCAGAAGCTACATAGAAAGACATTGTTTAGGGATATTTCAATGGGAAACTCCCCTATTGTGAATCTAGTATAAATACATACCATTTAAAGCATTTGTAGCTTGAAAACCAGCTTCCTGCATACTGTTTTTCAAGCAATGCTTGCAATTCCAAATTCAACCTGCCCTTACTGGGCAAAACCGAGCAGGAAGCAGCCAGGACACCTCCACTTCAGGTCTTGACAATCCATTTCTAAATATATTCTGTGTCATCTGCAAACAATCTTTAGAAGCAAGTGTACAAATAAATGTTGATGATCCAAACCGATAAATATGCAAGTGGACAATTATCCACTAAACCACAAGAATGTTGCCGTTGTCAGTTTGAAAGTCACAGTGGTACAAAGAACCATTCCAATCAACGTTTTCAAGAAGTTATCAACATTGTCTTCTTCAAGATTTGGTGACAAGCATTTTCCATTCCTTTGTCCTTTTGGCAAATTCCTGAAAAAAAAAAAAAATGTCATTACCTATGGACATGAAAATTGATTTGAGAGATATATTACAAAGCCCCCCCCCAAAAAAGTAAATGCAAATCTCAAAGGCCATAATTCAGCTGACTTTGCAGTACTAGCTAAATAATGGTATACTCACAAAAATGTGACCAATGCTTAATATTCAACATTAAATGAATCATGTACAGTGTACTATTTGAGTGGTTTAGGTGACATTGTTTAGTGATATTGTTTAGTGCTTCAATTTATCAACCAAATTTCAACACTTAGAACTTTGAAATGAATGGCTTCTGCCATAAGAAATTCTAATCTTAATAGAGAACGCAGAGAAAAAAAGTCTCTCAACAATAGAAACTAGAAAAAGAACGTGAAAGGAACATTCCAATGCCAACACAATTATATTCAGAATCAATATCCTATATGCCCAATAATTTTGTAGTGAAGAATTTAATGAGGATATTTAAATTGTTTCAGAAAATTCAATGTGAAATAATTCAGTCAAATTATTAAACTTGAAACAAACTAATCTCCAATTAAACAATAACAAGGAACTTTTTGATAGCTTGCAATAGTTGAAAAGTCAACACGAATCATAATTTGTGATTATGAATTGTGATCCATAATCACAAATTCTCAGATGCATTCAGTGAGATGTAAATTATCAGAAAAACTTCCACTGCTGCCATCCATAACTCTGAAATGATTTCCATCATGAATCAACAATAAAGACAAAGTAGTCACCAACTGTAATATAAAAGCTGCTGATCAGAAATGCCACAAAATTCAATCTTCTACAGTTGAAATGTAATTTTATATTATTTCACCAATTATTTTTTATTATCACAGCAACAGTTGAAGACTATAAGAAGTGCTTCATGAATGTTTCTGACAGTGCATGATATCTTTTAGACAAATAAATCTTGCAAGCTTTCATGAATGCTAGTTTTTCAGCATCCCACGCAATTACTTTAATTACAGGAGATTAATTTATAAACAATGCAAATTTTGCTAGACTGATAATTGCACAAAAAGCCCACAATGTTTAAAAAAAATGTTATTTATTTTCTAGCTGGATTCTCACCAGGGAGAACATTTCTTTGTAATTTCCCTAGTTTCATTCATCTTCACAGAACAGTTTACCACATAACATCATGGAGCAGTACAAACCCTTCCACCCGCAATTACCATGCCAAATCTTTTGCCATCTGTACTTATTCCTATCTGACCATATAAGGGCCGTTTCCTTCTACGACTTGCTATAAAGTTATGACATTAAATATCAGAGTACATTCATGATGCCAAGTTCACTTTAGAGACTTAATGGTGGTTCTGTACCTGTTACAATTTTTATACATTCTCCATTTCTTCTGTTCACATGCAAGATCTTTAAACTGAAGTTGAATGTATTGTTCAACTTCTTGTAACAACATCACTATGTTAATTCTGACAATATCCCTTAGTTACACAATTCTATTCATATTTCAAAATGTTGAAGTGCTGGCTTACTTTTAGCCTAGTTCAAGACAAAGTAATGCCTAGCACTTTTACCAGTAAATAAGGTAAGCCAGAGCAGTAACCTATCAGCAGTCTAGAGACTTTCCATGTATGTTCAGTGAAATAACATGGAGAGGTATATTTCTACAGTTACAGAGCTAGTATATACTTCACTATATAAATCTGTGCATAATTCGTAAGAACCATAATCTGGACCTATTGTCTTTAAATTCTCTCTGCTGTAAAATGCTCGTGGAATAACCAGAGAAACTACCACATTCACTACAAGAATCTAAAATGTCAAAAAAACCTACACTGACAGCTAAAGTCTTATCTTAAATTCATATTCAACATTTGAGACAAGTTTCCTTAAATCCACTGATCATATAATAAAAACTGAAATTAAAGTAATGGAGGCCAAGTTACAAATTGATTGAAGAAATGTATACCACAACTAAAGTAATGGAGCTGAAAATATTGAATGCAAATAGTTCAATGATTGTCTTTAATAAAAATGAATGAATTGGCAAAATTTAAATAAAAACTTGCAGATGCTGGAAATATGAAACGGTTTGGAAACACTCAGACAGGTAACATTTGTAGGGAATTAGCTTTTCAGAATTGGGAAAGAGGGAAGAAGGATTAATTTCCAGTAACAAACAGGGAGGGAACTATAGAATCAAGAGAATGTCTCTGATGGGATGAAATTAATGTGCCAGTTAAAAGCCTATTGTGCTTCTTTAAACGTGTGCTGCTAACAAGGTTGAGCAATGTCCAAGAGGCCAGGAAGACAAAAAATTGTGCCAAAATAATGACAACCAGGGCTGACCTCCGAATATGTTGGCTACATTAGCCCTGAACCAATGGTTTTTGTCACTCAATAACACTTTCTCCACTTCGCACATGTACAATCATCATATTTTAAGGCCCACTGGTATGGTTTCTTCTTCATTACAGCAGTTGGAAGTTGATTTATCACAGGTCTTCTGACTGTACGTCCGACTTCAATAAGGCAACAGCACACGGTGCTCGAAGTTATTGAGACTCCTGCTGCCTCCAAATCTTTCTTCAGAACATCACTTACCTTTCTCGGATCCTTGTTTAGGTTGTATTCCTTTTGCAGGTGCACCTGTCCATCCTTTTGGGCGATCATGATCCGGTTTCACAATGCTGAATACAGAAGCTTGGATCACCCCTACCAACTTTGCGATCTCTCGCTATGACTTTGTACAATGTTGATGCTAGGTTATAATCTTTGGATTCATATCTATTTTGTAAATTGGTTGATATTCATTTTATGAATTGCTTGATTTCCTCTCAAATGATGATGAAAAAGTGGGGAGATGACAGGATACTAGAGGAAGCTTGTTATTTTATCTTTAATTTATTTTGAATGTTATTGGTTTTGCTTTGTTTGTATTTCCAGTCACATGTTAAATCGTAGCCATAGTCGTTTACCATTTCATCCCATACATTTCACACATCTTTATTTGCATAATTTCCAGACCATCCTCATCCAGGTGTGTTCAGGCATTCCATCTTCACATCTGATTCTTTTGTTGTTGCTCATTATTATTCCAGTCGCCTCCCATTGCTTATTGGTTATTTTTGTAAATTAAGTTAATCTATTGGATTATGTTGGATTCCTCCATTCCCTTGATCTGATTTGCTGCTGTACAACACATTATTTTTTTCTACACCACCATCCGACTGAAGGCAAATTTCACAGAAATGATTGGAAATAAATACCCGGAGAATGAAAGATGACCAGAAGAACTTTTTTGAAAAGATTGATAGGGTTTCAGAAAAATATAAGAACAAATGGTGGACAAAGAAACACATCAGGAAAAAATAGCCCAAACAGTCCCTGATTCAATTTGCACTCAGATGTAGAAGCTATTGGAGAAGATTCATGTGATAAGATTCATTCACATTTGGAAAAGCACAGACTTATTATTGGAAATAGACAAAAAATGCTGGAGAAACTCAGCAGGTGAGGCAGCATCTATGGAGAAAAGGAGTAAGCGACCTATTATTGGTATTGGTTTATTACTCTCATGTGTATCGAGACACAATGAAAAAATCTGTTTGCTATTCAGACAAATCATATCATACGAACTACACACAAATCATACACAACTACAACAGGTAGTGCAAAAAGAGAAAATAAATAGAATGCAGAACATAGTGTTACAGCTACAGAGAAAGTGCAGGTAAAAAAAGAGCAAGGGCCACAACAAGGTACATTGGCAGATCTGGACTCCATATTTGTTCCATGCTACCAAATGCAAGGCAACTTAGCTGTGGAAGCTATGCAGCAAAAAAAGTTACAATTGTCCATGCACTTCAAAATAACTGTTGAAGCAAATTAAGCAGTTTCTGAAGTGCATATTTTTTTTTAATAAGCACAGTTCACCCTGATATAAAACTATTAAAATTGCTTTGAATGTTACGATAATTATGCCAAATCATTCTTTTAAAATGAACCAGTTCTCAAGTAACGGGTGCAGCTGTATATTTATGGTACTAGAACAATCTAGTTGATCGCTTTTGTACCATCAATTCTAAACCTGTGGATACTGATAATATTTTAAAACCAAACTAACCCTCAGCATATAAAATTATTTTCACGTGGAAGAAGCTTCAATCATTGTTACCTCTAACAGTCTACCACTGGATACTGGAGTTCATTTCGCAACAGGGAGAGGTTGGATAGACTAGCATTGCTTTCTCTGGAACATCGGAGTTTGAGGGGAGATTTAATAGAAGTATATAAAATTATGAGAAGCACCGATACAATAGAGAGTCAGAACCTGTTCCCCCCAGGGTGAAAATGTCTAACACTAGTGAGAGGGACAAATTTAATGGAGATATGCAGGGCATGTTTTGTTTACACAAAGAGTGGTAGGAGCCTGGATGCATAGCCATGGGTGGTGGTGGTGGAGGCAAATACAATAGTGGCATTTAAGAGACTTTTAGGCAGGTACATGGAAATGCAGGATATAGATCAGGTACAGGCAGATGAGATCAGTTTAACTAGGCGTCATGATCGGCACAAACAATGTGGGCCGAAGGGCCCGATCCGGTGCTGTATTATTCTACGTTCCATATTAAATAAATATATTTTGTATTTTTCATTCTTTCAATGCAATTTATAACATGAAAAGGGGATAAAAATCACTACCAGATTAAGTCTAAAATTATGAACGAGAGCTATTCTGTTACCTTAAAGTAGGTATGTTACAAAACTTACCTTCAGCTGCGCTGCAGTTCTGTCACTGGCCGTGTGCGCGACTTTGGCGCCTTTGAGAGGGGGGCGGGTTTAAAATGCGATTTTTCTTCAGACTATTCAAATCAATTTTGAACAGGCTTTTTAGTTGCTGAAGAAAAATCGCTTAGACTGACTTTTTATTAAGTTTATTAAAATTAACGCTGGAAAAATTGAAAGGAGTAAAATTAAAATCATCTTCTAATGCCATCAACGCCGACAACGGGACGGATCTCACATAGGGGACAAGGCAAGGTACACCTTTTATTTTTTCATATAAACTTGCTTCTGAGGATGCCTTTAATCAAAATTTCATGTTGCGAAAAGGTGACTTAGAAAAGATACGAACCGGCAGCATTTTTCCTGCTGATATAGGGTTCAAATTCACTGCAACCGCAACGTTCCAATCAATCGATTTCCATAAAAACCCACTCGCAAGATGATTTAAATGGCCAATAATTTACGGGAATTAAACACTAAATTCCTTCCATTTGGCCTAGAAATTCATTTGAATGAGATTTAAAAATCATGTTATATTGTGAATTCTTGTGTGAATGTTATTTGGACACTTAGGCTTTTAAAAAATGTTAACCTTTTCTTAAGAAATGGATAGATGTTTAGATCTAGTAATTGAATTTTGTAATTAGCTACAATTAGGTAACTAACTAATTATATGCTTTAATTTCAGGTCATCCAAGTAAGATTGTTTCATATTTGTTTCAGAATGCTTCAATCTATAATAACTGAAAATTTCATTCAGTTCTCTTAATTTTTAAGAACGATATGGGCTTTTGACTGTCCTTGATCACAGATTCTGTGTAAAGTCAATAGAAAAGCAATAAGGAACAAGATGCTAATTTCCGAGTATTAAAATGGCCATAACTTTTTTAATACTGAAGATATGAAAGTGAATTAGGTGTCAAATTAAACCTCTTTTTATGCTTTATCTGATGGGATAAATTGCGGGCTTGATTTTTAAAATCTAAAAATTTTGTAACATTGCTACTTTAACGGCCTGTCCCACTTAGGCGATTTTTTAGACAAGTGCAGGAGACTCTGCGCTCGTCACATGATCGGCACATGTTCGCTGGGGGTCTCTGGTGAGTCTCCTTCATGGTCGCGAGGAGTTCCCGCATTCTGGGAACTAGTCGCGGCCTCATTATGGTCGCCGCAAATCTTTCACCATGTTGACAAATTTTCTGCGACCAAAAATGGTTCTCCATGGAGAAAATCAATAATCCTGAAGTCGTAGGTGCAGTTGTAGTGGCGTCTCCATGTAGTTATGGGTAGTCGAGGTAATCGTAGGTAATTTTAGTAAATCGCCTTTGCTGACCGGGCATTTTCATTGGCTCATTGGGGGAAAAAAAACGTAAGGACGAGTTTTCAGAACCATGGATAACCGACCGGTAATGTTAAATGCCCGCCAAACTTCACAGCTGTGTATCACTGGCTTATTAAAAGTTGTATGGCTTCTTAAAAGTGTCTCCACTCCTTCTCCCCCCGCCCCCCCCCCCCTTTTAAAGGACTGTGCTCGCCGTCTTAACCTTCCTGTTCATCACGGTGTGTGTCTGTATCACCTTGGCTTTGCACCATGTGAATTTCAGACAGCGCTCCCCCACTTTACCTGGCCCCTGCCTTTGCGGTGTGTTTGTGTGTGTGTGTGTGTGTTCCACTCTGACAGTCGCCGTTCCAGTTCCCGGTTTTTCAGGCGAGTGCCGCAAACTTGATAGTCACCTGTAGTCCATTGAAAAATCGCCTAAGTGGGACATGCCCTTACACTGTTAAAGAGGATGTCCAGAAACTACATTAAATTACGAAAGATTAAAACTATGCAGTACTCACAAGCTTAGGTAAAGTTTGGGTGTTTATATTTCTTTCCCGTACAGGAAGTAAATAAAGTGTATCTTTTTAAAATATATTATTTGATTTAAAATAATATGATCTCATTGGAAATGAGGAATAATTTTATACGTCCTTAAATTTATCATTCCTTAGAAACAGATTTCCACTTTATTTAATATAAACACACCTCTTTAGTCATGCGTCCTTAAGAATGTCTGAGAAATGTTGGCACAGGAGATTGGACAAATTGTTCTACACTGTCCATCATGGTACCCACAGGAGTCATCATAAATTGTCTGATTCTATTCTTGAAAAACCTGGCAGCAACTTGATTTGACTTCTAGGTCGTGTCTCCATCTACGATCATGATCAGTTTATTGACTCTGGAGACAAATATCCAAGTTGTTCTGGTGTGGAATTTAAAGAACAATAGGGTCTGTACATAACTCAGAAATTCAAAGGCAGGCTCAGTTGGTATACCAAGACATCCTGTTCGGATCTCGGGGTAGCTAAATGTAGCCCAACTGGACCTGTCATCTGGATTTTCCATACTTGAGAGATTTCAAAGAGAATATAAATGTTGTCATTGCATATACGTTTTTTAAAAAAAAATCAATCTTTAGTTGGTATTTCTAAAATTAGGTACTTTTCTGTTTTGAGTCTTGGTTTTCTTTTTAGGCATTAACTGAGTTTTGATTCATCAGATCTTCAACTTATGTTACTAAAATGTTTACATGGAACATCAAATATAGCACAGGCCCTTCAGCCCACAATGTATATGCCAAACATGATGCCAAAACCAATTCTTATCTGCCTCCATTCCCTGCATATCCATATGCCAATCCAAAAGTCACTTTGATGCTACTAGTGGATCTGCTTCAATCACCATCCCCAGCAGCACACTCCAGGAACTCACCCTCTGTGTAAAAAAAAACTTGCCCCACACATCTCCTTTAAACTTTCCCTTCTGTCAATAAGCCACTTAAAGCAATCGTCTTTAGTCTTTTACGTTTCCACCCTGGGAAAAAGGTTCTGACCGTCTACCCTACCGATGCCTCTCATAATTTTACATATCTCTATCAGGTATCCTCACAAAATCCGCATTCAAGAGAAAACAATCCAAATCTGCCCAGCCTCTCCCTGTAGCCAATATTTCCTAATCATTCTGGTAAACCTCCTCTGAGTCCTTTTCAAAGCCTCCACATCCTTCCTGTAATGGGGCGACCAGAACTGCATGCATTACTCTAATCACGCTATGTTTAAATGGAGTAAAGAAGGTTGTCATCAATGATGTGATCATTCTTTCATTTCTATTTTCTACTGTTAACGCCATACCTTTAGACACATCTCCATAATAACATTCTTTGGGAATAAGGACATGATTACGATCTTAGACTATAATAAACTGTACGTAGTTTGGAACGGCAATGCCACACCTAGAAATAGTGTATCTAAAGTTTTAGTTACAACATTCAAACAAAGAATAACCTTTAAACTATATATATGTGGGTACTATTTTTAAATCAACATACAATAGGGAAATAAAACTTGCTTATTGTTCTGAGCAAAAATATTTAGCTGCACATTTAGAAAATATTGAATTAGTTTCTCTTTGCCTCACCCCACCAGCTATCACCCCTCTACGCCATCAGGGTCCCAACCTGAAATATTGCCTGTCCAATTTTCCTCCGTAGATGATGCCTGACCTGCAGATATCCCTGAACCCAATAGCCAATAACTGAGCAGCTGCACCACTCACTAGTGGGCATACACATGTGAATATCAAATCATTGCTTCGTGGGATACCAGAGTACTAACATAAAAGCTCCATCTTGCATATCACTAATGCAGAAGTAGGTTATAAATGATATAATGTTCAGAACTTACCATTACAAAACATTGTAATTGATGGTAATTTCAGTTTTTACAACCCTATGATTCATTTCATAATAAATGTTTTACAATAAATTAACAAATTAATCTGGGATACAATGAACATTAGCAAACCAGCTTGCAAAATAAAAGTAAGAAACTAAATAACATTGTCTGTCTAGCTTCCAGACACGTGTCAAGAGCAAGACATGTCATTCTCAGCATGTTTCTTTCATTTGGTAAACTAACCATTTTAAAAACAGCCTTGTCTAGACAGAAATGAATAGTACAATTTCAGAAGATATAAGCCAAGGTCATGTCAATTTTTTTTTAATTAACAGGTTGATAATTACCATTACTTTGGTTTTAGAATGGTTCTAACTATTGTGCACATGTCATGCAGTTGTACCAATTTTCTAATTGTTTTCATTTGCAAGTAATTTAAGTATATATCAGATCTAATCCCCCGATGAACCAATGTGTCTCAATGAGTACCTCTTGGAGTTTGACAAATCAAGGCAAGTGCATGATAGTTTCCAACTTATTCAAAAAGCTAATTTGTTGTATTGCCGAGTACAATATTTACATGAAAATATCTTAAAAGTGGATTGTAACTGCATACATTTTTTATTTACTCTTCAGAGAAAGAAAGTGCAGCAATATTGAATTTATACTCTTTCTCTCAGAGCTTAATACACTTCAAACACAGCACAAAATATTTTTAAAATGTGAATACAGACTAAGGGGGCTCTTAACATTCATTTTCTCTCATCCTTTGCCATACAGTCATTTAAAACTATCTAAATCACAACCAAAGTAAAGAATATTTATGATAATGGTTAGAGACAGAGAATATAAAAATACTTAACCCAAGATGATACTTCCTTAAATCCAAAGTAAAATATTTAATCATATTTTTAGCCATTACCATGATAGAATCACTTCTGCATTTTAGTCAACTAAAATTACAGCACCAATTTGAAGCAACTTCCATTAAATTTAATCTTCATTCGGGAGAAATAAATGGAATATGCATTAATGTTAACAGTAAAGCTAAAATAAACATACAAAGCTGACTGGCAGAACAAACTTACAGCATTAGTGTGAAAACTGAATGCTGGCACTTCCATTGAAGCCTCAAAGAAGAACTGATAGTGCAACACTGAAGTGGGCGGTTGCAAGGCAAGTAACAAAACAGAAGTAAAAAACATCAGTGGTAGAGACCTCTTTGGGGAAAATACGACGAGGAATAGGATTATACTATACTTGGAAAGTAAGGAAAAATCAAAATTATCATGGCTTTATTAGAGGGAGATCTTCTCTGACCAAGTTGATTCAAATTTTCAAAGAAGTTACAAAATATATTGATAAGGATAGTTCAGTTGATGCAGTAAGGCCATGTGATTCAAGGGAAGGCAACACATAATTCTCCAACAGTTCCACCACCTTCAACATGATCTCACCTCGTCACATCTTCCGTCCGCACCCCTTCCCGCTTTCTTGGTTCTTGGTTTCTTGGTCCTCCAAAATATTCCAAATGGAATTTAAACTGGAGGTGGTGGAAGGAGGACTTAAGCCAGAAAGGGTTTTTGGGAAGAAAGAGCTACCTTAAATTTAGTTGTATCTGGTTGGGTAACGATAGTAGGGTGGAGATTATTCAATGCTTTAATTGTGCGGGGGAAGAACGAATTGCTGTACACATCTGTCTTGGTAGCTGGAATCACAAATTGGATCGAATGCCCTCGTCTGCTCCAAATTTGTTTGGGTTTGGTGTAGGTCTTGTAATCTATATCGAGCTGACCATTTAACATTTTGTAAAAACAGGGTTCCACGTAAACTACTCCTTCCACATTTACTTGGTTCACTCATCCCTTCCCACCCAACCAATTCCCTCCCTACCAGCCATCTTATTCTTCCAAAAGCTGGTAAATACAGCCCTAGTTGACTCAACCTCTCTATATACAAATGTTCTGTAGTACCAGGATTCAGTCTGGAAAACCGCTGCAATCCCTCTTTTGGCAAGTTTATCCTTTCTTCAGCAACAAGACCAAAATTGCACGCAATGCTACAGCTGTGGTTCACCAGGCCCTGTACAATTATAGCAAGACATTCTTCCTCCTACATTATGTCATGTAATATTGCCTTTAACTGTTTGCTGTACCTGGTTGCAGTGATTGGTGTACAAGAACATCCAGAATCCATTGTAATTAATATTTCCCTCTCTCTCACCCATTAAATAATGCACTACCTTTCTACTTTACTCACCAAATTAAATTATATTCTATTTATCTACATTATAATGCATCTTGTCACGTATTTGCTTACGCACCTATCCATGTTCTTCAGGGATGCTGCTTGACCAGCTGAGGCACATTAGCACTTAGGCCCTGCTCACCCTTCGTGGATCCGAGTCGATCCGAGTCGTCCCAAGCCACCGACGCTGACGGGAACCATGCCACCGAGAGCGAGGAGGCGCCGATAGCGAGATGGACTGGTGAGAGCATTGGGGGGGACCCAGCAATGCGCCGCAGAGAACAATGGGGGAACTGGCGGGAGGGGGGGCCTGCTGCCACGTGCGGCAGCAGGCAGTAAATAAGACTGTTCAGTACTTTTGTAACTTTGTCAGCGCCAACACGTGGCGACACTTGTGTACTGCCCAGATTGAATGCAAAACAAAGCTTTTTACTGTACCTAGGTACATGTGTCAATAAAGTATAATTTATAAAGTATCATTCATTCATTCATTCAATTTGGCCTGCAGTCCCTTTGCATCATTCTCACAACTCACAATCACAATTTGTGTCATCAGCCAACTCCGAAGTATTTCATCTTTCATTGATATACAGAATACCTATGATCAAAGTCCTGCGATCTTGTGGATACCCCACTACCACCCAGAGAAAGTCTCATTTGTCAACTCATTATCAACCCCTGCACCTCTACCTTGTGCATCTTTAAAAATCTCCCCAGAACTGATAGAAATAAGCTTTTGGGATATATAAAGAAGCTGATGGAATGCGTGGATAGGTAGCAGATGAAATTTAATGTTGAGAAATGTGAAGTTTTACACTTTTGTTGGGAGGAAGCATAATAAACTTGACACAATTCTAAAAGGGTGCACAAACAATATGCGTGTATAGCTTGCTAAAAATGGCAGGATAGGTTGGGCACATGATTAAAGTATTCTGAATTTCATAAACAGAAACAAAGAATAACAGAGCACCTGTCACGAAAGACCTTTCTAAACACTGGTTCTGCCACAATTGGAATATTCTCTCCAGTTCTGAGTGTCACTCTTCAAAAAAGATGTAAAATTTGCAGAGTACATTGCAGCTTTACTGAATTGATTTCAGTCTTTTGTCGTGTGGCTGAATGGCACAGGTGGAAATTTTTGCTTAGAAAAGATGAGGTTGCAAGGGATCACTGCTCTGAATACAGTAAAAAACAAACTGCTGGAAGAACTCAGCAAGCCAGGCAGCATCTGTGAAGGGAAATAGAAAGATTATGTTTTCAGTCAGGACCCTTCTTCAGGTTGTCGATATTTCAGTATCCAAAGAATGGTACAGCACAGTAAATGGCCCTTCGGACGACAATGTTTGTGCCACAAATTATGCCTGGTTAAACTAATCACAACTGCCTGTTCCTCTATCCATATCCCTCCATTCCTTGTACTTCCATGTGCCTACCTAAAAACCTCTTAAAGGCCACTTTCGTACAGTGGCTTGCAGACGTTTTCATGCCCCTTGAACTTTTCCACATTTTGTCATGTCACAACCACAAATGTAAATATATTTTATTGGGATTTTATGTGATAGACCAACACAAAGTGGTGCATTTGTGAAGTGGAAGGAAAATGATACATGGTTTCCAAATTTTATTGCAAATAAAAAACTGGCGTGCAAAAGTATTCAGCCCCCCGAGTCAATACTTTGTAGAACCATCTTTCGCTGCAATTACAGCTGCAAGTCTTTTGGGGTATGTCTCTACCAGCTTTGCACATCTAGAGACTGAATTTTTTGCCCATTCTTCTTTGCAAAATAGCTCAAGCTCAGTCAGATTGGATGGAGAGCGTCTGTGAACAGCAATTTTCAAGTCTTGCCAGAGATTCTCAATTGGATTTAGGTCTGGACTTTGACTGAGCCATTCTAACACATGAATATGCTTTGATCTAAACCATTCCATTGCAGCTCTGGCTGTATGTTTAGGGTCGTTGTCCTGCTGGAAGGTGAACCTCCGCCCCAGTCTCAAGTCTTTTGCAGACTCTAACAGGTTTTCTTCCAAGATTGCCCTGTATTTGGCTCCATCCATCTTCCCATCAACTCTGACCAGCTTCTCTGTCCCTGCTGAAGAAAAGCATCCGCACAGCATGATGCTGCCACCACCATGTTTCACAGTGGGGATGGTGTGTTCAGGGTGATGTGCAGTGTTAGTTTTCCGCCACACATAGCGTTTTGCATTTAGGCCAAAAACTTCAATTTTGGTCTCATCAGACCAGAGCACCTTCCTCCACATGTTTGCTGTGTCCCCCACATGGCTTGTGGCAAACTGCAAACAGGACTTCTTATGGCTTTGTTTCAACAATGGCTTTCTTCTTGCCACTCTTCCATAAAGGCCCGATTTGTGGAGTGCACGACTAATAGTTGTCCCGTGGACAGATTCTCCCACCTGAGCTGTGGATCTCTGCAGCTTCTCCAGAGTTACCATGGGCCTCTTGGCTGCTTCTCTGATCAATGCTCTCCTTGCCCGGCCTGTCAGTTTAGGTGGACGGCCAAGTCTTGGTAGGTTTGCAATTGTGCCATACTCTTTCCATTTTCGGAAGATGGATTGAACAGTGCTCCGTGAGATGTTCAAAGCTTGGGATATTTTTTTATAACCTAACCCTGCTTTAAACTTCTCCGCAACTTTATCCCTGACCTGTCTGGTGTGTTCCTTGGGCTTCATGATGCTGTTTGTTCACTAATGTTCTCTAACAAACCTCTGAGGCCTTCACAGAACAGCTGTATTTTTTCTGAGATTAGATTACACACAAGTGGACTCTATTTACTAATTAATTGACTTCTGAAGGCAATTGGTTGCACTGGATTTTATTTAGGTGCATCAGAGTAAAGGGGGCTGAATACTTTTGCACGCCACACTTTTCAGTTTTTTATTTGTAAAAAAATTTGAAAACCATGTATCATTTTCCTTCCACTTCACAATTATGCGCCAGTTTGTGTTGGTCTATTACATAAAATCCCAATAAAATACATTTACGTTTGTGGTTGTAATGTGACAAAATGTGGAAAAGTTCAAGGGGTATGAAAACGTTTGCAAGCCACTGTATATCTGCCTCCACCACCTCCCCTGGCAATACGTCCCAGCCCCCCACCTCTCTCTGTGTAAAAAAAACGTGCCCCGCACATCTCCATTAAACGTTCCGCCTCTCAGCTTATAGCTGTGCCCATGAGTGCTGGACATTTCCACCCTGGGATAAAGGTTCTGACTGTCTACTGTGTCTATTCCTCTCATAATTACATTTGCTTCTATCTTGTCTCCTCTTAACCCCTGACAGTTCAGAGAAAACAATCCAAGTTTACCCAACCTCTCCCTGTAGCTGAAACCTTCTAATCCAGGCAGCATTCTGGTCAACCTCCTCTGCACTCTCTCCATATCTTTCTTGTAATGGGGTGACCAGAACTGCACGCAATACTCCAAATACTGCCTATCCAAAGTCCTATAGAGCTGTATCCTCACAGCTGAGTTGCCTGTCAAACTTTGTGTTATTGCAAACTTTTCCAGTAAACTCTTGCTGTAAAGGACCACACAAGGGGAGATGGTGCAAGTTATTACCAATTGTCCACAGTAACCACAGTATAAGGGGGTTAATATATACAGTACTATTGGAAAAAGCCAATAAACATACACTACAAGCCAATAAAGAGTAAAGGACACGAAATACACAGTACCTTGGGACAGCACAGTGGCGCCGCGATAGAATTGCTACCTTAAAGCGGCAGAAACCCAAGTTTGCGTCAGGAAATCCTTCAGAGGGGTGAAACCTCGAAAAGCGCCTGGACCTGATGGTATACCCGGTCGTGTTCTAAAAACCTGTGTGGACCAACAGGCTGGAGTTTTTACAGACATTTTAGACCTCTCACTTCTGTGGTCTGAGGTTCCCACCTGCTTTAAAAGGGCATCAATTATACCAGTGCCGAAGAAGAGCAAGGTGACGTGCCTCAATGACTATCGACCAGTGGCACTAATGTCTGTGGTGATGAAATGCTTTAAGAGGTTGATCATGGCACAAATCAACTCCTACCTCGACAAAAACTGGACCCACTGCAGTTTGCTTACCGCCACAACAGGTCAACAGTGGATGCGATCTCGCTGGCTCCCCACTCCGCTCTGGACCACTTGGACAACAAAAACTCATATTTCAGGCTGTTATTCATTGATTACAGCTCAGCATTTCCTTCCTGCATCGTCGGAACCTCACTGCCAGCGCACGCTGCCCTCGGGACAGCTGCTATGGCGAGGAGACGGTTGCCCACCTCTTCACAGAGTGTGGGTTTGCTAAAAGAGTCTGGAGAAAAATGCAAGGGTCCCTGGTACGCTTTATCCCGAACAGCTCCGTCACAGAGGACTCGGTGATTTACGGACTGTTCCCAGGGACACATTCAGAGGCTGACATCGAGTGCTGCTGGAGGGTCATCAACTCGGTAAAAGACGGCCTTTGGTCTGCCCGAGCATTGTTCACCACCCAGCAGAGCGAGATGTCCGTCAGGGAATGTTGCCGACTGGCCCGCTGCAGACTGCAGGAGTACGTGCTGAGGAACGCACTGAAGCTCGGTGCAGCCAACGCCAAGGCTCGGTGGGGGAGGGCCACAGTCTAACGCCCTTCCGCTGCTGGACATGGGGGGTACGGTATGGTGGAGACACCCCTCAATATAAGGGAAGGTATCCCACGCCACTGTGGCACGAGTGGTGACTGATTTGTGGAAATTTGGGGGAAAGAAATGTCTAAACTGCATTGATCTATTGTACAGCCTCCGAAAATGTCGGATGGATTTTCCGCAAAGTTAATGTATTGTATATATTTATCGTTCGATTAAAGTATATTTTGAAATAAATTTAAAAAAAAGCTCAGCATTTAATACAATCATCCCCTCCAAGCTGGTTACCAAACTCGCAGAACTGGGTCTCTGCGCATCCCTCTGCAATTGGATCCTCGACTTCCTCATTCACAGACCACATTCTGTTCATATTGGTGGAAATGTGTCAGCCTCGATAACAATCAGCACGGGAGCACCTCATGGCTACGTGCTCAGTCCCCTGCGGTACTCACTCTATACTCATGACTGCGTAGCCGGTCATAGGGCGAACTCCATCATCAAGTTCGCTGACGTATCACTGATGGGGATGAGTCAGAGTATAGAAGAGAGATCGAGTGACTGTCCATATGGTGCCAGCACTATAACCTGGCCCTCAACACCAGCAAAACAAAGGAACTGATTGTGGACTTTGGAAGGAGTAGGATGGGGACCCACAGTCCCGTTTATATCAACGGGTCAATGGTGGAAAGGGTCAAGAGCTTCAAATTCCTGAGCGTGCATTTCTCTGAAGATCTTTCCTGGTCCGAGAAAACAGATGCAATTATTAAGAAAGCACATCAGCGCCTCTACTTCCTGAGAAGATTACAGAGAGTCGGTTTGTCAAGGAGGACTCTCTCTAACTTCTACAGGTGCACAGTAGAGAGCTTGCTGACCGGTTGCATCGTGGCTTGGTTCAGCAACTTGAGCGCCCTGGAGCGGAAAAGACTACAAAAAGTAGTAAACACTGCCCAGTCCATCATCGGCTCTGACCTCCCTTCCATCGAGGGGATCTATCGCAGTCGCTGCCTCAAAGAGGCTGGCAGTATCATCAAGGACCCACACCATCCTGACCACACACTCATCACCCCGCTGTCTTCAGGTAGAAGGTACAGGAGCCTGAAGACTGCAACAACCAGGTTCAGGAATAGCTACTTCCCCACAGCCATCAGGCTATTAAACTTGGCTCGGACAAAACACTGAACATGAATAGCCCATTATCTGTTTATTTGCACTTTATCAGTTTATTTATTCATGTGTGTATATATTTATATAATGGTATATGGACACACTGATCTGTTCTGTAGTCATGCCTACTATGTTCTGTTGTGCTGAAGCAAAGCAAGAATTTCATTGTCCTATCAGGGACACATGACAATATACTCTCTTGAATCTTGAACCCAGGTGCTCACTGTGGCAGCGTGGGTTTCATCCAGGTGTTCCGGTACACTGGCTTTATCTTAAATGTTGCGAGTTGTTTTAGTGTGTGGGATGGAAATGTGTGCAGGGGCGCCCGGAGGTGGGGGTCACTTGATCACTGTTCAGCCTGGAATCAGTGTTCCCATGCTGAATCTCCAAACTAAACTAAGCTAAAATGGTTCAAATCCATCATTTGCTCCATCCACCAAGTGGTCATTCCATGAAACAATGAACTTGATCTACAACAGATTCAGTCTGCTATAACCAAAATCGATTATAAAGAGGTCTGTTAAATATCAATATCAAATATATTACTTATCAAGTAAACTCAATGCTAGCATTTATTTCAAGAGGGCTTGTATACAAAAAGAGAGATGTAATGTTGAGGCTCTATATGGCACTGGTAAGGCCACATTTGGAATATTGTGCGCAATTTTGGGCACCATATCTGAGGAAGGATGTGCTGGCTTTGGAGGGGGTCCAGAGGAGCTTTACAAGAATGATCCTAGGAATGAGTAGGTTAACCTATGATGAGCATTTTTCGGCACTGGGCCTGTACTCGCTGGAGTTTAGAAGAATGTGGGGGGAACTCATTGAAACATACAGAATAGTGAAAGGCTTGGATAGAGTAGATGTGGAGAGGATGTTTTCACTAATGGGAGAGTCTGTGTCAACCCTCAGAATTAAAGGACGCTCTTTTAGGAAGTAGATGAGGAGAACTTTCTTTAATCAGAGGGTGGTGAATCTGTGGAATTCTTTGCCACAGAAGGCTGTGGAGGCCGTCAGTGAATATTTTTAAGGCAGAGATAGATAGATTCTTGATTAGTACAGGTGTCAGAGGTTATGGGGAGAAGGCAGGAGAATGGGGTTTGGACGGAGAGATATATCACCCATGATTGAATGGCAGAGTAAACTTGATGAGCCAAATGGCCTAATTCTATTCCTATTCCTTATGACCTTATGATCGAAATCATGAATATACATTGCACATAGCTGTATCCCGACAGTACCCTGCTTGTCACTACCTGCCAGGATAGAGAAATACCCATTTAATCCTACGTTTTGTTTCTTGTCTGCCAACTGGTTTCTACCAGTGACAGTACATTACCCTAAGCCCATGTGCTTTATTTTCTGCATGCTAACCTCTGCTGTAGGACATTATCAGAAACCAAAATACACCAGACCCATTGTTCCCCTTAAATTCCCTAATAACATTTCCCGACAAAAAAAACAATTTAATTCAGTTCTTCCCTCTCACTGCGCCCTGGGCTTCCCAACATTTTTTGGTACGTGATAATAATAAATCATAAGTAAATACCAATATTTTTACCATATTTGCTAAGGTCAGTCTTACTTTCCACAGGCAAGTAAGGCTAACCTTAGCAAATATGGTAAAAATATCCTGCATACAACCTACATCATCACAGATTAATTAATTTTACTTTTGAGCCCTTTATTTAATCACTGATTGCAATTTTAGCTTTTAAATAGTGGAGAAAATGTTAAATGTTTACTGTCTCAGAATTACATGAAATACAACATATTGAAGCAACAAAAAACCCACAACTTCTGGGAGAACCAGTGTTGACTATCCCTTTGAGTCCAAAGATTCAGCTTAATCTTCTTAGTTTTTCCTGCATTTTGTTTGTTTCTCCAGATTCCAGCATCTGCTGTCTTCTTATGTTTCCATCCTTAAAGAATTTTCATTAACTGTATGTTGTAGATCCTTTCTATTTTACCAAGTTTAAGCCATGCTCAAGTTGCAGCTACTCAGACAAACATAGTTGATTAACAATTAATTGCCATTTAAGACAACATGTGCTCCTTTTACAGTTAAAGTCTTAAATTAATTGCTATTTCCTAAATTCAATGTCAGCGATCTACCCAACCTGTGCATGCCTGAAAATTTAACTGATCAAAATCTCAACCTTGCATACTATTTAAAAAAACACATCTTTTAAAACCATTCTATGAATCAGAGCAATCTGTAGCTATAAAATAACACGCTGTGCAAAGTAAACTGCAATGATGAATAGGTAAATCAGAGGAATAACATTGCACTTTAGAGAAGCCAATTAACCTACAAAATATACATTTCTTTGGAATGTGGCAGGAAACCAGAGCACCCGGAGAGAACCCACACGGTCATAGGAAGAATGTACAAACTCCGTACTGACATCACCCACAGTCGGGTCTCTGGCGCTGTAAGGCAGCAACTCTACCGCTGTGGTGCCACTGTGCTGCCCAATAGAATAAGATGAACAAGGATGGAGGAAAATACAAGAATTTAATTTAAAACTGCTACATTGTTTTAAAAACCATCTACTAACTTTCAATAGAGAGACCAGAACCCTGCTAACCTTCTAGACTGTTTCTCTATGTGCCTACTGTCCCACAGCAATATGGTTGACTCTGAAAGATCATTTAAAAGGCCCAGTGTAGTACACCATTCAGAGGCATTTAGATATGGGCAATAAATGCCAGTGATGCCCTCATCCCAAAATTGATAATATATCTTCTAAACGAGTTTGTTTGAATGATGGTATACTTTTGAGAAAGCTCAATGAAGCACTGTGATTTGGGGGGGGTATGTTGGAAGAGTGAAAATAGCTGTAATGGTACCAGGCTATCACTGCAGCCATGAGGACTAAATCCCAAAACGTAAGTGGCACAGTGTTAAAGACATCCCCTCAGAGCTGTTGAGGAATTTAGTGGGAGGGTGGAAGAGATCTAGTTGTTATGGTCCATCTGACAACTAAGAACAAAAGACACGGGTGGCGATGCTAAGCAAATATGAGTTGACAGAATCCAAATTAAAAAGCAGAATCGCAAAGATAATTATCTCTGGATCACTACGTGAGCCACTTGCAAACTGGCATTGGGCCAATCAGATCAGATAACTGAATGTAGCTCAAAGACTGGAATGGAAGTAGGTGGTTTTCAATTCATGCATCACTGAGACTAGAACTGGTAACAAGAATAGGCTTCATTTGAATCAGGCCACAACCAACGTCCTGTTGAATTATATAAATTGGGTTGCACATAAGACTTTAAACTAAATTGACACAAAAACTGTAGACGCTGGAATACGATGGAATTTGATAAAAAAGTCAAAATGATTTGGTTCAATCTGAAACCAAGTTACCACATCTGAACAAAGCAAGGCATAAGACGCGAGTTGGGTATGTGTATTGTGTATCTTCAACGTGCTGGCTGTGGGCTGCCTCCTGTGTTCGGCAACGCTTGTGGCGCCGGAGACCTGGGTTCGATCCTGACTGCGGATGAGGCACAGGTCTGTGTGCATGCAGCAGCACGGTTGCCGAGAGTGTTTATCGCGAGTGACCTTTTGACAAATCCAATGATTCCTTGCGCTTTTCATAATACCAAACTCGCTTATTCTCTCAATCCCTTAACCAAAATCCTGTAAATGATCTCTGCGTAAATGGTAAAAATATACTAACTTTTTCTCATCTTTGCGCAAAACGAGAAAGCATGCAAATTATTTCCAAACAAATTTAAACTGCCTTTTTGTTTAAAAGTGTCGTCACATGAGGCAGAGTCAGTCTGCACTATTTTCACAGAGTAGCAACATTTCATAATAATATAAATAACAATATATAAATAATAATAATATATATAATAATAATATATATAAATAAATAATAATATATAAATAATAATAAAAACATTATCTGGATGAAACTGCTCATGGTAAAAAAAAAACTGTAGTAGGGAATCTCCAGATATGTAACAGGGATTTCCAGAAGGTAAAAAAGTATACTTTGAACCAGAAGATGTTAAAAACATCGAGTTATAAACCTGGGAGAATATGGAAAGGACATTTTGGGACGGGACCATTCTACGGATTCCAGCATCTGCAGTTCCTTGTGTTTACATTCAACAATAAATACCCTATCAGAAACATTACAATCAACTGTCGTTGCCACTATTTATATAGAACGGCAGTTGGCTAAATTTAAAAGATCAATGTTGTTTTGGTTATACTATATGCAATACTATATATATTACCTCCAAATGTTTAAAAACATCGGCATAGATAACAAGGTTAACGTTGTTATACCATTCAAAGCTAATAATAAGCCACCTTAAAGGAAAGCTGCCGTTTCGGTGGTGAATGTACGAAAAGGCAATCCAAATGTTGAGAATGATTTAGATCCCGACTTATTTCCACTTCGACATAGCATGAAATATGAAGAAGAATATTTAGGTAGTGGTATTCCATGAGCCTGCATCAGTGTTCTTGTGGGTGGTAGACAGTGATGATTTGGGAGGTGGTACAAATACCTTGACAGGTTGCAGGTGCAGATGCAGTGACAAAAGTGAATGTTTTGTACAGTGGTGACAAAAGTGAATGTTTAGGCTGAAGAAAATGCCAAACCACAAGTTTTTAAAGATAGACACAAAAGCTGGTGTAACTAAGCAGTTCGGGTCGAGACCCGAAACATCATCTATTCCTTTTCTCCAGAGATCAGGGCTCTCGCTTAACTTTTTTTCCCTGTTGCCAGCCGGGCAACCTTGGCAGCTTTTTAGGTTGCCAAATGACAGTTTAGGTGGTAATTTAAGATTGCTTGCATGACGCATGCGATAATGTGTACGGATGAAGTGCGTAGTTACCAGTCGGAATTATACTCAATGAAGCATTCACATATTATTTCTGCTTCAAATAAAGTCACAAGCTAAACATATTCACCAAACAAGACATGAAATATACCACAATGACATGCAGCAAAATTATGACAGTATCTCAACTCCTTTTACGCATTGCAATTAATGCAATTTCTATTAGTTCTTTCCACTAATCAGTTATTCAGCGTATGATCACCCTGTGTCAATAAATCCTGGACCATGGTAACATATATGCGTACGTATAGTTGTGAATGTTGCTCATTAAATAACTACAGTACTGATACTCCATATTTAGAGCATTGATTTGCCGTTAAAATGAATTCTGTAATAACGTGTCAACGGCAGCTGTGACAATCGAACACTGCGGTTTTAATGTTTCACGTGTTCACAATTTAATTAATCCACCTTTATGGATTAAAACAAATAATAACATTGGGAATTAAAATACATTAGATTGCGTTCCGTTATCAAACGTAGTCAATGTTCGTTCTGAAGACATTTCCAGCACAATAGGGTCATGGAGGGGTGTGTGTGTGAATCAGTGCGGGGTGGATAGATGGCGGGGGTGGGGGGGGGGGGGGAGGGTTAGAAGATAGTCAGTGCAGAATGGATGGATTGCGGCAGGTGAATTATTACGTGTTGGTTGGAGTAGGTGAAATTGTGAGGGGAGACCCTACACCTGGAAAGAATCAGATTTGCCCTAATGGACAAACAAGAAGTTTTCGATAGAATATGGTCTTCTTTCATTGATTACTTAAATGGGTAGATTGGTTCGGCAGGGAACCCTAACTGAAACTTGGACTCAGGATTAGATGAAAAGTTATATTTTATGTTCCTTGATCTTATCTCCTATGATGTATTAATAGTAAATTATTCCATTCTTTATGATTTTCTTTTATGATGGTGATGTTTATTTTATTTTTTCTCGCTTTAAAAAAAAATTAGTCAAAATGATTCACTTGACAATATTAATAATGTGTACATGAAATATTGCTATCATAACATGTGTTTGCTAAGTCACTGTCTACATACTCTAATAAAAAAAAATATATATTTTTTTAAATTGTGAGGGGAGAGCACCGGGGATGTCAGTGGTATTGAATGGGGGGGGGGGGTTCCGTACGGGATGGATGGGGGTAGGCAAAACTGCTGGAGAAACTCAGTGGGTGAGGCAGCATCTATGGAGCGAAGGAAATAGGCAACGTTTCGGGTCGAGACCCTTCTTCAGACTGTTCCCCCCATTCTTCTTGAATGGGAGGATCAGTACAGGATGGATGGGGGGGGGAGATCAGCGCAGGATGAATGGGGGGGGTCAGTACAGTGTGGAACGGAGGGTCTGTGCAGGATGAATGGGGGATCACTACAGGATGAATGAGGGGAAGGGGGGAAGGTGCAGGGTAAATGGAGGGTGGGTCAGTACGGGATGAATGCGTGGATTAGTACAGGATGGATGGGGGATCAGTACAGGATGGATGGAGAAGTGCAGGATGGATGGGAAAGGGGTAAGTACAGGGTGAATTGGGGAACCAGTGTAGGATGGATGGGGGGGGGGGGGGGGGGGGCGGGGCGGGGGGTGGCAGGAGAATCAATGCGAGGTGGATAGGGTGATCAGCGCAGGATGAATAGATGTGGGGGGGGGCAGTTGGGGAAGGGAGCACAGGGGATGTCAGTGAGGACTGAATAGAGGCGGGAATGGGGATCAGTGCGGGATGGAGAGGAGGGGTCCCAGGATAAGGAGGTGGGGGGGCGTACAAGAGAGGGAGAGGGAGAGAGAGAGAGAGAGAGAGAGAGAGAGCGGGGGGGAGGTGGGAATGAAGGTCAGCGCTCTTTGGACAACATCGCCCCGCTGCCTTGGCTGTTGGGAAATCCTCGCCACCGCCTCCCTCCTCCCTCCTCCACCAGCCAACAGAAAGGTGCGGGGCCGAGCGGTGTAGCTCAGAGATCCTATAGCTATAAGATCTTTGCTGCAGCTGCTTCAGACGAGTCGGAGCGAATGACGGGCTTCGCACAGCGACAGCAGCGGCCGCGACAGCAGCTCCATCTCCTCCTCCTCCCGCACCCCGCCCGGTCTGATAACGGCCTCTGCTTGTAAATCCGCTAACGACGATAACCGCTTTCAAAACAAACCCTCCCGCACGCCGAGTCCTCTCCCTCCCTCCTCGGCATGCGGAAGGGTTTGTTTTCCACTTTCCTGCACAAACAAGATTACCTATACCATGTTACTTTAGACTTTAGATATAAAGCGTGGAATCAAGCCTTTTGGCCCACCGAGTCAGCGATCACCCCATAACTGGTACCATCCTTTACACTAGGAACAATTTACAATTTTTACCAAAGCCAATTATTCTACAAATCTGTACGCATTCAGAGTGTGGGAGGAAATTGGAGTAGCCGGAGAAAACCCACATGGTCACAGGGAGAATGTACAAACTGCGTTCAGACATCACCCAGTCAGGATCAAACCCATCTCTGGCGCTGTAAGGCAGCAACTCTTATCGCTCTGCCACTGTGCTGCCCCAGGGGTCAGAGCTATGTACTGTCAGGGGTTATGTAACGTGCTCTTGCAGGCATATTTTTCTGTGTAGAATCAGGTAAGTCTCTGGGCTATAACAAATTCCTTCCCTTCCCATCCTACCCAGGCCATTATGAAGCGATCTGATGAAAATAATGTCATGCAAGTTTAAATTCTCTCTTAATATATTATTATATATCTTTATTTGCACCATGTATCAACTCAAAATATTATCTGGGTGTTATTAAACGATGGTGTGGACAGTGGCTAGGATAAGCCCCACAAACAATTGCACTAATATCTTGGGTCCAATATTCCTAGCCTTCAGTAATTGGCACTGCATGAAAGTGTTTCCTCTCCTGTTGGTGCCATCACTTTGCAGAACCATTAGGAATGCTAAGAGGGAATTCCGGACTAAACTGGAGTCTCAAAGCAATGACACAAATACCCATAGATTGTGACAAGGTGTGCATGCTATGACAGGCCACAAAGCTATGGTGTGTAGTATCGCTGAGAACAGTAGGTCCCTCCACGATTAACTCAATGCATTCTACACCTGCTTTGAGCAGAAGGTTAGTGGTGGAATGCCACCCCCTGCCAGTCTTGGATGCACTCATACCAAAGGTTATTGAGGCATACGTAAGATTAGCTTTCCTGGAAGTGAATCCATGGAAAGCAACTGGTCTAGATGGAGTCCCAGGACGTGTCCTCGGGTCCCATACATATCGGGTAGCAGAGGTATTCACAGACATCTTTTACCTCTCATTACATTTCATCAGCATGGCTTGGATAGACTGGATGTGGAAAGGATGTTTCCACTAGTGGGAGTCTAGGACCATAGGTCATAGCCTCAGAATTAAAGGACGTTTCTTTAGGAAGGAGATGAGGATGAATTTCTTCAGTCAGAGGGTGGCAAATCTGTAGAACACATTGCCAGAGAAGGCTGTGGAGGCCGTCAATGGATATTTTTAAGGCAGAGATAGATTCTAGATTAGTACGGGTGTCTGGGCAGGAGAATGGGGTTGAGAGGGAGATAGATCAGCCATGATTGAATGATGGAGTAGGCTTGATGGGGCCGAATGGCCTAATCCTGCTCCTATCACCAAAGAATAGACTATTGAGTAACATAATCAAATCACATGATCGAGAATGATGGCTTTTGCAACAGGGTATATAAAAAAAACAAATGGACAAAAATTGGCATGGAATTCCAAACTTTGGATCCCAGGCATCTGCAGACATGCGTAGCCATCAGTGGTTGGAAATGGGTGGAGTAAATAATATACAAGAGGACAGTTAGAGGTGGAAAATTTACAGAAGGGTTAGGCATCAGGAATGAGAAAAGATGATAAACAATGAAAGGATTGAAATGCATGAATGATGATTTTATGACGTTAGTGCATAGCTGCATGGAATGACTGTTATTCAGTGGGTGTCTTTCCAAACCAAAAATGTTTTTGGTTTTCATAGTTTAACTGTTGTGTGCTTGATTACAGTTTAAAATTAAAAAAATAAGTAACAAATTAATTTTTAATTCCTGGGCATTAAGTGACCACATTTCTGCCTCGTTTCTCTTTTGATAATTGTTTTGCACATTTTTTAAAAAACATCTTGAATGCTATATAAATTTGGTGGTGGGGTTATGTAAAGTCAGAGAATGTACTTAGGAGAAAGATCTTGTTAAATATTAAGGACGGAATTTCCACTAATTATATCAGCAGAATCTGGGTGAAATCAGCTGGAACAGCAGAAGAATGAGGGAATTTAAAACATACCCAAATTACACAGAATACATATTTATATAACTAAAAGTCTCATCTTGACCACATCCTATCTGCACTGTATATTGATTTTAGAAAAAACGCTACCTTATATCGCTATTTTAGGCCATCTTACTCAGTCCTCCTCCGCTGACATTATGTCCATTTGTTTTTTTTATATACCCTGTTGCAAAAGCCATCATTCTCGATCATGTGATTTGATTATGTTACCCCCGAAGATTTTTCCGATCGATGAAAAAAAGTTATGAGGGTTTAAGAAATCTTGAGATCATCTGATTGGTCCTCTCGCCTGTCAATCACTATGACGAAGGTCACGCCCCTTCCGGGGAGGGCAGGACTATAAAACCCCGGATGCCTGGACATGAGTCAGTCACTGGAGGATCGCAAGGGAGAGGCCACAACTGTGATTCTTAGCTCTGAATCAACTGAATTGAGAGTCTGAAATGTACTTGCAATAAATGATTTGTTAGCCCTCAATGAAAATGCAATGAGCTGTTTGGCCTGCCTTGTGCTTGAAACTGCAGTGGAAATGGAAATGAGATGAAAATGCAATGAGCTGTTTGGCCTGCCCTGTGCTTGAGACTGCAATGGAAATGGAAATGAAATGAAAATGCAATGAGCTGTTTGGGTGCACTGTGCTTGAGACTCAAATGGAAATGGAAATGAAAATGCAATGAGCTGTTTGGCCTGCCCTGTACTTGATACTGCAATGGAAATGGAAATGGAAATGAAATTGCAATAAGCTGTTTGGCCTGCCCTGTACTTGAGACTGCAATGGAAATGGAAATGAAAATGCAATGAGCTGTTTGGCCTGCCCTGTGCTCGAGACTCCAATGCAAATGAAAATGCAATGAGCTGTTTGGCCTGCCCTGTGCTTGAGACTGCAATGGAAATGGAAATTAAATGAAAATGCAATGAGCTGTTTGGTCTTCCCTATGCTTGAAACTGCAATGGAAATGGAAATGAAATGAAGTGAAAATGAAATGAGTTGTTTGGCCTGCCCTGTGCTTGAAACTGCAATGGAAATGGAAATTAAATGAAAATGCAATTTGTTTGGCCTGTCTTGTGCTTCAGGCTGTAATGGAAATGAAATGAAAATGCAATGAGCTGTTTGACCTGCCCTGTGCTTGAGACTGCAATGGAAATGAAAATGCAATGAGGTGTTTGGCCTGCCCTGTGCTTGAGACTGCAATGGAAATGGAAATGAAAATGCAATGAGCTGTTTGGCCTGCCCTGTGCTTCAGACTGCTATGGAAATGGAAATGAAATGAAAATGCAATGTGCTTTTTGGCTTGCCTTGTGCTTGAAACCGCAATGGAAATGGAAATGAAATGAAAATGCAATGAGTTATTTAACCGGCCCTGTGCTTGAAACTGCAATGGAAATGGAAATGAAATGAAAATACAATGAGTTGTTCAGCCTGCCCTGTGCTTGAAACTGTAATGGAAATGGAAATGAAATGAAAATGCAATGAGTTGTTTGTGCTTGAAACTGCAATGGGAGTAGAAACGGAAATGAAATGAAATGAAATTAGTTGTTTGCCCTTCCCTGTGCTTGAAATTGAAATGGAAATGTAATTAGTTATTTGGCCTGCCTGAAACCACCAATTTTGGGCCACAAGGCCCCTATTAGCCGAGAAACCAGTCCCTTTTGCCTGTGCCAGGCCAGGAAAAGTCCAGAAAAAGTCCCCTTCACTGAGATTTCACTGAGATATTTATTAAAATGAGCCCCTTAGGCCCATCAGGCCTGTATTAGCCCAGGAGAAGTCCCTTCGGCCCATCAGTAAGTATTCCCCCTGCAAGTATTACACCTCACCCCAGTATTTTTCTCCCTCCCTTCATTGGCTCCCTGTGAGATCCAGGCCAGGATAGATGTTCCTCCTTCATTGCTGCGATCTGCAGAAAAAGATTGAAAATGTCTAAAATTGATTCTCCACCCTCTCTCTCACAGAGCACCTGTTTTGGGCAGAATTTCTGGCAGTTTCTAAGCTGCCAGCCCACCAGGCCTGAGTGACTGAGCTGCCAGCCCACCAGGCCTGAGTGACTGAGCTGCCAGCCCACCAGGCCTGAGTGACTGCGCTGCCAGCCCACCGGGCCTGAGTGATTGAGCTGTCAGCCCACCAGGTCTGAGTGACTGAGCTGCCAGCCCACCAGGCCTGAGTGACTGAGCTACCAGCCCAAGAATCTATTTGGCCCACAATGTCCATTCTAGCCTTCTGGAAACCAGTCCCTATGGCCCACAAAACCCATACTAGCGCTCCAGAAACTCCTCTCCCCCCCACTGGCCACCAATATTGGAATTGGTGGAGAGGCGGAATATTGTGTTGGGGGACCAGCCCTCCCATGTGAACATGGGATGCAACGGGTCCCACTTAGTCTAGTTTATTATGTTTAGTGCTTACTGTGATGTTTTATATCTATTCAAGATTTAATTAATCCTGATCAGACTTGACCCACAACCTTCAGTGCAAAATTGCTAGATTCCGATTATGCTGGTTTGTGAAGAGTAAAGTAACACTTACTTTCTCAAGTAGTTGAAAGTACATCTTCCTAATTTCCACAAAGTTTACCAACAAATACCAAACAAATGTATTTAATCATTTGCCTAAGCTTTAAAACATATTCAGAAACTTTAAAAATCAGGTTATTCATGAAGGTGTTAGGAGAGGTGGACGAGAACAGGACAACCTAATTAAAATTGCAATTACTTGCTGATAAACCTATTTTCAGTTCTATTAATAAACTTTAAGTTATAGATATAATATGAAGGAAAAAAAACATGATGAAACATAGCCTGGCCTAATCCACACAATTTCCAGTACATGTTGGCTACTTTTCCACTACATTACAACCAATTTCATGAAGAGCAAATATGTATTCATTGTCTTGCGGAGATTTGTAGAACTTTTCTCTGTGCAATTTGGAAAGTATGTTTAAAAAAAATAGTAATCACACTTTGACTGCGGGCAGAGAATCAATGGGCTGACCGTCGTCTTAAATTGTTAAGAAACGAAACAAATTTGAGAACTTCCAAATTTTGCATAACGTGGGAAACGTACCCCGATGTTTTTCAGCTTAAGACTTAAAACAGCGAGCGAAACTTACATAAACATGAATGAAATAAAAACATAAAATGCTGCAAAGACACAATGCTGCAAAGGCAAAATCTGTGGGAAGGATAAAATTCAGGATTTTGTTGTGTTCCTTTTGAACGTTGTCAAATATGAAAATCAACTACTGTTTTACATGGTTCCAATTTTGTCTCAATCAATGAAACTTGATAGATAAAACATTTTTATAAACACTATTGTGTTTGAATTTTCCCCACTTGTTGTTGCTTTCTTTTTTTCCTTCATTAAATACAAAGGTATTTTTTACATGACTAATTGTGCCTGAACGTGGCTCTTGACATTTGCGCCCTGGGTTTTCCACAAACCATGTCAGAATAAGTCACTAAAGTGCTGAGGATGTGTTCTGGAATCTATGCATCACATTTTAGGATCTGCCTTCAACGTCACAGTTCAGGGCCAAAATGTTAAATTGAATGCCAAGCTTTTGAAAATTCCAATGCCATTGAGGAGTTAAAGATATGTTCATAGTTAATTATGAGCTGATTAACATGAATATTTTCAATAACACACTTATTAGCATCAATTACACTGGAAAAAGTTCCAAGTTACTTTAAAGAAGTATTATTGTCAAATAAAAATGAATAACAAACCATAAGAATATATGAGCAAAATAACTCTCAAAATAATAGATACAGCTTTAGGGCTGTCAATGTAATTGATGGCACACCACCAATAGTGAAACATAATGAGGTGGTCAGAATGGAAAAAAGCTCATATTCAATGCAACGTCTTTTTTTCACTGAACCACCTTGGTCCTTTTAGAAAGCAATCAGTCGTTTAGTCAGCTTACAGACTTTTGGTTTGCTTTTTCCCCTTCTCTTCAACTCTCCAATTCAATGCAGTTTTTATTTTACATCAAAGACAGACCAAAATATTGTTTAAACTGTGAAATTACAAAAACATCAATACTCTAACATGGGAATTATTCAAATGCCATTGGTACATTTTATATTCAAATCAAAGTAAGTAACTACAAGGTGTCAGAAAGCAGCCCTAACATGATTCAGAGAGCCTACACTAACTCCACACGACTAAACCATCAGTGGTCAATCGTGCAATTCACATGTCAGCCTTCCTTTACTCAAAAGACAACAAGATCTTTTTGTAGGGTACGTCGAACAATCCTTGTTCGAGGCGTACCGTGGCCCTTATCCCCGAACTCTACCTCCGCTACATTGACGACTGCATTGGTGCTACCTCCTGCACCCATGCAGAACTCACTGACTCCATTTCACCACTAACTTCCATCCGGCACTCAAATTCACCTGGAGTATTTCCGACATCTCCCTACCGTTTCTAGACCTCACTATCTCCATCGCAGGTAACAGACTACTGACCGACATCCACTACAAACCCACTGACTCCCATGGCTATCTGGACTACACTTCTTCCCACCCTGCTTCCTGCAAGGACTCTATCCCCTACTTTTAATTCCTCCGTCTACCAGGGCAACATGTCCTCATTCTTTAGGGAACAGGGGTTCCCCTCTTCGACTATAGATGAGGCTCTCACCAGGGTATCTTCTATATCCCGTAGCTCCGCTCTCATTTCCCATCCCCCCACTCATAAACAAGTGCAGAGTCCCCGTTGTCCTCACCTTTCACCCAACCAATCGTCACATACAACAGATAATCCTCCGACATTTTCGCCACCTCCAATGGGATCCCACCACTGGCCACATCTTCCCACTTCCATCCCTTTCGGCTTTCCGCAGAGACCACTCCCTCCGTAACTCCGTGGTCAATTCGTCCCTTCCCACCCAAACCACCCCCTCCCCGGTACATTCCCTTGCAACCACAGGAAATGCTACACTTGTCGCTTTACCTCCCCCCTTGACTCCATCCAAGGACCTAAGCAGTCTTTCCAGGCGAGGCAGAGGTTCAACTGCACCGCCTCCAACCTCATCTATTGCATCTGCTGCTCTAGGTGTCAACTGCTCTACATTGGTGAGACCAAGCGCAGGCTTGGCGATCGCTTCGCCCAACACCTCCGCATATTTCGCATTAACCAACCTGATCTCCTGGTGGCTCAGTACTTCAACTCCCCCTCCCATTCCGAATCTGACTTTTCTGTCCTGGGCCTCCTCCATGGCTAGAGTGAGTCCCACCGCAAATTGGAGGAGCAGCACCTCATATTTCGCTTGGGTAGTTTACACCCCAGTGGTATAAACATTGACTTTTTTTAATTTTAGGTAGTCCTTGCTTTCTCCCTCCTTCCCCTCCATAGCTCTCCCACAGCCCACTGTCTCCGCCTCTTCCTTTCTTCTTCCCCCCCACCCCCACATCAGTCTGAAGAAGGGTCTTGACCCGAAACACCACCTACTCCTTCGCTCCATAGATGCTGCCTCACCCGCTGAGTTTCTCCAGCATTTTTGTCTACCTGAGATCTTTTGTATCAATGGCTCAATCCTTGATCAGAAAGCACAGATTTAATTTACAAAGTATCTTTTTTCCCCCAACATCTGATGGTCACAATAAGCAGAGTGAAACCCCTGTCTCACTGTGCGAGTTGGCCCACGAGTGACCCCGAGTTTTCACTCGTGGTGATCACGTAGCGGGAACGTCGGAACTCGCACGAGCAACTTATCGACTCGTTGCGCTAACGGCAGGTACTCGGGAAACTTGTTAACTCGTGAAAAAAATCAAACATGTTTGATTTTTTCCACGAGTCAAATTAACTGTTCAAGTTAAAAATGGAAACATTTAAACTCGTTGTAATAACGTAGTGGCCCCGTGCGTTTATCTTAGTGTCTCGTGAGTCTACCGTGGGAACTTTAATAATCTGTTCTTTTGCTCGAGTAAAGACTGAACCAAAGATAGACACAAAATGCTGGAGTAACTCAGCGGACCAGGCAGCATCTCTGGAGAGAAGGAATAGAGTCGAGACCCTTCTTCACTTACCCGAAATGCCACCCATTCCTTCGCTCCAGAGATGCAGCCTGTCCCGCCGAGTTACTCCAGCATTTTGTGTCTATCTTCGGCCTTTCTGCCACTTGTCCTTTATTACTGAGGCGCCTGCCCCGTGGCTTCACTCTGTCTCAATGAACGGCTTAAAGACCTGCCGAAGGGGCAAGTCTGGGGTGGTGGGTGGGATGTGTCCACGTGTGATGCTCCATCCACCCCCCCGGGGCCGAGAGTGTGGGATTGGGAAGGAACTGTAGATGCTGGTTCACACCGGAGATAGACACACACAATGCTGGAGTAACTCGGCGGGACAGGCAGCATCTCTGGAGCGAAGGAATGGGTGGCATTTCGGGTAAGTCTGAAGAAGGGTCTCGACTCTATTCCTTCTCTCCAGAGATGCTGCCTGGTCCGCTGAGTTGTGTGTGTGTGTGTCTCTCTCCCTCTCTGTCTATCTGTGTGTATCTGTGTGTGTGTCTGATGTCGGGTCCCGGCGGCCGCTCAAAGTCACCCAAGCTGCTTGATTCCTCTGAAGTGGTGGCCAGCTGCTGTCTGTGTGTATCTCTCTCTCTATGTGTGTGTGTGTGTATGTGTGTGTGTGTGTGTGTCTCTCTCTCTCTCCCTCTCTGTCTATCTGTGTGTATCTGTGTGTGTGTGTGTGTGTGTGTGTGTGTGTGTCTCTCTCTCCCTCTCTGTCTATCTGTGTGTATCTGTGTGTGTGTCTGCTGTCGGGTCCCGGTGGCCGCTCAAAGTCACCCGAGCTGCTTCATTCCTCTGAAGTGGTGGCCAGCTGCTGTGTGTGTGTATCTCTCTCTCTCTGTGTGTGTGTGTGTGTGTGTGTGTGTGTGTGTGTGTGTGTGTGTGTGTGTGTGTGTGTACTGTCGGGTCCCGGCGGCCGCTCAGTCACCCGAGCTGCTTCATTCCTCTGAAGTGGTGGCCAGCTGCTGTCTGTGTGTATCTCTCTCTCTATGTGTGTGTGTGTGTGTCTCTCTCTCTCCCTCTCTGTCTATCTGTGTGTATCTGTGTGTGTGTCTGATGTCGGGTCCCGGTGGCCGCTCAAAGTCACCCGAGCTGCCTCATTCCTCTGAAGTGGTGGCCAGCTGCTGTCTGTGTGTATCTCTGTGTGTGTGTGTGTGTGTGTGTGTGTGTGTGTCTCTCTCTCTCCCTCTCTGTCTATCTGTGTGTGTGTGTGTGTGTGTGTGTGTGTGTGTGTGTGTGTGTGTGTGTGTGTGTGTGTGTGTGTGTGTGTGTACTGTCGGGTCCCGGCGGCCGCTCAGTCACCCGAGCTGCTTAATTCCTCTGAAGTGGTGGCCAGCTGCTGTCTGTGTGTATCTCTCTCTCTATGTGTGTGTGTGTGTGTGTGTGTGTGTGTGTGTGTGTGTGTGTGTGTGTGTGTGTGTGTGTGTGTGTGTCTCTCTCTCTCCCTCTCTGTCTATCTGTGTGTATCTGTGTGTGTGTCTGATGTCGGGTCCCGGTGGCCGCTCAAAGTCACCCGAGCTGCTTAATTCCTCTGAAGCGGTGGCCAGCTGCTGTCTGTGTGTATCTCTCTCTCTGTGTGTGTGTGTGTGTGTGTGTGTGTGTGTGTGTGTGTGTGTGTGTGTGTGTGTGTGTGTGTGTGTGTGTGTGTGTGTGTGTGTGTGTGTGTGTGTGTGTGTGTGTGTGTGTGTGTGTGTGTGTGTGCTGTCGGGTCCTGGCGGCCGCTCAATGTCAGTCACCCGGGCTGCTTCCTTTTTTAAAATTATTTAAAATAGAGATCCATTGCAAAAAAGTATTTAAAAACATAAAACAACAAGAAATGCTTGGTTACTGGAGGATGCGCATTTTCCCATCCGCGCTGAAATAACTCAAAACCACAGGATGGAGATGTATTTTAACATTGTTGCTTTATTAAAACATACCTTCATTCACGGTTGGCTCAAGAGTAACGGGAGAGGAACTTGCTAACTCGGGAGAGGAACTAGGAACATCGCAGCAATGACATACCCGTGGGAACTCGTATTACACACTTGATCATAAACTTGCAGTCTCGTGCACAGCCACGAGTCTGTCACTCGGGGTACCTCGTGGGTCAACTCGCACAGTGAGACAGGGCCATGAGGGAGAATTACATACCTTGTTCCTATAAGCAGCATTGCTAGTTTTATAAAACATTGCATCTCCAGGAGCAGAAGAAACACCTGACAATATTATGCTTCAAGAAACACGATAAAATTGAAATAAAGTTTGTGAATTTTATTTCAGGAAAATGTAAAAACACAGATTTTGGCATAAACCAGAAGAGAAATTTGACTGAAAGGGACAAGAAGTTTTTCTCTGGATATCTTTTATCTGATACAGCTGCAAAAAGAAATGATGCTGCAGCTGTTTAAATCTATTCAGCACAGAAACAGATATATTGGCCCACCATGCCCACGCTGACCAAGTTACTTAACTGAGCTAGTCCCATGTACTTGCATTTGGACCATATGCCTCTAAACCCTTCCTGTCCAAATGCCTTTTAAATATTGTGATTGGATCTGCCTCTAGCACTTCCTCTGGCAACTCGTCCATATACACACCACCCTCTGTGAGACAAATTTATCCCACAGGACCCTATTAAATGTTTCCCCTCTCACCTTAAACTTTACTCTAGAGTTTTGATTGCCCTAACGATCCTGTGACAATTCACCTTATCTATGCCCCTCATGATTTTACAGATCTACGTAACATCACCCTGCAGCTTTCTACACTCTAGGGAAGATGCCTTTGCTTTTTCAGCCTCTCGTTATAACTCAAACCCTCCAGTCCAAATAACATCTTCATAAATCTTCTTTGCAGCCTTACCAGTTTAATGACACCCTTCCTATCAGAACTGTACAGTTTACCAAATGTGGCCTTACTAATGTGTTGTCCAACCTTGTAACATGACATCCCAACTTCTTTGTCACCACTTTCAAACTACCTCACATTTATCTGAATTAAATTCTTACTATTGCTCAATATCAAGTTGATCAAGATCCCATTGTAATCTTATATAACATTCTTCACTGTCCAAAATAACATAATTTTAGTGTTATCTGCAAATTTACTAACCATGTCACGTACATTCTTATCCAAATTGTTAATAAAAATGTCAAACATTTTACCCGTAAAATAATAATGTTACTATTATTCAATAACACCTTGATCCAGGCTACATTTTAAAAAAATATTAAAACTGCCTTATACGTCCAACAACATAATGTACTGCAGACGCAAGAAACAGCTGATGCTGATTTACAAAAAACAGTACAAAATGCTGGAGTAACTCAGCAGGCCAGGCAGCATCTCTGGAAGAGATGGATAGGCAAAATTTAAGAGTTTGGAGTATGAAGAAAGGTCCCGACCTGAAATGTTGTCTATCCATGTCCACTAGAAACGCTGCCTGACCTGCTGAGTTACTCCAGCACATTGTGATGTTTTTTTAAAACATAAAATATAGCTTGGACGTGAATTTGTAACTATGAACTGACAGAAAAGAAACACCAAGTAATGAGAGAGAATTAATCTGCAACTAATATTTAATCATAGATTCACAGAAATCATTGCACATTTTCATTTTAACAAAACACAAAAGGAAACTCAAAAATGTAAGTTAAAATTCTGCCCTTTTGAAACTTTAAGCCGATTTAACACAATTTTTTAAAGTGCGTATTCTATTTAGCCCCCACACATAATGCAGTACAGCACTGCGGTTATCCTTATTTACAAAATGAAGTACAACAGTTGCATTGTGAAAGAATTTCCTTCATCTATTTCAACATTGAAAAAATAGACTGCGCAAAGATTAGTGCTTACTCCACCACAAACTTCGAGTTGTCCTTTAACAAAAACAACTGATATCCACCATCATCTTCTTTCGAATCAAATGAGGTCAAAAAGGACATGCTCCCACTGATTTGGGTGATACAGTGGTGCAGTTGGCACAGCTGCTGGCTCACAGCACGAGAGACCCAGGCTCGATCCTAACTCAGATGCTGTCTGTGTAGAGTTTGCACGTTCTGTCATGTGGGGTTTCCTCAGGGTACTCCACCTTCCTCTCGCATCCCAAAGATGTGCGGGTTTGTAGATTAATTGGATTCTGTAAATTGCCCCGTGTGTATAGGGGGTGGATGCAAAAGTGAGATAATATAGTCATCATGGACTTGGTGGGTCAGTTTCCATGCTGGATCAATGGTGAGCAATAGGGCAGATGGATATATTATTTGGCATGATGTGTACTTCTTCTATTTGACCTCTATGCTCTTGTCATTTGGACTTACGGTGTTTTGTGCTAGTCCATTTTCATTTGTCCCTGTGCCAAGGATTCCCATTAGGAGTTGCAGATGCTACGTCTTTTCATGTCCTTGCTTTGACATAGTTCACATAGACAACTTATTTCAGGTGTTTGGTGTTATAAACACGAATAATGTGACTAACCCAGCAAAGCTGGTTGACTGGGAAACTGGTCTGGTGTACACCACAGACATTGGTTCACCAATCCTGCCAATGGATTTGGAGAATTTTGAAAAGCTAGATGTAGTATTGTTTCCGCGGTGCATTGAGGTATCTAATGTAGGCTATATATGTCTCTAAAATATATAGCAGAGCAAAGATCACAACTGTTTAGCAGACCATGAGCCTAGTACCCGATCTGTGGCCTTGGTTTTCAAAGAGTTTGGCTTCAAAGAGTCAAATGCTGTATCAGCAGAATGGAGATAGTGGTGAATGTCATCAATATCAAATAGTAGTGTATATAGAACCAAGGTTATAGAACACAATCCACACTTTCCAGTTTTCAGCCATGGATCAGCCATGATTTCATTGAATACAGTGGAGTAAGTTTCGGGGGTCAACTCCTTCTCTTTGTGTTCGGCTGGATCTTAATTATTGAGGAATGGTGTTGAAAAGTTAATAGGATCTTTGTATTTTAGATATTTAGCTTGATTTCCATTCTCAGTTAAATTTAGCAAAGGAATCAAGGATGACCATGCCAGAGTGAGGACCACCGTAAATTGGAGGAGCAGCACCTCATATTTCACTTGGGTAGTTTGCACCCCAGCGGTATGAATATTGACTTCTCTCAATGGCCAGAGTGAGGACCACCGTAAATTGGAGGAGCAGCACTTCATATTTCGCTTAGGCAGTTTGCACCCCAGCGGTATGAACATTGACTTCTCTAATTTCAGATCCGACCTTTCTGTCCTGGGTCTCCTCCATGGCCAGAGTGAGGACCACCGTAAATTGGAGGAGCAGCACCTCATATTTCGCTTGTGCAGTTTGCACCCCAGCGGTATGAACATTGACTTCTCTAATTTCAGATAGTCCCTACTTTCTCCTCCCCTTCTCACCTGGCTCCTCCTCTTCCTTTCTTCTTCCACACCAGTCTGAAAAAGGGTTTCGACCCGAAATGTTACCTATTTCCATAATGCTCCATAGATGCTGTCTCACCTGCTGAGTTTCTCCAGCTTTTTCGTCTACCAAGGATGATTTGAAATTTGATCTCCATGTGTGTGAATGCACAATTTGGATTGACACCTGCTAACTGATGATTGAAGGTCATTAGATGTTAGTTCTGGAGTGGAAGTGAAGGTTGAATAGTTTCCCATGCATCCTGGAGATCAACTCTACTCCAATGGGAGAATTTATTGGAGATGCAGTGAGGTTTGCAACAACGAAGAGCCCCGAGTTATGGAGCACTGGTTTGGATCAGTTTGCATGTCATCACATATCAGACATAAAATGGAAATGAATCTCAGAAAAACCCTTCTTAAAGCACCCTCTGTCATAATTTACATTTGTAGCAACTCACTTCAACTCAAGTCAAGTTTATTCGTCACATACACATACGAGATGTGCAGTGAAATGAAACGTGGCAATGCTCGCGGATAGTGCAAAAAAACAAACTACAAAACAGAATGGAACAGAATCACATATTCACATATTACATATTTGTGGCATGAAAAAAGAAAAAAAAAACAGCACTTATCTAAAAAATAAAAGTTGCACTATCCATACATTGGAAGCATCACTTTCAGATTATAGCATTTAACGTAATCATTACACATTTCACGTCTTTTTTTTACATTGTCCCGTTTACTGAGTAACACAAACTAAGTGGATGTGAACGGCCCAAAATGTCAATAAATAAAATTTGCACAAACCTAGCTGAGCAGAAGTAACTGCATTCAAGTTAGTTTTTCCCCTTAAACGCTATAATACACCGTGCAATTACCAAAGGCGAACTTCCATACTTTAAATGGCTTTTATTTTGCTGTCACAAGGCGATTCGGTTGATGGTGTTAGGCTTATGTGATTTATTGTGCTGTTGACTTTAAACTTGGGCCTGTCTGGCCAGCGCACAGACAACACATTCCGTGTGACTGCCCCAGTCTGGCTGCAACTCTCCTCCCTGTCTGGCTTCTATAGGAACACAAAACACACGCGCTCTCCGCGCCACAAAAAAAAAGAGCCATTTCACAGCCATCCTCTTGGAAATAATAAATATATTTAAACACACGGGCAGAAACAACTTAACGTCCCCATCTCCGCTCCTAATCGTGAATAAATGACAGCGAGTCTCACTCACCCCCTGAGGCAGTTGTCTGGCGCGGTGTCAGTCACCGACTGACTGTCTGGGCGGGCGACGCTCGAGCTCGATCTCGCCCCCTCCCCCCCCCCCCTCCTCCTCCTCCTCCTCCCAACCGCCAACCGTCCTAACCGTCTCTCGCAGCCGCAGCCGCAGCCTCCGCGGCGCGGCCGCCGCCGCCTCCTGTCGTCAATCCCCCTTCCGCTGCCCGCTCGAGCTCCATCCAGGCGGACGCACAGGCCAAGAGCATTAGGATGGAGGGAAGGAGGGAAGGGAGAAAGAAGAAGGAGGAGGAGGACTGCAGGGAAGCCAGCAACATATAAAGAAGAAAGAAAGAGAAAAAAAAACCCTCCCCGGGCTGCTGTGGCGCCTCTCGCTTTGCTTCGCGGCCGGCAGCAGCTCCACCTGCAGGGCTGCATGGAAGGCGGCTCGTCGGGAGCAGCGAAGGCAAGAGTCAAGTCAATAGTCAAGCGTGTTTTAGTGGAATATTGCGTTGGGGGAAGGGTACCCAACGGGTCCATGCTTGGTCCAGTATATATAGATAAAGACACACACACGCACACACACAGAAGGGTCTCGACCGGAAACGTCACCCATTCCTTCTCTCCAGAGATGCTACCTGTCCCGCTGAGTTGTTGCAGCATGTTGTCTATCTTCGGTTTAAACCAGCATCTGCAGATCCTTCCCACACACACACACACACACATTTATATGCACATTATACATTCACATACGCATACACATGAAAACAAACAATAATAGTGCAAAAATACATGCCCCCAAGTCTATGTAGCTCAGAGCTTAATGTTAAAGAAGGAACTGCAGATGCTGGAAAATCGAGGGTACACAAAATGCTGGAGAAACTCAGCGAGTCAAAGTCAAAAGACAGGACAATGAAATTCTTTCTTTGCATAGCACAACAGAACATAGTAGGCATTGACTACAATTATATACATAAATACACACATGAATGAATAAATTGATGAAGTGCAAAATAACAGATGGAGGGGTATTAATGTTCAGAGTTGTGTCCGAGCCAAGTTCAATAGCCTGATGGCTGTGGGGAAGTAGATATTCATGAACCGGGTCGTTGAAGTCCTCAGGCTCCTGTAGCTTCTACCCAAAGGTAGTAGGGAGATGAGTGTGTGGTCAGGGTGGTGTGGGTCCTTGATGATGCTGCCAGCCTTTTTGAGGCAGTGACTGATAGATTCCCTCGATAGAAGGAAGGTCAGAGCAGATGATGGACTGGGCAGTGTTTACTACTTTTTGTAGTCTTTTCCTCTCCAGGGTGCTCAAGTTGCCGAACCAACCCACGATGCAACCAGTCAGCAAGCTCTCTACTGTGCACCTGTAGAAGTTAGAGAGAGTCCTCCTTGACAGACTGACTCTCTGTAATCTTCTCAGGAAGTAGAGGCGCTGATGAGCTTTCTTAATAATTGCATCTGTGTTCTCAAGATCGTCACAGATGTGCATGCCCAGGAATTTGAAGCTCTTGACCCTTTCAACCATCGACCCGTCGATATAAACAAGACTCTGGGTCCCCATCCTACTCCTTCCAAAGTCCACAATCAGTTCCTTGGTTTTGCTGGTGTTGAGGCCAGGTTATTGTGCTGGCACCATATGGACAGTCGCTTGATCTCTCTTCTATACTCTGACTCATCCCCATCAGTGATACGTCCCACAACAGTGGTGTCGTCAGCGAACTTCACGATGGAGTTCGCACTATGACCAGCTACGCAGTCATGAGTATAGAGTGAGTACGGCAAGGGGCTGAGCACGCAGCTCCAGTGCTCCCGTGCTGATTGTTATCGAGTCTGACACATTTCCACCAATACGAACAGACTGTGGTCTGTGAATGAGGAAGTCAAGGATCCAATTGCAGAGGGATGCGCAGAGACCCAGTTCTGCGAGTTTGGTAACCAGCTTGGAGGGGATGATTGTGTCAAATGCTGAGCTGTAATCGATGAATAACAGCCTGACATATGAGTTTTTGTTGTCCAAGTGGTCCAGAGCGGAGTGGAGGGCCAGCGAGATCGCATCCACCGTTGATCTGTTGTGGCAGTAAGCAAACTGCAGTGGGTCCAGGTTTTTGTCGAGGTAGAAGTTAATTTTCGCCATGATCAACCTCTCAAAGCACTTGATCACCACAGCGTTAGTGCCACTGGTCGATAGTCATTGAGGCACGTCACCTTGCTCTTCTTGGGCACCTGTATTATTGATGCCCTTTTGCGACAGGTTGAAAATGTCCGCAAAAACTCCAGCCAGTTGGTCCGCACAGGTTTTTAGAACATGACCAGGTATACCATCAGGTCCAGACGCTTTTCGAGGGTTCACCCCTCTGAAGGATATCCTGACATCAGCCTCTGTGACTGAGACTGAACTACCAATCATAGCGAATGGGGGCTCGGGAAGGCACATCGATTTTCTCCCTATCAAAGCGTGCTTAAAACGCATTGAGCTCATCAGGGAGTGATGTATCATTGAGGTTCAAACGAAATTTGGTTTCTGCAGTCATACAAACAAGAAAAGAACCAAGGCACAACACAATTGACACAAACATCCATCATAGTGAATCTCCTCCTCACTGTGATGGAAGGCAAAGTCTTATCTCTCCCTTGCACTGACCATTCTTCTCCCGATGTCAGAGTCAAAGCCTCCGGCGGGCGATGGTAAATAAGTCCCGCGGCCATTCAGGCCGCGCCGAGCGATGCAAGTCCGCGCTCCGTGTCTTGATGTTGGAGCCCTCGGCGGGCGCTAGCAAGACCCACGGCCATTAAAGCCACGCCGGGCGATGTAAGGCCCCGCTCCAGGTCATTTTCAACCCCGCATCTCGGGCGGGAGAATTTGCCGCCGCGGGAGCTCCGAAAAGCGGTCTCCCACCAGGGACCCGCGAGCACCCCGTGTTACCGTCCACCGGCCTGCAGCTGGAGCCTCCGAATCTCCGGGGTCGGGCAGCAGCAGCAACGCCACCACAGCTCCTCCCGTTCCTAACTCGGCCAGCTCCACGATGGTGAGTAGTCTGCATGCTCCACGACTGGAGCCCCAGGTCCGGTTGGAGGCCGCTTCACGGTGCTAGGCCCCAACGACAACGGAGACCCAACAGAGGAAAGGTTGGGTCCTCCGCACAGGGAAAAGATTAAAAAAGTTTCCCCCACCCCCCACACATATCCAGCTAAAAAAAC
Source organism: Okamejei kenojei (assembly GCA_035221665.1). Classification (NCBI taxonomy): domain Eukaryota; kingdom Metazoa; phylum Chordata; class Chondrichthyes; order Rajiformes; family Rajidae; genus Okamejei; species Okamejei kenojei. The sequence goes on from CM069134.1 coordinate 31,947,921, forward strand.
CCACTAACTAACTACAGTCAAACGGGACAAATTTTTTTTTTAAGACAGACGGACTGCAGAGGCCGCTGCGACGAGAGTCGCGCCGCCCACCACCCACCTAACTACCAAGGTCGCATCTGGACTTCGTGTAGACCACTGTATCATCAGACATGAATGCCCGGTGTCTGGTCTTCAGAAGAGTGCGGATCTCACAGTTCATCCAAGGTTTCTGATTGGGAAACATTCGGAAGGTTTTGGTGGGGATGCAATCCTCCACACATTTCTTAATGAAGTCTGTAAAGACTGTGGTGTTTTCATTCAAGTCCATTGCCAAGTCCTTGAACATTGCCCAATCTACAGACTCCAAACAGTCCTGTAGTTGTTCCTCTGCCCCCGCCCCCCCGCCCCCCCCCCCCCCCCCGACCAGCTCTGTACTGTCCTCACCTCTGGGGGTTTGCTCTTTAATTGCTGCCTGTCGGCAGGGCGAAGCAGCACCGCGGTATGGTCGGATTTACCGAAGTGAGGGCGAGGGTTAGAGCGGTAGGCATTCTTGATGGTGGTGTAGCAGTGGCCGAGGGTGTTTGGTCCTCTGGTGCAGCAGGAGACATGTTGGTGGAAGTTGGGGAGTGATTTCTTTAGATTTGCCTTATTGAAGTCCCCAGCAATGGTGGTAAATGCCTCGGGGTAAGACGCCTGGTGTTTGTTGACCACGGCGTGCAGCTCCTCCAGTGCCAGATGGACGTCTGCCTGGGGTGGGATGTAGACCGTGGTCAGGATGATGGAGGTGAATTCCCTCGGAAGGTAGAAGGGACGGCATTTCACCGCCTGATGTTCGAGGTGTGGAGAGCAGGAGTGGGACAGGACTGCCACGTCTGAGCACCACGCAGAGTTGACCATGAGGCAGACGCCCCCTCCTCTCCCTTTCCCCGATGCCAGTGTACGGTCTATATGGTGGATGGAGAACCCTTCAGGCTGGACCGCTGAGTCTGGGGAGCTGGGGGTGAGCCATGTCTCTGTGAAACAGAACACAGAGCATTCCCTCAGCTCCTTTGATAAAGCAGCCTTGCCCTTAAGTCCTCCACTTAGTTTTCAAGGGACTGTACATTGGCCAGTGGGATAGTAGGGAGAGGGGGTCAAAGTCCCCTGCACTTCAGTCTGACCTGAAGTCCTGCCCACCGGCCATGTTTCCGGACACAATGGAGGCTTCCCCTTTGTTTCCAGGTACTGGGTTGACTGTACCTGCTGTTTCTGCGGACCAGCGCTGGAACGGGAATTCCCTCACAGACGGCAGCTCCAGCTCCGTAACGAACGGGGGTTCCCTCAGAGTCAGCAACTCCAGCTTCATTTTTTCTGGGATATCCAGCCCGTCGGCTCTGGAGGTCATCCCGGGGTTTCCAGGTGCCGTACCTGGGTTCCTCAGTCGGGTCGGGAGCTTCACAGCCAGCGTGGGAAAGTTTAAAGTCCGGGGCTCCCGCAGCTGCGGGAGATCGCAAAATTGCGAGCGCTTTCAGCTGCCCAAGCAGCCTGTCTCAAACGGCACCGATTACTGCCGTTTCCCTGATGCAGGTAAGTTGTTGAGAGTTGTAGATGAGCCTTTTATGTTCCGGAGCTCTGCAAAAGTCGCCGCAGGCAGGCGCCATCTTGATGCAGCAGCATCTATGGAGCGAAGAAGATAGGTAACGTTTCGGGCCGAAACCATTCTTCAGACGGGTTCCGAAATGTTACCAATCTCCTTTGTTCCATAGATGCTGCTGCACCCGCTGAGTTTCTCCAGCATTTTGTGTACCCTAGCTCAGAGCCTATTTGGAAGTTGCAGTGTTTAATGGCTGTAGGAAAGAAGCTGTCCCGAAACCTGTATGTTTCAGTTTTCAGGCTCTTCTAACTTCTTCAAGTGGAGAGGGCGTGAAGGAAATGAGCAGGGATTTGTTTTCCTTCTCAGTGAAAGGAAAGAAAGATGGAAAGATAGGGAGATCTCGATCTCTGGCAATTGAGTGCCGAACGTTCTCCATACCGCTGCCATCATCATACAGTCTAAACCCCCCTCAGACAGATGTCAAGCTAGCATTTGAGGAATTGAGTGCCACGATCAACAAGCACAAAACAGCGTACCACAAGACCTTCCACATCATAGCTGGGGAGCATATCTGTGGAATTCTCTGTCGTCTGTGGAATTCTCTGCTTCAGAAGGCGGTGGAGGCAGGTTCTCTGGATGCTTTCAAGAGAGCTAGATAGGGCTCTTAAAAATAGCAGAATTAGGGGATATTGGGAGAAGGCAAGAACGGGGTACTGATTGGGGATGATCAGCCATGATCACATTGAATGGCGGTGCTGGCTCGAAGGGCCAAATGGCCTACTCCTGCACCTATTGTCTATTGACCAAAAAATCTATAACTACGATCAACACATCACCTTAAACACCGGAGGACTGAAAACACTCATCCACTGCTAAACCATTATCAGGAATGGCAACAGCTCCATCCCTCACCCGCACTTCGTAAAGTTTTACCACCTGGCTGTGCTTCTTCATTCTGCATACAGGCCTAGACTGAAGGGCATCGCACTGGCTAAGGGGATTGCATAGCTCTGGTCATGAGAGGTAGAGGAACCCTTTCGGGACTACGTTGACTTGATGGACTAGGCTATGTTCAAGGATTCATTAGCAGACCTGAATGAATATGCCACAATCGTTACCAACTTCATAAAGAAATGTGTGAATGAATGTGGATCTATAAGGGAATTCCAGTTTTCCCTGGCCAAATCCCCTGGATAAACCAGGAAATTCTTAATCTGAAGGCCACAACTGTGGTGTTTAGGACTGGTGCTCCACAGTCATACAAGAAGTCCAGGTACAACCTCCTGAAGGGTATTGGTTGTCCAAGGAGTCAATTTCAGACACATTTGTTGGTCACAGATGGATGCTGAGCTTGCATGCTATCACTTCCTATAAGCTGAAATTGGGTAGCATAAGTGGCAACAATGCTTCACTTTCAGATAATCCCAATGATTTTTATGCATGCTTTGAAAGGAAGCACAATGACACTCTCACAGGAGCCTCCACAGCCACTGATGACCCTGTGATCTCTTTCTCTGAGGTCAATGTCAGAGCATCTGTCAAGATGGTAAACCATGCAAAGCATCAAGCCGAGTGTCAAAGATATGAGCAGACCAACTGGCTGCACTATTCAAGGATATCTGCAACCTTTTTTTCTGTGGCCTGAGGTTCCACCTGCATCAAAAGGGCATCAATTGCACCTTGCACAAAGAAGAACGATTTCTACAGATTTGAGAGTTAATGACCGAAGAATACAGCATACCTGCCAACTTGTGAGATTGAAAAATCGGAATCCTATTAGTCTGACGTCAGTGAGGGCGGGGCACGTGACGTCAGTAAGGGGCGGGGCAAGTGACGTCAGTAAGGGGCGGGGCACGTGACGTCAGTAAGGGGCGGGGTACGTGACGTCAGTGAGGGCGGGAAAGTGACCTCAGGGGGGTTACACAAAATGCTGGAGAAACTCAGCGGGTGCAGCAGCATCTAAGGAGCGAAGGAGATGGGCGACGTTTCGGGTCGAGACCCTTCTTCAGACTTTCTGCTGTACCCGCTGAGTTTCTCCAGCATTTTGTGTATCTCCTTCGCTCCTTAGATGCTGCTGCACCCGCTGAGTTTCTCCAGCATTTTGTGTAACCCTCGATTCTCCAGCATCTGCAGTTTCTTCGTTAACAAAGTGACCTCAGTGCTACATGCTGATATTTACAACATATATATGCTACGCTGATATTTACAACTGATATATATGCTCTATGCTGATATTTACAACTATATATATGCTGATATTTACAACTGATATATATGCTGATATTTACAACATATATATGCTGATATTTACAACTGATGTACATGCTGATATTTACATCTGATATATATGCTATATGCTGATATTTGCAACTGATATATATGCATATAGCGTTTATATATTTAAGCATTTTCAGGCATATATGTTATATAATATATCATATATGCCTGAAGAAGGGTTTCGGCCCGAGACGTCGCCTTTCTTCTTCGCTCCATAGATGCTGCTGCTCCCGCTGAGATTTTCCAGCATTTTTGTCTACCTTCGATTTTCCAGCATCTGCAGTTCCTTCTTAAAAAACTATATGCTCTATGGTGATATTTACAAACTGCACGGGAAAGCCCGAAATGACCAAACACACGCACACTGACTGGACACAAAAGACCACGTCGCTCTGGGATCTTTGCTGGACGCGGATCCCGAGCGCGAGTTGACGAAGCGTCGGCTGCAGGGCGGAAACTGGCAGGAGCTGGTTATGTAGCAACAAAATATCCTCTAGCAAAGGATCTCTGGTAGCAACTGAACACACGGGGAAAACGAATATATATATATAGTGCTTGTTTCCCGTTCTGATACTCACTTGCAGTCACCATGATTGTGCAAATAAGCACCTTGTCCGCAGCACAGATCCTGGTCTGCAGTCTGTGGGCGCGATTAAAGCGTCACTTCCCGAAGCACAGGGCAGGACAACGCAGGACAACACAGGACAACACGGGATCGGGTTGCCCGACTTGCAACGCTGCAGCTCTCCGCGTCGCCACTGTTGCAACATTAGTTCCAGGCAACGAAACCACAGATTGTTGCACTGGCTGTTGTGTTGACGAAGAAACTGCAGATGCTGGAGAATCGAGGGTTACACAAAAGGCTGGAGAAACTCAGCGGGTGCAGCAGCATCTAAGGAGCGAAGGAGATAGGCGACGTTTCGGGTCGAGACCCTTCTTCAGACTGGTCAGGGATCAGTCTGTATCTCTCTTTTCCCTGATTCCCTGACCAGTCTGAAGAAGGGTCTCGACCCGAAACGTCGCCTATCTCCTTCGCTCCTTAGATGCTGCTGCACCCGCTGAGTTTCTCCAGCTTTTTGTGTAACCCTCGATTCTCCAGCATCTGCAGTTTCTTCGTTAACAAAGTGACCTCAGTGCGGGGGGGGGGGGGGGGAAATGACGCCGAACGCCACCGTGGCGGGGCGGGGTCATGCGGCTGCGTGCTGACGTACACCCGTGCGTGTCCCCATAGGCGACGCAGGCGCGGTGCGCTCTCTCGCTGTCTCCTCGCCGCCGCCGCCGCCATGGGTCGCATGCACGCTTCCATCCCAATTCCGAATTCCAATTTTTTTCGGAATATTGAGGAAAAAAATCGGAATTCGGAATTGGGATGGAAAAATCGGAAGAATTCCGCCCAAATCGGAATAGTTGGCAGGTATGATACAGTTAAAAATCAGAATAGGTCTTTATGTAATAAAGTTTAAAAAAATACTTCTTTACACAGAAGGTAGTTGGAAAGCTTTAATACTTCAATAGTGGTCCATTGATGGTGGGATAAGTGTTAATTTTAAATCTGGCACTGACTGATTTATGTTCACCTAAATATTAAAGGATATGAATCTAAAACAACAACGTGGTTAGCTTGATCTTATCAAATAAAGAGCTGTAAAGGGCTAAATAGCTCACTCTTGTTCTCATATTCCTATTATTAGAAGAATAGGGATCCTTGGTCACTTTCTTCATGTGTCCAATTAATTGAGATCAAGGTGTATTATCCTCAGTTTTAAATTCTTCAAAAGCCAAATTAAAATTAGGAAATGAACATTTGCTTTTATGTAAACCATTTTCTTTGGGCCAATGTTTTAATTTAAAAACAGGTGTTACCCCATTTATTTTCAAGTGCTTAACACCACTGCTAAAATATGCGTATAAGGAGTTCAAAAAAATCACATGTATCTTTTGTTACCTTCTAGTTTCCATCTCTCCTTATTTGAAGAAATAAGGAGAGATGAAAGGTTAATTTAAAAATATGCATTTTCTTTATTTTGAATTTTGCTATACAAATGAATTAATTGTTATTCTAATGAACACTGTATCTGTATGCAATTATTCTATTTATGTATTTATTTGTCTATATCTGAAAAAAAAAACAGTGATTAATTATATATCCAAAATGTTTGGTGTATTATTACCAGCCTCATGATTGTAAAATTAGACTGAAGTAAGTGGTAGTTCATCACTGATGTATAAAGTGGTCTGTAATATATAGAGCATTTAACAAGACACCTGGAATAATATCAACAAGGCATCCCAACAAGGAATACAAATTGCAATATGAAACATCACCCGTTTAGTTTAGGAATACAAAAAAAAATTGTGAAGAAAACCCTCCCATCAAAGTAGTAAACACAAGGACCCAATGGAAAATGCTGGTAAAAAATAAAATGCTAGAAATGAGAAATATTACAAATCTAAAATAGCAGAATAGTCAGCAGACTGCTTTCTCCATCCTGTCGCTGAAGCATTTGTTTTCCATATTATAATACTGAGAGCGCTGCTTTGTTGGACGTGCATTCTTTCAGATAAAACTAGAAACCAAGGCTCCATCTGCTCTTTCAGATGCATGAAAAAGATTCAATATGTAATGGAGAAGTAGAGCTGAGTAAAATTGATTATTTACTAAAAACAAATTAATTCGTAATTTTAAAATTGTTATACGTTGCAGGTTAATACATGCAAATTGTCTGCCACATTTGATACATTACAGCAGTGAGTACATAATTGCTGGTGAAGGACCTTACGATGTTGTGAAAGTTGCTATGTAAATCTAAATCTCACTTCTGTGGATAGGTAGAACGTGTACTTCTTCCTTATCCGGACAACCCTTCAAAAAACGTGTATAGGAGGGTTGGGTGAAGTGGGGAATGTGTGATTTTTTCAAAAATAATAAACAATGACTTATTAATTTAGTTATGCCAAATAGAAATATTCTGCCCACACACAAACATTTGTCATTATTATTCAATGGCAGATGTTAATAGTAATGATTCATCCCAACATTGCCTATTTTTGGTTTAGTTTTATTATTATCATGTGTCATGATACATTGTCATGTGTCACATACAATGAAAAGACTTTGTTTGCTTGTTATCTAATCAGTCAGACAATACTATACTTTACAATCCACCCGAACACAAAGGGGAAGATATAGAGTGCAGAATATAGTTTATCACCATCGTAGCATAACAGTTCCAGTGAAACAATCCAATGTCCAAAATTAGGTAGGTTTTAAAATCGTGACTGTACCCTAGGTTATGGGAGGACCATTCAGAAGTCTGTTAGAAGAGAAGAAGTAGCTGTGCCTGAGCTTGGTGGTACATGCTGTCAAGCATTTGTGTCTTCTGCCCAATGGGTGTGGGGAGAAGAAAGAATGACTAGGGTGGGAAAGGTCCTTGGAATGTTCTTATTCAACCATTTTGTTGTGTTAACATCTGCCATATCTGAGCATATGATTAGTGATGGGGTTAGGCAGAAAAACTGTATTGGGGAACTCAGTTGCACAAACACTGCTTTCTGTAATTCACTGTAGTTATCTTCATAGCTATTATCTCAGAATCCAACACAGTTTACTGCATATCTGGCATTGTATTCAATCCTAAACTGAACATTAAATCACATTTAATGACCATTACAATCTGTCCTATTACTGTCAATAGGTAATATTACCTATCATTGTCTTAGCCCATCTGTTATTGAACTTTTATATCACTTTGGAACCTCTATAGTTGGCCTCTTAGCTGGCTATCCATTCTTTGTGAACTTCGTTTCACCCAAGTTTACTGCCATTTTCTATCCTAAAGTTATTATTTCCGAATGGTGCTGACCTATAAGCCTCAATATCTCAATTTAAAATACTAATCCTTGTCCTCCAAAGATGCTCTATGCAGGATTCCAGCATCTAAAGGTCCTTGTGTCTACTAATCCCTATCCTCACTCCCTAATCCATTAATGTTTAAAGGTAGATAAAACTTTTCATTACCTTTCAAAATGCTTGGAAATGATAAAATATTGTTAATGTTTAGAGAGATATAGCCTAGAAACAAGCCCTTCAGCCCACCTATCCCATACCAACCATCCATCTCCCATTCACACTAGTTCTATATCATCCCACTATTGCATCCAGTCCCTCCACAGCATGGGCAATTTACAGAGGCTAATTAATCTACAAAACTGTACGGTTTGGATACATACATAAGAAACTGGAATACATCTCTTCTAATTCTGAAAGCATTGCAGGTATTGTTTTCTACTGTATATATGATTCATATTTTTTTCAAAGTTTATCAAGTGAGATTTTTATGTTATGCTGACAATGTTTTAGGGTCAGAGATAAAATATGACTGGTCAGGTGTGTGACCGCACACGGAACCATTTTTTTCATAACTCAGTTTTATCTTACAAACTGAATTTTAAAAAGCTAGAATGTTCATATCGTTAGCAGACATGCATTATAGTTCTGTAGGTAGGAAAATAGCAATGAATAAGATTAATCTCTTACAATAATTTTTTTAATGTATTACTTTATGTGATGGCATCTGATCACACTTTCCACAGAATGCCCTATAAGGCATTAAAAATTCCACAATTACACTCAAGGTATCTTTATTCCGCCAACTGGCTTCTGTGAATGACCTAATTTATTTTGCCACCAGTGACAGCCATGGAACACCATCAGCCGCAAGGTTGCCTCTATATCACCCTCTATCCATCATTGTTCACGGGACAGAATTCAGGAAATGCCAATCAAACCAACAAGGACAAAAATCCACACAATGGGACTACAGTGGATCAAGATAGTTTAACATAATCTTTTCATTCACAGTCTATTCATTTGATTGCAATGCCCATGAATAAAACACATTCAGATCTCAAACTCTTTAGTTCCCTTCTTAATCCTCAATGCTTCTACGCCTTCCTCTGAGCCTCTGAGGCACCCAAAAAGATTTATCTCTTTCATGGATTATTTGGTCATCCCTCCTCAACTCTTTTTCGTTACCATGCATCACATTCAGTCTGATTGTATGCCAATAAAACACATAGGTTATTTTCCATGACCAATTAAATGTTTTACATATGTACATTATTCTGTTGCATGAGCCCAAGAAATTAGGTCGATAAAGTTCATCAGACAGTGTAAGCCATTGGCATTTCTGCAAGTTCAGCACTAAATTATATCCCCTGCAGTATCTTCAATATAATTTATGGGTTTATAACCTTCAGTAATTGTATCTTATGTTCGAAGATGCACCACAGTAATAAGCTGTATTTCTATCAGTATGACACTACCCTGATTGCATGTCAGTAATTTATTTTATCTGGTTATTGTTTACTGTCCACATCAGGGAAGGCATATTCAATCCATTATGTTATATAACGAAGGGACATAAGAAATAGAGGACATGCTTCAGTGAATGTGAGTTACAGTAGTTCTTTCATGAGAAAGAAAGAGCCATAATTCTCAGTACAAGCTTTATGAATTATGATATTTTGCATGAATGAACAATGCAATGTTCACAGTCAGTAATAGGATGTTCTGGATCTTAGAAGCCGTTTTTGTATAAAATATTTTCTTATAAGAAACAACATAAGTGGAGAAAGATGGGTTAGATCACTATTTTATCTTTGCACATTTCTATATTTGATAGCAATGAACATTAAATATATTTATAAAGTACCCTAACTATATCCTATAACTTGATGGAATTATTTATTTAATATGCTTTCAAAAATGCACTCAACATTCTAGGACCTGGGAAAAGATGGAGATAACAATCTTCCTCCTTATGAAGGTAAAGGTTTGGAAGCTCTAAATGACATTATTCATCGATAAAGAACTACAGATGCTGGAATATTGAGCAATACATTATGTATTTATAAGAGTCTAAAGACGTCCCAACCCAAAATCTTGCCTATCCACTCCCTTCACAAATGCTGCCTGACCCACTAAGTTATTCCAGCGCTTTTTGTTATTCATTGATAGATGAGCTGGTTAATGAACAGGGTTTTCTATGCTGTTAACTTGTCAGTTAAATTTTAAAAAAAGCTTTTGAAATAATCTTGTTTATAACTGAGTCTGGTCACCATGAATATTAATGCTCATCATCATTAATGCTGATTGACAGTGGAATGCCCATTTCCCCATTTACAATTGCCCATTTAACATATGCTTATCATTTTAAGTAACATGCTCCAGTAATGATTATTCTTCAACTGCTTGCTCACTGCACTTATGTATGTTCACTAATTATTTGGTTGTGTATGCAGCTAATTGCAGTGATTGTTTATTAGCATTAAAATCTGATTTCAAAACATGAAACCAGGGAAACGATACAAGGGAGAAAAGTATCGAATGACAAGAAGTCCCCAAATGCTTATGATCATAAAATGTCCAGGACAAAATGTGGTAAATAGGTGCAATCATTCCAAAATAAGTTTAATCTATGTGCATAAGAAAACATATTAAAGAGTACCTACATAGGAATGGCTGAACAGTTACAAAATGCAACTAGGAGGGCAATTATCACAAGAAGAGGATAATGTAAGGATAACGCAGGTGGTGCACATGGTCCAGAATAAAATCAAATCAAAAACTCAATGCTGAAGGTGGAGTGGTGGTAATTTCAACAGATAGAATCTGGGGAGAGTTGACAAGAATGAAGGGAGAATTTTTTTTTTTTAAGTGATTAATGTAGGATTAGTCTAAATGGGTACTTGATGGCCGGTGTAGATTTGATGGGCCAAATTACCCGTTTCCATGCTTATCTTTCTATGACTATATTCTGCCTGCAATATTTAAAAGTGCCACCTCTTGACTTTGCCATTGAATGCATGGCAGTCTGCGAAGTATAAATTGAAATGACATGATTCCAGCTCCAGTACTTTTGTATGATTCAAGGGAGCTAAATAGTTTATTATTATATGGTTCCGGTGATCAATTTGTAGACAGCAATTTCCAAATGTGGACTAAGTGATTGCACTCCACTTTTATAATGGCTCACTTAAGTACTCTTGAGAGAAATAAGTTACGGAAGTGAGAAACTCTTCCCCAGCAATGAGTGAACGAAACTTGCAACAAGGAAGATGTGGCCAACTGGAGACAAGCTGTCCCAGAGGGGAAGTTGGAATGATTGCCCTGACTTCAAGAGTTTTTTGTCAAGTGTGTGTGTGATAATTGCTCATTTCTATGCTTCCCCCCTGTCTAGTTTCAGTAAAAACACTGAATCAAGCATTTGAAACAACTACATTTTATTTTACCAAAAGCACGTTACAGTTCAACTACTGTACCTATCCCACCGCAGGTTCGATACCCCTGTCAGCCTGTTCAAGCCTTCTAGGCCTCGCTCAGAGACACTCCAGAAGTTCACGCAGTCCCAAGCGTTCTCCCAGAAGATCGACCTTGGGGCTCATGATCGCGGACTTTGATATGTCCCGGGACCTCGAGGGGCTGAACCACACGGGGGTGGTCTCTTAATATCCCAATTACAGATATCGACTAACCCCATAAATAACAGGCATTCCCCTAACCCAATGATACAACAGCTCAATACATTGTATTCAAAACGGACTTCGAGAGGAAGCCCACAGAAATATTTACCTGATTTACAGAAAACCCAGACAAGGCTCAACAACTCATCCAATCAACACCTGGCAGTCAAAATCTGCAACATTGTTTAAGGGACAGAAGTTTCGGGGTAACATGAGGGGGAACTTCTTTACTCAGAGGGTGGTGGCTGTGTGGAATGAGCTTCCAGCAGAAGTGGTGGAGGCAGGATCGATTTTAACATTTAAGAGTAAAGTGGATAGGTATATGGACGTGAAGGGAATGGAGGGGTATGGTCTGAGTGCAGGTAGATGGGACTAGGGGAAAACAAATGGTCGGCACGGACTGGAAGGGCCGAGAGGGCCTGTTTCCGTGCTGTAATTGTTATATGGTTATATATTTACAATTATTTACAAGGGGTATGTCTGGTTTGCAGCCATCCAATCCATTCTATGCATTTTGCACCAAATTGACAGGGTTTGCAGATATTCCCATTCTTTGCTTACAATTTGTATCTAAGCTGCAGACACACTGGCACCTCTCTGCAGCTTGTCCCAGTCCTGCAGAGAGAAACTCCAATTTGACCAAATCTCCCAGCAACCCTGAAGCTTTACCCCATTGTGAAGTCCTAGCTGCTCCAATTTAGCCAGGATTAACATGTGTGATCCGCAATGAAGTCAAAGAGTATCAACGAAGAAGACCTGCTTAAAAAACCTCCTGGAGCCATATCTATCAGCGAGGAATTTAATTGTTCGTACTGGAGCCCAGTCATTCTCACCGCAGGAGTTCCTCAGGGTAGTGTCTAAATCCTTGCCATTTTCAGCTACTTTAAAAATAACCCCTGCCAGCATAGAAGTGGGAATATTTGCTGATAATTATGTGGAGTTAATTTCCATTTGCAGTTCCTCGGAAAATGAACTATCACATGAAGCAAGATCTGGCATTCAGACAGACTGGCAATTGATAAATTATATTCAATTATCATTTCCAACAAGAGAGAATGTAGGTGCTGGTTTATACTCAAGTCTGAAGAATTATCCCACTGAGTTACTCCAGCACTCTGGGTCTATCTCCAACAAGACTGAGTCTAATCATCTGTCTTTGACATTTAACAGAAATGCTGTTTCTGGGTCCCTCACGATCAACATCTTGTTACTATAGCTGAGAAGTTAATGTGGGCAAGCTACTTTGACCACAAGAGCAAGTGAGAAGCTGGATATTCTGCAGAGAGACTGATCACCAGACTTCCAACTACACTGTGCACAACCCACCAGAAAATCCTCGATACATCCAGAATGATATGGAAGCTAAAGGAAAGGGTTAACTTGATCACTTTCCACAGAGAGTAAGGATAGATCTAGCAATGGATGGTATACAGACCTCCCAACTATCCCGCTTTTGGCGGGATATTCCCGCTTTTTAGGTTCCCTTCCCGCCATCCCGATTTGTACCCTAATTATCCCGCTAAATTCTTCCTCCCGTGGTGAACGCCGGCGCCATGTGTCCCCGGTTTGCCGGCCCGCGCGATCAGCGGCACTTTGCCGGGCCCTAGTGGCCGCGCGTGCGCAGTGGGTGAGGGTTGCCGGGCCCTAGTGGCCGCGCGTGCGCAGTGGGGGAGGGTTGCCGGGCCCCAGTGGCCGCGCGTGCGCAGTGGGGGAGGGTTGCCGGGCCCCAGTGGCCGCGCGTGCGCAGTGGGTGAGGGTTGCCGGGCCCCAGTGGACGCGCGTGCGCAGTGGGGTAGGGTTGCCGGGCCCCAGTGGCCGCGCGTGCGCAGTGGGGGAGGGTTGCCGGGCCTGGCGCCATTTCGAGCCACGCCACGCCCGGCCCAGAGCCCGGGCGGCGCTGGCCCGCGCGATCAGCGGCACTTTCTTGCCGCCAGCCGGCCGCTCGCGGCAGCCCCATCACCGGGCCTCCCCCCCCCACCCCCACCCAGTGCGCAGGCGCAGACCCGCCGGCAACCTGGCCAAGTGCGCATGTGCCGCACCCGCCCGCCGGCAGCCCGCTGATCTGCACTAGTGCGCAGGCGCATAGCCGCCGGCAACAACCCCAAGTGAGAGAAATTAAGGTGAGTCTAGTGCCAAGTTTATCAAAGTTTAACAAAGAATTATAAATGTTTCAGCATACATGTACCTTTTTCACATTTTGGCATTTAAAATACTTCTTCACAATTTAGAATTTGTGACATGGGACCCCGAATAGGGCGCCGCGACATATTATGAATTTTCATTTAAAAATATGAATTTTGAGGGGAAATATTATGAATTTTGACAATCAAATGTTGGGAGGTCTGTGTATAGGATACACGTAAGTCTGCATCACTTACCAGAGGCCACTTTTGACATTAGTAAGTTTATGTTGTTGTTTTTACAAACGTTTGATTCTTAATTATTGTAGCTGATCATTATGCATCTGTCAATATTTTGCCTGGGTAACAATAGAGTAGTCAATATTCTTCTTGGGCAACATAGGAATCTGCCAAATCTTTAGGACAAAAAGCTGATGTTTACATATATGATAATGGTAACAAGGGGACTACTACTGAATTTCGGTTCTGTTACTGAATGTTAATGAATTCAGAAAATTACATACCCCCTTCCGCATTCTTGATGGTGATGGCAATGGGAAGTCAAAGAAAAGGGAAGCTAAATGAAACAGCAAAATATTTCAAAAATTGGCATTTAAAATTTAAAAAAATGAAATAGAGTAAAACATTTCAATAATGTAGCAACTAATTGTTGGGAAATTCTAATGTTCTGTCATTTAGCTTGCTCATTAGTGATCTAATGATCTTGAGTGCAAGAGGGATGTGCAGTCGGAGCCACCAGTGATTGTTTAGAGTTCGAACTAGAGTCTGGCGTGCTTGTATATTACCTGCAGAGTATAAACTCACCTGGTTCATTGGTACATTTATTGTACTGCCTCGTGACATGTGAATAAAGTAATTAGAATGTGTTTAGGCATCCAGAAAATCTGCTGGTCCGGCAAAACCAAATTCCCCCAGAGGGCCAGATTATCAGTGTTTTACTGCATTGCGGATATTGCAAATCTGAAATAAAAATAGAAAATACTGTAAACACTCAGAAGGTCAGGCAGTATCTGTCGGTACAATGTTCCCAGTATTTCCAGAATGTTCTGTTTTTATTTTAGGCTTTCAAAATGTTTGCTTGTTTGTGCAATTTTCCAGCCCAGTAGAGAAGAGAGAGAAAGAGAGAGAAGGAGAGAGAAGGTGAGAGAAGGAGAGAGAAGGAGAGAGAAGGAGAGAGGAGAGAGAAGGGGAGAGGAGAAAGAAAGAGAGAGAAGGAGAGAGGAGAGAGGAGAGAGAGGGAGAGAGAGGGAGAGGGAGAGAGAGAGAGAGAGAGAGAGAGAGAGAGAGAGAGAGAGAGAGAGAGAGAGAGAGAGAGAGATAAAAAAATAATTACTGTCATTATCTGGATGACTAAGAGTCTGAAATCAAGGTTAACACATGAGTCTGTGCAACTAATCTTCATGAGACATTTTGGCTCATACCCAAGCACGGCATTAGGGAATAAGGACTTCCTTGACAGGTTTTGCAACACAAACCACAATCTGAGCTCATAAACTAGCATCGACACCACAGTTCCTGATAAAAATTATGAGGGTGCAACAATACAACACCTCCAATCTCTATCTAAGTGTTTATGAGTAAGATTTTGTATTGAGTGTTCACTGATAATACAAAGACAGATAAGAAAGTAAAATATGGGAATAAAGGCAAGGGGATAAAGACAGATTAACTGATTAGAAGAAAAATATAGCAGATGGAGGTTAATGTGGAGAAATGTAATGTGGAGAAATCTAATATAAATATTAGAAATGCAAAGAGATACCAAATCCTTATTATTTCATGACACATTATCCCTGGATCTGAGTACTGGTAAAATTGGATCAATTGACTAAACTGTTGGTAATGCTCAGGGAAGGGGACGTTGGAACACATCCTGAGCTGCTGCCCAAAGGCTCTTGGGCAGGGCCAGAACACCTGGCGTCACGACCAGGTTCTTAAATCCATTGCGGAAGCCATCAGCATGGGAATCAGCAGCTGCAGACGAGCACGGCCCACCACCCAGATGATCACCTTCGTGAAGGCCGGAGTGCAGCTGCCAAGAACCACAGCAGCCAGGAAACTGACAGCAATCCTGGCGTCTGCGCAGGACTGGCAGCTTTCTGTAGACCTGGTGAAACAGCTGAAGTTCCGATGGCACATTGCCACGACCACCCTGAGGCCAGGCATCCTCATGGTCTCAGAGGCGACTAAAAACATCAGCTTGTTAGAACTGACGGTGCCGTGGGAGGACCGTCTGGTGGAGGCCCACGAGAGGAAGATGACCAAGTATGAAGAGCTGGTCATAGACTACCGTAAGCAGGGCTGGAAGGCAAGGTGTATGCCCATCGAGGTTGGCTGCAGAGGTTTTGCAGGGCAATCGCGCTACAAAGCCTTGAGTGCACTGGGCATCAACGTAATGGAGAGGAGAAGAGCCATCAAGAACACCACAGAGGCAGCGGAGAAAGCCTCGAGATGGCTCTGGATCAGGCGAGGAGGTCCATGGGGAGGAGCGAATGGCACGTGAACACAAGTCGTGGTCTGATCAACCACGGCTGGGTCGCCTGGGTGAGGATGTCTGATGTTGAAAGACCCGAAATACCCAATGACACCAGGTTACATCACTGATAATGTGTTCAGGAGCATCACTAGATGTTTTTTTTTTAATCAATCAGACCCTTTGCTATGTCACTCAAAATTGAGCTTAGGTTCATCCTGTTTCCATTGATTATCCTTGAGATGTTTCTACAACTTGATTGGAGTCTACCAGTGGTAAATTAAATTGATTGGACATGATTTGGAAAGGCACACACCTGTCTATATAAGGTCCCACAGTTCACAGTGCATGTCAGAGCAAAAACCAAGCCATGAAAACAAGGGAATTGTCTGTAGACCTCCGAGACAGGATTGTGTCGAGGCACAGATCTGGGGAAGGGTATAAAACAATTTCTGCAGCATTGCAGGTCCCGAAGAGCACAGTGGCCTCCGTCATTCTTAAATGGAAGAAATTTGGAACCACTTCATAGAGCTGGCCTCCCGGTCAAACTGAGCAATTGGGGGAGAAGGGCCTTGGTCAGGGAGGTGACCAAGAAGCCGATGGTCACTCTGACAGAGCTCCAGAGATCCTCTGAGGAGATGGGAGAACCTTCCAGAAGGGCAACTATACTGCAGCACTCCACCAATCAGGCCATTATGGTAGAGTGGCCAGACGGAAGCCACTCCTCAGTAAAAGGCACATGACAGCCTGCTTGGAGTTTGCCAAAAGGCATGAAAAACAAGATTATCTGGTCTGATGAAACCAAGATTGAACTCTTTGGCCTGAATGCCAAGCGTCACATCTGGTGGAAACCAGGTACCGTTCATCACCTGGCCAATACCATACCCAAGGTGAAGCATGGTGATGGCAGGCAGCATGTTTTTCAGCAGCAGGAACTGGGAGACAAGTCAGGATCGAGGGAAAGATGAACGGAGCAAAGTACAGAGAGATCCTTGATGAAAACCTGCTCCAGAACACCTTCCAACAGCCAAGACAACGCAGAAGTGACTTTGTGACAAGTCTGTGGATGTCCTTGAGTTGAACCCATCGAACATCTCCAGAGGGACCTGAAAATAGCTGTGCATCGATGCTCCCCATCCAACCTGACAGAGCTTGAGAGGATCTGCAGAAAAGAATGGGAGAAATTACTCAAGAAGACTTGAGGCTGTAATCGCTGCCAAAGGTGCCTCAACAAAGTACTGAGTAAAGGGACTGAATGCTTATGTAAATGTGATATTTCAGTTATTTATTTTTAATTACTTTGCAAACATTTCTAAACAACTGTTTTTTTATTATGGGGTATTGTGTGTAGATTGATGATTAACAAAAATGAATTGAATCAATTTTAGAATAAGGCTGTAACGTAACAAAGTGTGGAAAAAGTGAAGGGGTCTGAATACTTTCTGAATGCACTCTATGAAGGCAAAGAGAATGTTAATTTTTATTACAAGGGGCTGGCAAAAGGGATGTATACAAGAGTAATGAAATCTCACTCTCGCCATACAGGGTTTTGATGAGACCACACCTGTAGTTCTATTTTATTTTATTTAAGCCTCCATGGTCTTATAGCCTGAGATACACGGTTTCATAGCTTTCTGATGACGTTGCACTCTTACATTCCTTTACAAACCAAAGTCCTCAATTCCTTTCACCTGAGTTATTTGTACATTACTTCCTTTGCTTCGACCCTTCATTAGTAACAAATCCTTTTTGTGACTAGTTGTAACTGTCTCCCAACTTACTGCCACATCATTACTATTAATCCGTATTTCTGTTGGATAAAGTGTTAAATCCTCTCAGATGGAAATAAAAGATAAATGGAGATATGGCACAAGAGCAGAGAAGTTCTCTTGGAATTCTGGCCAATATTTATCTCTGAACCATCATCATTAATATATTAGTAGATCGGGAGCTCGTTGCTCTTTGTGAAGGCTTGCTGTCTATGAACTTGCTGCTTCATTTTCCACATTACATAAGTGACTATACTTCATAGAGTAGTTCTTGTCATTAAATTGCTTTGAGACAGTCTGAGGTCATGAGATTGTGAGGTTTCGGGTTGGGACCCTTCTTCAGACACTACAAGGATACTGTTGTTGTTCACCCAAATCTGCCCCCACCATTCTATAGCTGACCTGCCTCATCTCCTCTTCTGTGTTAGTTCCCCATAGCCCTCAATTCCCTTGTCTTTCAAAACTTTACCTACTTTCTCTTTAAGTACCTGCAATAAGCAAGCCTCCATAACCCTTTGGGATGGAGAATTCAAGAGATTAACCATTCTCTGCAAGATGTTCCTTCGCATGTCAGTTTTAAATGACCACCTCCTTAACCTTGTAACTATATCCCTCATTTGTGTTTCTCCCAATTGTGGAAAAACCTTATGTTTCTATTTACTTTTTATCTTCAATTTGAAACCTGTTTTGCAAAGCTGGCCTAATCCTGCAGAGTGAGTTCATGTGGCTGTTTGACAAACCGTGGATTCTATTTTAACATTACATTCTCAGTAAAACAGTGGCACACTGGGAATAATTCATTCTTTATTCAATCTCCATCTGTGTGCACTGCAGCTGCTGGGCTAAATAACAAATCCCATTTTAAAATGACATCATGAAAATGTAACAATGAAGAAACACTGACTGGAATTTGTGAAACCTCTTTCAACTTCTATATTTTCTGTAACAATCAAGAGGATTCCACCAAATGTTTTCTTATGCTTTCACATTTGATGTAGCAGCTAAATAGTTCATGTTGAAATGTTTTAATTAATAGTTAAAAATCCTTTACAGGTAATTCAGCGGGTGAAGCAGCATCTCTGAAGAGAAAGAATGGGCGACGTTTCGGGTCGAGCCTGTCGCCCATTCCTTCTCTCCAGAGATGCTGCCTCACCTGCTGAGTTACCCCAGCATTGTCTCTTACCTTCGATTTAAACCAGCATCTGCCGTTCTTTCTTACTCCTTTTCAGGTAAAATCCTTTTCAGATAGTTTTCAGGTAAAACTATCTAAGGTAAGACGGATAATTATTGGACAGAATATCAGAGAAAACTTGCTTCTTTTTTTTCATGGTTTTGTTATGTCTTCACATTTCTCTCACCTTGAGTAATCTAAAAAAATAACAGCTTTCTTCATCAACATTTTTGCATCAAAATTTAGTTTGAGGAATTACACCAGTCTAGATTTTAGTCTAGCTGTAACATTCACATCCAAGTCAGAAGATAACAGGCATATCTATAATCAAGGCGACCACTTCCTTACAATTTATTTTAATTTAGTTTAGAGATACAGCATGGAAATAGGCCCTTCGGATTACCTAGTGAACAATTACCCATTCACTAATTATATCCTACATATTAGGGACAATTTACAGAAGCTAATTAACCTAAAAACCTGGACGTCTTTGGAATGTGGGAGGAAATTTGTGAAATTCTCTGCCTCAGAAGGCAGTGGAGGGCGATTCACTTGATGCATTCAAAACAGAGTTAGATAGAGCTCTTAGGGCTAGCGGAATCAAGGGATATGGGGAGAAAGCAGGAATGGGGTACTGACTGTGGATGATCAGCCATGATCACATTGAATGGTGGTGCTGGCTCGAAGGGCCGAATGGCCTACTCCTGCACCTATTTTCTACGTATCTATGAAACCAGAGCACCTGGAGAAAAGCACGGGGTCACAGGTAGAACATACAAACTCCATACAGATAGCACCCATAGTCAGGTTGAAACCCGGGTGTCTGGCACGGTAAGGCAGCAACTCTACTGATGTGCCACTGTGCCACCCTCTTTCAACAATATTGAAAGAATGCACCAATATCTATCTGCCCTCTCAGATGGGCATAATGGTCTTCCAACTTTCTGGAAGACAAGTGAGTTTTTCTTAGCATTCTGTCCAATAATTATCCCTTAACCAATATAATTGAAAGTTATAACGGAATACATACAGTGGCTTGCAAAAGTATTCATACCCCTTGAACATTTCCACATTTTGTCACATTACAATCACAAACGTAAATGTATTTTATTGGGATTTTATGTGATAGACCAACACAAAGTGGTGCATAATTGTGAAGTGGAAGGAAATTTATATATGGTTTCCAAATTGTATTACAAATAAAAACCTAAAAAGTGTGGCGTGCAAAAGTATTCAGCCCCCCTGAGTCAATACTTTGTAGAACCACCTTTCGCTGCAATTACAGTTGCAAGTCTTTTGGGGTATGTCTCTACCAGCTTTGCACATCTAGAGACTGAAATTTTTGCCCATTCTTCTTTGCAAAATAGCTCAAGCTCAGTCAGATTGGATGGAGAGCGTCTGTGAACAGCAATTTTCAAGTCTTGCCAGAGATTCTCAATTGGATTTAGGTCTGGACTTTGACTGGGCCATTCTAATACATGAATATGCTTTGATCTAAACCATTCCATTGTAGCTCTGGCTGTATGTTTAGGGTCGTTGTCCTGCTGGAAGGTGAACCTCCGCCCCAGTCTCAAGTCTTTTGCAGACTCTAACAGGTTTTCTTGCAAGATTGCCCTGTATTTGGCTCCATCCATCTTCCCATCAACTCTGACCAGCTTCCCTGTCCCTGCTGAAGAAAAGCATCCGCACAGCATGATGCTGCCACCACCATGTTTCACAGTGGGGATGGTGTGTTCAGGGTGATGTGCAGTGTTAGTTTTCCGCCACACATAGTGTTTTGCATTTAGGCCAAAAACTTCAATTTTGGTCTCATCAGACCAGAGCACCTTCCTCCACATGTTTTCTGTGTCCCCCACATGGCTTGTAGCAAACTGCAAACGGGACTTCTTATGGCTTTGTTTCAACAATGGCTTTCTTCTTGCCACTCTTCCATAAAGGCCCAATTTGTGGAGTGCACGACTAATAGTTGTCCTGTGGACAGATTCTCCCACCTAAGCTGTGGATCTCTGCAGCTCCTTCAGAGTTACCATGGACCTCGTGGCTGCTTCTCTGATCAATGCTCTCCTTGCAACGGCCTGTCAGTTTAGGTGGACGGCCATGTCTTGGTAGGTTTGCAGTTGTGCCATACTCTTTCCATTTTCGGATGATGGATTGAACAGTGCTCCGTGAGATGGTCAAAGCTTGGGATATTTTTTTATAACCTAAGCCTGCTTTAAACTTCTCCACAACTTTATCCCTGACCTGTCTGGTGTGTTCCTTGGGCTTCATGATGCTGTTTGTTCACTAATGTTCTCTAACAAACCTCTGAGGCCTTCACAGAACAGCTGCATTTATACTGAGATTATATTACACACAAGTGGACTCTATTTACTAATTAGGTGACTTCTGAAGGCAATTGGTTGCACTGGATTTTATTTAGGAGTATCAGAGGGGGCTGAATACTTTTGCACGCCACACTTTACAGTTTTTTATTTGTAAAAAAAATTGAAAACCATGTATCATTTTCCTTCCACTTCACAATTATGTGCCACTTTGTGTTGGTCTATCACATAAAATCCCAATAAAATACAGCTTTTACTGTACATATATGCATGGTGTGGTTGTATAAGTGACAAAAGGGTGTAGAAAGCCAACCATTCCGTTCAAGCGGGTAAATGAAAGTTTTTGCAAGCCAAATACGTTCCACTTGCTCAGTTGGCCACAGCGCGGCTTGTAGGCATGGTGAATAAACCGGTTAGACTGTCAGCCTGCAAAAATCTAGATTGTACATGAATGTGACAAAATAATGACAAAATAATGGATTATGATGTCAACCCCTCACAAAAGAACTTTAAAGAATGCAAGGAAATGGGAAAATGCAAAAAGCTAGCCAGTTAATATTCTCAACAAGATGTTCAGTAAAGGAGAAAATAGAAGTGGAGCAGAAGTACTAATTAAGGTATTACAGGAAGGATGTGGAGTCTTTGGATGCAGAAAAGGTTTACCAGAATGCTGCGTGGATCAGAGGGTATTAGCTATAAGGAAAGGTTGGACAAACTTGGATTGTTTTCTCTGGAGTGTCGGAGACTGAGGGGACACTTGACGGAAGAATGAAAAAAATGTTTCCAAGTGTGGAAATGTCAAAGACTAGAGAGCATAGCTTTAAGGTAAGAGGGGTAAAATTTAAAGGAGATGGGCCAGGCAAGTATTTTTTCACAGAGGGTGGTGGGTGTCTGGAACATGTTGCCACAGGTGATGGTGGAGGCGGATACAACAATGGCGTTCAATGAACTGTTGGATATGCACAGGGATATGCAGGGAATTAAAGGGTATGGATCATGTGCAGGCAGATGAGGTTAGTTTAGCTTGGCATCATATTTGGCATGGACACTGTGGGCCAAAGGGCCTGTTCCTGCACTGTACTTTTCTATATTCTATGTATATGTTATAGTATGCTGGTATCCTGCTTGGCACTAATCTATAGAACGCTGATTGGTTAAAGCAAGCACACTTTGTCCAGGAGTCCGAGCATCTACGGGTATAAGCTGCAATCTTCACTTTAAACAAGGCATCAGTTCAGATTGCAGGCTGTGCACTTTTGTGCCTGGAACCAATGCCTACATTGGTATGGAGTGAAATGTCAGAATGATTCGGAGGCTGCCTGTGAAGGCTGGTATTGGCGACATGGAAGAGCAGTATACCAGTGCGCAGGGAAGTGGGATTTAGGACTGCTCCTTGGTAAATCAGTGTAGACGATTGCTAGGGACTGGCTGAGGTACAGCCCTGAACACCATATCCCAGCACCTGCTTCGTACATCGACACTCCACCCAGATCTGATGGTCTCTCTCTCATGCTATCAATCAGAAAGAAGGAGAACATAAAAGTTCAGTGTAAATGGTGGAAGATGTATAAAACTGCCTCATCAAATACTTCTTGATCCACAAATTGCAGTGTCTAGAGGTCCATTGACCACATCAGAAACCCTCAGAACAAGTCAATGGTGAGACCATACTAGGAGTACTACCTGTAGTCCTGGTCGCCCAGCTGCAGGAAAGATGTCATTAAATTGAAAAGGGTGCACAAGAGATTCACCGGGATGTTACCTGGGCTTGTGGCCCAGGCCAGGGAGAGATTGGATATGCTGGGACATTTTTCTTCGGAACATAGAAAGCTGAAGGGCGAATCTATCAAGGGGCATGGAAAAGTGAGGTGTACACGGATCATGAGGGGCATGAACAAAGTAAACACCCACAGTCTTTTCGCCCAGCAGAGGATTCTAGAGAGGATAGGCTTAAAATGGGATGGTGGAGAAATTTAAGACGGACCTCAGGGTAAATGTTTCACTGAGAGAATCACTCGTATCTGGAACACGCTGTCAGTGGAAGCTATAGAAGTGGATATAGCTTTTTAATTACGACAGTTAAAAGACATTTGAATGATAAATGATTAGGAAGGGTTTGGAGGGCGATGAGCCAAATGCTGGCAAATGGGACTAGCCCAGAATGCTAACTTGGTCGACATGGGCAAGGTGGGCCAAAGGGCCCTTTTCCATTCTGCACAGCTCTAACTTTAACTGGATTGAAGTAATTCAGCCTCAACCCTGAGGGACTGCTTGAGAAGGTGGGATGTCATCAACATGGACTCTCAGAAGTCATTTGATATAATTCCACACTCAAAGGTCCATGGAGTTAAGGGATCACAATAGTCTGAAGAAGAATTTGGCTTAAAGGCAAAATGTAGAGACAGTAAATTTTCAGTCTGGATGATGCTGAGGTCAGCACTGTTTCTACTAATTACTCTTGAAAATATAGAATTAGGCATGTTTGTGTGTAGGGTAAAATTTCCAAATTAATGTTTGATGTAAAGCTTGAAACATCAAGTACACCATCTCACCAACCCAGCTTGTTTAAAAAAAGGTAATAGTCAATCACAGTCATACAGGAAGTCAACTTGCCCATACAGAACAACATACCCCATCTACACTAGTCCCACCTGTCTGCGTTTGGCCCATATCCCTATAAACCTAACCTATCCTATCCATGTACCTGTCCAAATGTTTTATAAATGTTGTGATGGTACCTGTCTCAACTACCTCCCGTGGCAGCTTGTTCCATAAACCTACCAACCTTTGCGTAAAAACGTTGCCCTCAGGTTCCTATTAAATCTTTCCCCCCTCACCTTAAACATATTCCCCTACTCTGGATAAAGGACTGTGCATTTACCCTGTCTTTTCCTGTCATGATTTGAACATCTCTACAAGATTACCACTCATCTTCCTGCTTAACTACTCCCTATACCTCAGGCCCTTGAGTCATGACTTTTCCTCACTAAACCACATTCTATGTTCCTCACCCTATGGTTATTATTTCACTGCTATAATAATATGTGATGGACAAAATGGAAAGTGGATATACAATAACATTGAGCACAGTTCTAAAGACTGCTCTGTTCGTTATTGGTGTAATAGGGTGGCACAAATGTTGCAGCGGTATAGTTGCTGTTTTGCAGCAACAGAGACCTGGGTTTGATCCTTACTATGGGTGCTGTCTGTATGGAGTTTGTACATTCTCCCTGTGACCGCGTGGGTTTTCTCTGGGTGCTCCGGTTTCCTCACACATTCCAAAGATGTTCAGTTTTGTAGGCTATTTATATGGTAGATGTGAATGTGTTAATTATCCCTCTTAATATTTACAAAATATTTCAAAATTAAATTAAAACTACACTTTTTTGAAGAAAAAAAAGATGGGAAATTCAGCATGAATTTCAGTTCTCATTCAGTTGGATTACTCAAAAATATTATTACTTTGTTGCTGTTATTATTACTTTGTAGGCTGATTGGCTTCTATAAATTGTCCATAGTGCGTAGGATAGAACTACTGTACGGGTGATCGTTGGTCGGTGTAAACTCGGTGGGCTAAAGGGCCTGTTTCTACGCTGTATCTCGAAACCAAACTAAACTAAACTAAACTAATGCATGTTGAGCCATCAAGGTCATGAAAGCCACATTATAAACATTAAAAAAAATTCTAACCTTCATCGGTTTCTGCACATCATAACATTTGTGAGCTTTTAATTCCTGAGTTAAATCACCTAGTTGCATGTCCATATATTACTGTAGGAATATGATAGAATGTCTTTAATTTTATTCGCCAAGAATCTTCCCAGAGTTGCAACAGATATAAAATAAAGGCCAGAAAGTGGTTGGAATGGTCAGTAGGTCAGACAGCATCTGCACAAAGAAATTAGACGTTGTGCTTCAGGTTGATTATGTAGGAAGGCCATTTGCGTGTTTACCACTGTGTATTTTTACCATTTCCCCTTTATTCATAACCTTGCTTTTTCTTTTAAAACTGTAAATTAACATCATACTTTGCGTGTCATTTAAAAAGTGCTGACTCAGGGTGCAGTCTCAATTACTCTGCCTGCTCTTTGATATATCAGCCCGACTTATCCAAATACATGTCTAGACAGTGATAGCTGCCAAAACTTTACCATGACAGCTTTTTAACTCAGATCAATGCTGCCTGTATTGATTGTATCTAAGTTTTTCAGGTTAGGGTCACCGGATAGTGTTCAGGAACAGCAGTAATTGCATCATTCTCCGGCTGGCTAGAGTGGAGAAACTTAAGTGTTGGTCGGCATGGACTAGTGTCGGGGCCAGTGATCAAAGCCAAGGATATCTGATCAATCTGCTTCCTCAACACACCAACTGATTCATTGTGGAAACATACCAGCTCTGTTTTCAAATGTCAATACACCTTCAAAGAATGTTCTGAAAGTACTGTACTTGTAAATATAAATCAAGCCTGTTGCGTGATTAAAAATACAAGATAATTATTGTTTTGATCAGCCTGTTGAACAGCAACAAAGTAATAATATTTTTGAGTAATCCAACTGAATGAGAACTGAAATTCATGCTGAATTTCCCCTCGTTTTTTTCTTCAAAAAAGTGTAGTTTTAATTTAATTTTGAAATATTTTGTAAATATTAAGAGGGATAATTAACACATTATCTACCATATAAATAGCAATTAACAGATAGCAATACATTTTATACCAAACAGCAAAGTCTGAAGAAGGGTCTCGACCCAAAATGTTACCTATCCATGTTCTCCACAGATGCTGCCTGACCTGCTGAGTTATTCCAGCACTTTGTGTCTTTTTGAGCAAAATCTGACTCATTTACAAATAATAGGTTGAAGAAATTGGTCATATATTTGATGGACTTTAGGAGAAACAATTGAATGATAGCATTTGGGACCCAGCTGGTGGTGTTAATAAGTTTAATACTTGTGACAAATAGATGTACTTTTGGTTTTCTGGGTGAAATTAATGCATCAATTAATGTGTAATTGCTTCGGCTGAAGGCTAAAAATTGACTGTCCAAAACAAGTCATTTGTGGTAGAAATCTATCAGCATTTGACATAAAAGAGGCACAAAGCACCTTGCCATTTGACAAATCAAAACCCTGTAGATGCTGAAAATCTGAAATAAAAACAGAAAGTGCTGGAAATACTCAGTAGGACAGGTAGCACCTGTGGAGAGAGAAAATCAGCATTGATGTTTGAGGTCATCAAATGTGGATGACTGCACCAATTTGCACAATCGTGGATCTGTGGGTTGGGATCAGTGTTAACTTCAAAATGATGTACCGAGTTGATGTATATAGTAGACACAGTAGCCAAAGAGTTCAGTACAAATGGGTAAAATAGGGTAGAGAATTTACACCAACTTATCAGAGGAAGTTTAGGTTTCAGGTTTTTCTTGGTTATCAAGTATTCACTTCACAAATCTTCGCTATAACATAGGGTGTTAATTACAGTAATTTGTAATTTAACTAAAATTTCAGATTCACTGCAACAAAGAATGGAGCACACATTTGGACACCATCTTTCCAACAGAGTAGCAGGAAAACCTGACATTTAATAGTCTTTCTGATGAGATGAATGGGAAGGAGATTGTGAAATAAAATAAACAACTCTCGGGCATTTGCCACTAAGCCACTTGGCAATAATCGTCCCTGGACTTGAAGTTTCAACTTGTCTGATTCAACTTCATCAAGGTTTAGAAACATAGTAACATATAAAATAGGTGCAGGAGAAGGCCATTCGGTCCTTCAAGCCAGCACCGCCATTCAATATGGTCATGGCTGATCATACAAAATAATGACCCCGTTCCTGCTTTTCCCCCTTTTCCTTTGATTCCATTAGCCCTAAGAGCTAAATCTAACTCTCTTGAGTCTTAAAAACATCAAGTGAATTGGCCTCCACTGCCTTCTGTGACAGATAATTCCAAAGATTCACAACTCTGGATAAAAAAGATTTTCCTCATCTCAGTCCTAATTGGCCTACCCCATATTCTTAAACTGTGACACCTGGTCCTGGACTCCCCCCATCATGGGGAACATTTTTTTAAGGCTATTGGCCCCATTACAAAGGATTACTGATTTTTAACATAAGGCAATGAGAATTGGAAACGTTTGTTACATTTCCCAAATTTAAATTAAGTCTCGAACCCTTGTTGAACCTTTAAGGAAAAGGAGTGGTTGTGCGGCGCTCACAGATCTGATGTCTCTCATTCAGTTGTATTATTAACTAAGGGCATCTGAGACGTTTGTCTCCATTCCCTTGCAGTGGCTCAGTCATAGAGTCTTACAGTGTGGAAACAGGCCCTTCGGCCCACACTGGCCAACATGTCCCATCTACACTAGTCTGACCAACGTGCATTTCGCCCATATCCCTCTAAACCTGTCCTATCCATGTACAGTACCTGTCTCAAAGTTTCTTAAACGTCGCGATAGTACTTGCCTCAACTATCTCCTCCAGCACTTTGTTCCATAAACCCACCACCATTTGTACCCCTCAGGTTCCTATAAAATCATTCCCCCTCACCGTAAATCTATATCCTCTGGTTCTTGATTCCCCTACTCTGGCCAAGAGACTCTGTGAACCTACCTGATCTATTCCTCTGGGGTACACAAAAGGCTGGAGAAACTCAGCGGGTGCAGCAGCATCTAAGGAGCGAAGGAGATAGGCGACGTTTCGGGTCGAGACCCTTCTTCAGACTGATCTATTCCTCTCATGATTTTGTACACCTCTATAAGATCACGGAGACATGGCTCCAGGGAGACCAAGGCTGGGAGCTGAACATCCAGGGATATTCAATATTCAGGAGGGATAGACAGAAAGGAAAAGGAGGTGGGGTAGCGTTGCTGGTGAGAGAGGAGATTAATGCAATAGAAAGGAAAGACATTAGCTTGGAGGATGTGGAATCGATATGGGTAGAGCTGCGAAACTCTAAGGGGCAGAACATGCTAGTGGGAGTTGTGTACAGGCCACGTAGAAGTAGTAGTTGGGAATGGCATCAAACAGGAAATTCGAAATGCGTGCAACAAGGGTAAAACAGTTATAATGGGTGACTTCAATTTACATATAGATTGGGTGAATCAAATTGGCAGGGGTGCTGAGGAAGAGGATTTCTTGGAATGTATGTGGGATAGTTTTCTAAACCAACATGTAGAGGAACCAATGAGAGAGTAGGCTATTCTAGACTGGGTATTGAGTAATGAGGAAGGGTTAGTTAACAGTCTTGTTGTGTGTGGCCCCTTGGGAAAGAGTGACCATAATATGGGTTGAGTTCTTCATTAAGATGGAGAGTGACATAATTAAGTCAGAAACAAGGGTTCTGAATTTAAACAAAGGTAACTTTGTAGGTATGAGACGTGAATTGGCCAAGATAGACTGGCAAGTGATTCTTAAAGGGTTGACAGTGGATGTGCAATGGAAGGTATTTAAAGACTGCATGGATGAACTACAACAATTGTTCATCCCAGTTTGGCAAAAGAATAAATCAGGGAAGGTAGTGCATCCATGGATAACAAGGGAAATTAGGGATAGTATAAAAACAAAAGATGAAGCATACAAATTAGCCAGAAAAAGCAGCCTACCAGAGGACTGGGAGAAATTCAGAGTCCAGCAGAGGAGGACAAAGGGCTTAATTAGGAAAGGAAAAATAGATTATGAAAGAAAACTGGCAGGGAACAAAAAAACTGACTGCAAAAGTTTTTATAGATATGTGAAGAGAAAGAGATTAGTAAAACAAATGTAGGTCCCTTGCAGTTAGAAACAGGTGAATTGATCATGGGGAACAAGGACATGGCAGACCAATTGAATAACTACTTTGGTTCTGTCTTCACTGAGGAAGACATACCTGTACAGGCTGTACACACACAAAATAATCTGCCGGAAATAGCAGGGGACCGGGGGTGAAATAAGATGGAGGAACTGAGTGAAATCCAGGTTATCCGGGAAGTGGTGTTGGGTAAATTGAAAGGATTAAAGGCCGATAAATCCCCAGGGCCAGATAGTCTGCATCCCAGAGTACTCAAGGAAGTAGCCACAGAAATAGTGGATGCATTAGTGATAATTTTTCAAAACTTCTTAGATTCTGGAGTAGTTCCTGAGGATTGGAGGGTAGCTAATGTAACCCCACTTTTTAAAAAAGGAGGGAGAGAGAAAACGGGGAATTACAGACCAGTTAGTCTACATCGGTATGGTGTCTGGGAAATTTTCGAGGATTAACTAATAGAGTGGATCGAGTGGATGTGTTATTAAAGATGTCCACATAAGGATTAGTACACAAACAGCATTGGGGGTTCAGTATGATGTGGATAGAGAACTGGCTGGAAAGTGGTGATGCAAGTCATTAGACTAGGACCCCAGCTATTCAGACATTGAATGACTTTGTGAATGACACGAAGGTGTGAGGTGAAATGCATGTCTGACGAATGCTTATAGAATTTTTCGAGGATTAGGGAAAAGGGGAGATAACTAATAGAGTGGCAGGTGCAGCAAGAAAAAAGCAAATGGGAGCATTCATAGCGCAGGGTGGTTCTACTGCAGTTGTACAGGGTTTTGGTGAGACCACACCTGGAGTATTGCGTACAGTTTTGGTCTCCAAATCTGAGGAAAGATATTCTTGCCATAGAGGGGGTACAGAGAAGGTTCACCAGACTTTCCTGGGATGTCAGGACTTTCATATGAGGAAAGACCGGCACTCGCTAGAATTTTAGAAGACTGAGGGGGATCTTATAGAAACTTACAAAATTCTTATATTGTTCCCGATTCACAGTCTAAAATTCCTTTAAGGACCGAGATGAGGAAAATATTTTTCACACAGAGAGTGGTAATTCTCTGCCACAGAAGGTAGTTGAGGCCAGTCATTGGCTATATTTAAGAGGGAGTTAGATGTGGCCCTTGTGGCTAAAGGGATCAGGGGGTATGGAGAGAAGGCAGGTACAGGATACCGAGTTGGATGATCAGCCATGATCATATTGAATGGCGGTGCAGGCTCGAAGGGCCGAATGGCCTACTCTGGCACCTATTTTCTATGTTTCCATGTTTCTATCACTCCTCAACCTCCTGTGCTCCAAAGAAGGGAGTCCTACCATACTTAACCTCTCCCTATAGCACAGGCCCATAGTTCAGTCGTGGGCTACAGCCATCTCACTAATGGCTCAGGTCATTTATTTTCCCAAAGTGCTTTGCGTCTTCTTTTGTAAACCAGCATCTGCAGTTCCTTGCTCCTTCATTCCTCACCCAGTTACCTACTTTTTCTCTAGAATGGTAATATGCAATGCTGTAAACTACATTCTGCATTCTGGTCTTTTTCTCTTTGCATTATATGCTGAACCTGTGTACAACTTGAACCTAAATGAGACTTTAAGATCTCCATAGACACAAAAAGCTGAAGTAACTCAGCGGGACAGGCAGCATCTCCGGAGAGAAGGAATGGGTGATGTGTCGGGTCGAGACCCTTCTTCAGATCACCAACTACCTGTTATGAACTGATGGAAAATACCAATTACTACCACTGTGTGAATTCCTTCAAATAACTGAGAACATCTCAAAATTTTACCCCTAGGATCTAACAAGTGTCACATATTGCTAGGAGCATGTGTATTTAAATCCTTAAATGTCCACAAAATAGAGCTGAGGCTATATTATATTTACCCTACCAGTGACTTATGAGTTATAGTGGGTAGATTAGAGAGATTAAATGAGAACTTACCAGTTTGAAGTTTGATCTTTATTTTATGAGAAGTTGCGATGAGGGATTATGTGAAGAAGCCCGCCAGACCGCATGCGTGTCAATCTACAAAGTAGCTGTATGAACCCACAGAATACTTGCTGACCTAAGTTATAGAGAGATTGTAGGCTAGAACTACCGAATGACCTTTATGAGAATAGGGTCTGGAGTGGAGGGCATGTAATCCCTCATCGCAACTTCTCATAAAATAAAGATCAAACTTCAAACTGGTAAGTTCTCGTTTAATCTCTCTATTTTATTTCGAAGTCACGTGAGTGACTACGTGAAGATTTCAAAGCTCTGTGGTTTCATATTGTGACATAATCTGTGTGTGAAAACACTAAAACAGATAAACCATTAATGGCAGGAAAGACATGAGGTATTAACATCACGATGCTAACTTGCATACATGGCCATTGCTCTAAACTGGCCTGTAGTCCCAATAGACTGTTGGGTTGGACAATAACGTATGCAAGAAAGTGCATAATTCCATCTGCAAAAATACAGACATATTCCACCAAATTTATAATTTGTTAAGCTGCATTATGTAAACCTCATGCTGCATGATGAAAGTGAAACCCATTGCATTGGCTGCTAGTGAGCCATCAGCAATATCTTGAGTATTGAAAGAAAAGAATGACGTTCCATATCATAGGCACTAGCAACTGAGAACACTTGTACGCCTAATGACATCCCTGATCTCTGCCGTGGTGGGTATGCTGTCAACCTCAAACACACACAATCCTGCTCATTTGCTTATGAGATTATTTCTATAACAAGCTACCCTAATGTCAGTATGACATACAGACTAGGCCAGAGATTGAGCAAGGATGTGTTCTTAATGCCGAGATCAGCTGCTGAAAGCATAATAATTTTAAGATACTGGTCCCATTAGGGAAATTATGATGAATATTTGCACAACAAATACTGATATACATCACACACTACAATGAATGTAGGCTAATAGGGTGGTGAATAAAGGACACCCTGCATAACGTTAGAGAATAGTGGGTGAAAAGCTAATCATTTACATCCCATTATGGTATGGCAGACAAGATAAAGCAGCACAGGAAACTGTCAATTGTGCTGTCCCATAAGGTTTCTCTAGGCTCAAACTGGGAGCCACACAACCTTGTTACTTCCGTATAGAATTGACTCACACATGTTGTTCACAAGCTTCGCATACAATCGTGCAGAGCTAGCTGGCCGAGAAGCCAGGGTGTCCCAGCTGTCACATGTGAAGAAGTAAATAAGAGTAGCTTCAGCCGTCTACCATGGCATAACTGAATAGGCAAACTGGTACTGTTAAATTCCATGTTGCCTTAAATGTAATATTGCCAAAATATCTACCGACAATGCATAAGATTTATCTTTGCAATTTTGCATAATACCCACAACTCGGTGACATAATGCCCTTAATCTGAGAAGGGCAGCATAGGCTTTCACCACTAGCTTTGTAATAACAGCAGAAACTGTGCCTATGCGTATAGACATGACAGTATGCAACTACAAGATCGATTCTCTGAGTTAGTTAAATTGCAGATACCCAATCATCCATCTTAAACTGGGTAAGTGAACCCACAATTTGATAGCCTAATGGTATCCTGATTTGGCCTGCACCATATTTCTGTAATCTTGAGAAATATACCCCTCTAGTCGTTGGTCAGACCACACATCCTCGGATGAGTTGTCACTGAATGTACTTGGAACCGCTGTTCCTCCGTAGATCCTACGGACGGAATTTTTGTGGGGCTTCGCTATCCGCGGAAGATGCATATCTAGCTATTCATACATATCGCTGATAATATAATCGGCAGCTAATGACTAGAGCTGAACCAGTTTCCCTTGATTGTGAGAAAACTAGTTCCCTGTGAACTCTTGACTAAGAGCAACGATGGATACGTAGCGTTTCCCTTCAGAGTGGAGATAGTATAATGCAAAGCTGAATCAAGAATTACCTCGCAGACCTTTGACTGAGACCACATGTCTAAATCTCCAGGGTGCATAACACAATATGTTGGACGCACCACTCAATCAGGAATAGTGGTATTGAGAACCTATGGATGTTATAAATACATTGTTGATTGATAACATGACCTGCAGGTCAGAAAAGCTATAATATATTGCAGACGAGCTTTCTGCTGGTAACTATCTGTCCCATAGAAAATGGCAATGAAGATTCCAATGAACTAGTGACTCTGGTAAATGAGGAGAATAAACGCTATGTTGAGAAAACCTCAACTACTTAATTCTATTGCCCAGTCCAATACCTCTCATAGATGATGAAGCAGCGCTTCTCTGGTCACTATGACTCGTATAGTCAGCCAGTTTCATGATGGTTTACCCTGATCCAGGGTAACCAAACTGTTCCTACTTGGAAGTTACAGAGGTGACTGTGTAAGGCACCTTGCCAATGTCTCTACATCAACCTGATGTTATCGCAGAGACAGTGAAAACCGACTAGACAGCACTTAAGCTGGGTCAACAGACTGTTCCATTTCAGAGTTTACGGAGATTAATGATGAGACCTACTTACCAGCTTCTCTAATCCTAGGTCGCTTATCTTTGTTGGAGCTTCAGCGAAGTTCCATTTGCAGACGCCTGGTTCAGGGTTGCAATTTCCTCCCACTTGGTTGAACGTAGTGATGGAGATGGTGCTAAAGTATATGCACACATGCCTGAGGCAGCTCCTGGTTCAGTTTTGCATAAGTCCTCCCATTCGGATGTATGAAGTAGACTGACTAGCCACTACAAGAGAAGTTGGCCAGCAGCATCAGCTATCCAACAGAAATGACAAACATGATGGACATATTAAAATAATATACTATATGTGCTATAACATAGCTGTAGCAGCAACTCAGTTCAATTGACTGGTGCTACAGCAAGCTGAACTTACCCAAGCAGTATTTAAAAAACTCACCTGCAGTAACACACGCAATTTATGAATGTAAGTTTGCTGAATTTGTAACTCTGACTGCCTGCTCCCAAGTGGAGCTGTGATGTCGGCAGCTTCTATAATTAGGGCCGTCTGCTGCAGACTGTAACGGCTACAGCCGTAAACTCAGCTATAAACGAGCCTGTTGGCTCTGAACTGGTCGTCCCCTGCTGTGCAGACTAACGGCAACAGCCACATAAAACCCTCTAACTTGAGCCGCTTGCTCCCGTCGGGGACTCCGGCAAAATATACCTACGCTAGCTCCAGTGGAGCGGCTACTTTTTTGGGGCCCGCTATAGAACGGCCCTGAAGAAAACTGGCTTACCTTGCAGAGCAGCACGGGAGCGGCCCTGACTAGCGCCATGCGCTAGACGTAATGACGCGCATGCGGTCTGGTGGGCTTCTTCACGTAGTCACTCACGTGACTTTGAAATAAAATGTATGTTTTATCATTATTGTGCCTTGCTTTTTCAAAATAACATGCATGAGCACTTCCACTTTATTGACCTTTTAGCTAGTTCTGAAACTGACCAAATATTTGAGCAGAATTTACTGTGGCTGTTAAATGCACTTGTCATTCACTAAATTTGGCCTTGACACTTAATTTTCATGAACATTTACACAAATGCTCCTGTGTGAGAAACAGTGCCCTCTATAGGGGGTTACACAAAAAGCTGGAGAAACTCAGCGGGTGCAGCAGCATCTAAGGAGTGAAGGAGATAGGCGACGTTTCGGGTCGGGACCCTTCTTCAGACTGGTCAGGGATCAGGGAAACGAGAGATATAGACGGTGATGTGGAGAGATAAAGAACAATGAATGAAAGATATGCAAAAAAGTATCGATGATAAAGGGAACAAGCCATTGTAAGCTGTTTGTGGTGTGAAAATGAGAAGCTAGTGCGACTAGGGTGGGGGAGGGAGATAGAGATAGAGGGAATGCCAGGGCCCGAGGGCTGAGGGAGAGGTGGGAAGGGGAGGAGACAGCAAGGGTTAACAGAATTGAGAAAATTCAATGTTCAAGCCCAAAGGATGCAGACTCCCCAAGCGGAATATGAGGTGCTGTTCCTCCAACTTGCGGTGCCAAACAGGTAAGCAAAACACAAAGTGCTAGAGGAACTCAGCTGGTCAGGAACATTCTGTGCCGAGAATAGAGATGGTTCAGGTTGATACACGCTGCTGAAAGGTTCTGATCCAAAATATCATCCCTTCACATATGCTGCCTGACCTGCTGTAAACCTCCAGCACTTTGTGTTTTGCTCAAATATTCCAGTGTATACAGAGTTGTTTCACCTAACAGGTGAGAATTGTGAAAGTTAGATGAAGGATCCCGACCAGAAACATCGCCTATCAGTATTATCCAGAGATGCTGCCTGGCCCGTTGTGGGACTCCAGCACTTTGTGTCTTTGAAAAAAAAGAATTATTAAAGTATGGTTTCAAGATAGGAAAGTTGGAATAGAGAATTATATGGCAAATCAGCCCCAGGGATCAATAATGAATAGAAGGGCTAAGAAATGCACTTTAAAAAGTGATTTATTGTGATCATTTAGTTTAGTTTAGAGAACAGGTCCTTCGGCCCAACAAGTCCACACCAACCAACAATCACCAGTACACTAGTTCTATCTTACACACTAGGTGCAATTTACAGAAGCCAAATATCTATATACTTAAAAAAAACTCTGTTCTTGGATGTGGATGTATTTGTGTATGTACTTGTGTGTTTTTCTGTGATTCACATCTCTCGAAAACCCGACGTGCTAACGGTGACATTTTTACATATTCAGGTAGAGATTTACCTAATGATCTAAAAAATCGCCTCATCTGAAAATTTGACTCATTATTTCGAGTTATTTCTTCAACGTTCACAAAACAGATCTTTTTAAAATCTAACGAGCTGGATGTCGTCACAATGCCTCTGCTCCTCGCGGCCCACGCAGCACGCTAGCGCCTCGGCTCGGGTTTCCCGCGAGAACCGGAGAGATGCCGAGAGGAGCTGCACGGTGCGCACTCTTTTCCACGCTTGCGCATCGGCTCGGCTTGGCTTTCTCGTGAGAAACTGAGAGCTGCCAAGGAGCACCCGAGTAATGACGTCACACACACACACCGCAGCCCAGCCTCCCTCCCCCCAGGGCTCTGGATTGAATCCGTTGAACACTCAGTAATTTGGTTGGGCTTCAGAGGTCCCGAGAGCTGCCAAGGCCCACCGCCCGCTCGCGGTCGGCCCCGTCTGCTCGCCGAGTTCGACTCCGCCCTCTCCCTCTCTCCCCTCCCCCCTCCTCTCCTCGCCCCACCCCTCCCTCTGCTCCCTCCCCCCCTCTCTTTCTCTACCCCACTCTCTGCCCCTCGAGATAGGGCAGGGATGGGGTAAAGGAGCTAATTAATAATATCAATATAATATCAAGGGGGGTGGTTAGTGTGTGTGTGGGGGGGGGGGTGTGGTTAGTATGTGTGGGGGGGTGGTTAGTGTGTGTGTGTGACGCTGCAGGCAGCCCCCCCCACTCCCGTCTTTGAAATGTGGGAGGAAACTGGAGAACCTGGAGAAAACCGACATGGTCACAGGGAGAACATACAAACTCTGTACAACAGCACCAATAGTCAGGATCGAACCTGGGTCCCTTGTGCGCCAAGACAGCGACTCTATTGCTGTGCCACTCATAATAGACAATAGGTGCAGGAGTAGGCCATTCGAGCCAGCACCGCCATTCAATGTGATCATGGCTGTGATAATATCACTCGTTTGTTTATTTACTTTATATACAATTTTTCAGTTTGTTGCGGACCTATCAAACACTCGCATCATCAGAATGCAAAACTTTCCTTACCATCACCTCCTTTCCTACCATCCAAAACGTCTGATTTTATTCAAGTGAATCAATGATTTATTTGCACTTTTCCCATTTAGGCGTTGTGCTCATGGTGCACATACTGGATAAACAAATGTTGCTTGGGCAACCATTTTACACAACAACTCATTCCAGCCACAAGGGTTATCCTAATCTTCCAATTGCCCAATCCTTCACTGCTCCATTTCCATTTCAACCTCTGCTTATGGTAAGCTTTAATGGAATACAAAGAGACAAATTATACCCATGTGTACTGCTTCCTTGGGCAGCTCATTCCACATACCCATCACGCTGTGTGTGGAAAAACGTGTTCCCGAGCTCTCTTTTAAATCTTTCCCCTCTCACCACTATCCTCTAACCTCTGTGGTTCAGTTTTAGACTCTTCTATTCTGAAGCAAAAAGACTGACCATTCTCAATGAAGTCATTTCAACTACTTAATTGTTTACTACTCAATGTTAAATCAAATTTATTAAAGGACTCAAGTCATAAAAACATACAAAATTATCATTATTTCAAATATACATTAAAATGACCACATAAATAAGTTAAACAGTATTGCAGGAGAGGATAGAAACAGTTCCTTTCCACAGTAAGCTGGCTTTTCTTATTCAATATGTATAAATATATATTATAATATTCTTCCTCCCAAGATTAAGTGGTTTCAAATCAAACTGGGACCAGTGTTTATGAAGGTCAACTTACAAAATGCATACAAGTACTGAAATACAAAAAAACTTTACAGAAAAGATTGCTACACAATGCTGGTCATTTTTAATTTTCCACCAGGGTTCAATACAGCACTTCATTTTACAAAACATCAATTTTTATGTTCTTTACTAATGGCTACACCAATAAGTCGAATATAAAGCTTTCCACAAATGTCAGTCTGTATGTCGAGGAGTTCCTCAAATCTTCCCTCAGAATCCGGTTTGAAATGCACAGGTAAATTGATGTAGTGTTGAGACCTACAATAATCAGAAAGACAAACGTATTGAACCAAACTGGAATCAATTTTTCGCCAGTGAAAAAAATCAAAATACTTGTTCCTTAACATAATACAGAAGTATTATATACAGTAACATTTTCTGATAAAGACAGCATATGGGACATGTCATTGGTTAGGATATCGAGAACAGGAGTCAGGAAGTCATGCTTCAGCTGTATAAAGGTTTGGTTGGGAAGCAGTGTGTGCAGCTATGGTCTCCTCCTTACTGGAAGGATGCGGAGGCTTTGGAGAGGGTGCGGAGGTGCAGAAGAGGTTTGATCCCGGTATCATTGCCAGAATAAAACCTAGATTAGAGAGCACTCACTAAAAGGTTAGACAAATTGAGATAGTTTTCTCTGGAGTGTTAAAGATGGAAGGGGGATCTGAAAGAATATACAATTATGAGGCATTGTTAAGGCAGTCAGAAGCTTCTCCTCCCTTCCCTCCCTCCAGAGTGGAAATGTCAAAGACTAGATGGCATAGCTTTAAAGTCACGGGGAGGAGGGTTCAAGGAAATACGCAGGCTTGTTCTTTTTTTATATAAACAGTGTGGACAGTGCCTAGAACACACTACTGGTGGGTGGTGGTGGAAGCAAATAGGATTGTGGTTTTCAAGAAGCATTTAGATAGCCACGTGGTTCTGCAGGGAAGTGAATCACATGCAGGCAGAGGAGATTAGTTTATATTGGCAACATGTTTGGCATCAATTTTGTGGGCCCAATCAGCAATGTGCCAATGCTAAGACTTTTCCAAAGGAAGGTGCATAATAATATTGGAGAGAGTAGGAAGGAACAGCAGATTCCCAAAAACAAAAAGCTGTCAAGGTTGGGGGAATATCAAAGCAAACTGAAAATAGCCAAGAAGTTGAAGATTAGCATTCTTGGTTTGATTAGATGGAGTAGTGATACTGCTAACAATCAAATCCCCACCAAGATTTTGTTCTTATAAAAGAGGCTTAAAATATTGTTTGCCCAGTAATTCCATTCCCAAGGACTTGCTTTCATATTAGATTCTTATTTACCACTCACCGTAGTGCGTAATAGGTGTACTTGATATAAAATGGCTCTCTGGGGTTTGTAAACTTCAGCTGTAAATCAACATCAAAAGCATGAGGAAAGCTGCTCACAAGTGAAAGAAAATTCAATTTTTAAAGCTAATGGATTGAAAAGCAATTTTAGTCATCACCGACTCAAATATGATGAGTAGGGACATTTTAACCACTATTCTAGCTTACGGCACAAAGTAAGGATTAATCTTAAAGTCACAAGGACTGTTTTAAGTTGGCAGCATGAAGTAATATCATTGTATGATTTCCTTCACAGTGATCCAGGATGGATTTGACTCAAGTGTGAGGAAGTGATGAGACCAATTGAACTTTACTAGGCTTTACACAGTCAATCATTAATTCTACTAATTCTTTGCCCAAAACAATCTGCTTTAAAAAGCATTTAAAAAGCACAATTTACGGTGTAGCTGTGTGTTTCCAGCACAGGCGAGATACTCTTGCTCAAGATGGAGTTTAATTTCATTAGAATCCCACAGACAGGCAACGATCTAGGAGTGGAAAGGTGGACTGAAAGAGCAAGGGTGTTGTAAGAATAAGGGCCTTTTATACCTTCAATTCAGTGTCACTGGTCCAGTCCAACAACGATTCACCAGCCCCTTCCTTGACATGTGTAAGATGGGTAAAGGGGCTGTCCCACTGCTGCAACCTAATTGGCGAGTTTAGAAGAGTTTGCCCTTGACTCACACTCGCAGCATGGTCGGCACGAGGTCCTAGGAGGTCTTTGTAACTCTCCTTCATGCTTGAGAGTAGTCCTCGCGTACTCGAGGCCTCAGCTAGGTTGCGGCGTATTTTTCAACATGCTGAAAAATGCCCGCGAGTAAAAAAGGTCACCATGGAAAAAAAAAAATTTTTTTTTACTCGTAGGTTTAGCCGAAGTTGGTCAGCATGTTAGTCGTAGGTAATCGAGGGTAGTCAAAGGTAATCGAAGCTAGTCGAAGCTGGTCTTCAACATAGTCGAAGGAGGTCTTCAACATAACACTTTTTCAAACTATCCTAAACTTTTCTAAACTTGCCAATTAGGTCGCCGCAGTGGGACAGCCCCTTAATGCCAGACCTCTAGAGATTGGTACAGCACAGTTCGGGCCCCAAAACCTCCTTCCATGTTCCACATTACTCACTGATAAATCCAGGTATGCCCTTTAATCCTGCCCCATACTTCTGAGCCCCTCTTCTAAGTAATCTAGATCCTGCTGCAATCTTGTCTCTTCACATTTGTCAAAGCCACTTTACTGCCAGATAGATAGCAAGGCAACAGTAATTTAATATAAAAAAGATTACCACAAATCAAATTTAAAAGATACAAAATCCCATTCTTTTTTCAACTCTCAGATGATGCTCAAATAATTCAAATAGTAAATCCTTTTCAAACATACATCCCATTAAAAATGATAAATGCAAAAGAAGATCGAGTGCTTGATATTATAGAAATCTACAATTGAACAGTTTTTGAAGGAAGATAAAAAGTATTTATGCAATGCTTAAATGCTTGAGAATCTTCAAGGTCTCTCAAGTCACTGGTAACTTTGACGATGTCACTTGCAAAAGTCAAAGATTGTGTAAAGCACTGTTATTAATTGTTACAAACAGAATATAATAACATTTTGATCGCATTTGAAAGCATGGGAATGAATGTAGAAATCTGCAGACTCATACAGCAAATTTCAACAATGCACAGTGAAGATAATCTTACCTTGTGGACAACAGAGGAACCATTGCGCAAGTTCACCTTTAATGTGCTGGTCTCCCCCACAGCGGTGGCAGGGAATAAGTAAAGATCTTCAGTAGCAAACACACAATTGTAGGATGCTTTTTCACGACTGAAAACAAATTAAATTTTCAATATTGGTATGAATTATTCTCCCGAAAGGTTGCAGCTTAAATATTTTATGGTTCACAGAAAATGTTGTTTTGTCAATTCAACATTAATTTGTTAAAAATAAATTTGCCAGATGGTATCATCTAATTAGGCCATTCGGCCTATCAAGTCAAGTCCGCCACTCAATCGTGGATGATCTATCTTTCCCTCCTAACCGTATTCTCCTGCCTTCTCCCCAGAAACTCTGACACCTGTACTAATCAAGAATTTATCTATCTCTGCCTTAAATATATCCACTGACTTTGCCTCTATAGCCTTCTGTGGCAAAGAGTTCCACAGATTCACCACCCTAATTAAATAAATTCCTCATCTCCTTCCTAAAAGAATGTCTTTTAATTCTGAGGCTATGACATCTAGTCCTAGACTCTCCCACATCCTCTCCACATACACTCTACCCAAGCCTTTCACTATTGTGTACGTTTCAATGAGGTCCCCTCACATGCTTCTAAACTCCAGCGAATGTGCCGTCAAACACTCATCATGTGTTAATTCCTGCTCATTCCTGGGATCATTCTTGTAAACCTCCTCTGGACCCTCTCCAGAGCCAGCACATCCTTCCTCAGATATGGTGCCCAAAATTGTTCACAATATTGCAAATGCGGCCTGACCAGCACCTTATAGAGCCTCAGCATTATATCTTTTTTTTAGCATACAAGCCCTCTCAAAATGAATGCTAGCATTGCATTTGCTTTCTTTACTGCTGATTCGACTTGCAGAATCGATTCAATTTTTGGGAATCCTGCACTTCCAAGTCCCATTCACCTCCGATTTCTGGATTCTTTCCCCATTTATAAAATAATTTACACTACCATTCCTACTACCAAAATGCCTCCATGACTCCACATTTTGCTTCACAGTATTCCATCTGCCTCTTCTCTGCCCATGCTCCTAACCTGTCCAAGTCCTTCTGCAGTCCCTGCTTTCTCTACACTATCTGCCCCTCCACCTACTTTTGTATCATCTGCAAACTGGGCCACAAAGCCTTCAATCCCCCTCATCCAAATCATGAATATACAACGTGAAGAGCAGCGGCCCCAATACCGAGCCTTGCGGAACTCCGCTAGCCTGACAGCCAACCAAAAAAAGTCCCCTTTATTGCCACTCTTTGCCTTCTGCCATCCAGCCAACCTGATATCCATGCCAGTATCTGCCCTTTGATACCATGGGCTCTCATCTTCCTTAGCAGTCTCCCATGTGGCACCTTATCAAAGGCTCTCTGGGAATCTAGGTATACATCTACTGTTCTGCTATTTAAATCTTCAAAGGATTCCAGAAAATGTGTCAGGAAAGACCTCCCCTTCACAAAGCGAAAATCAAATCTGGATGCTGGAAATGTGAAAAACAGAATGCACTG
The DNA here is from genome assembly GCA_035221665.1 of Okamejei kenojei. NCBI lineage: Eukaryota > Metazoa > Chordata > Chondrichthyes > Rajiformes > Rajidae > Okamejei > Okamejei kenojei. The sequence continues at coordinate 31,989,952 of CM069134.1, forward strand.
GAAATAATTAGCAAGCCATGCAACATCTGTGGAGAAAGGAAACAAAATTTAAAAAACTACAATGCTATGAAGATTGCATTGAAGATTACATGGTTAATTAATCATTTAGGCTGAAATAATTGAAATTGGTAATCATGTCAGCCCAAATGATTGGCCAACAATGCAAAACATCTTAGTCGCTCTGTAATTTTATTTATTCATGAGGGTTAGACTTTAGAGATACAGTGCGTAAACAGGCCCTTCGGCCCACCGTCCACATCGACCAATACACTAGCGCTATCGCACACACTAGGGACAATTTACAATATTTTTTACCAAAGCCAATTTACCTACAAACCTATACGTCTTTCGAGTGTGGGAGAAAACCTGAGCACCTGGAGAAAACCCATGCAGGTCACAGGGAGAACATACAAACTCTATACCCACAGCATCCGTAGTCAGGATAGAACCCGGGTCTCGGGCACTGTAAAGCAGCAACTCTACCATTGCGCCACCCCTAGATGTTGGCATCCAAACAATTTATCACTCAACCCCATTTTCTTTAGACATAAAGGAGGTATGCACCATTAATAAACAGACATGACGGGCAAACAAAATAATGATGTTTAACTTTTCAGTATGCAATACCAATATGTCCCATCATAAAAAAAACTGCTCAACCCCAAATGGCATTGAACTCAGCGGCTTGCTGGTTCAGAACAGAAAACAGTTAATAGTCGGGGCTGAAGGTCCAGATTTAAACAGGTCATTTCAGGTAAAGAAAATAAAAGTCTCTCTCTCTCCCCCCCCCCCCCCAAAAAGAACATTCATGATTGATCATGATCCAAAGTGCATTTTCAGCACGTTCTGACCTTCAAATCAACATGAATGAGCATAAACAAAAAAAAAAGTTGACTACAATAAAAGCAAAAACACAGAAGCTTGAATGTGACAATTTTGTTTACTGCAAATATTTCCTACTGACCAGATTACCAGCTCTGTGCCCAAATCAGTTCCATTGGAGTTCATTTTGGATCTTATTCCCTAAAGGGAGAAGAGTGTTGTTTATTACACATGAGTTTTAATTGAATCAGAAAAAAAAAAATGGTTTACAGGAGATCCAATACGAATGATATTTTATTCTTCCAAACTTTAGCAGTTTTTATCATTATTATTATTATTATAAAGTCTTAAAGCATGGAAACAGGTCCTTCAACCCAACTCATCCATGCCACCAAATGTCTATCAGAGCTAGTCCCATACCCCTCAACCTTTTCTATAATGTACTTATCTGATTGTCTTTGGCATGTTGTAATTGTAATTACATCCAACTCTATCACTTCCTCTGGCAGTCTTGCAGATACACATCACCCTGTGTGTGCGGGGTGGGGGGGGGGGGGGGGGGAGGAAATCATCCACCTTATCTATGGAATCTTTTCAACACCCTTTCCAGCTTAATGACATCCTCGCTGTAGCTGAGCGACCAGAACTCTGCACAAACTCCAAAAGGAGTCACATCAACGACTTGCACAGTTGCAACATGATATCCCAACTCCTGTACTCAATGCACTTACTGATGAAGACAAACATACCAAACTCCTCCTTCCCTGTCCGTGTTAAACACTATTCATCACTTCCTTACAAATTATCATTGACACACACAGGTAATGAAAGTCACCAACCTGAGAAGCAGCAAAAAAATATATATAATTAGTGGATAAAATACATGTAGCATGCATGTTTGACCAGCATTTCCTGCAGTGCTTCTTAACAGTAAACAATGCAGAATATGTTAATTGACTGAGATCCCATGTTTGAGTTTAGTTTTTTGTCTTGTATACAGAGAAAAGCTTTGCTTTGCCCCCCCACCCCTCCCCACAGGTCCAAGTAGTTTCAGTACATTATACCATAGGCTGCAAAATTAGTCTTGCCACATTCATCTACCAAAGTTTTAAATGGATTCATAAATTTCTATGCACGGTGTGTGCTGCACATTAAAGCTCAAGTCTTGCATATCTTTCACTCATTGTTCCTTATCTCTCCACATCACCGTCTATATCTCTCGTTTCCCTGATCCCTGACCAGTCTGAAGAAGGGTCTCGACCCGAAACGTCGCCTATCTCCTTCGCTCCTTAGATGCTGCTGCACCCGCTGAGTTTCTCCAGCTTTTTGTGTACCCCCAAAGCTCGTCCATTTGTTTTCTGGGATTTGAGCTACATCTACATCCCTAAAATTCGCCCTTGCAAGACGTTTAACACAAAATTTGTAAATCTATTGTTCTTTTCCTAAGGATGTGTCATTTTATATTTACTTGCACGTTGTCCAAATCTTACCATTCATCCACTTCCAATTCATCATGTTTTATTGAAAATATTAACCGTATATCTTGTTGCATCGGCTATTGAAGCTGGTTTCATGCCCTGCTACAACCCGAATTTCAAGATGAATCCGAAGTTACAGTTTGCTCTTACCACACCACAAAATTGAAACTGAATCTTGTGTTTTATGTGCGGCTGTGCAGAAAGACAATATTCCAGATCCCAGAATTGAGTGTATTCTCCCTGCCCTCGAGGCATAAAGGTTATTGGCAACTGCAAGAGATAAGACAAAGTTGTTTCATTAGAGTACATTTGACCAAGTGAAATGCGATCGCACATGTCTCCCAACAACATTCACTGGAGGGCACAACATTGGTGAAGTGTTACAATTCAGTTCTCTTTTCCTCCCGGGGAATTTAGTGACTGTTGGTTAGACTGTGCCCTTTACTATTGTGCAAGGGGGAAGTAATGAGAGACCAAGAGTCTGCAGATATTGGAATCCTGAGCAAAAAAAAAACTGCTGTAGGACTGGCAAAGCAGCAGGACTCGTGAGAGGGGGAAGCATAGACTATAGAACAGTACAACACAAGAACACGCCTGTTGGCCCAAGTCTGTGCCAAACATGATGCCAAGACCATCATAATCCATGCATCATAATCAGGCCTGCACATAATCCATATCCCTCCCTTGCCTGCATATCTATGTACTTGTCTAAAAGCCTTTTAAATATCACCATGGTACCTGATTCCATCACTACCCCGACAGCGCATTACTGGCACTCTCCATCTTCTGTGGATATAACATGCCTGCACATCTCCTTAAAATTTTGTCTAACCTTAAGCGGTGAAATTGAGTCTCAGTACATCTGGAGAGAGAACATCTTCAAAGTGGGCATACTTTGAAAAGGTTTTTGCAGTGGAGCAATATGGAGGCACAATCCAGAAGTGGGCGCCGCAATCTTTTTTTTTGTTTTCAGAAGTGGGGGGGGGGGGGGGGGGGGGGGGGGAGAGACAAAGTTTTAGTCTCTCCCTTCGGGGGGGGATGCGACTTTTTCTTGTCGTGTCCCCCGTCTCCGTCTGTGCTGAGGCCTAATGGCGGAGCTGGCGGCCTCGGAGCTGTGGCAGCGTTTCACCATTCCAGCGGCGGCCCAGCTTCAGAGCTGTGGTGGAGTTCCAGCGACGGACCCGACTCCAGAGCTGTGGTGGTGTCCCGGCGGCGGACCCGGCTTCAGAGCTGTGACGTTCAAGCGGCGGACCCGGCTTCAGAGCTGTGACGTTCCAGCATTCCGGCAGCGGACCCGGCTTCAGAGCTGTGTATCACTCCAGAAATAAACACCACACTTCAAGCCAATCACACTGGCAAGCCTCATGCAATTTCCACATTTTAGGACAGTACGACGATGCTGCCAGCCGAGACACTGCCTCAAAGTTCCAGTGAACCGGGTTGGGGGGGGGGGGGGGGGGGGTAGAAACCACTACCTCAGGTGCTGTCTACGCGGAGTTTGCACGTTCTACCTGGAAGCGCATGGCTTTCCCCAGATTGCTCTGGTTTCCACATCCCAAAGATGTGTGGGTTGGTAAATTAATTGACCATTAACTCGCACCTAGTGTGTAGAGAGTTAGATTTAACTCTTAGGGCTAAAGGAATCAAGGGATATGGGGAAAAAGCAGGAATGGGGCACTGATTTTAGATGATCAGCCGTGGTCATATTGAATGGAGGTGCCGGCTCGAAGGGCCAAATGGCCTACTCCTGCTTATATTTTTCTAGGTTTCTTGGTTTCTAAATGATTGGGAGAATCCAAGGTTAACATAGAGAGAATAAAAAGTGGGTTAGGGTAGGGTTAGTTTTGTTAAAAATGGGTGCCTGATGGTTGGCAGGTAGCTGGTAGGTCAAAGGGCTCAATTACTTGCTGCACCGTTATGGCTCAGTCAGGATGCATGCAATGACAATATACAACATATCACACTTATATAACAATTACAGCACGGAAACAGGCCCTCTCGGCCCTTCCAGTCCGTGCCGACCATTTGTTTTCCCCTAGTCCCATCTACCTGCACTCAGACCATACCCCTCCATTCCCTTCACGTCCATATACCTATCCACTTTACTCTTAAATGTTAAAATCGATCCTGCCTCCACCACTTCTGCTGGAAGCTCATTCCACACAGCCACCACCCTCTGAGTAAAGAAGTTCCCCCTCACGTTGCCCCGAAACCTCTGTCCCTCCAGTTTGTTACATCCAGGGGCTTGGATGCCACTGAAGCCAACTGTTACAAGGGAACATGTTCAAGAATCTGAGTAGTAGAACTTCTTTTAGAACTTTGGCAGGAAACTTGGGCTTTGTCCAGAGCCTGCCTAAATGTACCAGAGCCCCAAATCTGGATGAGATGGTACAGGAGGCTTCAGAATCCTGCAGTTGGTTGGGGATGGGGTGGAAAGTGGGCTCTTCAGCACGGATTGGACGCTAATATTTTGAGGGTTGGGTGGCCTTGGTCAGGACTCAAAAGTCAACAAGATCATGTCCCTCTAAAACTATCCTATTAAGATTGTGTGTCTAGGCAGGTCACTCAATTCCAGGTAAAAAACATTGCAGGCCAAGTTGCTGCTGTCCTGAGTTTGGCCTCGAGAAGTTAACCTGAGAAGCACAATTATGGTTTGGAGGAAATGTAGAACTCCAGTTTGTTACATCCAGGAGCTTGGATGCCACTGAAGCCAACTGTTACAAGGGAACAGATTCAAGAATCTGAGTAGTAGAACAGAAAAAGGCTCACTCATCTGTTTAGTTACAAATCAATTGTATTGGCAAGAGAGAACAAAAACAATACTTGTCTTGGAATTCACAAGGTCTCTTTTACAGCAGCATCTCTCTCTCTGTCTCCGTCCATGGCACTGATCACGACTCAGCCGGTTGGTGAACCCCTCTTGTACAAAAACAAACTTCTGGCTTACTGGTGCCTGCCTTTATGCAGGTAAGAAATCAGCTGTTGAAATAATCGCCAGTAAGTCCTGGCAAATAGCACTGCTCCCAAATTCAAACTATAACTAATGGCAGGGGACTGTATCCGAGCGAGGCCCCCCCCCCTCCCCTTTGGGATCAAAGTGCTATCAGACTGGCACGTAAAGCAATACACAGCGCTGCTGGTTTGGCACGCAAAGGTTTAAACAGAGCGCTGTCAGCTTAGTGAGTGGGAATTTAAATAAAGATCTGTTGGCTGCAGCGCTATGGGTTCTAAATATGGTGCTACCGGCCACAATGCTATGAGCTTTAAACATTGCGCTATGGCCACAGCGCTATGGGTCACAGACTGTTCGTATAACACCGACAAACAGAGAAACATTAGACACCGCTTAGATCGAGAACCTTGTAACCTGGTGCCAAGACAACCTTTCCAATGTTAGCAAGACAAAGGATATTGTGATGGATTTCAGGAAGCGAAGCAGTACACATGCCTCAGCATACATGGATGGCACTGAAGTAGTGATGGTTGAAAGCTTCAAGTTCTTCAGAGTGAATATCACCGACAATTTGTCCTGGACCAGCCACATAGAAGCAATGACCAAGAAAGCATACCAATGCCTCTACTTTCATAGAAGGCTTAGGAAGTTCAGCATGTCCTGAACAACGCTCATCAACTTCTATAGATGTCCTGTAGAAAGTATTTTATCAGGATGCATCACAGCATGGTTTGGGAACAGCCCCATCCATGACTGCAATAAATTGCACAGTGGAAGTAGCCCAAACCATCATGCAAACCAACCTCCCTTCCATTAACTCCATCTACACCACACACAGACTCAGCAAGGCCATCAGCATAATTAAGGACGAGTCTCACCCCCAACTACTCCTCCTTCTCCCCCCTCCCATCAGGCAAGAGGTACATGTTTGAAAACACATTCCTCTAGATTCAGCGACAGTTTCTTCCGAGGTGTTATCACACAACTGAACCATTCTATCACCAACGAGAGAATGGTCCTGACCTACCATTCATCACATTAGAGATCTTCAAACTATCTTGTATCAGTCTGAAGAAGGGTCTCGACCCAAAACATCACCCATTTCCTCTCTTCAGAGATGCTGTCTATCTCGCCGAGTTACTCCAGCATTTTGCGTCCACCTTCGATTTAAACCAGCAACTGCAGTTCGTGCTTACATATCTTGGTTCGGACTTTACCTTGCACTAAACTCTATTCCCTTTATCCAGTACCTGTACGCTGTGGACTGCTTGATTGTAATCATGTATAGTCTTCCCACTGACCAGATAGAACGCAACATAAAGCTTTTCACTGTATCTCGGTACACATGACAATAATAAATTAAACAAAAAATCAGCTAAATTAATAATAAATTGCTTTCCCCTTCAAGAGCATCCATTAATGGACACCATAATTTCTAGGTGTGTGGATATGTACATATCTATATAATTAAAAGTCTCATCTTGGCCACTTCCTGTCTGCGCTGTATATTGATTTTAGAAAAACACTACCCTGTATCGCTGTGATATTTTGGCCATCTTACTCACAATCCTCCTCCACTGAGCCAGCCCCGAGGATTTTTCCTATCGATGAAAAATAAAAAAGTTATGTTTAAAAAACCTTGAGATTAGCTGATTGGTCCTCTCCCCTGTCAATGACCGCGATGAAGGTATCGCCCCTTCCTGGGGGGGGGGGGGGGGGGGGGGGGCAGGACTATAAAACCCCGGATGCCTGGACGTGAGTCAGTCACTCTGCAAGATCGCGAGGAAGAGGCCATGACTGTCATTCTAAGCTGTGAATCAACTGAACTGCGAGTCTGCAATGTACTTGCAATAAATGATTTGTTAGCACTTAATGACATTGTCATGAGTTGTTTGGCCTGCTGCCCTGCCTGTGCTTGAAACTGCAATGCTTTATTAGGTCCGACTTTGTTTGGAAGAAATAAATGCTTTATTAAGTCTGACTGTGTTTGAAAGGAATAAATGCTTTATTAGGTCCGACTGTGTTTAAAAGGAATAAATGCTTGATTAGGTCCGACTGTGTTTGGAAGGAATAAATGCTTTATTAGGTCCGACTGTATTTAGTCCAAAAGTCCCGCTCATTTCGTGACTTCCGCTTAGTGGACAGGTTGCGCCGATTGCGTAATTTCCGGTGAGTGCAGAGGTCGCGCTGATTGCATCATTTCCGGTAAGTGCAGAGGTCATGCTGATTGCAGAAGTGCCGCTGACTGTGGAAGCTCCACAGTGGAGAGGCCGCACTCAGCTGTGTGAGTAGATTCAAGAAAGTTTACTGTCATATATATGGTGTGTGAGTCAGTGTGTGTGTGAGTGTGTATATGAATGTGTATGTGAGTATGTCTGTGAGTGTCTGTGAGTGTGTGTGTGAGTGTGTGCGTGAGAGTGTGTGTGTGAGTGTGCGTGTGAGTGTGCGTGTCTGTGCGAGTGTGTGAATATATGTGTGTGTGTGTGTGGGCGGGGGGGTGGGTGTGTGCGGGGGGTGTGTGGGAGGCATGAGCGGGTTGCAGGAGGATGTGGGCGGGGGGAAAGAGAGCTCGGAGAAAAGACGGGGTTGTGGGGGAGAGGAGTGGGTGCACGCGGGAGGGGGCAGGAGCCAACGAGGGAGACCAAAGGGGGAGGGGAAGGGGCTGGAGCTGACAGTGCGACGGGGACTCACAGCGGTCGCTGGTCACTCTCCTCCGCTAGGATCAGATTCTCCGCTTTCTGTTTGCCGATATTTCCCGCGCCGGGCTGGGCCGTTAACAATCCCTCCGAAAATTGTGTTCTGTTGGAAACGTCCGCTGGCCACCCTCAGCTCCAGTAAACATAAATGGCGCAGCCCGGTTGGAAACCTCCACCGGCCATCCACAGGTCCAGAAAAGATGCGATGGCGCAGGAAAGGACGGACCGTCCCGCGGAGTGACAGGAGAAAAGACCAATCCACGCGCGCTGAACGACAGGAGAGGAGCACGCGCGGTTTTTAAGATTTTTAAACCTTGTTAACTTTTACATTAGACCACCGATCAGAATGAGACTTGGTGCAATCGCAGCACAGTAGAACGGTGAGTAAGCTGGCGAAAATCGTAGCGCTACCGCGTACCGTTTTTGCACAAATAGAATGGCTGTGCAAACTGGAAGATAACAAGATCAGAGCTTTAGTTGTGTATTGATATATATCTATATTTTTAATATAAATTTACTCTCACAAAAGCAAACACGATTAAAAAATATTGCTTACCTCTTCTTTGCTGTGTCCTTGCAGAGTTCCAGACAATCTAGAGCATTTAAAAACTGGATAAGCTGCTTTGGAAGTGTCTACTTTTTCATTTACCCACTGTTAGAGATACAAGGGAGAAAAACAGTCTGTCTGCCATCAGAGAGAAATGCAAAACCTTCTGAAATTGCAAAAATCAAACAGATGAAAACTGTGACAAAAGGTTATAGCACCTAGCATTTCAAAACCACCAATAGTAGTCTGAAAGACCATTGCTATTACAGCTCACCTTTACATATGAAGATTCAATTGACGATAAAAACCATTGGATAGTTTCTTTGCCATCATTTTCAATTTCCAATGAGGATTCTGTGTGGAGATTAGCAAAAGCATCACTTGTAAATTTAAAACCAAACCAAAGCCCAAGACGTCTCTGCCATGTTTGCCTTGGCTCCAGAGTAAATAAATTAAGGTCAGCATTTTAGTCTTAGTCCAGAGTGCTGCATTCTTCTTGGGTTTCTCCTGTAGATCTCTCACACACTTTGTTCAAACTCATTTCCCCCATGAGACATTGCCTGTTCTCTCATCCCTTCTACCATTAAAAAAACTGACCAGAAAAACTTTTTCTGGACCCAAGTGTTTTATTGTCATATGTCCCAAATAGAACAATTAAATTCTTCCTTGCTGCAGCACAACAGAATATGTAAACATAGTATGATAAGTACCCAACGCTAGATAACAGCAACTCTCTATGGGTATGTAATTATGCTCTCTGCAGCTTACCCCCATAGTCTAGTTCAGTAAAACACTGAGTTAAACACTGGATCAACTAATTCTTTATTCGCACTAACACAAACAAACTTCCTATACGATACCTAACCAACACCGTGGGTCCGATCCTTGTCTCTACTCATCCAAGCCCTTCAGCCTCGTGCGAATAGACACCTCCAGTAACACGGTCATGAGTGCTACCCCAGATGATCGGCTCCGATCCATGTGGTATCCCTCCTTTTATAGGGTATCGGACCTATGGCGCGAAGCTATATTGGGGGGCGGGGGGCATGTTCGTGCTATTGAGTTGTAGGCTTGGGAATGACCTCTCGGTCATCCGACCTCTCGGTCCTGGGCCTCCTCCACGGCCAGAGTGAGCAACACCGCAAGCTGGAGGAACAGCACCTCATATTCCGCTTGGGGAGTCTGCATCCTTTGGGCTTGAACATTGAATTTTCTCAATTCTGTTAACCCTTGCTGTCTCCTCCCCTTCCCACCTCTCCCTCAGCCCTCGGGCCCTGGCATTCCCTCTATCTCTATCTCCCTCCCCCACCCCAGTCGCACCAGCTTCTCATTTTCACACCACAAACAGCTTACAATGGCTTGTTCCCTTTATCATCAATACTTTTTTGCATATCTTTCATTCATTGTTCCTTATCTCTCCACATCACCGTCTATATCTCTCGTTTCCCTGATCCCTGACCAGTCTGAAGAAGGGTCTTGACCCGAAACGTCGCCTATCTCCTTCGCTCCTTAGATGCTGCTGCACCTGCTGAGTTTCTCCAGCTTTTTGTGTACCCACAATGGCACAGCAAATAGGTTACCATTTGTCGTCGCTGATGGACAGCAGGCCATGTCGAAAAACACCGAATTTCAACATACTCATTAGTGTCACACAAGTCAAAATAAATAAAGAACAAATATACTTAAATCCTCCTTAATTTACCTGAAGTAGACCCAGATGAAATTGAGGGGAAATTTATAATTTGTTTTTTTATCTCCAATTTGCTGAGTGTAGACTTTAATGCAGTCTTTGATGGATGACGATATGGTGTCCAGGGTTCGGTGCACAGTCCTGTTCCTGGGCTTTGTACAGCTGTATAACTGTCCATTACAGCATCTTGAATTTCTACTTTAATTAACTGAAGAGAAAATGAAAAACATGTTATGAAATTAGATAGCACTTACAACAGGTGTTGGTATTTGCAAAATCCTTCATCTTAATTGCAGAGTTTCCAAATTGGAGCAGAGGTGGTGGGTATATGGAACAAGCTTCCTTCGTTATCATCTCTTCCCAAGCCAACTACGGGCTCCATCCTTCCTCAGTCATCTGTTGCTGGCCCCATTTTATTCTGGCTCCACTACCACTCTGCGGAAAGCCGAAATTCCCATCTCCTCCCCTTTCGGCTTTCCGCAGAGACCGCTCCCTCCGTAACTCCCTGGTCAATCCGTCCCTTCCCACCCAACCCACCCCCCAGCCCGGTACTTTCCCTTGCAACCGCAGGAAGTGCTACACGTGTCACTTTACCTCTTCTCTCGACTCCATCCAAGGACACAAGCAGTCTTTCCAGATGAAGCAGAGGTTCACCTGCACCTCCTCCAACCTGATCTATTGCATTTGCTGTTCTAGGTGTCAACTGCTCTACATCGGTGAGACCAAGCGCAGGCTTGGTGATCGCTCTGCGCAACACCTTCACTCAGTTCGCATTAACCAACCTGATCTCCCGGTGGCTCAGCACTTCAACTCCCCCTCCCATTCCGAATCCGACCTTTCTGTTCTGTGCTTCCTCCATGGCCAGAGTGAGTCCACCGCAAATTGGAGGAGCAGCACCTCATATTTCGCTTGGGCAGTTTACAGCCCAGCGGTATGAACATTGACATCTCCAATTTCAGGTAGTCGTTGCTTTCTCCCTCAGCCCACTGTCTCCACCTCTACCTTTCTTCTTCTCGCCCCCCCCATATCAGTTTTAAGAAGGGTCACGACCCGAAAGGTCGCATATTCCTTAGCTCCATAGATGCTGCTTCACCCGCTGAATTTCTCCAGCATTTTTGTCTACGATTCCAGCATCTTCAGTTCTTTCTTAAATTATCCTTATAATTACCGGATGAGGAACGTTTGAAGGCTCTGGGCCTGCACTCAGAAGGATGAGGGGTGGGGTGGGGATGTTTCCAGTAGAAACATAGAAACATAGAAATTAGGTGCAGGAGCAGGCCATTCGGCCCTTCGAGCCTGCACCGCCATTCAATATGATCATGGCTGATCATCCAACTCACTATCCTGTACCTGCCTTCTCTCCATACCCCCTGATCCCTTCAGGCACAAGGGCCACATCCAACTCCCTCTTAAATATGGCCAACGAACTGGCCTCAACTACCTTCTGTGGCAGAGAATTCCACAGATTCACCACTCTCTGTGTGAAAAACGATTTTCTCATCTCGGTCCTAAAAGACTTCCCCCTTATCCTTAAACTGTGACCCCTTGTCCTGGACTTCCCCAAGATCGGGAACAATGTTCCTGCATCTAGCCTGTCCAACCCCTTAAGAATTTTGTAAGTCTCTATGAGATCACCCCTCAATCTTCTAAATTCCAGCGAGTACAAGCCAAGTCTATCCAGTCTTTCTTCATATGGAAGTCGTGCCATCCCAGTAGTGGGAGAGTCTAGGGCCAGAGGGCGCAGCCTCAGTATAAAAGGATGTACCTTTAGAATGGTGATGAGGAGGAATTTCTTTAGCCAGAGGGTGGTGAATCTGTGGTATTCATTGCCAGGTCCTTGGGTATTTTCAAAAAACAGAGATTGATAGGTTCTGGATTAGTTTGAGTATAAAAGATTAAAAGGGAGATGCATGAAAATGGGGTTGCGAGGAAAAAAATAGGTCAGCCGTGATTGAACTGTGGAGCAGACTTCATGGCTCAAATGGCCTAATTCTGCTCCTTTGTCTTATGACATGGTCTAACTCAATTTGTTCAAGCCCCAGTAGCTCGAGACTTCATCTGGAATTTTAATCATCGAGTCATAGAGTGATACAGCATGGAAACAGGCCCTTCGGCCCAACTTTCGCACACCGGTTAACGTGTTCCAGATGCACTAGTTCCACTTGCCTGCACTTGGTCCATATCCATCAGAACTTGTCCTATCCTGTACCTATCTAACTGTTTCTTAAACATTGGGATAGTCCCAGCCTCAACTACCTCCTTTGGCAGCTTATTCCATACATCCACCACGCTTTGTGTGAAAAAGTTACCCCTCGGATTCCTATTAAATCTTTTCCCCTTCACCTTGAACCTATGTCATCTGGTCCTCGATTCCCCTACTCTGGGCAAGAGATTCTGTGCATCTACCCGATCTATTCCTCACATGATTTTGTACACCTCAAAAAGACATCCCTCATCTTCCTGTGCTCCATGGAATATAGACCCAGCCTACACAACCTCTCCCTATAGCTCAGAACCTCTAATCTCGGCAATATCCTCGTAAATCTTCTCTGAACCCTTTCAAGCTTTCCCGAGCCCCCATTTGCTGTGATGGTATTTCAGTCTCAATCACAGAGACTGACGTCAGGAAATCCTTCAGAGGGGTGAACCCTCGAAAAGCGTCTGGACCTGATGGTATACCTGGTCGTGTTCTAAAAACCTGTGCGGACCAACTGGCTGGAGTTTTTACGGACATTTTCATCCTGTCACTTCAGAGGTCTGAGGTTCCCACCTGCTTCAAAAGGTCATCAATAATACCGGTGCCCAAGAAGAGCAAGATGACATGCCCCAATGACCATCGACCAATGGCACTAACGCCTGTGGTGTTGAAGTGCTTTGAGAAGTTGATCATGGCGCAAATCAACTCCTACCTCGACAAATACTGGACCCATTGCAGTTCGCTTACCACCACAACAGATCAACGGTGGATGCGATCTCGCTGGCCCTCCACTCCGCTCTGGACCACTTAAGACAACAAAAACTCATATGTCAGGCTGTTATTCATCGATTACAGCTCGGCATTTAACACAATCATCCCCTCCAAGCTGGTTACCAAACTCGCAAAACTGTGTCTCTGTGCATCCCTCTGCAATTGGATCCTCGACTTCCTCATTCACAGACCACAGTCTGTTCCTATTGGTGGAAATGTGTCAGACTCGATAACAATCCGCACGGGAGCACCTCAAGGCTGCGTGCTCAGCTCCCTGCTGTACTCACTCTATACTCATGACTGCGTAGCCAGTCATAGTGCAAACTCCATCATCAAGTTCGCTGGCGACACCACTGACGTGGGACGTATCACTGATGGGGATGAGTCAGAGTATAGAAGAGAGATCGAGCGACTGTCCATATGGTGCCAGCACAATAACCTGGCCCTTAACACCAGCAAAACCAAACGACTGATTGTTGACTTTGGAAGGAGTAGGATGGGGACCCAGTCCTGTTTATATCATCGGGTCGATGGTTGAAAGGGTCAAGAGCTTCAAATTCCTGGGCGTGCACATCTGTGAAGATCTTTCCTGGTCCGAGAACACAGATGCAATTATTAAGAAAGCTCATCAGCGCCTCTACTTCCTGAGAAGATTACGGAGAGTCGGTCTGTCAAGGAGGACTCTCTCTAACTTCTACAGGTGCACAGTAGAGAGCTTGCTGACCGGTTGCATCGTGGCTTGGTTCAGCAACTTGAGCGCCCTGGAGAGGAATAGACTACAAAAAGTAGTAAACACTGCCTAGTCCATCATCGGCTCTGACCTTCCTTCCATCAAGGGGATCTATCACAGTCGCTGCCTCAAAAAGGCTGGCAGCATCATCAAGGACACACACCACCCTGGCCACACACTCATCTCCCTGCTACCTTCGGGTAGAAGGTACAGGAGCCTGAGGACTGCAACGACCAGGTTCAGGAATAGCTGCTTCCCCACAGCCATCAGGGTATTAAACTTTGCTCAAACAAAACTCTGAACATTAATACCCCTTTATCTGTTATTTGCACTTTATCAATTTATTCATTCATGTGTGTATTTACGTATATAATGGTATATGGACGCACTGATCTGTTTTGTAGTCAGTGCCTACTAATTTCTGTTGTGCTAAGCAAAGAAAGAATTTCATTGTCCTGTCAGGGACACATGACAATAAACTCTTTTGACTTTTGACTTTGAAGCTTGACAATATCTTTCCTATAACATGGTGCCCAAAACTGAACACAATACTCTAAATGCTGTTTCACCAACATCTTATACAACTGCAACATGACCTCCCAAAGTCAATACTCAGTACACTAACTGATGAAGGCCAATCTGCCAAAAGCCTTTTTGACCACCTTATCTACCTGCGACTTGACCTTCAATGAACCATGCACCAGTACTCCTAGACCCCTCTGCACTACAACACTCCCCAGAGGCCTACCATTCACTGTGTAGGTCCTGTTCTTGTATGATGTCCCAAAATGCAACACCTCACATTTCTCTGTATCCTTTGTTTGTTGCAATTTGGGAACTTGAGGGTACCTTGTCCAAAGGTCAAACTTTCCTTCTAAATGTTTGAATGCACGGAATAGCAAACAAAACTTCAAGTGTGCACAATATGTTGAGAGAATATTTTAAAATTCATGTTACTACATTTATATCTTTGTTTCACGTTTCAAAATCCTATGGCACACTCTCTGGTTCTTGGACTTTTACAGAGAATATTGGTGTTTCACAAATCTCGCTTTGTATTTTTCTGCACTGATAATGGCTCGGATTGCCCATTTTCCCACTGTGCACCAGCTGCCTTATAGGCCTGTCCCACAGGCGATTTTTCAGCGGACTGCTGGCGACTGTCAAGTTGTCGGCAATCGCCTGAAAAACCGGGAACTGGAACAGCGACTGTCAGAGTGGAACACACACGCACATGCACACGCACACACACATACGTGGGGGGGAGAAGAGGGGGGGGAGAAGGGGGGGGAGAAGGGGGTGGGAGAAGGGGGGGGGGAGAAGGGGGGGAGAAGAGGGGGGGGAGAAGAGGGGGGGGAGAAGCGGGGGGGAGAAGGGGGTGGGAGAAGGGGGGGAGAAGGGGGGGGAGAAGAGGGGGGGGGGAGAAGAGGGGGGGGAGAAGAGGGGGGGGAGAAGGGGGGGGAGAAGAGGGGGGGAGAAGAGGGGGGGAGAAGAGGGGGGGGAGAAGAGGGGGGGAGAAGAGGGGGGGAGAAGAGGGGGGGAGAAGAGGGGGGGAGAAGAGGGGGGGAGAAGAGGGGGGGAGAAGAGGGGGGGAGAAGAGGGGGGGAGAAGAGGGGGGGAGAAGAGGGGGGGAGAAGAGGGAGAAGAGGGAGAAGAGGGAGAAGAGGGAGAAGAGGGAGAGAGAGGGGAGAAGAGGGGGGAGGGGGGAAGGGGGGAGAAGGGGGGGAGAAGGGGGGGAGAAGGGGGGGAGAAGGGGGGGAGAAGGGGGGGAGAGGGGGGGAGAGGGGGGGGGGGGGGAGAAGAGGGGGGGGGAGAAGAAGGGGGGGAGAAGGAGTGGAGACAACTTTTAAGAAGCCAGACTACTTTTAATAAGCCAGAGATACGCAGCTGTGAGGTTCGGCGGACATTTAACATTATCGGTCGGTTATCCTTGGTTCTGAAAATTCTTGCTTACGTTTTTTCCCTCCAATGAGCCAATGAAAATGCCCGGTCAGCAAAGGCGATTAACTAAAAATAAATTATAATAAAAAATAGGGATATAGATAGAAGAGTACAGCCAGAAACAGGCCCTACAGCCCACAATGTCCACGATGCCAATGTAACTAGCCCCATCTGTTTGATCATAGTTCTGCCCCTACATTCACTGCCCATTCATGCATCTGTTTCAATGTCGCTTAAACATTGCTATCATAAATGCTTCCACCACTTTTCCTGGCATTGTGTTGCAGCACCTACCATTGTGTACAACCAAATGCCTCAGAAAACATTAAACTTATCTCCCCTATCTCACCTTACATCTCCTTCTTGGAAATAGAATGACTATCTGCCTTATCCATGTCTCTCAATTTTATATACTTCTATCAGGTCACCCTTTCAGTTCCAACTGTTGAGAAAACTAGTTTACTTTATTGTCACATGTACCAAGATAGAGTGAAAAATGTTTTTGTTGTGTGCTATCCAGTCAGCGGAAACACTATGGATGATTACAATCAAGCTATCCAATGTACAGATACATGATAAAGGGAATAATGTATAGTGCAAGGTAAAGTCCAGTAAAGTCAGATTAAAGATAGACAGAGGGTCTCCAATGAGGTAAATCAGAGGACAAGAGTGCTCTCTAGTTGTGGATAAGATGGTTCAGTTGCCTGATAACAGCTGGGGGAAAATTGTCCCTGAATCTGAACAGCTGGGAAGAAATTGTTCCTGAATCTGGAGGTGCGCATTTTCACACTTCTGTACCTCTTGCCTGATGGGAGAAGGGAGAAGAGGGATTATCCTGGGGGAGAGTCGTCCTTCATTATGCTGATGGCCTTGCTGAAGCAATTCACGTTTCTTCAACATCTCCTTCTAGCTAATACTCTCCTATCCAGGCAGCCTCCTGATAAACTCTGTAATTCTCATAGTTGAAATAAATAATATGTAGTCATTTGCAAAAACAAATATCAACTGTATACAAACACATTACCTAATGAGAATTTTACCAAGGTGCTAAACAAAGTCCCGCGATCTTCAAAGGAAGAAGGGGCCTGATCCGGAGCGTCACCCATGCCTTTTTTTTTACCAGAGATGCTGACTGACCCGCTGAGTTGCTCCAGCACTTTGTGTCTGTTCTTTGGTATAAACTAGCATCTGCAGTTCTTTGTTTCTACTTCTAATCAAATGTTTGTGCCAAAAAATCGAATTGCTAACTTAAACCAGAGCAGTCATCTGTCCAGAGAAAACGACTACACAAAATTAAATCCCAGTTGAAAGCATTGTTTGCGCCCAAATGAAATGATTAATTCCCTACCTCCTCCCTGTTGTCACAGTGCACGTAGATGTATCCAGTCCGTGGTATAGATGCTTTTTTAATGAGAGAATTTAGACTGACAAGAATGAACACGTGGCTCCTGAAGAAAACATTTTTTTTAAACAGATTAAAGTATTCTCAAATGTTTAGTTATTTTGACAAATCTAAGTAAAGGAACATCACATAATTTCTCTCAAAGTACATACATGACCAACTTTATTATCCAATTCTGAATGGACTTCAATTCTGGCAGAAGTAAATCTTATTATATAGTGCCCATACACCATCTAGTCACGAGGTTGACATTATGTTCGAGGCATTAGAACCCTTGCCCACTTGTGTAGAAAGCCATTTGAGGGAAGAACAATTCAAGTTTAGTTTAGAGATACAAGATGGAAACAGGCCCTTCGGTCTGAGTCCATACCGACCAGCGATCACCCGTAGACTAGTTCTATCCTACACAATAGAGAGTTTACAGAAACCAATTAACCTACAAACCTGCACGTCTTTAGAATGTGATGAGGATTATCATAGAGGATGATTTGTCACTGATTGTGGTCAGGAAGTCGAGGACCAGGGGCAGGGGGGAGGGTAGCGTCCATGTTCCAGGTTTGTAGATGAGCTTGGATGGGATAATTGTATTGAAAGCAGAGCTTATAGTCTGTGAATAGGTGTCTAATATAGATGCTCTTCATGTCCAGGTGTCCCAGGGATGAGTGTAGGGCCAGGGAGATGACATCAGCCATGGACCTGATGTGTCGGTAGGTGAACTGCAGTGGATCAAGGGTGCTTGGTAGGCTGGTTTTAATGTGTTCCATACCAGCTTATTTTTGCAATGCCCCTGTTAAGATTCCTTCCTTCGGCTGATATATATGTATGTTTGATTATACTTCTGTGAAGTATATTATGATGGTTTTTGTTTAATTTTTTAGTTTAGAGATACAGCCCAGCACATAGAGATCTTAGGAATGAGTAGGTTAACCTATGATGAGTGTTTGTCGGCACTCACTTGAGTTTAGAATATTGAGGGGGGACCTCGTTGAAACATACGGAATAGTGAAAGGCTTGGATAGAGTGGATGTGAAGAGGATGTTTCCACTTGTGGTGGAGTCCAGGACTGGAGGTCATAGCCTCGGAATTAAAGCACGTTCTTTTAGGAAGGAGATGAGGAGAAATTTATTTAGTCAGAGAATGGTGAATCTGTGGGATTCTTTGCCACAGAAGGCTGTGTAGGCCAAGTTATTTTAATATAATATTTAATAATATAAAATATTATAATAATATCAATAATATATATTAAAATAATATTTTTATGGCAGAGATAGATAGATTCTTGATTAGTACAGGTGTCAGAGGTTATGGGGCGACGGCAGGAAAATGGGATTAGGAGGGAGATAGATCAGCCATGATTGAATGGCGGAGTAAACTGATGGGCCGAACGGCCTAATTCTACAACTATCCCTTTTGACCTTACGACCTTTGGCCCACCGAGTCCACGCCAACCATCCATCACGAGTACACTAGTTCTATGTTATACCACTTTCACATCTCACACTAGAGGCAATGTTGAGGCCAAGTAACCTACAAACCTGCACATCTTTGGAATGTGAGAAAAAACCTGAACACCCAGAGAAAAGACACACAGTCACAGGGAAAACATACAAACTCCGTACAAACAACACCTGTAGTCAGGATTAAACCTGGGTCTCTGGCATTGTAAGGCAACATCTACTGCTGCACCACTGTGCTGCCAAAAGTGTGTGATCAAAAATATGTACAAAAAGCAAAAGTGACAAATAAGCAGATATACTGTTGTTTGACTCCAGCAAACAACAGTATATCCTCCATGTTAATGATTTAAAAAAAATCTGCACTTGTTACTTAACACCCCAATGATAATCACCCTTAATTAGAGTCGCTCACTGCATCATAACTTCTACTAAACTAAGTGGGACCAGTTGGGTCCCATGTTCACACGGGAGGGCTGGTCCCCCAAAGCAATATTCCACCTCTCCACCAATTCCAATATTGGTGGCCAGTTTGGGGGGGGGGGGGGGGGGGGGGGGAGGGGTGTCTTTCTGGAGCGCTAATATGGACATTGTGGGCCGAATGGATTCTTGGGCTGGCAGCTCAGTCACTCAGACCTGGTTGTCTGGCAGCTCAGTCACTCAGGCCTGGTGGGCTGGCAGCTCAGAAACTGCCAGAAAATCTGCTTAAAACAGGCGAGAGACTCTGAGAGCGAGATAATCAATTTTAGACATTTTTCTGCAGATCACAGCGATGAAGGAGGAAAGTCTATCCTGGCCTGGATCTCACAGGGAGCCAATGGAGGGAGGGAGAAAAAATACTGGGGTGAGGTTCAATAGTTGCAGGGGAATACTTACTGATGGGCCGAAGGGACTCCTCCTGGCCTAGTACAGGCCTGATGGGCAAAGGGGCTTGTCGAAACAAAAAATCTGAATGAAATCTTAGTGAAAGGCACTTTTTTCGAGACTTTTCCTGGCCAGGCATGGGCCTTTTGGGCCAAAATTCTCCTCCAGGGCTAATACGGGCATTTGGGGCAAAAGGGACTGGTTTCTCAGCTAGTTGGCGCCTTGTGGGCCAAAATTTGTGGTTTCAGGCAGGCCAAACTACTCATTTCATTTCCACTTCAATTTCAAGCATAGGGCAGGCCAAACAACTAATTTCATTTCAATTTCATTTCCATTTCAGTTCAAGCACAGGGCAGGCCAACAGCGCATTGCATTTTCATTTCATTTCCATTTTCATTTCAGTTTCAAGCACACGGCAGGCCAACCAGCTCATTGCATTTTCATTTCATTTCCAATGCAGTTTCAAGCACAGGGCAGGCGAAACAACTCATTGCATTTTCATTTCATTTCCATTTCATTTGCAGTTTCAAGCACAGGGCAGGCCAAACAGCTCATTGCATTTTCATTAATGGCTAACAAATCATTTTTTGCAAGTACATTGCAGACTCACAGTTCAGTTGATTCACAGCTAAGAATCACAGTTGTGGCCTCTGCCACGCAATCGTCCAGAGTGACCGACTCATGTCCTGGCATCTGGGGTTTTATAGTCTGCCCCCCACCCGGAAGGGGCGTTACCTTCTTCATGGTGATTGACAGGTGAGAGGACCAATCAGCTAATCTCAAGATTTTTCAAGAAGATAGATAAATTTACAAGAAGGGGCGAAATTTTTAAATCAGGTGGTTGAAGAACAATATCTATTACTTGTTAAATATTTTCATGTCTGTCCTTTGTCCAACACTCTACCTAGCAACAAAAAAAAAACTAGCTTGTGTTCTCCTATTATTGGCCATCTTCTGTCCTGCCTCTCCTCCAGTTTTCTTGCTCTCTCTCTCAAACAGTCAGTCTGAAGAAGGGTCCCATCTGAAAAAGTCACCTATCCATTTCTCCCAGAGATGCCACCTGACCCTGACCCACTGAGTTACCCCAATATTTAGTGTCTTTCTTTGGGAAACCATCATCTGTAGTTCTTTGTTGTTACCTAATATCCATTACTTGAACGATTAGGATTTGAAATGGAAAAATAATGAGCGATGGTTAAAATATAAATGGTAGCTGACCCTGACCCACTGAGTTACCCCAATATTTAGTGTCTTTCTTTGGGAAACCATCATCTGTAGTTCTTTGTTGTTACCTAATATCCATTACTTGAACGATTAGGATTTGAAATGGAAAAATAATGAGCGATGGTTAAAATATAAATGGTAGCTTTCAAAAAAAAAGTTTAAAGCGAGAGGAAAGCATAAAAAAGTTATTTATGTTAATATCTAGTGTTTCAGGTTGTGTATACACAGTTCCATCCATAATGTTTGGGACAAAGACCCATCATTTATTTATTTGCCTCTGTACTCCACAATTATGAGACTGAGAAACAAGAATAAAACTTATAGAGACATCAGTCAAACCTTAGGCTTACACAAAATCAACTGCTTGGAACATCATTAAGAAGATAGAGAGCACTGGTGAGCAAAGGGACTAGCAGGCCAAGGAAGACCTCCACAGCTGATGACAGAAGAATTCTCTCTGTAATAAGGAAAAATCCCCAAACACCTGTCCGATAGATCAGAAACACTCTTCAGGAGTCAGGTATGGATTTGTCAATGACCACTATCCACAGAAGACTTCATGAACAGAAATACAGAGGCCGCACTGCAAGATGCAAACCATTGGTTAGCTACAAAAATAGGATGGTCAGGTTACAGTTTGCAAGACGTACTTAAAAGAGCAACCACAGTTCTGGAAAAAGATCTTGTGGACAGATGAGATGAAGATTTACTTATATCAGAGTGATGGCAAAAGCAACATATGGAGGAGAGAAGGAACTTCCCAAGATCCAAAGCATGCTACCTCATCTGTGAAACACAGTGGTGGGGGTGTTATGGCCTGGCATGTATGGTTGCTGTAGGTACTGGCTCACTTATCTTCATTGATGATACAACTGCTGATGGTAGCAGCATAATGAATTCTGTAGTGCATAGGCCCATCCTATCTGCTCAAGTTTAAACAAATGCCTCAAAACTCATTGGCCGGCGGTTCATTCTACAGCAAGACAATGATCCCAAACATACTGCTAAAGCAACAAAGGAGTTTTTCAAAGCTACAAAGTGGTCAATTCTTGAGTGGCCAAGTCAATCACCCAATCTGAACCCAATTAAGCATGGCTTTATATGCTGAAGAGAAAAAACTGAAGGGTACTAGCCCCCAAAACATGCATAAGATAAAGATGGCTGCAATAAAGGCCTGGCAGAGCATCACCAGAGAAGACACCTAGCAACCGGTGATGTGCATGAATCGCAGACTTCAAGCAGTCATTGCATGCAAAGGATATGCAACAAAATACTAAACAAGACTACTTTCATTCACATGACGTAGCTATGTCCCAAACATTATGGTGTCCTTTAATGGGGGGAAGTATGTATAAACACTGCTGTAATTTCTACATGGTGAAACCAAAATGTATAAAAATGGCCTTTATTAAAATCTGACAATGTGCACTTTAACCACATGTGATTTTTTTCTATTACAAATCTCAAATTGTGGAGTACAGCTGCAAATAAATAAATGATGGGTCTTTGTCCAAACATTATGGGGGGACTGTAGCTATATTCAAATTGTATTGTAGTTGCCTACTGCATTCAATTTTTAAAAAGGAATTGATGCTTAAAAATAGGGCTTAACCAAGACTCCAGGTTGCTGTAAACAAATACAAATGAGCAAACCTGATGTTAAAAAAGGAGCTAAACACTATTCAGGTTTTGAGAAAGAAAAAAAAGGCAAATAAGCATTTGCTCGTACTGTGGTGCAAAAGCAGGCGTGACAGCGGGACAGGCAGCATCACTGGAGAGTAGGAATGTGTGACGTTTCGGGTCGAAACCCTTCTTCAGACTGATGAGGGATAAGGAAAACCAGAGATATAGACGGTGATCTGGAGAGATAAAAAAAAACAATGAATGAAAGATATGCAAAAAAGTAACGATGATAAAGGAAACAGTCTATTGTAAGCTGTTTGTAGGGGGAAAATGAGAAGCTTGTGCCACGTGCGTGGGGGAGGGATAGACAGAGGGAATAACGTCACCCATTCCTTCTCTCCAGAGATGCTGAGTTACTCCAGCTTTTTGTGTCCATCTTCTGTTTAAACCAGCAACTGCAGTTCATTCTTACACAATCAATACAGTAGCTGTAGTCATATAAAAATACAGAGGAAAAACAATCTCAGTACCTCTTGGATTATCAATGAAGTGCCAATACTGTCACAGTTCGATTTATTCTTTCTATTACCATTTTTTTTTGTTAACTGAATTTAACTTCCCCAGCTGAATTACTACCTGTCCGGTACACTATATATAGATTTTTTTTTTGATACACTAGGCTACTGGTAGAAATAGCATGAAGCAGTTGGGAAAATAACATACAGGTACTAAGGAAAAAAAATGACTACCATAGACAAAAGTAAATATTTCAAGACACATTTAACTGGTAAATAAATGACATTATACATACTGTGGATCAAGGACTCCATGCTGAGGTGCCACTGTTAATGAGTGCGCTGGCCAGGAAAGTTCAAAAGACAAGGATTGAGTGGAATGGTTTGTAATCTGTACCCTCTCGGCAGATCCATCTATAAATAGAGAAACTAGTTGCAGACGAATGTCATAATCTAAGTCAGTGCTTCTTAAACTGGTGAATGGTTCACCCAAGGGTGAATGAAATTATTTTGGGATGAATGAAACTAGAGGGGTTAATGAAGGATGAATGGCTTAATTTATTCAGATATATATATGTTTTCAATACTTAAAAAAGGCATTGCCATTAAAGTGGTTAATAATCTCTTATTGGTTTTAATATCAGTGGCGCTGGAAATTTGATATGTTTTTTTCTCTCTACCTATGGTTTTCTAATTTCAAAGCAGCAGGATATTTCCCAAATTTACTGTAATTTAACATTTTTGGGAAGACCATGGTTTTTTGAGCTAGTTTTCCTAGAAAAATACTGCAGTAATCAAAGCCTGAAAGGGTTGGATGGGGCTGAAGCCCAGTGTTTAGATGTTGGAATGTTTTTTTATCATTCTAATCGAATTATTTTCTAATTCCTAGTTTTCTTTACATATTTTTAGGATGTTCAAAAAGTTGAATAAAATAAACACTTAAGAAATTTTTTAATTTATGTTTTTTTGCTCATGTGACATAATAAATGATATATAAAATTATACAACAAGGGAGAATAAGACGAAAATTACCAAAAAACATAAGAAAATTGAGTCGAGAGTGAATGAAATTTTGTGATAAAGACTCAAGGGTGATTGACACTGAAATAGTTTAAGAAGCACTAATCTAAATGCTTGCATCCTGTACTTAAGCTTATAATGTCTTAGTATCCAGATTACCCATAGGGATACACATACATTTGACACCAGAGAGTCTGGAAATGTATTACTTTCCAAAAGGAGCTGTTGCTCACATTTGGAACATAGTCTTAGCTCCATCAACCTATGGCAGTTAAGGTCATAACATTCTTAACTACATTCTGTGTGTTTGGTGTCCACGGGGAGTAATGTACAAAGTGGAGAGATTCCAAAGTTTCCAAAGAGTCACCTACTGATGTCAATGCGACCAGCATATCCAAAGAATGGTTGCTACTTTCTCAATGTGCGTACCTAGCCAGAATCTTTAATCTAGGCACGAAGAAACAATTTATTTCTGCTAATTGAAGAGCAAAAGATCATAACCTTTATCCAACCGTAATATATTTTGCAAAAATAACGGGCCACTGTTATAGGCCTATCAATCCTTGATATTGAGAACTCAGAATATACATTATATTAAACGCCTGATGGGATTTGAATCGAGTAGCTGATTTGCAATTGAATTCAAAGAATGCAGATACCAGAAAGCAGAAACAAAAACAGAATGCTCAGGTCAAGCAGGAACTTTGGAAAGAGAAGAGAAATAATGGCCTTTCAAAGCTAAAAGTTGTTAGAAATCAAACTTGTTTTAAACTGTGTTCAATGAAGAAGAGTGGAGAAAACAAAATGTGAGAGTACAGACCAGAGATTAAATTGCACTGTCTCTCCCTGACATTGAGCTTTCCCAGCATTTAGCTTTGTCTCAGATTTCCACCAATAACTGTCATCTATATTTTAGAATAGGTTATATTTTAATTTTTTCTCTTCACTGTTCCCCCTCTAGTTACACTTCAAGACAGACAAGCTGCACATAACATGCAACGTCCATTCATTTCCCTTGGTTTCAGACATTCCTCGTACTCTCTATTCACCACCTCCGTAACTCAAAACATTACTGACGATCTGAAACGTTAACATTTTTTTCTCCAGAGTTGCTGCCCAATCTGCTGAGTATCCCAAGCATTTTCTGTTTTAATAAAAGTGATCACTTGATCTGCAATTAACACTTTAGTTTAATTATCGTGTGCAATTTTGAACCTCCCTTTCTTTGCCCAAGTGTGTCTTCAGCCTCATTCTACTCAAGTTCAACAGATATTCAAAGAACAGCATCACATTTTTTGATGACAAACAATGGACCCGGGCAGTTTGATTTCATGCCCTGCCCTCTCGAACACCAAGACAGCCAATGCTGGTGATAAATCTGATGTTATAGCGGGGACTCGCAGGAGTCCAGCCAAAAACTAAGCGCACACAAGTTGTGTGCTTGAGACGTGTTTTAATCAGTAAGATACTGCTCCCTAAACTCAAATGGGCACGGGCATTGCCCAACCTTAAATACCCCTAAGGGTCAACCCCGTGACCTGTGCCTGCCACACCGAGACACCTAACTCCTCCCTCTAGAGCTGAGGGTTTGTTCTGCCAGTGGCCTACCACCAGGTGCTGCCACATGACCTACCCCCCCCCCCCCCCCCCCAGAACCAGACAGTCCACCAACGGCAGTGGCACATGGGATGGGGCCACCCCAATTTTGAGAAATTGGGACAATGAGTGCGAATCCTCTCCCGCACGTGCACCAACACAGATGACGGCGGTTCCCAGGACCCATAAGCGGCCGGGATAAACTCCCCGGGGACGGTGAGCGGAGCGCCATACACTAGTTCTGCCGAGGACGATGACAAATCCTACTTGGGGGCAGTCCGAATCCCCAGCAGGACCCATGGCAACTCGTCCATCCACTCACGGCCCGTGAAGCGAGTCTTCAGGGCGTCCTTCAGATGGCGGTGGAAACGCTCCACCAAACCATTCGACTGGAGATGGTACACTACCGAATGGTGGAGCTGCGTCCGCAGCAGGCGGGCCATTGCGGACCACAGTTCAGAAGTGAATTGGGCATCCCGGTCTGATGTGATGTCCAGAGGAACCCCAAAGCAGGCCACCTAATTAGCCATGAGGGCACGACCGGGCGGAAGTGTCCATTAGCAGGATGGCCTCCAGTCACCACGTAAAACGGTCCACCACCGTCAGCGGATACGAAACACCCCGGGACGGCGGCAACGGCCCCACGCTGTCCACGTGGTCGAACTGCCGGCGTGGCACCGCAAAATCTTGAACCGGCTCCCGGACGTGTCGATATAGCTTAGACGTCTGACACGGAATGCACGCCTGGGCCCAGCGTCCGAATTGCTTGGAATGGAAAACTTTATTGTCATTCAGACTTTGCGGTCTGAACGAAATTTTGTTGCCTGCAGTCATACATATAGTAAATAAAACACACAATAAACACCTATTTCACATCCACCACAGTGAGTTCACCAGACACCTCCTCACTGTGGTGGAAGGCAAAAATCTTGTCTTTGTCTCTTCCCTTCTTGTTCTTCCTCTGCGCTGAGGCGACCCGGGCCTCCGATGTTGTGACCGCACCGGGTGATGCAAATAAGTCCCGCGGGTGAACCGCGCTCCGCGAGCGGGCCGTTTCAACTCCGCGACCTGGGGCAGTCGAAGCTGCCGCCCTCCAGTCCAGCGGACGCAGCTGTTGCCGCGGGAGCTCCGGAAAAACAGGTCACCAACCTGTGACCCGCGAGCTCCCGACGATGTCGTCCACTGGGCCCGCAGCCGGGCCTCCGAAGTCGCTGCCGCCGCCGCCACCGGAAAGCTGCCACAGCTCCGAGTCGGGCCGCCGAAACCCGCCACAGCCCCGAAGTCGGCCAGCCCCGTGCTGGTAAATCCTGGCTTGCTCTGCCTCCGGAGCCTCGGGTCTGTCACAGTTAATGTTGGAGGCTGCCAGCTCCGTGATAGGCCTCAGCGCAGACGGAGACGGAGACGGGGGATACGGCAAGAAAAGTCGCGTCCCCTCAAAAGGAAGAGACCAAAAATGTTTCTCTCACCCCTCCCACACACATACACTACATAATAACTCAAATTAATACTAAAACAAGAAAACAAAAACAAAAAAAAAAGAAAAACGACGGACTGCAGGCGAGCCGCTGCTGCCAGGGCAGCGCCGCCACTCCGATAGCTTCCGCAGTCCGTGCCCTATAAACTTCGTGGCCACTATGGCAACCGTGGCCTGGATAGACGGGTGAGCTAGCCCATGGATGACATCGAACACGCGACGGCACCAGGCTGCCGTGGACACGTCGCACAGGATGGAAGTACCGGAGGGACCCAACGGCACATCCTCCAGCACTAAACCCGAGATCGCGGTGCGGTAGGCCGGCATCTCTTCGTCTGCCAGCTGCGCCGCAGCCAAGGCGGTGTCGTTTATTCCGGAGGCCGGGTTGACAACAACTGTGATCACGGGGCGGGACAAGGCTTCTGCAACCAGATTAGATTTACTGGCGATGTGCCACACGTCTCTCGTAAACTTCGAAATAGACGTTAGCTGGTGTTGCTGACGGGTGGACCAAGGGTCTGAGACCTTGGGTAATTGAGGTGAGGGGCTTATGGTCCGTGAAGGTTACGAATTCCTGGCCCTCCAGGAAGTACCGGAAATGCTGCACTGCAAGGTGCAATGTGAGTAACTCCCGGTCGAAAGCACTGTAGCGCTGTTTCGCAAGCTTGAGCTGGCGGCTGAAAAAGGCGCGAGGCTACCATTTGCCATTGACTGATTGCTCTAGAAAGTCGCCGACCGCAGAGTCTGAGGCATCCACGGTAAGGGCTGTAGGGACGTACGAGTATTGTCGCCCGAGCCAAGGCTTCCTTCAAACACCGTCACGGCGATGGCGTCCCATTGCACCTCCCGCCCCTTGCCAGCCAATAACTGAAATAGTGGCCACATAATTTCAGCCGCCATCGGCACGAACCGATGGTAGAACGTTACCATGCCCACGAATTCCTGGAGGCCCCGTACTGTGGAAGGCCACGGAAACAGGCGGATTGCCTCAACCCTTTGCGGTAGAGGCACTGCTCCGTGCCGCGTCACCCGGTGGCCCAGAAAGTCGATGGCCCGGAGGCCGAACTGGCATTTGCCAGGGTTAATCACCAGGCTTCACTAAGGCGCTGGTACAATAAACGCAAGTGCCGCCACAATGTTGCCATTTGCTGTTAAACTAGACTCATCGTGGCCCCACATAGACTTGCACTTTATGGTCATTGCTTAAATAATTCAATCCCTCCTGCCTACCATTTCCCTTTTCTCATCTTTTTTTTTCTGCATTTCACACTTTTCCTGCTTTTGAACATACTTTAAAAAAAAATTTAAAATAATCGATTTAGTGTTGCTTTGAAGAGGAAAACTGTTTTACCCATGCTATTTGGAGTCAGGTATGCAATAAGATGAGCATGGCTTCTTGGTGATTGGATGATCAAGTTGTTAAGTGACACTTATTAATTTGAGGTCTCGAATAATGCAATTTTTCCACTCAATTAACCAAGAATATTGCATTTGACACATTACTCACCCACTGATGGTATAGTGAGAGTTAAATGCTCAGGATATACTGTCCAGGACTTTGAATTCAGTAACTTGTTTTGTACTTGATTGGAAGCATGCAAAAATAAGGGAAAACCTTCCAGTTCCCCCATTGGAAGAGCATCCAGCGATGCATTGAGTGGATCGCTTTCTGAAGTTCCAAGGACACTACAACAAAATAGAACCAGGTCATTTTACAGACGAGCTCAAGTTAGATCAAACAACAAAATCCAGTTGAATATTACATTTTGACAATGATCCCAATTTTAAAATTTTTATTCTTCTGATTCTGCAAATACCTTTCTGAGCAAAGACTCATCCCAAGGAAAGATGAAAACAAATCCAAGTCTTCTGTATCATTTGGATCAGGCGATGCAGGTATTCTAGCCCGATAGAGAGTCTGGTTGGCATTTGGTCTCTTCAGTATGTTAAAGGCTATATGGATGAAAATCAATAATGTGTATTTTGTGTATTTATTTAATTAAACAATAGGTTAAGTGCATTGAAGAAAACTACATGGTGTAAAGTGGGTGTAATTAGGTAATAAAACATGGGGGGGGGGGGGTACAGCAGAGGTAGAGATACTCTTCTACACACGGCAGAAAGGAGGCCATCTGGTGAAATCCTATCACAACCCTGACATGTTGAAAAAGGTTAAATGCAATGTTGGTCCTGCAAAAAATTACTCTGCTCAAGGGGAAATGATTGTAGTTCCTTTGGGTATTTGACTGAAGGGAGGCTTCCTCAATACTGAAGAGGTTATTGGTATTCTCCCTATAGCAAACATTACGTACAAAAATACTTCATTTCAACGTTCAAGGTGTGTAGAGACACAAGGAGCTGCAGATGCTACAATCTTAAGAATCTTCTTCAGAACGTCTTTACCCGAAACGCCGTCTTACATTCCCTCCAAAGATGTTGTCCAATCTGCCAACACAGGCCCTTCAGCCTAATTTGCCCATGCCGACCATATTACCCCATCTGCACTAGTCCCACCTGCCCATATACCTCTAAACATTTCCAATCCATGCACCTGTTGAAATGTATTTTAAACGTCGTTCTAGTACCTGTCTCTACTACGTCCTCTGGCAGCTTGTTCCAGACACCCACCACCCTGTGTGAAAAGGTTGCCCCTCGGGCTATAAAACATGAGCTTAATGCAAACATAAAGCACCATTGAACAATACATTTCATAACACCCGAGTGTTTATGACAATCAACTGATCTGAGGGGTAATTAATAAACAGGCAATAGCTACCACTCTCTGTAGTCTAAAGGAGGGTCTTGACCCAAAACATCACCTATTCATGTTGGAGTCATAGAGTGATACAGCATGGAAACATGTCCTTCGGCCCAACCTGCCCACACTGGCCAACATGTGTCAGCTACACCAATCCCACCTGCCCACGTTTGGTCCATATCCCTCCAAACCTGTCCTATTCATGTACCAGGCACGTGCCGTGAGTAATCAGCCAGGGTAGGCAGTGGCTTTTAAAAATCTTGAAAACCGCGCATGCTCAGATTGTTCTCTCCCCGGTGAGCTGTCAGTCGGCTTTTTTTAAATCTTGAAACTGCGCATGCGCACATTGTTCCCTCCCCGGTAAACTGCCGGTCGGCATTTTTGTAATCTTGAAAACCGCGCATGCGCACACTGTTCCCTCACCGGTGAACTGTCATTCGGCTATTTTTAAATCGTGGAAACCGCGCATGCGCAGATTGTTCTCTCGACTTTTATCATGTAATTTGTTTTCAATAGGTCCTATCACTTAATAAAGTATTTAAAAACATATAGCTCAAAAAAAATTACTTACCATATTATTTGTGCACAAAATCCATTCTGCAGCAAAAATATCCATAAGGTTGCTTCGTGAAACTCTTCAGGTAATCACTATCCACCCTTGAAAATCCCACTAAGAAACATGCGCAGTGCGCAACGCAGTACATGCACGCAGTTGGTTCACAGCGTAAAGGCAGAGTTTCAGCTGCCTTTACGGACCGTTGCCACTGATGGCTTGAAGCAGCGTCGACGGCACGTGAGTAGCACATACCTCCGCGTTTAAAACGTACTGCTGATGAAAGCTGCTGATGATTGATCTCTTAGGGAGGCATAATTCTCCCGTGACTTTACTATTTATGACCATTTTATATATGTTTTATATATATTTTATATATATTATATTTATATATATAATTACTATTTTATAATTTTAGTCAGGGTAGGCACTGCCTACCTTGCCTACCCTGACGGCACGTGCCTGCCATGTACCTGTCTTAACAGTTTTTTTTAATGTTGGGATAGTTCCAGCCTCAACTACCTCCTCTGGCAGCTTGTTTCATACACCTACCACCCTTTGTATGAAAAATCATGAGAGAAATAGATCAGGTAGATGCACAGAGTCTCTTGCTCAGACTAGGTGAATCGACTATTTAAAGTGAAGGGGAAAAAATAAGAATCTGAGGGGCAACATTTTCACATGTCGTGTGTATGGAACAAGCTGCCTGAAGAGGAAGTTGAGAAGGGACTATCTTAATATTTGAGAAACAGTTAGACAGGTACATGGATAGGACCAAGCACAGGCAGGTGGGACTAGCTGGAACATGTTGGCCGGTGTGGGCAAATTGGGCCGAAGGTCCTGTTTCCACACTGAATCACTCTATGACTCTATAAAAAGTTACCCCTTAGATTCCTATTAAATCCTTTCTCCTTCATCTTAAACCTATGTCCTCTGGTCCTTGATTCACCAACTCTGGGCAAGAGACTCTGTGGATTTACCCGATCTATTCCTCTCATGATTTTATACACCTCTATAAGATCACCCCTCATCCTCCTGCGCTCCAAAGACTAGAGTCCCAACCTACTCAACCTCTCCCTGTAGCTCAGACCCTCTAGTCCTGGCAACATTCTCGTAAATCTTCTGTACCCTTTCTAGCTTGACAACATATTCCCTATAACATGGTGTGCAGAACTGAACAAAATACTCTAAATGGGGCCTAACGTCTTATTAAAAATGCAACATGACCTCCCAACTTCTATACTCCCAAAATGCAACACCTCACATTTCTCTGCATTAAATTCAATCAACCATTCCTCAGCCCATCGATCAAGAACCTACTGCAATTTTTCACAACCATCTTCACTATCTGCAAAACCACCCACTTTTGTATCATCACAAACTTGCTAATCATTGATATAGATGACAAACAGAAACAGGCCCAGCACCAAACCCCGAGGCACATCTCTGGTCACATGTCACCAGTCCAAGAAACAGCCTTCCAAAATCACCCTGTTTCCTTCCATGAAGTGAAATTTCTATCCAATTTTCTATGTTCTCCAGCGACGCTGCCTGATCCGCTGAGTTACTCCAACACTTGGTGTCCTTTTTTTTTGCAAGCTGTGATTGCTTGTGTGAGGGATAAAGTGATTAAACCCCACTATTGTAAGGGGCTTTAAAGAGGATTCAAACCGATAGAGGCCGGGGAGAGGGTTCTGACACAGCTGTGTATAAAAGTTACCAGAGCCATCCTTGAGTAAGAAGTGATAGCATTGTATAGCGGTAGAAGGGAGTGATGTAGATAGACCCCTATCAGTAGAAGGGAGTGATAGATGGGACCCTTGTCACTATAGCATAGCTTTAGTGCTGATATAGGAGAACTGAGAGAGTTCAGTTGGAGGTGAGCAAAACTAGGGCAGGTCATAGACAACTGAGCATGCTTAATAAAATAAATGAATATTACAACACACCCCTGGTCAAGAAACTGCTCATTACCATGCACATGTCTGGACATGCGATGTATGATGTGGGAGGTACTGGGGGGACGTACCTACAGATTGTGCACCTCAGTGTCTGATTGGAGGGGGTCAAAGGAGAGGAGGTTGGATGTAGAATTGTGTGTATAAAGGGGGTTTACCCTTCTGACTTCGGTGTGTCTCAACTTGGAGAGGCACCCGACTGTGCAGACTCGAAAATAAAGAATCTCTTGCTTCCACGATTTAGTCTGAGTAGTGATTGTGAGCACATCACATATCTCACACTTGTATCCACATCGGACCACCTTTTAAACTTTCAGCCAAGTTGGCATGACCAAAATTTTAGTTCTACAACTGAGAACTCCATCAAGTATCTTCACCAACAAAGCATTATGCACAACAGTCATACAAAAAAAATCATAGCATCACTCCCGGCGAGCAACATGGCCGACTCGCCCGCTACGGCTCGACGACAGAGGAGCCGGTGCGGAGCTAGGGTGGTCGAAGCGAGGTGGGTCGGGATGGAGCCCTGAGGTCGAGTCAGAGCCATTAGACGAAGTCGGGTCAGAGCCTCAAATGGAGTTCGAGGATGGAAGGATGGAGCCTCAAGGCCAAAGCAGGAAGAGGTGGACGGTCTGTCACCAAGAACTATGGGGGACCTGGCGTGGAGGGGGGTGGGGGATGAGTACGTTTTATAACTTTGTCAGCACCTTTGTGGAGACTCTTGTGTACTTTGTAAGCAAAAACAAAGAATTTCACTGCACCTAGCTAGGTACAAGTGACAATGAAGTGTCATCATCAAAATTAATAACGCCGTGCAGTGCAAGAGAAATCAAAGATTCATCACAATAAAAAGAAAAAATTGTCTGACATTAGATTAATACTTTCTTGGTCATCATGCTTTAGGCCAAAAACAACTGATACCAGTGAACCTTCCAAAATATATTTCTCTTTACATTTGTAACAAATTCATTACTTTTACAAATTGCATCAAAACCCTTCCTGCACCACAATAAAGTTACTTATTAGTGCAATGGCCTTTTTGCATTCTGATTTCACGCCCAAATTCAGTTTAAAAAGGGGAAACAAAGCAGCTTAAACAGTAAAGTGCAAGAAAAATGGACAACATTCAAATTAATAAAACTTTAAAAGTGCGTGGTTGGCTGCTATAATAAGATAAATGCAATAAGAATGAGAACATCAGCGTACAGTAAAATGCCATTTGGGCAATAACAGTGTTCTTTTTGTCAGATTGGTGGCGGTCAAACACGCGAGCAGCGCTCCGCTTTCCCGCCAAACCCAACCGTCACAACCGTCTCCAACCGCCACTTCCTCACCGCCTGACGTCACATCCCCTCCTGCCCGCCGCGCCCCGCCAACGCCATGACGTCAGACGCTGTGCGAGTCACGTCGGGGCGGGGAGATGACGCCGGCGTGGCCCCGCCCCATGAGCCGCTCCTCCCGCCGCAGCGCCCCCCGCAGGGCCGGTGGTGACGCCGCACCCAATCGGCAAGAGTCTGGAACAACTCAGCGGGCCAGGCAGCAACTGTGGAGACCCTTCCTCAGGCTGAGAGCCAGGGGAGAGGGAGACAGAGATGCGGAAGAGTAAGGTGTGAAAACGACAGATCAAAGGGGATGCCGTTAAAGGAAATGAAGAGTAGATCAAGTTAGATAGGAGAAAGTAACAACGAAGCAAACAGATAACATGTGATGGGGACAATCAGACTGGTCGGAGAACTAGGAAGGGGGAAGGATGGAGAAGGGGATACTTGAAGTTTTAGAAATCAATGATAGACATAGACGGCGGCGGCGGCGATGGTGGCGCTGCCTTAGCAGCTGCGGCTCGCCTGCAGTCCGTCTGTTTGTATTTATTTTTGTTGTTCTTTTGTCCTATTTTAGTTAATTTCGGTTTATTAGGTTGTGTATGTTTTTGGTCTCTTCCTTCGGGGGGATGCGACTGTTCTGGTCGTATCCCCGTCCCCGTCTGCGCCAAGGCCTAATGGCGGAGCTGGCGGCTTCGGAGCTGTGGCAGCGTTCCGATGGCAGTGGCGACCCGACCTCGGAGCTGTGGCGTTCCGGCGGCAGTGGCGACCCGAACTCGGAGCTGTGGTGTTCCGACAGCAGCGGCGATCCGACCTCGGAATTGGCCACGGGCCCAGTGGACGACATCGTCAGGAGGTCGCAGGTCACAGGTTGGTGACTTTTATTCGGAGCTCCCGCAACGACAGATTCTTCCGCTGGACTGGAGGGCGGCAGCTTCGACCGCCCCGGGCTGCGGAGTTTGAACCAGCCCGTTCGAGCTGCTTGGATTCAGCCGCGGGACTGACTTACCATCGCCTGGCGGGGTCACAACATCCGAAGCCTGGATCACCTCGGCGCAGAGGGAGAATAAGAAAGGAAGAGACAAAGATTTTAAGACTTTGCCTTCCATCACAGTAAGGAGGTACCTGGTGAACTCACTGTGGTGGATGTTAAATTTGTGTTTATTGTGTGTTTTTGTCATTTTTATTATATGTATGACTGCAAGGCAACACCATTTCCGAAAGGTCTGAATGACAATAAAGGATACTTTACTTTACTAGACTATTTTCTAACAGGGGAGAGAATCCAGAAATCAGAGGTGCAAAGGGACTTGGGAGTGCTGGTGCAGGATTCCAAAAGAGACTTTAGAGGCCAAGTCAGTGGATATTTTTAAAGTAGAGATAGATAGACTTTTGATTAGTACTGGCTCATCAAGTCTATTCCGCCATTCAATCATGAATCCCTCCCTCCAAACCCCATTCTTCTGCCTCCTCCCCATAACCTGAAAAGGGTTGGAGATGGGAAGATTTGGCTTGTAGTGGAATCCTGTTGGAGGCGGCGAAATAGTCGAAGGATTATATTCTGTCTGAGATGGCTGATGGGTTGAAAAGGACGAGGGGGACTCTGTCCCTGTTGCAACTAGGGGTGGGGGAGCAAGAGCGGAGCTGCGGGATACCAATGAGACCCTTATGAGGGCCTCATCTGTGATGGAAGAGGGGAACCCCCGTTTCCTAAAGAATTAGGATATCTCGGATGAACTGGTATGGAGCACCTCATCTTGGACACAGATGCGGCATAGACAGAGGTATTGGGACATGAGGATAGTCTTTGCAAGAAGCAGGGTGCGAAGTAGTCAGGCACATGCCGTGTGATTACTCAGGGTAGACAGTCAGTCGACTTTTTAAAATCTTAAAAACTGCGCATGTGCAGATTAGTCTCTCCGGTAGGCAATCAGTCGACTTTTATAAAGTAATTTGTCTTCAAAAGCCTTATCGCTTAATAAAATATTTAAAAACATATAGCGCAAATATATTTACCACATTATTTATACAAGAACTTAAGATAATGACGATCCATGTTTCAAAAACCTGCCAAGAAAATAGACGGGCGATGAACACATGCGCAGTACCTTGCGCGCAGATTGCGCAGCGCACATATGCACAGTCCATGGTGCAAATCCAGGATTTCAGCTGCCTTTATTGGCCGTTGTAAGTGAAGGCTTGCGGCACATGAGTTGCGCATAGTTTCAGGTATTACATGTACTGCGGATGAAAGACACGGAAAATTATGCTTACCTAAGAGATCGATGAAATAATGAAAAGAATAACTATTCAATAAATTATGCATTTAATTTTGTGCATTGTTGCCAATAGTAAATTAATTGGAAATCTCTCATATTTATATTTAACTAGACTAAGTTGGGTCCCATGTTCACACGGGAGGGCTGGTCCCCCAACGCAATATTCCACCTCTTCACCAATTCCAATATTGGTGGCCAGTGGGGGGGGGGGGGGGTTCTGGGGCGCTAGTATGGGTGTTGTGGGCTGATGGGACTGTTTTCCAGAGGGTTAGTATGAACATTATGGGCCAAATGGATTCTTGGGGTGGCAGCTCAGTCACTCAAGCCTGATGTGCTGGCAGCTCACTCACGGCTGAAGGGCTGGCAGTTGACTCATGGCTATTCCTTGAAATTCCATTTCAAGCAGGGTGCAAGGGCCTCGAATTCAAGTGCAGTTTCATACCACTTCAAGCAGGGTGCAGGACCACCAAATTCAAGTGCAGTTTCATACCACTTCAAGCAGGGTGCAAGGCCACCAAATTCAAGTGCAGTTTCGTACTACTTCAAGCAGGGTGCAAGGCCACCAAATTCAAGTGCAGTTTCATACCACTTCAAGCAGGGTGCAAGGCCACCAAATTCGTGCAGTTTTGTACCACATCAAGCAGGGTGCAAGGCCACCAAATTCGTGCAGTTTCGTACCACATGAAGCAGGGTGCAAGGCCACCAAATTCAAGTGCAGTTTCATGCCACTTCAAGCAGGGTTATGAGGCCACCAAATTCAAGTGCAGTTTCCGACCACTTCAAGCAGGGTGCAAGGCCACCAAATTCAAGTGCAGTTTCGTACCACTTCAAGCAGGGTGCAAGGCCACCAAATTCAAGTGCAGTTTCCAACCACTTCAAGCAGGGTGCAAGGCCACCAAATTCAAGTGAAGTTTCATACCACTTCAAGCAGGGTGCAAGGCCACCAAATTCAAATGCAGTTTCATACCATTTCATGCAGGGTGTTAGGCCACCACATTCAAATGCAGCTTCATATCATTTCCAGCAGGGTGAAACCACTATAAAACCACACAAAACACCACATAAACACCACACTCGCAGTTCAGTCGACATTCACTGTGTTTAGTTGATTCACAGCTCAGACAGAGTTGTGACCTGACCCTCCCCCATCTTGCAGAGACTGAGCCACACCCACACTTCCGGGTTTTATAATCCCTCCCCCCTCCCACCAGACAGGGCATGGCCTTCATAGCGTGATTGACAGGAGAGAGATTCTCATCATTTTTTAAACACTAATAACACTTTTATTTTTCATTGATGGGAAGAATCCTCTGCACCTGATGAGCGGAGGGGGACTGAGCAAGATGGCCAGTAAAATATCACAGCTGTAAGTGGTACAGTTTTATCTGAAATCAATATACAGTGCAAACAGGAAGTTGTCAAGTTTAGACATTTAATAATTTGCTTTATTTCAAACCAACCACCACCAACCATTTGCTGTGCTTTATTTCAAACCAACCATTTGCTGTGCTTTATTTCAAACCAACCACCACCAACCATTTGCTGTGCTTTATTTCAAACCAACCACATTTTCATTTTCAAACCACATTAACGGCACTCAAGGTCAGTAAAACCACACTCACAGTTTAGTAGACATATGTTCAGTATTATTCCAGCTCAGACTGAGAGACGTGACCCTCTCGCCCCCACATCTTGCCGAGACTGACTGAGGCAACACCTCCAGGTTTTATAGTCCCTCGGAAGGGGCCTGGCCTTCAGGAGAGAATCTCAACATTTTTTAAACACTACTAACTCTTTTATTTTTCATCGATGGGAAAAATCCTCTTGTCCTGCACAGCGGAGGGGGACTCTGAGTAAGATGGCCAACAATCACAGCAGTAAGTGGCAGCGTTTGTTCTAAAATCAATATACAGAATAACAAGAAGTCGTCAAGATCAGACTTTTAGTAATATAGATAATTACCTTTTTATAATTTTAGTCAGGGTAGGCACTGCCTACCTTGCCTGCCCTGATGGCACATGGCTGGAAGTAGTGTAGATGAGATAGCTGTGGGAGTCAGTAGGTTTGTAATATATGTCAGTTGATAATGTATCTCCTGTGATGGAGACGGTGAGATGATCCAAGTGAATTTGAGAACAGGATGGAAATTGGTAGTAAAGTTAATGAAGTCCGTGAGTTCTGCATGGGTGCAGGAGGTAGCCCTGATGCAGTAGTCAATGTAGCGGAGATAGAATTCTGGGAATGGGCCAGTGTACAAAGAGACAGATATAGCTGGGGTCTTTGGATTTGGAGGAAGTGGGAGGAGTCTTTTACTGTCATGTGTCCCAGATAGAACAATGACATTTTTACTTCAAGAGTCAAGAGTGTTTTATTGTCATATGTCCCGGTCAGGACAATGAAATTCTTACTTGCTGCAGCACAACAGAATATGTGAATATGTAAACATAGTGCATAACGGGGAAAAAAAAAGAAAAAGTTCAATAAATAACAAATGTAGTGCAAACAAGAAATAATAATATAGTATTCTGCAGTTCAGAGCTCAGAGCTTATTCATTGTAGTGTTTAATAGCCTGATGGCTGTAGGGAAGAAGCTGTTCCTGAAGTTGGACGTTACAGTTTTCAGGCTCCTGTACCTTCTTCCTGATGGCAATGGTGAGATGAGTGTGTGGCCAGGATGGTGCGGGTCCTTGATGATCTTGGTTGCCTTTTTGAGGCAGCGACTTGTAGCAGCACCACAAAATATGTAAGCATAGTACACTGTAAACAATATAATAAATGAGAAAAAGTAGGTTCTTTGTGTGTATATCTACATATCCACAGGTATATGTGTATATATATACACAACTATACATACATATACACCTTTTTATATTCTCACACATTATATATAAAAAATAATTAATAACCTCCGTTACTCCCAAGGTGGAGTCCTGTACATCGGTGCGACCAAACGTACACTTGATGACAGTTTTGCTGAACATTTGCACTTGGTTTGCCTAGGTCTACAGGGTCCCCTGGTTGCCAACCATTTCATCTCCCCTTCTGACCTGGACCTCCTCCATTGCCTGAGTGAGGCCACACATAAATTGGAGAAACACCATCTCATATTTTGCTTGGATAGCTTACAACCTAACGGTATGAACGTTGAAATATCAAATTTCAAGCAGCTTTCCCCCTCATCTCTCCCCCTCTTGTCTTTCAACCAGTTCCACAGATCTCTGCATTGTATTGGGATCACACCTTCCCTAGTCAACAATGGGTCTATAAGGGCAACGCACAGCCGGAGGTTATTTGTGGCTGGCCCTGATCTTTTCTCGCCTTCAGCTCTTCCACCCCCAACTTCAGACAGAAGTAAGGACACCACTCAAAATGTCACCTATCCTTTTTCTCCAGAGATTCTGCCTGACCCGCTGATGATTGACGAGGACTCGGTGGGCCAAAGGGCCTGTTTTCATGTTGTATCTCAAAACTAAACTAATGATTTTTCTGCACTAAATCAAATTTCCTTCGATATACTCATTGCCCTTAATGGATCTCTAACCTTAAGTAACTGAAGTAATTGCACTTTATTTATGAAGATGCACCACAGCAGTATATCCACCAGAATGACAACATCATGATTACGTGTCAACATTCTCCTTCCAATTGTTTGTTCAGGAATGTCACTCGTACAGGTTAAAGAAAATAACATGTGCAATAGGAATCACGTTGAAGCTAAAAATGAGCAAAGCAAGACTCACTATCCTCTCCCCGCCCCCATACCCCATCATCTTGT
The DNA here is from genome assembly GCA_035221665.1 of Okamejei kenojei. NCBI lineage: Eukaryota > Metazoa > Chordata > Chondrichthyes > Rajiformes > Rajidae > Okamejei > Okamejei kenojei. The sequence continues at coordinate 32,029,591 of CM069134.1, forward strand.
TGCCTTGTGGGCGGCACAGTGGCTCAGCGGTAGATTTGCTGCCTTGCAGCACCAGAGACCTGGGTTCTATCCTGACTATGGATGTTGTCTGTATGGAGTTTGTACGTTCTCCCTGTGACCACATGGGTTTTCTGTGGGTGCAGGCATACAAGTTTATAGGCTTCTATAAAATTGTAAATTGTCCCTACTGTGTAGATTAGTTCCAGTATACAGGGTGATCGCTCATTGGCACGGATTGGTGGGCCAAGGCGCCTGTTTCAATGCTATCTTGCTAAAGTGATTCGCATGTCTCTAATCTGCAACCTTTAATGCAATTGCACAAATTCCATAGTTCTCCCAACCACCTCCACTCGCTTAATCCATCCAATATCATTAAAAACCCAATAATGCGCTATCCAACTCCCTGGAAATCCTGATAGTTCAGCAGTTGTTTCGCAGACGATAATTTGGGCACTTCGCCAGAAACTCATTGGGGACCTGGTTTTGTGTTTGCTTGAAACCCACCAGAGTCCAGGTTTTTGTGTTTCCATGAAACCCACCACAGCCCTAGTTTTGTGTTCCCCTGAAACCAACCTGGATCCTGTGTACTCACATTACTGACGTGGCCTGCAGTGGCACGGAGCAGCAGTGGAGGACGTTGACACATCACAAGGCAGGGTCGACCCCAGCAAATACGACCTAATGCCGCTGCCAGGACAACAGGCTTAATGGTCAAGTTAAGACTGACCTAAATTTAAAAAAAAAAAATTGGGCTTGAAGGGTGCAAGATGGTGCCTAAAATGCGGTGACTCTTATGTACTGACTCAATGTGGTCTATTATCTCACAATCTTATACTTAGTATGGTCGTGCCTAATATATAGTAAGATTGTCACTGAACTGTACGTAAATTTTTTTTTTACCATTATGCAGTTTCATGTATTTTTCACTGGCGGGTACTAGGTCAACAGTGGGTTTGAAGTGAACACAGTAAAAAGAAAGTGAATTTCAGACAAGTACAAAGCAAGGGCCATGGTAAGTGTGGGGGTTACATCGGGACCAATGTCCCAGTTGGTAACAATGGAATTTAGAGTCTGAAGAAGGATCCCGACCCAAAATATCACCCATCCCTTTTCACCAGAGATGCTGCCTGACCTGCTAAGTTACTCCAGCACTTTGGATCTATCTTCGGTATAAACCAACATTTGCAATTCCGTCCAACACAAGTAGTAAGTATTGTTGGAGTTCTCCTGTAATTATATCAATCCAGAGCTGTCTTAGGAAATTACCAGAGACGAGAGAACCATGGGCATGGAACATCCCCACTGACTTCTGACCACTCCAAATGAGGAAATAATATATAATAGAATTGCTCAGATAGCAACTTTCTGGTTTTGAACCTATGTTAAGTTGTAAGAAAAGCTTAAGGTTTTCAGAAATACATGTATTCTAAAGAAATAAAATACAAAGAAACACACAGAGAACAGATAAATCAAAACATAGAAATGCTAATCTGAACCTGCATAGCTTTGTTTATTGCTTTGAGGCAATTATAATGCTGGGGAAAATTGTATTTGATATGATTTTTGTTGAAGAATGGACAGCTGAATAGGGCCTCTGCTTCAGCCAGAGGTCATCTGCTCTTTCTCTATGGCACATTCTTGATGAAGAATAAAGATGAAGAGTTATGGCTGCTTAGGCTGAGTTTGAGACAAAGTTCAAGGCTGAGGGATAATAGACTCTGTGGTTAGCTTTGGCTATGTTAAATTATAATGAGGTCGAGATAAGGGATCGAGAAGCTGCACTTTTGAGGTAATGGTCTTAAGTTATAAATTTACCCTGTGTTCTGTAATATTTGTAAAAGACCTTGCAGAGATTGGAAATCCGTCTCCCAGAGATAGCAGAGAAGAAGAGGCTGTAATGTGGAATGAAGTTGTATCCTGGCACCAAACACATATCAATTAAGTTGACAGATTTACGACCCATGTATGCTTGGAGTTGGGAGGTGTGTGTGGGTTTTGAATTTATCTTAGAAGCTGTGTAATTCAACAAACTCATATAATTAATGTTTTAATACATAGGTAATAGTATTTTAAACTGTGTAAAATTGTAGTGAAACCATTTTTGAAATGTATTGTGTCTTAGTAGGACTGTAAACATTAGACTTTGTTTAGATTTATAGAAATATATTTATTCTTGGTATGGAAAATGTGTTTGTATGACTGTGTTCATTGTATTATATCCGTGCATCTGATATTTTGAGGAGTGGTCTTTGATAATTGAGCCTACTGGGGTTTTGCTTTGTTGAAATAAAATAATTCTAAACAAAGTTAAACTACAGCAAAGGTTATAAAATGAGGCCAAAGAAGGGGGGGGGGGGGGGAAATCATGTGACTGCTGTTGTAAATCACCAGAAGGACTCAGGTGATTGGTTACTAGGTTGTCATACACTCTATCTGAAATGTCTAATACCTATATAAATCCAATGAGTTTGTATCAAAGTTACTATTCTCTGGACCCGCCCCAGAGCTTCCAGCTCTGTGTTGGAAATTTCAGAGACTAGTCTCAGCTGAATAAAGAATCGATTACAACATCTACAAGCTACAAGCATTTAAAGTCAAGTTGACCTTAGATTGACAAAATAACTCAGTTTAACACAAATGGAGGAAGATGTATTTTGTATGGCACGAGAACCTTGAGATTTATTATTGGAGCACAGTAATTACCTCATTGTTGGCATTGTTAACAGCATCACACATATAATAACTACACTATGATTTTTGAAATGTGTATTTTTCATATTTACAGCATAGCCTTTCTGATTTAGTTTCAAAAGGATAAAAGGGAAAAATGTAGCATTGCAATTTTGAAATTATTGGTAGAATTAAGTTTTACCCTAACGAAGATCCCCTTTATAAAAATTAGTCAAAAAATGCAACAACTTTTGATTGTTAAAAGGCACAATTAATTCAAAAGCGAGAGCTAGAGGGCATAGGTGGAAGGGGACAGATTTAATAGAAACCTAAAGAGCAATATTTTCCAGTGTGGTGGGTGTATGAGCTGCCAGAGGACGTAGTTGTGGCAGGTAAGAGAGTAATGTCAAGAGTGTTTTATTGCCATCTGTCCCGGATGGAACAATGAAATTCTTACTTGCTGCAGCACAACAGAATATGTGAATATGTAAACATAGTACATAACGGGAGAAAATTTAAAAAAAAAGAAAAAGTTCAATACATAACAGTGCAATAATAATACGGTATTTTTCAGTTCAGAACTTATTCGTTGTTGTGTTTAATAGACTGATGGCTGTAGGGAAGAAGCTGTTCCTGAACCTGGACGTTAACAGTTTTCAGGCTCCTGTAACTTTTTCCTGATGGCAGTGATGAAATGAGTGTGTGGCCAGGATGGTGTGGGTCTTTGATGATTTTGGCTGCATTTTTGAGGCAGCGACTACTTGGAACTTGGAAAACTTTATTGTCATTCAGACCTTGCAGTCTGAACGAAATTTCGTTGCCTGCAGTCATACATATAGTAAATAACAAAACACACAATAAACACATATTTAACATCCACCACAGTGAGTTCACCAGGCACCTCCTCACTGTGGTGGGAGGCAAAAATCTTGTCTTTGTCTCTTCCCTTCTTCCTCTTCCTCTTTGCTGAGGCGACCCGGGCCTCCGATGTTGTGACCGCACCGGGTGATGTAAATAAGTCCCGCGGGTGAACCGCGCTCCGCGAGCGGGCCAGTTCAACTCTGCGGCCTGGGCCGTTCAAAGCTGCCGAAGCTGCCGCCCTCCAGTCCAGCGGACGCAGCTGTTGCCGCGGGAGCTCCGGGAAAACAGGTCACCAACCTGTGACCTGCGAGCTCCCGACGATGTCGTCCACTGGGCCCGCGGCCGGGCCTCCGAAGTCGCTGCCGCACCGCTACCGGAAAGCCGCCACAGCTCCAAGTCGCGCTGCGGGAACTCCTGAACCCGCCACAGCCCCAAAGTCGGCCAGCCCCGCGCTGGTAACTCCTGGCTGGCTCTACCTCCGGAGCCTCGGGTCGGTCGCAGTTAAAGTTGGAGGCCGCCAGCTCTGCCATTAGGCCTCAGCGCAGACGGAGACAGGGGATACGACAAGAAAAGTCGCGTCCCCCCAAAAGGAAGAGACTAAGAACGTTTCTCCCACACACACACACACACACTACATAATAACTCAAACTAATAACTCAACAAATAACGCTAAAAACAAGACAAGAAAACAACAAATAAAAAGAAAAACAGACGGACTGCAGGCGAGCCACTGCTGCCAGGGCAGCGCCGCCACTCCTACGATAGATCCCTTCGACGGTGGTGAGGTCAAAGCCGGTGATGGACTGGGCAGTGGTCACAACTTTTTGTACTCTTTTTCGCTCCTGGACGTTCTATTTGCCAAACCAGGCCACGATGCAACCAGTCAGAATGCTCTCTACCGTGCACCTGTAGAAGTTTAGGAGAATCCTCTTTGCCAATATAACAATATTTAAAAGCCATTCGGACAAGAACATGGATGGGTTAGATTTAGAGGGATATATAGGCCAAATCTGGGCAGGTTTGATTAGTGTAGATGGAGCATCTTGGTCGGCATGGGCGAGTTGGGCTGAAGAGCCTGTTTCCATGCTGTGTGACTTTATAACTCTAAAAAATATTGCCAGGAATAGCATCTAGAGAAATTTAATAGATGCATAACCTTTCTGACCTGGCTTGCTAAATATTTATAGCTATTACATTTGTGTAGGACACATTTTACCCTGAGATTACCATTCATATGAATATGAATCTGAGAAATGTCTCAGATTATACCTAGATGGCACCAGGCGTCAGAACAACCCCATTCCCTAAATTATTTCTTCGCAATCTTCCGGTTCAAATGCCCAATTTTCCTACCCCTCCTTTTCCTGTTCTCTCACCGACTACCTGTACTTGGGAAAATTTGCAAAAGTTTTCCTCGACTCTGGCAGCCCTTTGAAGCATAATCAGTACTGTATGGTCAGCAAGCACTGATAGAATGTTAACCACCGGCAGCATTTTAAATAAGAATTACATTCTGCATATGATGGACACAAAGTGCCGGAATAATCCAGTGGGCCAGGCAGCTGATCTGGAAAATGGTTTAATGGTGCTTTCTTTGGCACAGTGAAATTCTTTTTGCATATATTACACATACTGAAAAAGGATTGACATTTTGGGTCGGGATCCGTCTTCAGACTGGGAGGGGGGTGTCTGAAGAGCAACAATGTGGAGAACTGTGGAACTGGTTAAACAACTAGGGAGGAGGAAGGAGGAAAAGGCAAGTCGGGAGGGGGTGCATAAGATGAAATTACTTAAAATTAGAGAATTTAAAATGTATACAACTGGGATGTAAGATACCCAAGCAAAGTATGAGGTACTGTTCCTCTAATTTGCATGTGGCCTCAGGCCAGCAAAGGAGGAAGCCCAGGACAGAAAGGCGAGTATGGGAATGAGAGTTCAAATGGAAATTCCGTGGGCAGAGGTGGACTGAGCGTAACTTTCCAGGTTAAAGGGCTGGGGAGAAATGTGGAATGGTGGTTACTATTTCCTTTGCCAGGATTAGTTCTTGGAGGTTGGACAAGGGAACAAACCCAAAGATTTTCTTGTTAGCGTGACTCATACAACATACGTGGTCGATTTGCCAACAGAATCTTTGTGGTAGAACACTAGTTCAGTTTTCAGAATAGCTCAAGGGTCTGTTGGAAAGCAAGTACAAATCCATTTCAGCAGTACTAGAAATCCAGATGCATTGCAACTATTTTTGGGCTGTATCAGTGTTGTCTGTACCCAATTCGCATCGGTATTGATTCACAACTTGAGTAACATGTCCAGTAGTCAGGAGAAACGGAAGGCAACAACCTAGATGACGGCCAGCATAAAATTCTAAGTTGGTCAGTAATACAAGATTTCAAGATGGCCTTGTGTCTTTCATTGTCACAAATAAGTCAGGCAGGTACATTTTCCAGTTATACTTAAATCGATTGCAAGGTATCAATGATTTCTGATTGTTATTCACATCTTTGCACTGGACTTTCCAGTGAGCAACGAGATGCCTGCCTGATCTTACCACTAGCTGTGCCAAGAACTAAACTTTGAAGTGGGTTACAATTGGAATGGGTGACGGCACAAGTGGGCATTGATCCTCAATAACTGGGTATTTGAGTGGCTGCTGATAATGGACGGGACAGAGTATGAAAGGACAGATTACATGGCCGAAATCTGGAACATCAAAGTATTATAAATCTTTACGTGTTTGATCGACCCATCAACAAAGGATCATACCTGAACAATGCGAAGTATTTGTGCAGCATTCAATTTAAAAAAAGTAATGTGCAACTGCAAACTATTAATTCTATTGGATTATACACTCCAACTTTTAAAACATGAAAATCTAAAAAATGCAGGTGTATATACAATACTAACTTTATTTCAAATATACATCAAAATATAAAACCAGCCACAAAAATAAAGCTTGTGCAAAGTGATTAGTAATACAATACTGAAGGAAAGGGCAGAATCAGTATAGCCCTGCCACAGTACGCTGGGTTTCTATTTGGTATGGTACAAATGTTTACCAAAATATTTTTCTCCTTTTCAAACGTCACTGTGGAGTTGTTGAACTAAAATGGCACCAGTGTATAAATAGCTTAAATTTACAAATTACAATATTAAAACACAAGGTGCTTTTTCCAAATTGTTACAAGATTTCTACATTTTGCTAGTGAGGTTAGTTCTGTAATCGGGTACTTCCGTTGATAAAGCAGCTCTATTTCATTCATTCTTTTGCAACAGTTTCACCAACAAGTCGAATAGGGATACTTCCACACGTGTCTGTTTGTACCACGAGCAATGCCTCGAATCTTCCCTCGGACTCTGGTTTGAACTGGACAGGCAGATTGATGTAGTGTTGAGCACTGGACAGGAGAAACAAGAAGTCATATGAAAGGAACAAGCAGCAAAGTACTTTCTGCCAACTTTCAGACAAATACAATATCCCTAGATCTACTCCCAAAGAAAAGATAGAGAGGGGGAGAGAGAGAGAGAGAGATGCAGAGAGAAAAGAAAGTGCTGGAGTAGGGTCATGCAGCATGTCACAAGAACATGGATGGGCAACAAAAGAGGCAGAGAGATGCAGAAAAAGAGATAGAGACAGGCAGGAGGAGAGAGAGATGGTTATTTATGACAGCGAAAGCAGGGGAACAGTGACATACAGCCTTTTAATTATCACTGAAACCCATTCTGTATGTCCTTACAAACATGAGAAGTCTTGGAAACAACGAGAACCATTTGGTTTAGAAATACTACTGCAAGAGTTTAATTGTGTATTGTTCTGTGGTAGGAAGCCGGGGACAATGGAGAAACAAGAAACTTAGGAGGTTCATGCCCAGAAGCCCAGTCAAGAAAAAAGAAAAATGCCGAGTTACTCCAGCACTTTGTGTCCTGTTGTGCAAATGAGCATCTGCAGTTCCTTATTTCCACAAGGCAAAGATGGGGCTGCTTTGTTAGAAGCTAGCTTGTACCTCATGGATTGAAGGGCCTCTGATACTGTAATAAACAGGTGAAAGGAACACTTCAGATTGTTTCTCATCAATGAGATTATCTCATCAATGAGATAATTTCTCATGAGCAAATTAGTGATAAAATGAAATTGAACTGTCAGAGAACACTGTGTAGGAAGGAACTGCAGATACTGGTCTACACCGAAGATAGACACAAAATGCTGGAGTAACTCAGTAGGACTGCCAGCATCTCTGGGGAGAAGGAATGGGCCTATCTGTCAGAGAACACTATCGCCCTATGACAGTCACCTGAAGGCAAATTTATCTTGCATTTACATTCTTAATCAACTTCCAAACATGAAAAATAATAGAATAAACATTTGCTTTACACATCCACAAAGTATTTCAAATCACTTCACAATTAAACCATTTGGAAGTGCCCAATTCCTTTACAGGCAAACACTATTATTAGGAAGATGATAAATTCATCCGTGTGATTTGGTAATCTCAATCTAATTTGTTAATGCTTGTTACTTCAGAAATCATGTCCCAAAGAAAGGCAATAAAAACGTTATAGAATCAATTTAATGAAAATATTTTTTTTGATTAGTGTTTGCAGTCAAACTTGAAATATTAGAGCAATGCTTCCTCTTCGCTCCTTTTGGCCATTCAGTCACTGGGGTGCAGGCACACAGTTCCATGAAAGTGGTGACACAGGTGGACAGGGTCGAAAAGGTGGCATTTGGCATGCTTGCCTTCATTGGTAAGGATATGGAGAACAGGAGTTGAGATGTCATGTACAAGACATTGGTAAGGTGACATATGGATATCGTGAGCACCTCTGGTCACCTGCTATGGGAAGGATGTAATTAAACCAGAAGGGGTGCTAAGAAGATTGGCATTGGGTCTGGAAGGTTTGAGCTGCTAAGAGAGGCTGGGTATCCCTGGAGCATAGGAGGCCGTGTGGGTGACCTAATAAAGGGTATACAATTATGAGGATAAGGTGAAATAGCCAGTCTTTTCCCCAGGGTAGGGCAGTCTAAAACCAGAGTGCATAGGTTTAAGGTGAGAGTGGAGTGATTTAAAGGGAACTTGAGGGGCAACCTTTTACACACAAATGTTGGTGTATATATGGAATAAGCTGCCAGAAGAAGAGGGATGAGCGATTACAACATTTAATGGACACTTGGACAGGTATATGGATAGGAAAGATTCACTGATATGGGCTAGATGCAGGCAAATGGGATTTAGTTAGGTAACTTGGTCAGCATGGACGAGTTGGGCCAAGGTGCCTGTTTCCACACAATCTAGTTCTATGATCTATTCAAATTTTATTTTCTCAGCCTTCGAGGCCATTTTGTCCATCAGCTTTAATCAATGGTGCATGTCAAAGAGGAATTATCATAGATGTACATGTTCTTTGTATTCAGTTCTCTTGCACAGTGAAAGATGCATTTGGTTCTGTGGTCAAAGCGTGAAGTTGAAGACTTAGCCTAAGCAGTAGAAATAGTAAAATAACCCAAATCTTCTGTACAGCAGTGCGAATGGAAGGTTTGAGATTTATTTGGCTCAAGTATTTGTTTCATTATTGTATATTGTGTTTTGTATTGGTCACTCACCGCAATGAATAATTGGAATGCTTGATATAAAATGGCTCACTGGGGTTTACAAACTTCAGCTGCAAATTAACACCAAAATCATTAACATAGCTGCAGGCAAATACCAACATGCTCATTACAAACATTCGCTTTAAAATTACTGTTTTATGTAATAATAAGCAGCAAAGGAACTAAACATTTAATCTGAAAAGCTTTTAAACATTGTTTTAGTTATTGGCGTGAAGCACAATGCAAATCAAATTCACATGCATCACTGCAAATTATCCCAGCATTTACAGTTTCTCATGTCATTTGTTCTTCCATTTTAGATCGCTTAAGTGCAGGAAAGAAAGCTAGGCTAAATGTATTTCTTGATTTAATTGAAATTTTCAACTATTCTCAATAATGTAATGCATCATGCAACATTGTGATCAAGATGCTTTCTGAAACAAAATGTAAATAAAAGTTTATAAAATCAAACCAATCAATAAGGACCAACGAAGCAGGTCCTTGGCCTGCATAACTCAATGGAAGCTATGGGCAAATATTAGGAACGCAGAACCTCATCTTTATACCTTGTTATTTCCCTTCTTTGTCAAACACCATATTCATATGCTAATCCTGTCAAACTCTACCCTCTTACCCCAATACTTCCATGACTCTTTCTATGTTGTTAATATAGAACAGACAAGTTCTAGTCTTAAAAAGATGTTTGATTGGAATTAATCATGTCACAGCACCAGCTGCTTCGGAGATTACCGCCAAGAAATACTCTGGATTCCTTCAACAATAATTTTCTATGACAAGTAAACACAGCTTACTTGTACTTAGCTTCCAAAGTGATGTAAATACATGCAATTTTCATCAAGATTTAAAAATATTCCAAGTTCCCATTAACTTTTGATTATGTATATTAATTTAAGTTATTCCCTTCTGTGGTGTAGAATCAGTCAAGAAGCTGAAATGTGAACTTTCTTTCCATTTTTGCGGCCTGACCAATATTTCCAGCACTTTGTACTTATTCTAGAATTGGGGGTTGGATATTTATTACTGACAAAAGAAATTGTGTCTTTATGCAGAAGATTCTACTTCTTTGGGATTCTCTATAGAAAGATGGAACAATTGAACAGTGAAGACTGTTTCAACACCCAAAATAAATTTGTCAATGTTTAGAAAGAATGAGTTCTCGTAAGATCCATAAAGTTTGATAACACAAGTTATAGAAGCAGAATTAGGCCATTCAGCCCATTAAGTCTACTCAACCATTCAAACATGGCTGATTGATCTGTCCCTCCCAACCCCATCCCCCGGTCTTCTCCCCGTAACTTTGACACCCTTACTAATCAAGAATCCACCAATCTCTGCTTTAAAAATCCCAAAAGTCGTGTCTCCATAGCTGTGGCAATGAATTCCACAGATTCACCACCCTCTGGCTAAAGCAATTCCTCCTCATCTGGAAGGAACATCCTCCAGGAAAGACGGGCCACGTGATCATCACCGATCCGCCAACCTGCATGAAAACCCTCTTGTACACTTGAACACCATGACTGCAAGGCATTCCATCTACACCATGCACTTCAGCAACATGCGTGGACATATAATCAGCAAAACATCCTAACTTCCATGGCCTCAACAAGCAGCAGGTGTTTGGGAATGTTTGGTAAGTTGCGTATAATTTGAAGTGGAAACATATCACCATTCCTGTAACATCTCGTTCAAATCTTAGAACTCCTCATTCATCATTTGGCAGATGGCAGTAATTCAAAGGGAAGGTTACCATGCTGTGAGAGAACGGCTTTGTCAGCAATATCTCAATTCCAAAATTTTTTTTATTTTTTTTTTAAATGAAGTCAATCTTCATCTAGCATTTCCTTTTATCCACTGCACAAATTTTACCTAGGCCCCACTGAGAAATTCTAAAATAGCAGATGAGTCAGTACTTGACATGTGAGTTTGGTTAGCCCAGTGTGTAGGCTAAGGGATTGGATGTTGCTGCAGTCCAATGATCAACATGCTCACATCATGACGCTATTTTAAACCGTAAGCCAAGCACTATGCTCTCCACTCAGCAATACACACAATGACATACTGTAGCTGGCCAACACACTTCACTCTCTGCAGGAAGATGCCAACATGAGATGACTGGGAATTTCCAGTACTTTAGGGTGTCATGTAATGAATTATTCATATGGTTAAATGAAAGTCAATGCTCGAGTCAGTTAGTGGGCCAGGCAGCATCTCTGAAGAATACAGATTAGGCGACGTTTTGGGTCGGGACCCTTCTCCAGACTGCAGCGCTATATTAATCTGTAAACCAGCATCTGCAGTTCCTTGTTTCTACATATTCTTATGGTAGTTACAATTCAATTCAATTCAATCTTTAATTGTCATTGTGCAGTGTACAATACAGAGACAACGAAATGCAGGTGGTATCTCCGAAGGGCTAACTTACAAATAAACAAGTAATTGCGCAGTAGTATGAGTATACACATCTATACATATAAAGTGGTATCCGTGCAATTTGCTGGTGATTGGATAGTCCGGGGGGAGGGGTGGAGACAGGCAGTCATTGAGGTGCAGCGTTGAGAAGTGTGACAGCCGCAGGGAAGAAGCTGTTCTTGAGCCTGCTGGTCCGGCAGCGGAGGGACCTGTAGCGTCTCCCGGATGGGAGGAGGGTAAACAGTCTATGGTTGGGGTGTGAGCTGTCCCTGGCGATGCTGTGCGCCATGCGCAGGCATCGTTTACTATGGACAGACTCAATGGAGGGGAGTGAGGAGCCTGTGATGCGTTGGGCAATCTTCACCACCATCTGCAGAGCGTTCTGATCGGCAACAGAGCAGTTACCGTACCATACTGTGATGCAGTTGGTAAGGATGCTCTCGATGGCGCAGCGGTAGGAGTTCAACAGGATCTGGGGAGACAGGTGGACCTTCTTAAGTGTCCTCAGGAAGAAGAGACGCTGGTGAGCCTTCTTGGTCAGCGAGGATGTGTTGTGGGTCCAGGAGAGGTCATCGGAGATGTTGACCCCCAGGAACCTGAAGCTGGAGACACGTTCCACCTCCGTCCCATTAATATGGATGGGATTGTGCGTGCAGCCTCTCGATCTCCTGAAGTCCACAATGAGCTCCTTGGTCTTCTTGGAGTTGAGGGCCAGGTTATCGTCTGCACACCATGCTGTTAGGAGGTGAACCTCCTCCCCGTAGGCCGACTGATCGTTGTCGCTGATGAGGTCAATCACCGTCATGTCATCTGCATACTTGATGATGGTGTTGGTACCATGTACAGGTATGCAGTCGTAGGTGAAGAGGGAGTAGAGGAGGGGGCTCAGCACGCAGCCCTGGGGTACGCCAGTGTTCAGGGTGAGGGTATAAGAGGAGTGGTTATCCAACCTAACAGACTGTGGTCTGTTGGTTAGAAAGTCCAGTAACCAATTGCAGAGGGAGGGGTTGATGCCCAGGTCATCGAGTTTGGCGATCAATTTAGAGGGGATAATGGTGTTGAATGCTGAGCTGTAGTCGATGAACAGCATTCTCACATAATTGTTTCTGTTGTCGAGATGGGAGAGGGCGGAGTGGAGTGCCGTTGAGATGGCATCTTCCGTGCTCCTGTTCTTGCGGTATGCAAACTGGTAGGGGTCCACAGTGGGAGGTAGGCAGCATTTCAGGTGTGCCATGACCAGCCTTTCAAAGCACTTGGCGATGATAGGGGTGAGTGCAACTGGGCGGAAGTCGTTGAGGCTCTCCGCAGTGGAGTGTTTTGGCACTGGCACGATGGAGGTAGTTTAAAGGCACGTGGGGACAACTGCCTGGGCAAGTGACAGGTTGAAGATGTCAGTCCAGACGTCTGTCAGCTGTGCAGCACAGGTCCTGAGGACTCGCCCGGGAATGCCGTCAAGGCCGGCAGCCTTACGTACATTGATCCTACTCAGTGCCACATGCACGTCGTAGGGGTTGAGTGTGAGGGGCTGGTGGTCATCGGGGAGCACAGCCTTGATGGCCATCTCTTGGTTGTCCCTTTCAAAGCGGCCATAAAAGTGATTGACTCAAGTTACTCAAGCGAATAAACATTATGTTTGTCTGTATGTTGCAAACCTGTTTTACAAACTTGGAAAGTATAGAGTCGAGATTTGCTTTTCAAAATCTAAATGTTTACAAGAATGATGTAAAGTTTATGCATTCTTATTTTTGTACTAAGTTTAAACTTACAGTAGAAAACACTCACCGAATGTGCAACACAACTATTATTGCGTAAATGAACCTTTAACGTGCTTGATTCCCGAACAGGAATTGCAGGGAACGAGTATGAATCCTCAGGAGCATATACACCCTTGTTTGGCAACTCTCGGCTGAATAGAACAGAATCCAGTTAATAATTTATTACATTATTCACATACAGTTAGGCTTTTGCAATGCATTCATCTTAGAACATAATTTTCAGTGCAACAATAAAACAGAACTACAAAGTCCTGCACAGACAATGCATTTTCTCGCAACTAATGTAAAAATTGATGGCATCTTGACAGAATTCAGATTCAAGCAAAGAGTCAAAAATTGTGGCAACAGTGTAGATGAAATTTGAATCGACTTCCTTATAAATAGACTATTTTTGAAACAGAAATTCAAGGAATAAAACAGCATTGGTTGAAAAATAATTGGCTTATATATGGAACAGTTGTGATCAGCAAAGAAAATTCCAGATTATAGACAATAGGTGCAGGAGTAGGTCATTCGGCCCTTCGAGCCAGCATGTAGTCAGGGCTGATCATCCACAATCAGTACCCCGTTTTTGCCTTCTCCGCATATCCCTGACCACTATAATTGGATTGGAATGAAGTAGATAGTAGACAGAAAAAAGCTGGAGTAACTCAGCGGGACAGGCAGCATCTATGGAGAGAAGGAATGGATGATGTTTCGGGTCAAGACCCTTCTTCAGACTGATGTCAAGGGAGTGGGCAGGATAGAGATAAAACGTAGTCGGACAGTAATATTGGTGGGAGAACTGGGAAGCGAGAGGGGATAGAGAGAGAGGGAAAGCAAGGGCTATTTGAAGTTAGAGCAGTCAATGTTCATACTGCTGGGGTGTAAGCTACCCAAGCGAAATATGAGGTACTATTCCTCCAATTTGCACTGGGCCTCATTCTGACAATGGAGGAGACCCAGGACAGAAAAGTCAGCTTAGAAATGGGAGGGGGAGTTAAAGTGCTGAGCAACTGGGAAATCAGGTAGGTTAAGGCGGCCTGACGAAGGTGTGCAGCGAAACAATCGCTGAGCCTGCGCTTGGTCTCGCCAATATACAGGGGTTGACACCTGGAACAGCAGATACAGTAGAGGAATTGCAAGTGAACCTCTGCTTCACCTGGAAAGACTGTCGGGGTCCTTGGATGGAGTCGAGGGGGGGGGAGGGAAAGGGACAGGTGTTGAATCTCCTGCGGTTGGAGGGGAAAGTACCTGGGGAGGGGGTGGTTTGCGTGGGAAGGGAGAGTTGACCAGTGAGTTGCGGAGGGAGCGGTCTCTGCGGAAAGCGGAAAGGGGTGGAGATGGGAAGATGTAGCCAGTAATGGGATCCCGTTGGAGGTGGCGAAAATGTTGGAGGATTATATGGTGTATGGAACGGCTGATGGGGTGGAAGGTGAGGACAAGGGGGACTCTGTCCTTGTTATGAATGTGGGGAGGGGGAGCAAGAGCGGAGCTGTGGGATATAGAGGAGACCCTAGTGAGAGCTTCATCTATAATGGAAGTAGGGAACTGTCATTTCCTAAAGAATGACATCTCCTGGTATGCAAAACCTCATCCTGGATGTAGGCGGAGGAATTGGGAGTAGGGGATAGAGTCTTTACGGGATGCAGAAACAGTGGGGAGATGTCAGGGATACCATTCAAGTAAATTTGAGTGCAGGATGGAAATTAGTCGTGAAGTCAGTGAGTTCTACATGGGTGCAGGAGGTAGCACTGACACAGTCATCAATGTTGTGGAGGTAGAGTTCGGGGATAGGGCCAGTGTACACCTGGAACAGTGATTGTCGATGTACCCTACAAAACGGCCGGCATAGATGGGCCCTATGTGATTGCCCATAGCTACGCCTTGGATTTGGAGGAAGTGGGAGGAGTCGAAGCAGAAGTTATTGATGGTAAGGACCAGCTCAGCTAGGAGGAGAGTATTAGTAGACGGAAATTAGTTGGTTCTGCTGTCGAAGAAGAAACAGTGTGCTTTAACATCTTCCTGGTGGGGGATGATGTGAAGTGACTGGACATTCATAGTAAAGATGAGGAGTAGGGGCCTGGAAAACGGAAGTCATTGAAGAGACGAAGTGTGTGTGAGGTGTCCTGGACATAGGTAGGGAGGGATTGGACTGGGCGGGGGGAGATAGGATGGAGTCGGGGCATGTGGAAATTCATTCGGTGGGACATGAACAAGCAGAAACAACGAGTCAAGGGTAAGTAAAAACAGTAGCATTTTCTACAGCCCCGTGCTGCGGCTACTTATTTTTCAATATGTAATTGGCACAGACATGAGTCTACAGGGCAAGGTGAAGACAAAGGAGGAAAATCAAATTCAAAAGGCTGGTGGTCTAGGCAGATATTTGCAAACGTAAAGCAGAGAAGTGCTAAATAACATTTTGATAGAAATGATGGAGAAATATACTACAAATAATGCAGTTTTAGAGTCATAAAGACCTGTTACTGAAAAATGTTCCTGAAGTAAAGGAAAATCAGAGTTTCTTAAAAGGAAATATTAAGTAAGATTTAATTGAATTGTAAAACAATTAGCTTGCCCATAATTGGAGTATTCCATCCAATTTTAATCACTACACTTTTGGAAGGATGCAAAGGCCCCTAAGAGCAAATATTTATTTGAAATATTTGCCCTGGGAAGGAAAGACTAGATGGAAACTAAAATTCTTCCTGGATCAGATAAGATAAAAGATTTCATAGAAGTGCACAAAATCTTTACGCGTAAAAACTAAAAGACACGAAGTGCTGAGGTAATTCAGAGGTTGACAAAAATGCTGGAGAAACTCAGCGTGTGAGACAGCATCTATGGAGCGAAGGAAGACAAAAGTGCTGGAGAAACATAACGGGTGCAGCAGCATCTATGGAGCGATGGAAATAGGCGAAGCTTCGGGTCGAGACCCTTCTTCAGACTGATGCGGGGGTGGGGGGGTGTGGGAAGAAGAAAGGAAGAGGCAGAGACAGTGGGCTGTGGGAGAGCTGGGAAGGGGAGGGGAAAGAAGGAGAAAGCAGGGACTACCGAAAATTGGAGAAGTCAATGTTCATACCGCTAGGGTGTAAACTACCCAAGCAAAATATGAGGTGCTGCTCCTCCAATTTACGGTGGGCCTCACTCTGGCCATGGAGGAGGCCCAGGACAGAAACGTCGGATTCGGAATGGGAGGGGGAGTTGAAGTGCTGAGCCACCGGGAAATCAGATCTGGAATTCAGAGGGTCAGGCTGCATATCTGGAGAACATGGACAAGTAACGTTTCGGATTGGGACTCTTCTTCAGATTGATTGTGGAAGAAAATTGGAAGAGAGGAGGAGAGTTGGACAAAACCTGGCAATTAACAGTAGACTGAAGAAGGGTCCCAACCCAAAACATTGCCTTTCCATGTTCTCCAGAAATGCTGCCTGATCTGCTGAATTACTGTGTCTTTTTTAGCATTTGCAGTTTTTTAATTTTATCTAGACTCCTGTAGATTGGCAGTTAGATTGGTGTTGTGTCGGGGGGAAGGAGGGGTTGTGTGGGGGGGGAAGGGAGGGGTTGTGTGGGGGGTGGAAGGGGTGTGTTGTGTGGGGGGGGAAGGGAGGGGTTGTGTGGGGGGAAGGGAGAGGTTGTGTGGGGGGGGTTTGTGTGGGGGGGGAAGGAGTGGTCGTACGGGGGGGATGGAAGGGGTTGTGTGGGGATGGAAGGGGTTGTGTGGGGGGGGGGGGGGTGTTGTGTGGGGGGGGGGGGGAGGAGGGGTTGCGTGGGGGGGAAGGAGGGGTTGCGTGGGGGGGGAAGGGGGGTTGCGTGGGGGGGAGGAGGGGTTGCGTGGGGGGGGGAGGGGTTGCGTGGGGGGGGAGGAGGGGTTGCGTGGGGGGGAGGAGGGGGAAGGAGGGGTTGCGTGGAAGGGGGAAGGAGGGGTTGCGTGGGGGGGAAGGATGGGTTGCGTGGGGGGAAGGAGGGGTTGCGTGTGGGGGGAAAGGAGGGGCTGCGTGGGGGGGAAGGAGGGGTTGCGGGGGGGGAGAAAGGGAGGGGTTGTGTGGGGGGGGGAAAGGAGGGGTTGTGTGTGGGGGGGAAAGGGGGGGTTGTGGGGGGGAGGGGGGTTGTGTGGGGGGAAAGGGGGGTTGTGTGGGGGGGGGGGAGGGTTGTGTGGGGGGAGGGAGGGAGGGGTTGTGTGGGGGGAGGGAGGGAGGGGTTGTGTGGGGGGGGAAGGAGGGGTGTTTGGGGGGAAGGGGGGTGTTGTGTGGGGGAGGGGGGTGTTGTGTGGGGGGGCAGGAGGGTGTTGTGTGCGGGAGAGGGGTGTGTGGGCGGGTTGTGGGGGGAGGGATGTGTGTGGGTAGGAGGAGGGTTGTGAAGGGTGTGTGGAAGGGAGGGGTGTGTGGGAGGGAGGGAGAATGCTCGGAGAAAGGATGGGGGGAGAGCCCTGGGGGAGATGCGGCATTACGGGGGAGGGGGGCAGGCCCCAGCGAGGGGAACCAGAGGGGAAGGGGTTGGGGGTGTGATGGGGACTCACAGCGGGCGCTGGTCGCTTCGCTGGTCGTTCTCCTCCGCCAGGAGTCTCCACTTTCCATTTGGCGCCATCTCCCACTCCGCGCTGGCTGGCCTGGGTCGCAGCTGTAGTAAAGACGCGATGGCGCAGGAAGGGGCGGACCGTCTTGCGGTACAACAGTAGAAGGGACCAATCCACGGAGTGCTGAATGGCAGGAGAGGCAATCGATCTGCACACGCGCAGTTTTTAAGATTTTTAAACCTCGATAACTCTTACCAGCTTCCACCTATCGGAACAAAACTTGGTGCAATCTCAGCATAGGAGAACGGTGAGTAAGCTGGAGAAAAATCGTAGCGCTATCGCTTTACGCTAATGAGCAAATAGAATGACTGCCAAATCGGAAGATAACAAAATCAGAGTTTTAGTTATGTATAGATGCAAAGAAAGCCTTTGAGCAGCATGTAGTTATGATCAAAACTGCTTGAAAGTTTAATCTTTACTTTCAAAAATAAATTATATATATTTAAAGATAAAAAGATCTACGGGGTATTCGGCGGGAAAATAAACAGAATGGATTGTTCGATAAAAGCACCCGCAGACAACAGTCAACAACCTCCACCTGTCCTGCAATAATACTGAGATTCTAAAAACCTATAACCTATGAAATCTCAATTTATTTTGTCCAAATGTTACACAATGTATATCAACAAAGCAGCAGAATGCAATAGGGCCCCAGGATTCGTCCTGCTTCACTGATATTAAAAGAATGGGTTTCATCCTCTCCACAGGAGACCGCAGTGCCTGCTACAGTTAGTCAGGATATGTGTGAATATCATACAATCTTTTTAATCGAGGGAGGGATAATTCAAAATTTGTATCTCTAAACAGATCATTTATCTGCCTTAGAAGCATCACTTATCAATCCCTAAAATTTCACTACAATTTAAAATATTTGTTAAATTAAAAACTTGAATGTCTTCACCCAAAGGTTCGGAAGATTAAGAAGCATGTGTACCAACTAATTTTCAATTCTCAAATTCTTACTTTCAAAATGGCATTTAATAAGTTTATGAGGATGTAACTGAGGAATAAAGAGCATGGATTGATTTGGAGCAAAGTGCAGTGGCAGGACTGGGACCATAGCTGTTCCTAATATCTATTCATTGCTTGGACGTGGGTGGTTCAGTGGAAGAAATGGGTACGCACAGGGATGGGGTACAAAGGAAAGGGAGGAGGGCAAAAATGGATAGAGGGACTTAACTAGTTGGAGAATTCAATATTCATACCATTGGGTAAAAGCCACCCAGCGGAATATAAGGTGTTGCTCTAGTTTGAGCGTGGCATCACTTGGGCAATGGAGGAGGCCCATGATTGTAGACAGTACTGTTCACAATAAACAAGTGTTTCACGTTGAGTCTTGGTGTATCTGGCATGAAGAAACAAACCTGAATATTGCAGCCGAGAATATCATGCTTGTAATACTGCACAGAGAAATAACTTGAATGAGACCAAAGTCCGACCCAAAGTTAATAACTTACAAACATTTTCGTACTGACCCAGTCTTGGTTATTCTTTCTGACTTTCTTGGTTTCACTGCTACTTCAGTTTTTACCAGTTCCGTGGCTGAATCAGTTTCCTTGGAGCTCACTTTGGCTTTTGTTCCCTTAAAAAAAGTGATTATTACTCGATTGTTTACAATGAAACAGGAAATTGTGTCCACAATCGTATCGATAAATTAAAATTACAGCATCCACACAGCTTTTCCATTCCCCTTCATCCAACTTTAATCACGCTCAATGTCTGATGGAATTTAACTGAGACAGGTGCTAATAAATGCATGGCGGGTTGTTAAACGAATGCAGCATTTAACAAGATCGGGGTATATGGAAGGAGCTGCCAGAGGGTGGTAGAGGCGGGTACAATTTCACTGCTTTAAACACATTTAGACAGGTTCATGCACAGGAAATGTTTAGAGGGCTATGAGCCCATTCCAGGCAAGTGGAACTAGCTCAGGAAGACATCTTGGTCAGCATAGACAAGTTGGACCAAAGAGCCTGATTCCATGCTGTACGACTATGTACTACCAGTATTTCACTTTGCAGATGCATTATCTCACACTTGGCCGAATTAAATTACCCGCCTGTCTCTGCCTGTTCATCCCACTGCATTTGACAGTTCTACTTTGTTAGTGCAACCTGTGAAGAGGCTATCACTTTGGCTTCCACCCCTATGATTCACGTTTAAACCTTCCCAAAGAGTAGTAGCAAATCTCCCTGCAAGGAGATGGTCTCCGTTCATTTTGGTGTAACAGATCTTTCTTGTATACCTCACCCTTCCCTGACCCCCCATCCCAGAAGAGATGCTCACAAACATTACACGTGCTAGCTCTCTCTCCTGCACCTGCTTTTTAGTCATGCATTCATCAGTCCTATATTACTATTTTCTGTACTTACTACAGTGTCACAGATAGCAATCTGAGATTACAACCCTAGAGGTCCTGCTTTACAACTTCCCACCCAAAGCCCCAAATTCCCTTTGGAGTATCATATTCATAGTCTTGCAGTGTGGAAACAGGCCCTTCAGCCCAAATTGCCGACATTGGCCACCGTCCCATCTACACTAGTCCCACCTGCCTGCATTGTGGTCCATATTCCTCTAAACCCGTCCTGTCCATGTACCTGTCCAAATGTTTCTTAAACATTGCAATAGCACCTGCCTCAATCTCTCTTTCACATCTCTCTTATTATCTATGTTATTTTCCACACTACAAAATCATTCACGTACCCAACAGATCTGTTGCTCAGTCAAAGCAATCACTGATTATACTATACACACACACGCACATATACACACACACACGCGCACATATACACACACACATATACACACACACACACACATATATACACACACATACACACACACACACACACATATACACACACACACATATACACACACACACACACATATATATACACACACACACACATATATATATACACACACACACATATATATATACATACACACATATATATATATACATACACATATATATACACATACACATATATATACACATACACATATATACATACATACACACATATATATACATACACATATATACATACACATACACATATACATACACATACACATATATATAGTTAATACTTTAGTTGGATCAGATTAAGTAGAGGCTATGATTTTCACTTACCACACCCTGAAGTTGAAGCTGAACCTTGGCCTTCATATGTGGCTCTGCAACCAGACGATATTCCAGATCCCAAAACTGAGCGTAGTCCCCCTTATCTCGAGGCATAAAATAGACAGGCAACTAGAAAAGATCATATAAAATAATTTCATTACCGCAGTAGCTAAATATGAATAATTCTGCTCATTTGAGTTTTAGCCATTCAGAAATGTTGTGAACAGGAATGGAATTCAATTGCAAACCTTTTCTGAATGGCTTTGAAGATCTGAAGCTGTTTCTTGCAGGGGACTTTGGCAGATGCCTTCTTGAAATTCACAGACCCATCAAATGCACTGTCCTATATTGTGGAGGGCAATGCAGTTTTAGTCTATGTGGACTTCAGCAAGGCCTTTGACAAGATCCCACCTGGAAAATTGGTTCATAAGGGCATGTTGGCAAATTGGGTCAGAAATTGCATTTATAAAGTGGTAACATGGTAACAATGAATGATGAAGGGTTGATTTTAAAATTGGTATACAGTTTAGTTCATTGTTATGTGTATTGCGGTACAAAAACAAAAACTTTTGTTGCGTGCCATCCAGTTAGCAGAAAGACAAAAAGACTGTACATGATTGGAAGCCTGTAACCCTGGTGTATTTTGGCAGTTTAAGTATATTATAGATTTGGAGATGAATGAAAGACAAATGATTTGTAAGCTGACAGATGGCAATAAAATTAGTGGTGCTGTTGATGGGGAGCAAAGTAATCAAGGTTACAAGGTAATAGTGCTGAATGAATGCAGTGGGCAAAGTTGTGGTGGAAGGAATTTACTCCATAAGGCATGAGATGAAACACGCTGAAATAATTAATAAGGCTTATGTACGTCCCGGAATCTCTAGAGATAGTAGTAGAGGTTGATGTGGATATGAAGACTTGACGGTTACTTGGCTACATAAGGCAGGGCATTCGTATAGGGAAGGACACAAAGTGCTGGAGTAGCTCAAGGGTTCAGGCAGTATGTCTGGAGAAAATGGATGGACAACGTTTTGGGTTGGGACACTTCTTCAGATTGATTGGAGAGGGGGGGGGGGGGGGGTAGAAAGCATTACAGAGCATGGTAGGTAATAAGTTGACAAAAGCAAGGGGGTTTTGATGTGCAGATGGTTGTAAGAAAGGCCAGATAAAAGCAGGTGGTGTGAGACAGGATTGAAGGGTTGAGAATTGTGAAGCCAGAGGAAGGAATATTGGAGGTGTAGGGACAAAGGTGAGTGTGGGGGAAAGAGGAGAGGCAGAGGATGGGGTTATTAGTCCTGTAATAACCCCCCTCTCACCTTTCCCCCCCACACCGCCACTAATCCCTTCTCTCCACTGTGCACCACCTCACAGCTATTTCTCCTCCTACATTTCTGCTTCTAAAAAACTGGTGTTTCTATATCAATCACCCCAAATCAAATTTGCAGGCATTATAATATTTGAAAACATTTATATAACTTTATTCTCTACAGTATGTCATGAATGTAATCAGAAGCATCTTGTTTAGAAATACAGCGTGGAAACGTGCCCTTTGGCCCACTGAGTCCGTACCAACCAGGGATCCCAGGGTACACTAGTACTATCCTACATACTTGGGACAAATTACAATTTTTTCAACGAAAGCCAAATTGGCCAACAAACCTGTACGTCTTTCGAGTGTGGGAAGAATCCAGAGCACCCAGGCAAAACCCACAGTCACTGAGAGAACGTACAAACTCCATCCAGATAGCACCTGTTGTCAGGATCGAACCCAGGTCTCTGGCACTTTAAGACTACAGGTCTACCAATGTGCCGACCAATGATCAGAGAAATCCATTCGTATGAAAATAGGTTCTTACCTCTTCATTGCTGTGCCCCTGCAATGTACCAGACACTCTAGACCATCGGAAGGCTGAGTAGGTTGCTCTGTATATGTCTCCACTATCATCTACCCACTGTTGGATAGAACAAAGTCTTAGAGAAATATTTGCCAGTATCAATACAAACATTTAAAAAAACTGCAGACATCTGTGCAGTTCATTACAATACATCATTACAGAAAGCAGCAGCTGTACACAAAGTAATTCATGATAAAATAAAATATGCTGAAAGTACTCAGATCAGGAAAGAAATTAATGTAACATTACAGAGCTGAAACATTAAGGTCAATTCTCTTCACGGATGCTACCTGATTCACTAAAAGTTTACAGCGTTAGAATTGGACGGAGGGCAGAACAGATTATTAAAAACAAGAAGTCTTTAGATGATTTTTCTAAAAGAATACTGTCCAAAAATTCAACAATACAGCTGAAGGTTACTATCAAGGAAGGAAAGATAGGAATGAATAAAAGCCAAGGACAACAATGAAGGATGTAACATGGATTTGTAATAGGCTGCGAGTCAGGGCAGGTTAAAGTCACAAAGGAAAAAGATAAAGGCAAGTTTAAATCCATTACAGATGGAAATAAAAGATGCCACAACACTATTTGGAATTTAAGCACAGAAATTTACTCAGCCACTATCGTATTGTTTTCCTTTAAATCTACTTACAATAACCTACAGGGCTAAAGACTTCGAAGATAAGTCAATTTAGTTTATTTTAGAGTGCAGAATCAGGCCCTTTGGCCCACCGAACCCCACACACTAACACTATCCTACATACACTAGGTACTGTTTACAATTATATCAAGTCAATTAACCCTTAAATCTGTTCGCCTTCAGAGTGTGGGAAGAAACAGAAGACAATCTTTGCAGGTCACGGGAGAACATACAAACTCCGTTCAGATAAGCACCCGTAGTCAAGATCGAACCCGGGTCTCTGGCATTGTAATGCAGTAACTCTGCAGCTACACAACCATGCCACCCATAGCTCCTTTCCACCAGGCATTTACACGTTGGAGTAAAGGTCTCTTTCTGTGCCATAAACTTGACACAAAATGCTGGAGCAACTCAGTGGGTCACACAGCATCACTAGAGAAAAATAATAGGTGACATTTCCAGTTGGTACCCTTCTTCAAATTGCTACTCAGCTGTATTAGATTACTTACTCGCAACTACTTTACATTAGCAGTCTGAAGAAGGGTTCCTACCCAAAACGTCACTTATTCTTTTTTCCCCCAGAGATGCTGTCCGACCTGCTAAGTTACTCCAGCATTTTGTGTCTATCTTTGGTATAAACCAGTACCTGCAGTTCCTTCCTACCCATAAATGCAAGACTCTTTTGGGATTCCATGTCTTCCTAACCATCATTATTGATGCAGTGACCAATTTTGCTAAATAAAAAATTAAGTTCTTTGTAACTGTCAGTGAATTAGGTAGTAACTGTCCTTTAAATCACAATAGCTGTAAGCATCTTGGTTGAAAACAAGACTAACTTACAAGGTCTAGCAAAATTGTTTTACAAGCAGATACAAATTTTAATATGCAGAAAATCACTAATATCCACAATCGTGAATTATTTTGGGTCAACTTACCTTTACATAGGGAGGTGCAAATGATGATAAAAACCATTGTATAGTTTCTTCTCCAGCATTTCCAATTTCCAATAATGATTCTGTGTTGAAATTAAAATTTGATTATATCTTTTTTTCTTACAAGACCAAAGGATTTGCACCACATTTGGAGTACTGTGGACCTTTCTAGTCTTCCTGCTATAGGAAGGATGTCATGAAATTGGAAAGGGTGCAAAAAAGATGTATGAAGATGTTACCAGATCTGGAAGGTTTGAGATTACAGGATGATGCTGGATAGGCTACAAGTTTTTTCTTTCTTCTGGAGCAGAAGAGGCTGAGGGGGACCTTATCAAGACTTGTAAAATCATGTGGGGGCATACATATGGTGATGAGCTAGAGCCTTTTCGCCAGAGTAGGGGAATCAAAGACTCTCGGCACAGGTTTAAGATGAGAGAAGAAAGATTTAAAAGGGACAAAATTTCCCACAGTGTGTTGGGTATATGGAATGAGCTGGCAAAGAGATAGCTGTAGGTACAACATTTTAAATATATTTGGACAGTTGGGAAAGGCTGAGAGGGATATTGGCCCCGCGCAGGTCAACTCGAATTAGGTCAGTTCAACAACCTAGAACATAGAAATTAGGTGCAGGAGGAGGCCATTCGGCCCTTCGAGCCAGCACCGCCATTCATTGTGATCATGGCTGATCGTCCCCTATCAATCGTTGGAATTTATAAGATTGAGGGGTGATCTCATAGAGACTTACAAAATTCTTAAGGGGTTGGACAGGCTAGATGCAGGAAGATTGTTCCCGATCTTGGGGAAGTCCAGGACAAGGGGTCACAGTTTAAGGATAAGGGGGAAGTCTTTTAGGACCGAGATGAGAAAATCGTTTTTCACACAGAGAGTGGTGAATCTGTGGAATTCTCTGCCACAGAAGGTAGTTGAGGCCAGTTCGTTGGCCATATTTAAGAGGGAGTTGGATGTGGCCCTTGTGGCTGAAGGGATCAGGGGGTATGGAGAGAAGGCAGGTACAAGATACTGAGTTGGATGATCAGCCATGATCATATTGAATGGCGGTGCAGGCTCGAATGGCCTGCTCCTGCACCTAATTTCTATGTTTCTAATAACCCGTGCCTGCCTTCTCCCCATATCCCTCGACCACTAGCCCCTAGAGCTCTGCCTTTCTCTTAAATCCATCCAGTGATTTGGACTCCACTGCCCTCTGTGGCAGGGAATTCCATAAATTCAAAACTCTCTGGGTGAAAAAGTTTTTTCTCACCTCAGTCTTAAATGACCTCCCCTTTATTCTAAGATTGTGGCCCCTGGTTCTGGACTCGCCCTACATTGGGAACATTTTTCCTGCATCTAGCTTGTCCAGTCCTTTTATAATTGTATATGTTTCTATAAGAACCCCCCTCATCCTTCTAAACTCCAGTGAATACAAGCCTAGTCTTTTCAATCTTTCCTCATATGACAGTCCCGCCATCCCAGGGATCAATCTCGTGAACCTACGCTGCACTGCCTCAATCACAAGGATGTCCTTCCTCAAATTAGGAGACCAAAACTGTACACAATACTCCAGATGTGGTCTCACCAGAGCCCTATATAACTGCAGAAGAACTGATTCACTCCTATACTGAAATCCTCTTATTATGAAGGCCAACATTCCATTAGCTTTCTTCACTGCCTGCTGTACCTGTAAGCCAACTTCCAGTGACCGGTGTACAAGGACGCCCGAGTCTCGCTGAACCTCCCCCTTACCTAACCCCACTGAGATAATAATCTGCCCTTGTTTTTGCCGCCAAAATTTATCTATATTATACTGCATCAGCCACGCATCTTCCCACTCACTCAAACTGTCCAGGTCACCCTGCAACCTCCTAACATCCTCTTCACAGTTCACACTGCCACCCAGCTTTGTGTCATCCGCAAACTTGCTAGTGTTGCTCCTAATTCCCTCTTCAAAATCATTAATATATAGTTGCGGACATGGGCAAGTTGTGCGGAATGGCATAAATCAATGCTGTATATCCCGATGACTAAAGTTGCAGAGAGGCAAACAAAACGAGTTTATCAACCACTGCATGGTCTCTTCTAATCAGGTGAACCTGGTTACGTATCAAAATTAATGGTGATAGATCAGGTGATGGAAAACATGTATTCAGATTTTAGGCGGCAGTTTTCCAATTATCGATAAATAATATATTGATCAGGCAACTGCATACATTTTGTTTAATTTGGAGATACAGTTTGGAAACAGGCCCTTTGGCTCACCGAGTCTGTGCCGACAAGGGATTCCCATACACCGGGATTATCCGACATACACTTGGAACAATTAACAATTTTTAACCAAAGCCAATTAACTGCAGATGTTGGTTCAAATCGAACATAGATACAAAATGCTGTAGTAACTCAGACTGAAGAAGGGTATCGACCCAAAATGTTACCCATTCCTTCTCTCCGGAGATGCTGCCTGTCCCGCTGAGTTACTCCAGCATTTTGTGTCAACCTACAAACCTGTACGTCTTTGGAGAGTGGGAGAAAACCAGAGCACACGGAGAAACCCCACTCAGTAACGCGGAGAACGTACAAGAGAGTTTATTGTCATGTGTCCCAAATAGGACAATTAAATTCTTGCTTGCTGCAGCACAACAGAATAATGTAGCCATAAATACAGAACAGATCAGTGTGTTTATATACCATAGACTATCTATATCTATATCTATATATATATATATATATATATATATATATATATACATACACACACACACATACACTACACACACACATAAACAAACAGATAAAGTGCAATAGGCTGTTATAGTTCAGAGTTTGTTTGACGTTGTGTTTAATAGTCTGATGGCTGTGGGGAAGAAGCTGTGCCTGAATCTGGATGTTGCAGATTTCAGGCTCCTGTACCTTCTACCTGATGGCAGCGGAGAGATGAGTGTGCGGTCAGGATGGTGTGAGTCCTTGATGATGTTGGCCGCCTTTTTGAGACAGCGACTGCGATAGATCCCCTCGATGGTGGGGAGGTCAGTGCCGGTGATGGCCAGGGTAGTGTTTACAACTTTTTGCAGTCTTTTCCGCTCCTGGACGCTCAAGTTGCCGAACCAAGCCACGATGCAACTGGTCAGCACGCTCTCTACTGTGCACCTGTAGAAGTTCGAGGGAGTCCTCCTTGACATACCGCAATCTTCTCAGGAACTAGAGGCGCTGATGTGCTTTCTTTATAATTGCATCAGTGTGCTGGGACCAGGAGAGATCTTCGGAAATATTCACGCCCAGGAATTTGAAGTTCTTGATGCTTTCCACCATCGACCCGATGATGTCAATGGGATTGTGGGTCCCTATCCCACCCCTTCCAAAGTCCACAATCGGTTTCTTGGTTTTGCTGGTGTTGAGAGCCAGGTTATTGTGCTGGCACCATTTGGTCAATCGGTCGATCACACTTCTATACTCCGACTCATCACCATTAGTAATACGTCCCACAACAGTGGTGTCGTCGGCTAACTTGATGATGGAGTTCGCACTATGTCTGGCTACGCAGTCATTCGTAGAGAGTGAGTACAGCAGGGGGCTAAGCACGCAGCCTTGAGGTGCTCCCATGCTGATTGTTATCGAGGATGACACATTTCCACCAATACAGACTGTGGGCTGTGAATGAGGAAGTCGAGGATCCAATTGCAGAGGGATGCACAGAGACCCAGATCTGAGAGCTTGGTAATCAGCTTGGAGGGGATAATGGTATTAAAAGCCGAGCTGTAGTCAATGAATAACAGCCTGACATATGAGTTTTTGTTGTCCAAGTGGTCCAGAGCGAAGTGGAGAACCATTGAGATCCCATCCACCGTTGATCTGTTGCGGCGGTAAGCGAACTGCAGTGGGTCCAGGTTCTTGTCGAGGTAGGAGTTGATATGCGCCATGATCAACTTCTCAAAGCACTTCATCACCACAGACGTTAGTGCCTCTGGTCGATAGTCATTGAGGCACGTCACCTTGTTCTTCTTGATGCCCTTTTAAAGCAGGTGGGAACCTCAGAAGTGAGAGGTTGAAAATGCCCATAAAGACTCCAGCCAGTTAGTCCGCACAGGTTTTTAAAACACGACTGGGTATACCATCAGGTCCAGAAGCTTTCCGACGGTTCACCCCTCTGAAGGATCTTCTGACGTCAGACTAAGTGACTGTGACTGAAATACCATTACGCCGCATGGGGGCTTGGAAAGGCACATCAGTGTTCTCCCTATCAAAGTGTGCGTAAAACGAACTGAGCTTGTCAGGAAGTGATGCTTCACTGACATTTGAGCTGCCTCCTGATTTCGCCTTGTAGGAGGTGATTGCATTCAAGCCCCGGCACAGTTGCCGAACATCTACCTCATGCTCCAGCTTAGAGCAGGTCCCTTTTGGCCTTTTTGATGGCCTTACCAAGGTCGTATCTGGACTTCTTATAGACTTCTGCATCGCCAGACCTGAATGCCTGGGATCTGGTCTTCAGAAGAATGTGGATCTCACAGTTCATCCAATGCTTCTGGTTAGGAAACACTCGGAAGGTTTTTGTTGGGATGCAGTCCTCCACACATTTCTTCATGTAGTCTGTAACGACTGTGGCATATTCATTCAGGTCTGTTGCCGAGTCCCTGAGCATTGCCCAGTCTACAGACTCCAAACAGGCCTGGAGTTGTTCCTCTTCGTGCGCCACCTGCGTTACGCGCAAATAACGCCCAAGTGGGACAGGCCCTTTAAGGTTGGCTTTTGTTAAAAACCAGCTATGGTGATGAATGCCTTGGGGTAAACCGTCTGGTGCTTGCTGACCACGGCGTGCAGCTCCCCCAGTGCCAGATGAACATCTGCCTGGCGCGGGATGTGGACCGGTCAGGATGATGGAGGTGAATTCCTTCGGTAGGTAGAAGGGACAGCACTGCACAGCCAGGTGTTCCAGGTGTGGAGAGCAGGAGTTAGATAGAACTGCCGCGTCTGAGCACCACACAGAGTTGACCATGAGGCAGACGCCCCCTCCTCCCCCTTTCCCAGATGCCTGTGTACGGTCCATATGGTGGATGGAGAAACCTTCAGGCTGGACTGCTGAGTCTGGGGAGCTTGAGGTGAGCCATGTCTGTGAAACAGAACACAGAGCATTCCCTCAGCTCTCTTTGGTGAAGCAGCCTTGCTCTTAAGTCGTTCAAGAAGGAACAGCAGGTGCTGGAAAATGGAAGGTAGACAAAAGTGCTGGAGAAACTCAGCGGGTGAGGCAACATCTATGGAGCGAAGGAAATGGGCAACGTTTCAGGCCAAAACCCTTCTTCAGACTTTTTAGACATTACTTTTGTCTACCTTGCTCTTACGTCCTCCACTTTATTTTCAAGGGACTGTACATTGGCCAGTAGGGAGAGGGGGTCGTAGTCCCCTGCGCTTCAGACCTGAAGTCCTGCCCGTCGGCCACGTTTCCGGACACAATGGAGGCCTCCCTGTTGTTTCCAGGTACTGTACCTGCTGCTTCGGCTAATCTGCGCTGGAACGGGGATTCCTTTGCAGACGGCAGCTCCAGCTCCGTTGCGATCGGGGGTTCCCTCACAGAAGGCAGCTCCAGTTCCATTGTTCCTGGGAAAAATCATGCCCATCGGCTCCGGAGGTCTTCCCGGTGTTTCCAGGTACAGTACCTGTGATGCTCAGTCGGGTCAGGTGTTCTCCAGCGATCGAGGGAGTGCTTGCAGTCGGGGGCTCCCGCAGCTGCGGCAGATCGCGATATCGCTAGTGCCTTCAAGTGCACTAGCAGCTTGTCTGCTACAGCGCCGATAAGTGCCGTTTCTCTAATCCAGGTGAGTTGAGTGAAGCTGTAATTAATTACAGCTTCTGCTGAGCTGCTGGCAAAATGTCACCACAGGCAGGCACCATCTTCAGTCAGCACCTGTAGTCAGGATCAAACCCGGGTCTCTGTCGCTTTAAGGCAGCAACTCTACTGCTGTGCCACTGCGTTGCCTTATATCAGCATAAATTAACAAATATTAGCTTACCCGAGCTAAACCCAGCTACTGTAGAGGGAAAATGTGCAGTGCGACTCTTTATCTTTAGTATCGCAGGTGGAGAGTTTGATGGAATCACTGACGGATGTAGGTTAGGTGTCCAAGGTTCTGTGTCTGGTATCACATTTGGACTTTGTACAGCTACAGAAACGTCCATCATGACATCTTCCCGAATTTGTACTTTAATTAACTGGAAAACAACATTAGACATGAACACTGGACAATATGGAAACAAAAGGATATTATAATTGGGCACAATTGATTATTAAAAGTGTCAAATAATTTTGTTTATTCTGGCAATACCACAGTTTTAACCTTTAACCTACCAAAATAAGAATGCGAATTTAGTTCAAATAAAAGTGCAAATGCCACGCAGTGCTCAAACTTTGGGTATTCCTTTATTCGTGGCAGGATTATTTCCCCAATATCAGTCTAATTGTCTGTTAATTGCAGCGATTGTAGCCAACTCCAGAAGTTCTAGATATCAATCATGATAAAAAGACTTCCCTCAAATTTCCCTCACCTTAAATTATGCCCTCTTAATTTCATATCGTCTACCATGGGATTTGGATTCTGGTGATCTACCTTATCTATGCCAGGTAGACATGTCGGAAATGGTCCAGGTGTATTTGTGCCGGATGGAAGTTAATGGTGAAATGGATGAAGTCAGAGAGTTGTGGGTGTAGGTGGTAGCACCAATGCAGTCGTCGATGTAGCGGAGGTAGAGTTTGGGGATAGGGCCCTGGAACGCCTCGAACAAACATTGTTCAACGTACGCTACAAAGAAGCAGGCATAGCTAGGGCCCATGCGCGTGTCCATAGCTACACCTTGTATTTGGGAGGAGTCAATCGAAAATACTTTATCAATGCCAATTACTTTATGTACTTCTATCAGATCATTCAAGCCTCCATTGTTCAAGAGAAAAGAAGCCCAGCCTACCATACTCTCACCATAACTCCTCCAATCCAACATCTTGGTTAACCTCTCTTTGCAACCACATCTTTCCTATGGAGTAGTGCCCAGAATTGCACAAAATACTCCACGTGTAGTCTGGGCAACATAGTGGTAGAGTTGCTGCCTTACAGCACCAGAGTCCCAGTTTCGACTGACTATGGGTATTGGCTACATGGAGTTTGTATGTTCTCCCTGTGACCATGTGTTTTTTTCCCGGCTGCACCGGTTTCCTACCACAACCCAAAGGTGTGCAGACTTGTAAGTTAATTGGCTTTTATAAATCATCCCTAGTGTGTAAAATAGAACTAGCGTACGGGTGATAGTTGGTTGACGCAGACTTGGTGGGCCGAAGGGCCTGTTTTCACTCTGTATCTCTAAACTAAAGTAACCAGTGTTTACATTCTCTGTTCTGTCCTATCTAAGCAAGCATGCCTTCTTCACCATCTCTTCTACTGGTGCTGCCATTTGTAGGGAAATATGGATTTGAACTGAATGTCCCTCTGTTCATCAACATTCCATCCTATATATGTTTAGCTTAGTTTAGACACAGCACAGAAACTGGCCCTTCGGCACACCGAGTCAACGCTAAGCAGCGATCCTAGCACACTAACACTATCCCACTAACACACACACACAAGGGACAATTTACAATTATACCAAGCCAATTAACCCAGAAACCTGTACATCTTTGGAGTGTGGAAGAAAACAGAGATCACGGAGAAAACCCATGCATGTCACGGGGAGAATGCAGACAGCACCTGTTGTCAGGATCTAACTCGGGTCCCTGGCGCTGTAACGCAGCAACTCTACCGCTGAGTCATGTGCCTCTTATCCCCATTTGATTTTCCAGGATGTATCACCTTGCACTTTGGGATTAAGTTCCACTTGCAAAACCACTGCCCTAATTTCCATTTGATCCACATCCTGCTCTAGCCTTAAAAAACAATATTTCTCCTAATAATAATACCAATATTAATAGCAACTCCTACATCTTGTGAATGAATACAGAAAATCTTTCATCTTGTATGTCCATAGTTCCACCTACACTACTTAATTCTGTACTGTAACATGCAGAAGTCACCAGAATAAAATGGGAGTTAGCAGGTGAGGCAGCATCTATGGAGCGAAGGAAATAGGCGACGTTTCGGGTCGAGACCTTCGCTACATCGATGACTGCATTGGTGCTACCTCCTGCACCCACACACAACTCACTGACTCCATCCATTTCACCACTAACTTCCATTCGGCACTCAAATACACCTGGACCATTTCCGACATTTCCCTACCATTTCTAGACCTCACTATTTCCATCGCAGGTGATAAGTCTTCTCTTAAGAATAAAATGGGAAATCGCACATTTAAAATTAATTAACACAAAACGATATCCATTTCTTACCTGCTGCTGATTATCACATTGTACATATATCTTCCCACTCCATGGCACAGCAGAAGGTTTAGCAACGAGAGAAGGATTTGGACTCACAAGAATTAATAAGTGACTCCTTATGGAAAAAAAAAAGTAGAGCGTAGATTTCAGGTACATTGCATCATTTTTGAATTAACAGGAACATTTTCAACGCACTCCAATTCTTATTAATTCTGTTTTAAAGTAATAGTCGCATTCCAAAGAAACATCGCATAATAGAAAGTTGCGTTAGAATACCAATTGCGGCTTTTTTCTTGCGCTACATTGTGGGAAGCAGCAGTGGCCATGCTCCCTGAAGTTCTCCACTTCGGCACTGCGCTTTAACCCATTACCTCCTGAACTCTTCCTGCACCAGCGTTCTCCCAACAAACTAAATCCCATCGCTTTCCCTGCCATACCCACGTCATTAACTCTTTGCTAATCCACAAATTGGGCGCATCAGAGAAAATGCCTCGCGGATGAAGAGTACAGCAACGCTGTCCACTGTGACATATGTTTATGTCCTCGCACTCATCCCTTAATTAATTGCCTATATCTAAATGTCCCAAATATTCCTGATGCATCTGCTTCCACAACTTTGCCAAGCATAACATTCCAGGCCCCTCTCACTTTCTGTGTATATGATAAAACCTTGCCTCCGTTAAACTTTACCCATCTCACCTTAAACCAACGCCCTCTGGTATTTGATATTTCTACCCTCAAAACGATCTATCAATGCTGTGTGCATCCATAACTTGATATACTTTTATCAGGTCGCTCCTCAGCTTCTGCAACTCCAGAGAAAACCAAATTTATCCAATCTCTTTAATTCGATTGTGTCAAAATCACAAAAGTGTAGTGTAGAAAGTAACATTTCTAATCAGCACCATCAAATTTCCTATGCCTCTTTGACCTGCTGAGTTACTCCAGCACTTTGTGTGTATTTTTGTAAATCAAGATTTGTTGTTCCTTCTTTCGAACTATATATTTGATCTGGAATTGGCAATGGTAATTAATAGTGAAGCCATCTGCATTCACTATTATTATGAAGTGGGGTGGAAGATTGCAACCTTCACGTGGTCCGCCCTGATTCGACTAATGCAATCAACTCGACGTGCACAAACGGAAGATCAAATAGAACAAGTTGTCCAACAACTTTAGGCTGTGTACGCCACACGAAAGAAGAAGAAGATGAAGTAAAGTGGTAAACAATTTCCAATATCCAAATATGCAATTAATTATCGATATCCAGGAGAGACAGACATTCATGTAATCCAGCTATTAGGCAAACTTTGCAACACTGGTACTTGGATGTTTAACATTAAAATACATGTGACACTGCAGCACGTATCCATGAAACATGGGAGAAAGAATACAAGCAACTGCAGTTAGGTAGACTTTTAACTGCATTAAAGCTTAACATGGCGTAACAAATTTTAGCCAGTATTGAGCCTATAAGTTAATTAATGGATTCAAAAATCTTATAGAAAACCTCCAATTTCTTTAGTCATTAACATTACACTACAGAGGAGAGCATTTGCTACCCAGCCCTGACAAAGTGTTTTTCTCAACTCCACTACAAAATGGCCTGAAGGTTCTCCTGACATGTTAGTTGAGAGTTCATAGATTCTGAACTTTATTGTGGCATGATTTCATATCAAATTCTGATGGAATGATCGTCTGATTTATTCTTTCTCATTTTATCCACAGCAAATCACAGTGAGGATAATTTACTTGAAGAGACACACTATGATGTGCCCTGCTCACAATGATCTCCTGTCAAAACGTATTATGCTGCAAGAATATCTCGCACTAATAAACTGCTTTTCTCAGTCTGTTCAATGATGCGGGCACTTGCTGATCTAGAAAACAAATTTACCAGTCGGTTTGAAATTACTTAAAAAATCTTCAAACAAGTAAAATTGGAAGTTTTGCAAGTAAAATTGGAAGTCTGATAAGATTTGTGCATCAAATAATGTAAAATTCCCATCACGTTTAAGTGGTAAACAAGTTTATACATACTCTGGGTCTACAACTCCATGCTGGGGCGTCACCGTTAAGGTGTGCGCTGGCCAAGACAGCTCGAAAGACAAAGACCGAGTGCAGTGGTTTCTAATCTGTACACGTCCAGTTGGTACTGATCCATCTAGAAAACGAGTCACAAATTATGACTGCAAGAAACAAAACAGAATGTATCCAATTTTCAAATCTTCAATGAAGGTACATGAAAGCCTTGTTATCCATGATTTGCCATATATGCATGTGACCAAAAAAGCGACTTTGCTGTTCCAAGCCAACTACTCTACATTCTTATTACATGCAAATAGACCAAGAATCCACCACCATGCTGTAACTCTATAGTTAATTCTTCCATCATGTGCCTGATGAGAACCCCTCTCCAATATTGTCTAGCACATTTACTGGAAAGGGTAAATCACATCTGCGGCCACCCAGCTCCAATCATGATCTCCAAAGTCAACTGTGAACACAAATTGTCTACCTTTCAGGAGGTGACTAATCAGGAAGGTCTTCCTTTATACCTTGCCTCATTCTTAACTTCAAGGTAACAACACTGCCACTTCACTCACCAGTTGATGCCACCGTAAGAATCAAATGCTCAGGCCGCACTGTCCATGAATACTTGGGCTTGGGTGATTGGCTCTGCACTTGATTAGAATTATGCAAAAGCAATGGAGAGCCTTGAGGTCCCCTTACTGGAAGAACATCCAATGATGCATTAGATGGATTTCTTTCCGAATTTCCAAGGACGCTACAATGCAAATAACACCAGCTTATTTCTTCACTTCAACATTTAAAAAAAGTTGTTTCGAGCTAATTATTTAAATTTTATTTTTACACACACTGCTTAGTTTTAATTTTAAGTTCAGTTCAAATGAAACTTAATTACATGAATAAAGCAAAAATACCAACTGCTAAATAACCCGAGTAAAATGTAATTAAGAAACTTCATATACCTTTCAGAAGCAACATTCATCCCTTGAGTAAATGAATCCACGTTTTCTGTATTTGGCGACTCACGTAATGCAGATCTTGCAGTTACAGAAAGCATCACTTTTTTCTGATTCCCATAGAAAATATGGACATCTTTTGGTCCCTTTGGTATGTCGTAGACTACAAGAAGTAAATCACAAACTTTAGATTCTTGGTTATAAGATTTTTGTCATCATTTTCCTTTTTAATATGTTTACCATGTTGAAAGCTATCAAACAAATGTATACTTTTATATACAGTGCAACCAGTATAATTATCAACATCTACCTTCATCAGATACCAAAGCGTGAAACCACATACCACCACATTCAGGTACAGTGGGCAGCACAGTGGCATAGGGGTAAAGTTGTTGCCTTAAAGCACCAGAGACCTGGGTTTAATCCTGAGTACGGAGTTTATGCTTTCTCCCTGTGACTGTGTGGGGTTTCTCCGGGTGCTCCGGTTTCCCCCCACAATCCAAAGACATACAGCGTTGTAGGTTAATTGGCTTCTGTAAATTGTCCCTAATGTGTAGGATAGTGCGAGTGTACAGGGTGATCACTGGTTGGTGTGGACTCAGTGGGCCGAAGAACCCGTTTCCACGCTGTCTCTCTAAAGTCTAAAGTAAAGACTAAAGTCTAAAGCTTCTTCCCCGCTGTTGTCAGACTCTTAAAAAGACCTCCCGTAGGCTAATGATAGTCATGATATCCCAATCTACCTTGTTATGGACCTTGCACTCTATATCTGTACTTACTCTGAAGTTGTAACACAACATAGTGCACTGTTTATTTTCTCCTTGCACTATCTGTTGTACTTGTCTATGGTTTGATTTTAATCATATAAGATTTAATTTGCTTGGACAACATGCAAATCAAAGTTTTCCACTGTATCTCAGCACACGTGACAATGACAAAACCAACATCAACGTATACCCAACCTTCCATTATAGGAAGCAGAATCCATCTGTAAAACCTGTGAGCATTGAAGTTGTCCTCAATGATTTGGTTGATATCAGTTAACTAACAGAATGAAGCCCGACTCCTCTTGCTTGCCACTGTTCAGGTTCTTGCTGCCTTTGCGACAAGATACTGTCAGTGATGCTTAACATTAGATAGAACGAAAGTTAGACTTTTTAAATCCTTACTTAACTGACTCAAACTCTCGTGAACAGCAAGAACTAGAGAAACACAAATGCAAGACGTTCTGTATTCTATATTTTCATACAAATTAAAACCAAAGATCATAAGATAAAAGTAATCTTTTAAAAAGTATACTTTTCACCAAATATTAAACGGCCGATCAAAATTATTTTGTAAATTATAAAAAATAACAGGCAGTAATTTTGAGTATTCAGTGTCAGTAACTGCAGTGCACATATTAAAATTACAAATTGTGACAAAAATGAATCTGGAATTTAAATACAAATTAAGAAAAAAAAATCAATACCTTCTGATACCAATTCTTCACCAGAAAACTTTTGTGTGAAGTCTATCTTTTGAAGTGGATTATCTACACGCATGATCTGCTCGAGTGCCTGAGGATTGCGGGCAAGTGCTCTGTGAAAAATGCAAGTGTTTGAATGCAAAAGAAGAATTTAGATTTAATGCACCTGCGTAAACATTTATTTTTTAAGTATATCGCTAAATAAGGCTTTCATTTTCGGCCTCCCGAGATAAGCCTCAAAATGGCAAGCAATTGATTAAAATTCCCTCTGCTTCATTAAGCCTAATGACATAAACAAAACAAAAGGTACACAAGTAGAAGTAAGCCCTTGAACGTGCTCTGTGATTGAATAACATCAACACTGATTCTGTGACTTCAGTTTCACACTAATTCCTGGTGTCCTGAGGTTCAGTAGTTTGATTACAATTATAGCTGCCTAATGCAGAGAAATACAACTGTAATCTAGGGATACATTATCCATTCTTCTGCATCCTTAAGGGCCTGTCCCACTGTACGAGGTAATTCAAGAGTTCTCCCAAGTTTTCCCCCGATTCGAAACTGGAGCATGTTCGTGGATGTCTCGTAGCGGCCCGTACGAGTAAAAGAAACCATTTTTTTCATCACTTGTATTTTTTTTTACTCGTGGACATTTTTCAGTGTTGAAAAAACATCACGAGTTTACTGGATGTTACTCGTACGAGCCGCTACAAGACATCGACGAACTCCTACGGACCCGCTATGGACATTCTCCGAGTTTGAATCAGGGGAAAACTCAGGAGAACTCTTGAATTACCTTGTACAGTGGGACAGGCCCATAAGTCTCAATCAGTTCCGCTCTCCTTCCACTGAAATAGAGTAGACCAATCTTTCTCAGTTTGTCCTCAAATGGGAGGAAACTATGCACAGCACACATTATTGATGTTAACAAAACCTGAACAAAAAACCCATGAATTAATGGAATATTAAAATGGAACCGGGGTGAAAAGTACCATGCTGGAGATTTAGTAAAGACAAACAAACTCCCAGCCAGCCACCACTTGTTCTGCTGCTGTAAGCACCGGATGGCCTTGGTGAGATACCATTTACCTTGGAGCTATCTTTAATTGGACTTTAACGGGTTACAGTTATGTCTGCCACTAAATGCTGTACCCTTCATGTGTGCACGGCTTGCTTGTATTCATGTATAGTCTTTTCTTTGACTGGATAGCACGCAAACAAAAGCTTACCATGGTACACGTGACAATAAACTAAATCAAACCTTAAAATAACGTCGCGTTTATACAATCACCAGCCCCAAATTCCATTGCGTCATCTGACATCAACACATTGTTTATAGGGGCCAATATATATCGATGAAAAATCTTCATTACTTTTTTCCTCTACAGCCTAGACACCCTGACAATCAGCTGGTATAGGCTTTTTAATACCAGTCAACAGCTTAGAAAAGTGAGATTGCTAATCAAATTTCACTGCACCAAACAAGAAATATAATTTGCAGGCTCATGAATACAAAGGATAAAAAACTGAAGACACTTGCCTTCTAAGCTGCTGCCGTGCCACCTCATCACCACAAAAGAAGCAAATTATGCTCAGTAGCGCTGAATCAGTTTCAGACTGAAAACACTCTCTTGGAGTGGCATGGCAGGTTACTGTGATTGTCTGAAAAGAGATAGAGAAACTTTGAGTGGATTGAAACAAATACATTTTGCAGGTCAAATGATCTGTGCTGATCAAAGGCAAGAAATTAATTTAAATTTCAGCAGTCATATAGACAGCACGAAGGAAAGCAACTTCAATATCCATCAAATGCAACATCAGCACAATATTAAAAAAAGGGCACAAAGTGCTTGAGTAACTCAGTAGGTCAGGCAGCACCCCACCCTACTTCCTCTCCCTCCACCCCTCATGCCCCACCTGGACTAATTTGTTGCAAAAAATCCAAAATAAAGAGAATGTTAGAAATACTGACCAGATTAGGTAGACACAATGGAGGGAAAAACCCAAGTTTTAAGTGGATAATCTTAGAATTGGGCAATTATGATACAAATAGCAAAACCAGATTATCTGATATTGGTGAATTTAATGTTAAGTACTGAGGGCAGCAATGCATTGATGGAGAGAAGGTGCTGTTTTTTAAGCTGCAATGGAACAGTTTAGAAAACTGCAGACAGAAGGCCGAGATAGAAAAGAGACAGATGACAAAGGCAAAAGTCAGCCTTGCACAAGAATGGATTTCAAAACAATGATCCGATCTCCATTTGGTTTCTCCAAAGCAGAGAAGATAACATTGTGAGTACCAAATGCAGTAAACAGACAAAAAAAAGTGAATTGCTTCCTTTTGTACAAATGTTCAGATTTTACTTGATCCCTTCCCACCCAAACAGGGAGAATAGCTGATAGAGATGGGAGAGCAAACCAGGGAGTTGAAGCGTGTGGTCCCTTCAGAATGCTGAATGAGATGGGACGGGCTAAAGTTGATCAGTAAATTAAAATACATTTTGTTACATCAGAAATAAGCTGCGATCTTCTTTAAGAAACCACCTTTACCTGTCGAGTCCGTTCTTTGAGTACAAATTGCGCTGGAGAAACTTTGATATCTTCGGCATTCATAATGTTTTTGATCTGTAAATCCTTGAAACAAGCTGCCTTGACATAAGCAGCTCGAGAACCGGTATTTCTCATGTAGAAACTGATCTTGCTCACTTTGTCTGCCGCAATATCATTTAAATTCAGCACATAGCTGCCTGATGTCTTTTTTACATCTTCCAGTATGATGTTGCTTGTTCCTCCATAACCTGAAAGTGGAATCTGGGAGAAAGTAAAGCACTTGATTTTCAACATTGTAAAACTTGGACAGTTTTATATCAGGCAGACTATCAGCTTTATCCCACCACGTGCCACAAACTCCAAATATTACCCATCTGCGTCTGTCTTTCAACAACGCGGATCCTTCAAATCATTCTCTCTCACTTCTCCTTAGTCTACCCTACCGTCTACTGGCCCGTCTCACCGCACCTCCTCTTTTTGCCGGCTATCTTTCCTCTCCACTCTCAGTCATGATTCATGGTCTCAATCCATAATGATGATAATTCCCACCACTGGTAGTCCTAGCTTATTGGTCATTTGAAGAGACTACTACACTGGTATCATCACATTGATTGTCAGGTTACATTTCATGCGAGTCACATGTTATTGCTTAATTACAGAAACAAGTTTTTTGTTGTGCAACAGGACACATTTTATATTAGAAAACCACTGCTTTTTGCTCTGTTCATGAACATATTTGAGCCCACTTATTTTAATTTTATCTTGATCGATTCCATGATTTAGTTTTTAGTATAACTTGGACATGGCCCATCTGGTTTTAATACATTTGCTAATGCCCTCTACACAATATTTAAGAGCAGAATCTAACAGTTCTGAATTTTTGGCACATATTGGGGAAGTAATTTAGGATTATTTAGGATTATTAGTCCCTTCGACAATGGAATAATCCAAATCCAAATCATTTAAATAATCCTTATACAGCACTCTTTGCTCGCTTTGTTTTAGTTAATCTGGCACCACATACGTACTCTGAATTTTACTCCTGGCCGAGTTGAATGTATCCCCAATTGCTTAATTTCAAGACTTGCCAACATGCAAGCTACCCGTGTTGGTGCAAACAAAAGATGCACACGGACATCTTCGTTAGGACAAACCATCAATTCACGATTACTGGTCAACCTTTCTTCAGGGCCAAATGTACTCTGTAACTACAAAGGCAGACATTCAATAAAATTTCAATTTTAGACATTGAATGAACATAGAACAGCACAGCACAGAAATAGGCCCTTTGACCCATGACATAAAGATACAATGCCACTTTATCCCAGAGGGAAACTGATCTGCCACCAGTCAAAAGTTACAGTTACAAGGTACATCTGTGCCGAGCATAATGCTAAATTAAACTAATCTAATCTGCTCGCACATGGTCTAGATCCATCCATTTCCTGCCTGTTCATGTGGCTAAATGCCTCAAACATTACCATTATATCTGCTTCCACCACCTCTTGGCAATACATTCTAGGCACATCACTCTTAAAAATAAACGCCTCATAAATCTCCTTCGAAGTTTTCGCCTCTCACATTAAACCATGATATTTCCATCCAGTGGAAAAAAAAATCTATCCTACCTGTAATCTATAATCTAAAAAATCTATCCTACCATATCCTCTGATGCTCCAGAGGAAACAATCCAAGTTCTCTTGGTTGTCCAAGTTGTCCAACCTCTTCTTATAGCTAATACCCTTTAATACAAGCATTCTGGTGAACCTTTTCTGTACTCTCTCTAAAGTCTCCACATCCTTCCTGTAATGTGACAATCAGAATACTCCAAATGTGGCCAAACCAAAGATGTATAGAGTTGCAACATGCCATCACATCTAATGCTTTAGACAACATTCACTGACCTATCTTCAGTCATCATCTTTACCAAAAAAACTCAATCATGCACATCAGACACTACCTCCCTCACACAATGCCAATTTGGCTCTCCCTACTATGTCCATGCTTTTCCAAATGTGAATAAGTCCCATCTCTAGAATCTTATCCAATAATTTCCAATCACTTATTTCATAGTGGTTCACCTGCCTACAATTTCCTAGTGTGTCGAACAGCACTGGCTGGGACCTCACCATGACTAAAGAAGATGCAAAGATCTCCCCAGCAATGTCTTCCTTTGCCTTGCTCAATA
The DNA here is from genome assembly GCA_035221665.1 of Okamejei kenojei. NCBI lineage: Eukaryota > Metazoa > Chordata > Chondrichthyes > Rajiformes > Rajidae > Okamejei > Okamejei kenojei. The sequence continues at coordinate 32,071,600 of CM069134.1, forward strand.
ACCTAGGATAGATCCTATCAGGTTTTAGGACCTTATCCACTTAGCTCTTCGAGATCCACCAGCTGTTCCTCCGTTATATCAACATGTTTAAGAGTACTATTCCTTGATCTCATTATCCTCCATGTCCTTCTCCTTGGTGAATACTAATGAAAAGTACTAATTCAGTATATGACCCCCTTCCTCTGCCCCTAGGCACAAATTCACCCCTTTGTCCTTAAGCGGAGCTACCCTTCTCTCCAGTTACCATTCCATTTTTAATGCATGTATAAAATAGCAAGAACATGTCATGCTCTTTCAACCCGTTGGTTTATTGCTGCCATATAAACCCTGTTTAAGTTCTTTCTTGTTTCCTTAATATTCCTCAATGGCTTTGCCCAGTTTCAGCTTCCTAACCCTTGGATATGGTTCCTTGTAATTTTGACTAAATTTACATCATCTCTCATCATCCAAGGTTCTGAACCTAGCCAAACTTATCCTTCTTTCTCACTGGAACATGCTAATCCTGAATTCTGACCAAATACATTTGTCAACCATTGCAATATCTTCCAAACTGTACCAACTTTCCAGCAAAGTGGATTTAAAGCAACCATGGATGATCTTCCGCAAGTTATTTATTTAAAAATCACTACTGCCTTGATATAGCAGTTCAAAAGTGAAAATGTCATCCATAAATGACCATAAGAAAAAAATGTTACGGCATTTTGGATTTTCATCCCTTAGAAACACAGTTAATCATCTTTGGGATATCTACAGCAATTACCTTTGGCTTCCAAGTGCAACTATAACAGGATTTGAATGAAAACTTACCTGAAAGCAGTCTTGATCTTGACCTTTGATCAACAGGCGTAACTGCTGTGTAATAGTTGAAGAACTATTTCTAAGGATGAGTTTCTGATGACTGCAAGGTGTAAGAAAAGTTCACTGATAAACCATGCAAGCTAATTAAAAAAAACTAAATTTAAAAAGGTGTCTAACAAATATTTCACAGATGATCTCAAGAATCATTTCTTCATATGCAGACAGTTAACAGATCATCTAATGAAGGAGTGCAAGAAGATTTAATAAGCAACAACATAAGAAAAAAGGGAACAATACAATCATTTAAAATAGGTTGATCATTTGGTTTCTTACACAGACTTTTTTTTCATTTCCTCAGTCCCTAATATAATCATCACTCTATCAGTCAATAAGATACTTATATCTTGGCATATATTTTCTTAAAATAGGACACCCGGAGAAGATTTCACAGTCCATTTGTGCTTTGCTTGGTCTTGGATTCAACTCTTTTCATAGCAGTTTTATGGAGTTCCTTTGGCGATTTCTAAATTCTCTCAATTCACAGACTCATTGCTCTTTGGAACAACATACAGTGCCCTCAATAATGTTTGGGACAAAGACCCATCATTTATTTATTAGCCTCAGTACTCCACAACTTGAGATTTGTAATAGAAAAAAAAAAATCACATGTGGTTAAAGTGCACATTGTCAGATTTTAAAAAAAGCCATTTTTATACATTTTGGTTTCACCATGTAGAAATTACAGCAGTGTTTATACATAGTCCCCCCATTTCTGCTTCGGGGAGCCGGGGACCGTCGACTGTGCCTCTTGCCTTGTCCAGTGGCTGTCAGTTGGTCCCGGCAGGGGTCGAGCGTGGTCATTGACGGGGATGCACACGGGGTGCAGCGTTGTCTCTGCAGGCCAGGCAACATCTCTTGAGAAGGGTCTCGACCCAAAACGTCACCCATTCCTTTTCTCCGGGGATGCTGCCTGTCTCACTGAGTTGCTGCGGCATTTTGTGTGTATCCCATTGATGGATGGTACTTGGCTTTCGCTGGAGCCAGGGGAGGTTGGCTGGCGAACGCTGGGTGGGGCTGGTGATCCTCGGCCCGACGGGGAGCGGGTTCCTTGAGAGTTGGAGCGGGGTTGGGTTGGAGTTGGCTTTTCTTCCCCGCGCTGGCTGTGGGCTGCTGCTCCGGGCCGCTGTCCCGTCAGTCCGGGATCGCCCTGGACGTCTCCGGCCGCCCCCCTGGGAGGGCTTGGGGGGCGGGGACAACGACGATGGTCCAGTGGCTGTTTGGCAGCGCTTGCAGCACGGGGACCCGGGTTCAATTCTGGCTGCGGATGAGGCGCGGGTCTGTGCTGACGAGAATGTCTCTGACGGTCCAGTCTCTCCCTGTCTCCCACACGTATCTGCCCCCCCGACCCCCATGCAACCAGCGCTTTGTTCGCTTTTTATTTATAGTGAGTGACCTTTGAGAAATCCCATGATTCCTTGCATTTTTCGGTATACCGAACTCGCTTATTCGAGACAGATTACTGGGTTTGTAGGGAATGAAAAGGATGTGGATTAATATAGGGAAGTGGTGACAAAGTTAAAGATTATCCATTATCAGAAGATATACCAGAGCAGGAATAAGGGCCTTATAGAATAGTGTGGTTCTGTTGCAACAAAGCAATATGTCTCTTTAGAAAGTAAAACTTTTTTACAAAGTTTCCATGAAGTGCAGCAAACAGAATCAAACCACCTAACTTCCAATAAAGTAGTGCCTCCTCCAGCCATATGTAGTGAGGATAATTATACAAGTATAAAAAGCTAAACCAGTCAATTACATTTGTGACTAAGACTTGCGTAGCAGTGGCTCAACAGGTAGAGCTGCTGCCACTCAGCTCCAGCGACCTAGATTCGATCTTGTACTCCCACGCTGCGTATGGAATCTGCTCGTTCTTCATGTGACCTGGATTTTCCCCGGTGCTCATTCCTCCCACATCCTAAAGACATACTGTAAATTACCATGCATATACATGGCTGGTCAGAGAATCAGCATGGAGTTGATGGGCATGTGAGAGAGTATGGTTTCAGGGTGATAAGAAGAGGATTGCAACAGCTGGCTCTGAGATGAATTCAAGACAGGCTTGATGGATCAAATTACTGGATCCTAGGTCACGTGAAAAGTGACAGTAACCTCACTATCGTGTTCGGCTGTAGCTGAAAATAATGGTGCAAATGTGGAAAGCATCTTTCACCAGAGAATTTACTGAACATGGTACTTACACTGTCCTTCCCAGAGAAACGCCTCCCCATGCCATAAATTGCTTGTTGGACAGAATTGGTGGTAACTCCACCGAGGAACTTGAAGATGAAGAGATGGATTGATCCAATTCGGGTTTCGAAAGCAATCCTTTTAAGCCAACTTCATATTGGGGACCAAAAGGCTGAACTAGAATAACCAATTGGCTACAAAGAGAATAATTCCATTGTTAAGCTTAGCATTTGTAATGACCTTACTGTCAAGCATCTTATCAATTTGTTCACTTAAAGACAGAGCTGTTTTTGTATGTATGTGTAAAATCACTGGGATTTAAATTGTCACATATTTAAAAGGGTAAAACATTGCAGTCACCATAAATCTCAAAATAAACAGCTAATTTTAAGCAATATCTGTGGAGAAAGAAAAAAGTAATATTTGTACAGAACGTAAACAGGCCCTTTGGGCAACCAAGGCGTCCACTTCAACCAGTCCCATTTCCTATATATGAACCTTTCTAAGTTTCTTCTAAACTTTGTAATTGTACTTGCTTAAACCACTTCTAGCAGCTCATTCCATATCCTAACCATTTGTGTGAAAATGATTGCCTTCTCAGGTTCTGTGATTGGCAAATATTTGGACAGAGGCCAGATATGAAAAGAGAGATGAGGATAGAAGAGGTGCAAATTGTAAAGAGGAAGGTAAGAGCTGAAAGAGGACAGGGAGGAGGAAGGGGAGTAATTTACACTCAGAGAGTTGTAAATCTGTTGAATTCTCAGTCACAGAAGACAGTGGAGGCCAACTAACTGGGCGTTTTCAAGAGAGAGATTTAGCTCTTAGGGTTAACGGAATCAAGGAATATGGGGAGAAAGTAGGAACGGTAAACTGATTTTGGATGATCCCAGAAAGTGTGTGGATGGAAGTATGCAATCAAAATAAGGATACGTAAAGGCCATGATGGTAACGGACTTGACAAACCAGGAGCAATCGTTGAGGAAGAGTAGAAACTAAGTAGAATTTGTATTCAAGATTGAAAATCAGTTGTAGCCAAAAAAATTGAAGTTCTACCTTTGTATTTCACTTTGTGTATCCTTTGGTGTATATGAAACAACTACTTCGGATTCTTCTCCAGGCCTTATGTGGATATTTTCTGGCTGCACTAGAAAACAGCTAGAATCTGCAGCCTGAAGGAAAATTAAGGATTAAATATTCATTATAGAAATAATCAAAATATTTACTCAAATTTTTCAGCAGACAAGCTCCTTTTATTGCTTGTGGTTAAAGGAATTAATTTATATTGAATACAATTTAACAATTAAAAATGAGCTGGGAATCTAAAATTAAAAAAAAAAAACGAAACAAACATAAGGCTAGACAGCATCTGTTTGAAAGAAGTAAAGAGTTACCATTTTATATCACAGATCCTTCATCAGATTTGGGAAAGAGAGAAATGCTAGTTCTGAGCTGCAGATAGGGTGGGAGAAGAATTGATAGGGCAAAGGGAATTTTTCTGGTCATATCCAGGGTTGCCATGGATACACTATTGCTGAAGCAAGCAAATAAATGACAGTAAAGGAGATAGAGACTACAAACACAATTTGAACGCTGAGAAATAAAGAGCTTCAGAGAATGCACATAAAGTCAGCCTACACAAGTAGGGAGAACACATTTGAATCAATGTTACAGATGGATACCAGTTCTAATTATATAGTAAATTACATGAAGCTACTGAAATAACTATAGAATCCAAAAAGCTGTATTGTGCAGATGACATGGTGCTGTTCCTAAAGTTTACCTTGAGCTTGTTTATAACAATGTGGGAAACTACCCACAGATGCAGTGGCTTGCAAAAGTTTTCATACCCCTTGAACTTTTCCACATTTTGTCACGTTAAAACCACAAACGTAAATGTATTTTATTGGGATTTTAAGTGATAGACCAACACAAAGTGGCGCATAATTGTGAAGTGGAAGGAAAATGATAGATGGTTTACACATTTTTTTACAAATAAAAAACTGAAAAGTGTGGCATGCAAAAGTATTCAGCCCCCTTTACTCTGATACCCCTAAATAAAATCCAGTGCAACCAATTGCCTTCAGAAGTCACCTAATTAGTAAATAGAGTCCACTTGTGTGTAATCTAATCTCAGTATAAATACAGCTGTTCAGTGAAGGCCTCAGAGGTTTGTTAGAGAACATTAGTGAACAAACAGCATCATGAAGCCCAAGGAACACACCAGGCAGGTCAGGGATAAAGTTGTGGAGACGTTTAAAGCAGGGTTAGGTTATAAAAAAATATCCCAAGCTTTGAACATCTCACGGAGCACTGTTCAATCCATCATCCGAAAATGGAAAGAGTATGGCACAACTGCAAACCTTTCAAGACATGGCCGTCCACCTAAACTGACAGGCCGGGCAAGGAGAGCATTGATCAGAGAGGAGCAGCACAAGAGAATCTGCAAGACTATTAGTCATGGCACTCCACAAATCGGGCCTTTATGGAAGAATGGCAATAAGAAAGCCATTGTTGAAACAAAGCCATAAGAAGTCCCGTTTGCAGTTTGCCACAAGCCATGTGGGGGACACAGCAAACATGTGGAGGAAGGTGCTCTGGTCTGATGAGACCAAAATTGATGTTTTTGGCCTAAATGCAAAACGCTATGTGTGGCGGAAAACTAACACTGCACATCACCCTGAACACACCATCCCCACTGTGAAACATGGTGGTGGCAGCATCATGCTGTGGGGATGCTTTTCTTGAGCAGGGACAGGGAAGCTGGTCAGAGTTGATGGGAAGATGGATGGTGCCAAATACAGGGCAATCTTGGAAGAAAACCTGTTAGAGTCTGCAAAAGACTTGAGACTGGGGCAGAGGTTCACCTTCCAGCAGGACAACGACCCTAAACATACAGCCAGAGCTACAATGGAATGGTTTAGATCAAAGCATATTCATGTGTCAGAATGGCCCAGTCAAAGTCCAGACCTAAATCCAATTGAGAATCTCTGGCAAGACTTGAAAATTGCTGTTCACAGATGCTCTCCATCCAATCTGACTGAGCTTGAGCTATTTTGCAAAGAGGAATGGGAATAATTTCCGTCTCTAGATGTGCAAAGCTGGTAGAGACATACCCCTAAAGACTTGCAACTGTAATTGCAGCGAAAGGTTTTTCTACAAAGTATTGACTTAGGAGGGCTGAATACTTTTGCACGCCACACTTTACAGTTTTTTAATTTGTAAAAAAATCTGGAAACCATGTATCATTTTCCTTCCACTTCACAATTATGCACCACTTTGTGTTGGTCTATCACATAAAATCCCAATAAAATACATTTACGTTTGTGGTTGTAACGTGACAAAATGTGGAAAAGTTCAAGGGGTATGAAAACTTTTGCAAGCCACTAAGTCAGTGGCAGCGTGGTGGAACATTCAAGTAGCAGACAATGGCAATGAGAGCCGTTCTTCAAAGTAGAAGTGTGCACATTATGAGCATTAAATGCCGGTTACTTGATTGGATGAAGTGCAATGGAATCACGACTTGACTTGGAAGGAATATTCGAGTTCCAAAATTGTAGGAAGAGATAAAAGGACAGCTACTGCATATCTTGTGGTTTCGTGAATAAGTATTTAGACTTTAGAGATTCAGTGTGGAAAAAGGCCCTACAGCCAACCGAGTGCGCGCCGACCAGCAATCACCCCGCACACAAGCACAATTTATTTTCACCAAGGACAATTTACAATTTTACCAAAGCCAATTAACCTTCGAACCTGTACTTCTTAGAACGAGAGAGGAAACCAGAGCACCCGGAGAAAACCCAAGATGTCACAGGGAGAATGTATAAACTCCATACGGACAGCAACCGTTGTCAGGATCAAACCCAGGTATGTGGTGCTGTAAGGCAGCAACTCTACAGCTGCACCACTGTGCTGCCCTTTGATACACAAAGGGAATGCAACCTTCCGAATGCTGGGAGTGGAATCAAAGCGAAGGTGCTGAAAACTGCAATTTGAAGGTGGTGAGAACTAGATGTACCCATGGAGCTCCATTCTTGCTCTATCAAGTCAGAGAGAGTGTGCAGAGATGGTGGTGAAGGGCTCAGATGACCTTTGTAGACATGGCACACCTCAAGACAGAACAAAGGTTGCAGTGCATGCAGATCAATTAGCGACTTGGAAAATCACCTTCCATCACTGTGCATTCCATTCCTCATCAAATATAAAATTATTTCATGGATTAAGGATAAATACAAAGGAGAGACAATTCAGAATTAGTATTTTCCATTTGTAGCTCAACCTCCATTCACAGGTGGAATTCTTACAACATGGGCCAACTGAAATCAGATTTCACCAAAATGAGAAAATATAACGCAAGACAGTTATGCCATCTGATTTTGCCAATAACTAGTGTCGTGTATGCACTTGGCTGACTAAGGTTTATGTTTCTATTCCAACAAGGATTAGTGTTAAAATGGAAACATTGGTACAGCAAATTCGTGGTGCTGCAGAATTCTGAGAGTCTCTAACTGATTGTAATTACTTCCACTGTAGCCATTTCGGTAAAACACAGACTGCAGCAACCTGACCAACAGAAGAAAAAAAATGCACTAAATAGCAGATATGAAATGAAAGAAAAACTGGATAGGCATCAAGTGCTCCCTATCATAAAGGCAATAACGTTAAAAGCCAATTGTAGATAATGAACATGCAGGCTTAAACATGGAATTAAAAATAACAGGATACATTTTGAACACTTTGGGACAGAGTTGATAATTACCTGACTAACAGTGTGAACATGGGATTTTACTTGAGGCACCTTGCTAATCAACAAAATGATTTGTAGAGGGCAACAGAGCATCATTTAATGTTATGCCAGTAAATAACTATGAAGGTTATCTTAATTCCCCACAAAATTGTTTCCAAAGACAATTGATAGCTTACCCGAATATTCAGCTCTGCATTGATATTTCCTGCATTTTTTAGAGGTAGAATTTGTTTAGCTGTTACACCTGCTTCAGCAGACATTACGAGTGTCTAAAGGCAAAAAGCATAAAACATTTCAGTGTATCGAATACTGACAGATAGCAATAATGACAGTAGTACCACAAAAACAAATGTGACTTGATTGTGGTGAAACAATAACAAAGTCCACAGACATATTTTTGTCATGCATATCATTTTTCATTTTTAAAAAGACTGCTGGAATAGCTCACCGGGACAGGCAGCATCTCTGGAGCAAATAGATAAAGCAACGTATTGGGCCTGGACCCTTGCAGTGCAGTGGGTGGGGGCGGGGCAGTTGGGAGGCAACAAGACAAAATCTTGTGAATAATACACAAATACAGGTGAGGGGGTAGACCTAAAAGCTGGAGTAACTCAAAGGGTCAGGCATCATCTCCAGCGAAAATGAATATGTGAAGTATCGGGTTGAGAGACCCTTCTTGTGGTCTGAAGATGGATCTCGACCCGAAACGTCATCTAATGCTTGTCTCCAGAGATTCTGCCTGATCTGTTGAGTTACTCCAGCTTTTAGTGTTGATCTTCAGTTTAAACCAGCATCTGCAGTTCCTTCCTACACAGGCAAGAGGGTTTTTGATTGGCAGACAGTTTGGACAAAGACCAGAGACGAAAAGACAGAACTGAGGTAAGGTTAGAAGAGGCATGAAATGTGAAGCCAAAGGAAGGATTATACATGGATGGGTACAGGAGAAGTGGAGAAATGCAAATTTAATCAGACTTCCATGATTTACCACCTTCAATTTCACATTTGAGATGGAAATTAAGGGGTACAAAATGTACAATGCCCAACCCCACTTCAATTGAATTATGCTGAGCAACTGTTTGAACTGGAACCCTTAAATAAAGGATGCTTGGCAATACCAATATCTCAATTGATTCTGAAAAGTACTGCAGTTCTTGAAGCTGCTGTACAAAAGCACAAATTTAAATTTTCCAGCATCTGGAACTTCTGTTTCTTTCAACGCCATCAATTCATGCTTAGAATCAAAAAGGGATGGCAGCCGTGGAAGCGATTGGGAATTAACCATTGCATTAATTTGGCATACCCTGGCTTCCCAAACTGTTATGAAACCCAAAACACAAATCCTTCAAATACTTATGCCAGCATACTTGCTGGTTTTTGGGAGCGTGTATTCTGACAACTCCAACTCGGGAACAGAGGCGTATGCAGTTTATAACATTGCTGGGGCCAGGAGTGTCAACTTCGACATCAATCCTTGCAAAGTAGTCCTCTGCTGCACCCAAGGGATCTGAAACCAAAAATTAACTTTTACATAAGTAAATGCTGCAATGATTCAGAGGGCGCGTAAAATTATAATTTAATAGAATAAATAACAGAAGAAAGCATTGCTGCTCAAATCTTTACTTGGTTTCTAAAACATTCATTTCACCAATTTATTCCTATTCTTATAATATCTTACAATACAAATGATTTATACCCACCATTATCATAAGAGGGCATTTCTAACAATCTCCCACACTAAATTAACTTCCTTTATTCTTTAATTAAAAAAATGCCTCGGGGTAAGAAACTCATTACCCTGAAAGAAGTGATGTGAAAGCAAAATATTAAAAATGCTGGAAGCTTGAAACAGAAAAGTAAATATTACAAATATTTACAAATACAAATAGGTCGGGCAGCATTTTTGGAAAGATAAAGTTAATATTTCAGATTGAAACCTTACCCAAGTCACCTTAAATTACAGATATTTTCTTCCTGCAGTAAATTGGTTGTCCAATGACAGTAGTCAGTGGTCAAAATGCTTTGATTTTAACTTATTATAAATGAAGAGGACCAATCAACAATTAATTAATCTGGCTCATAAAGGGATAGGAGAAGAATTAGGCCATTCAGCCCATCATCTTCTCTGCCATTCAATCATGGCTGATCAATTTGTCCCTCCCAACCCCATTCTCCTGCCTCCTCCCCCAGAACCCATGACATCAGGTTATGGCTCAAAACTACTTGCATCTAAGTCTGTCAACTCAATATTAAACTAACATGAACAATAAACTGATTACCAAAACAAATGACAGCCAAAATTAGCCTTTTGAGTCAGGATGTATGCGAGTCAAATTGTTAAGACATTCGCAAGCTTCTTCAATTGCTCACATGCAAGAAACTGTTTGGATAAACATAGTATATGCAGCAAAGCTTTCTTTAAAAGAGTACATCATACAGATCATTTCTTCAATACAAATTAATTCATCCCAGTTCCGTTCCTTGACACTCACAACAATCAATCTTGAGTTGTGACTGGACGAAGTCGGCAAATACCCATTCCATGTAGCCATTCAGTAATCCCTGCAGCCCAGATACAAGTATAATGCTGGTCAAAGATGTCTATTGATATTTACTGTGTAGATATTTACTATCTGTGCTGTACTGCTTTATGACTGTCTCTAATCTACTTATCCAAGAACAATAGCCATTTTGTACCAATACACTTCAAATGCCCATGGGATGATGCTCCAACATGCATCGTACGAGGATAAACCTATTTTGCACAAACACACCTTGCCCTTTTCTGGAAGGAATTTCAAATTTGGCTGGAGCATTACTTAACCATTAACTTCAAAGATGAATACACACATACCTGTATTATTGATGTACTTCTGAGGTGCTTGAAAACGAACCCACACAACAAGACTTTCAGGATCCTGATGAATAGAACAGAAATGATCTTAGATAATCTTCATTTAATTATATTCTGTATTCAATACTGATTAAATCCATCAGCGTTTATAAAATGAAACATTAGGTAAACAGATTGGAAAATAATTAAAATGCCAGATCGCACAGACAGAATCTGTACTCAACCAGAAAAGCTCATCAATATTTGCTGCCATACAAGATCCTGCGATAATCTTAGATAACCTTCTACAGTCTACTAATGTTACAGACCTTTAGCCTGATAAACAATCTCTACCATCTCCCCCGTCTTGTATCTTCAAGCCAACTTAGTATCCAAATAGCGAGAGTGCCCTTGATCCGAAAAGATCAAACCTTCTGGACCAGCCGATCTTGCAGTGCCTTAAAAGATCTTGTTAATGTCGACAAAGACAACGTCTACAGCCCTTGCCTTGTCAGTCTTCTCAGTCATCTCTTCAAAAATAATATAATTCATGATACATGCTCTCCCATGCACACATCCATAATGGATGATTAAAAACAGTTTTCTTCCAACTGAGAAAATTGTAGGAGTTGCTTTTGTTATTCTACACTAAGATCAAGTAAAAACGGAGCTAGTAAATTTAACACCAAGAACATCAAGAAACACATTTCGATCCGAATCATCACCCATTCCTATCCAGAGATGCTGCCTATCCCACTGAATTACTCCAGAATTTCGTGTCGATCTTGAGCGTAGACTCTGTTAAGCCCCACCATCCCAGGACTCACTGCACCCCTTCCATGGAGAAAGTATCCTTCCTTGGGCAAGGTGACCAAAGTTGCTTAGTAGTCCATCGGTGGTCTCACAAAAAACATATCCAACTGTAGAATTACATCATTGCTTCCATACTCAAAACCTCTCATCATGAAAGCCAAAATCCCATTTATCTTTTTCACTGCTTCTTTCACCTGCATATTTGCTCTCAGTGGTGACTGCATCATGAATCTAGGTCCATTGTCCATCACCATTTTCTAATCTATGACCATTCAATTAATAGCCTGTCCTTATTTTTTCTATGTAAGTAGTTAACTTCACATTTATCCACTTCACACTGTATCAGAATGCAAAATGTTGAGTATCAACATTACAGAATGCTTTGGGGTGGAGTTTCTCATTACCTCTCCATCGTAACTTGCTTGCAGCACATGATTCAAGACCAATGGGCCGCCCGATTGAGAGAGTCTTTCAGTCTGCAGTGCTTTGTCTGTCACTGTGTCAGATTTGGAAAACGTAAAACATCTCCATGCAGCAGCATTCTACATAGCACAGAAATAATTAGAATTATTATAAATAATTACCCTTTCCAGTATCTTGGAAACATACAAAAAGTGTACATACAAAAAGTACTGGAGACCGTGGATAGGTGATGTTACGGTTGAGACCCTGCTATTAGAGCAGGAATAGGCAACTTAGCCCTTTAAGCCATCTTTTAACAAGAATATGCATTTCCCTTTATCTGATATAACCATTCATTCCCCTTGTTTATCAATTACCTATTTCTTAACAACATCAATAAATTATCTTCTGCCCATGGAGGAATAGAATTCCAAAACATATGGCCCCTACAAAATGTGCCATGTCTGTCTTAATTGGATTGATTACATATTCCATAACATGTATTACTACGCCCAAGGAGAAACATTAGGTTATCTTTAGATGAGTTGCATGGATGAATAAAAATAATTACATTCTATGTATTCAACACTGAAGAAATCAATTTGGTTCTTTGATAGTATTCTTTGCTTGTAAAAATACTTTACTCATACTTAACTCAGAACAAAAAAAGTGTAAATTCAATGGAACATTAGGTACCCAGGTTGGGAGATTATTAAATGCCAGATCAAACAGTAGGGATATCTACTCACACCAGAAAAGCTCAACAAATCTTGGTACAATGCATAAAGTATCATTATATCAATTTATCCTCACTGGTTTCATCTGAAGGAACTTGGTAACTAATATGGGTTTGGCGAATCAGGCTAGTTATCTTGAAACCAATACCAACAACCTGCAGATGCAAGTTCAAATCCCATTGCGATAGTTGTGGAATTCAAGTTGCATTCATTAAAAAAAAAGCAGGATCATTATTCATAGTTATCATAAGACTAATGGATTGCTACAAAATCCAATCCGATTCACTCATGTTCTTTCGGAAAGACAATCTGCTATTCTTAGTCTGGCCTTAATGCAACTCAGAACCAACAGCATTTGGTTCACTATTAACTGCCCCCTGCAATATGCATGCACAATATCCAGTTGCATCATCACCATAACACTTCTGCAATGTTTTAAGGAGCAATTAAGGACAGGCAATTCTGCTCTTCAAATTCACGAAATAATAAAGCAATAAATTCTAATGAATGTTAGATAAGAGCCAAAATCAATGTGAAGAAGAAAAAAAAAACTTACTGCACTGATAACAAGCCGGATAGGAATGGTAGCATGAGTTCCATTGACCAGTTTGAAAGTGAGTGTTCTACCACCACCAGGTACAAAGTCACCAAAATCCAAGCATCCACTTTTTCCTGCTAAAATCTGGAATTAGGCATTAAATATATTGTATTTTATATTTTGCAAAATTATGTTTTTGAATTGCAGAGAATTATTTGTGATACATTACAAAGCCAGACTTCAACTTTTCTACAAGCATTATGCATTTCAAAGCAAATTTATTATTTTTAGAAGATATTAATGAAATATATTAAATTGCGACCAATGCAGGATCTTTCCTTTACCATCCAAGGTGCTCATGCATTCTCAATTTGAAAACAAGCAACCTGATCAATTTAATCTGATCTGCAGACCATCACTATATAGGATCTGAAGTTAGACACGAAAAGCTGGAGTAACTCAGCAGGACAGGCAGCATATCTGAAGAGAAGGAGCGGGTGACATTTCGAGTCACGACCCTACTTCAGACTGGTTAGACACAAGGGAAACGAGAGATAAAGACGGTGATGTGGAGAGATAAAGAACAATGTAAAGATATGCAAAAAAGTAACGATGAAGGAAACAGGCCATTGTTTGTGCGATGGGAGGGGGAGAGAGAGGGAATATGCCGGGGCTACCTGAAATGAGACAAATCAATATTCATACCACTGGGCTGTAAGCTGACCTTGTGTAAAATGAGCCGCTGTTCCTCCAATTTACCTTGAGCCTAAATCTGACAATGGAGGAGATAGAGGATAGAAAGGTCTGTGTCGGAATGGGAAGAAGAGTTAAAGTGTCCAGCAACTGGGAGATCAGGTTGGTTCACATGGGCTGAGCGAAGGTGTTCTGTGAAAGGATTGCCCAGTCTACGTTTGGTCTCATCAATGTATAAGAGCCCACATCTTGAACAACGATACAGTAGATGAGGTTGGAGGAGGTGCAAGTGAACCTCTGCCTAACCTGAAAGGACTGTCGGGGTCCCTGATTAGAGTCGAGGGAGGAGGTATAGCGACAGGTGTTGCATCTCCTGTGGTTGCAGGGGAAGGTATCTGGGGAGGGGGTGGAATTGTCAGAGTGAGGATAAATGCAAAATTGAGGAGCAGCATCTAATTTCGACCCGAAACGTCACCCATTCCTTCTTTCCAGAGATGTTGCCTGTCCCGCTGAGTTACTCCAGCTTTTTGTGTCTATCTTTGGTTTAAACCAGCATCTGCAGTTCCTTCTTACATTATACAGGATCCCTTCTACTGCACCCAATGACCATTTCAATTGTACTTTCAAACAGTTCAGATTGAATACACAACAGATACAGATCATTTGGCACAAACAGTACATGCCAAAACGGTACACAATAGAGCAATTTATTTTGCAGCATCTTACTTAGCTTTTTCCCCGTGATCGTTCGTATCAAGTTTCTTCCCATTTGATGTTATATTTCACGTTATTGATATTTCAAGGTTTTAAAAAGCAAACTTTAACAAGATTTTTACTGTTAAAATACTTCCTGCCAGCTTATAAAATACTTCGATACAAAGTTGCAATATAGGAACACTCTGTGCTTCCACCAACTTTTCACTTGAATGGGATATCACAGTCCTCCACCTGACATTTGCAACAATGTTGCCATCATACAACACTTACTCCAGCTCCCGGCAGGACAGGAGGGGGAGGGTGAATTAGTATTGCAATTGAGGAAGTACAATTGGAATTTTTTTTAAAGTCCAGTGCTGGGTTTGCTGGAATCTTACGTTCGGCAATGGGTTAAGTTGGGGGACCACGCCTCCCATGGGGGCTACAGGTTAGTGGTGCTACATTGCGTTGGAGATCGGGTTGCGTTGTAGGACCAGGTCTCCCATGTGACAGGGACCCAACGGGTCTGAGTTGGTCTAGTTAAATATACACTTGTAGACCAAGGACTTCAGGAGGGGGAAGTTGGGGATCCATGAACATGATTTAATCAACAGAACAATTGATTTCACACTTCACTATCTCAGCATGCCTTGGAGTTCACTTTGATTTCCAACAAGATCAATTATTACGTAGAATAATTTCTCTAAGCGTGGTTGATATGAATATTATTAATTCCATTCAAAGTAACTCCCATTGACCCTCATACTGAAGCATGTGCTGCTTACTTGCAAAACCAAACAGCACCTCGGGTATCCAAAATAACCCGTGTGCAAAATGTTAAAGGTGGAAAATTTAAAAGACCATAGAAATATGCAATATAATAACCGGTGATGCCACATTGGACTGGATTAATTTAACAGCATAGGATTAATTCATATTCAACATACATGCCTGGTGCATTTAAACTATGTTAAACAGTACTTCACCTCAACCAAAGGATCTTCTGCCACAGCTGTAACAATCACTCTGACTGCAAGTGCTTCTGCTCTGGCAAATGTATTGGCATCTGCTGAGACTGAATGCGAGGAGACAGATAACACACACTGAAAAACTCCAGGGTGACGTGGAAGGAACATCAGTTTTAAATCTTCAGTGACATGAGGGCCAATTATGGTTTTGTTCTTGAATATCCAACACTGATGAGCAAATGTATCCATCTGTGAAGTACAAAATAAATGTGAATCAAATAGTTAAATGAAAGCTGATCCGCTACATCAGACTAGAATTGCTGAACTTAAAATAGATTTCAAACCTTCCTAGTCACGGAATTAAAATACAAAATTCACTTTCTAACTTAAAGGGGCGGCACAGTGGTGCAGCGGTAGACCTGGGTTTGATCCTGACTGCAGGTGCTGTTTGTATGTTCTCCCTGTGACCTCATGGGGTTTTCCTGGGTTCTCTGTTTTCTTCCCACATTTGAAAGACTGGCGGGTTTGTATGTTAACTAGGCTCTCTAAATTGTCGCTAGAATGCAAGATCGAATTAGTGCACGTTGTAGCGGCAGATTTTTATATCGTTCAAGAGATTATTCCCTCTAGCCACTTAAGAAACCATATGGCTTTAGGAGAATGTCGTAATACGCATGCAAGTTCTCCATGAGACCTTCAGAGCTGCTCAACAATTAAATCTTCATAATAGTCTTTTGATTAAGTTTCTTTATTGTTGAAGAAACACAATAAGATATTCATCCGACCTTCTACTCTGACTCGTACACTTTAATCTTCGTCAAACTCCAGCATATCGCTTTTAAAAACATTAGAAAACTCCTCGTGTCTCGGCAAAACTCCACATGATTGAAGGGTGTTCCTTACCATGTGGCTCTAAAACTAAACTAAAACTAAGCTTCTGTGCAAGAAACCCAGCAGCAAACACACCCCTGACTATGTAATAAAACCCACCCATATAATTATGGGCAGTCTAAAATTTAAAGACAATTAAAAAAAAATGTAATCTGAATGGGTTGGATTCACAAAATAGAGAATCATTAAATGCTGAAATTTCAGTAAAAGAAATCCAAGAATCTATCAGATCATTAAAAAATGGTAAAACACCGGGACCAGATGGTATTGGCTCGGAATTTTATAAAACATTTTATGATCTGATTGCACCACGCTTGAAGACACTATGAATATATTTATACCCAGCAGAAACTACCAGAAACGTTAAATGAATCTATTATAACACTTATACCTAAAATAGACAAAGATCTGGATGACCCAGGATCATTTAGAGCTATAGCTCTTTTAAATACTGATCAAAAGATATTAACTAAAATATTAGCACAAAGGCTAAGTACATTTATTAATGAATTAATTCATCCCGATCAAACAGGATTTATACCAAAACGATATTCCTCATATAACCTGAGACGTTTATTCAATATTATATACTCGAAAAGAGGTATTAATAAAGATCTAGTAGTTATTTCGTTAGATGCAGAGAAAGCCTTCGACCAGGTGGAATGGTCTTTTAAATTGGGAGAAGTTTATTACTTGGGTCAAATTATTATACACTAACCCAACAGCCAGAATAATAACAAATCAAATGCTATCAACTAAATTCAGTCTATCTCGAGGCTGTAGAAAAGGTTGCCCTTTATCCCCACTATTATTTGCACTTGCAATAGAACCATTAGCTTCAACGTGTGAGATCACATCCTGAAATATATGGGTATGATACCAGAGATACTGAAAATAAAATCTCCTTATATGCGGCTGATGTATTACTTTATATTACAAAACCGGAAATTAGTATCCAAAATTTATTAAAATTAATAACTGAATTTGGATCTTTTTCAGAATATAGTATTAATTGGAATAAAAGTGAACTCATGCCAATAATGGTAAATAACTTACATATATTACAACAATTTCCTTTTTAGATAACAAACGAAAAAATTAAATATCTTGGAATTTATGTAACAAAAAGATTTGATTCTTTATTTAAATCCAACTTCCCACTCTTATTGAATAAATTAAATAAGAACATTTTATATTGGAAAACTCTACCCATCTCAATGCTAGGTAAAATTAATGTAATAAAAATGATTTTTCTTCTGCAATTACTATATCTTTTCCAATTAATTCCGATATATCTTCCTAAAAATTTCTTTAGGAAGGTGGACTCTTTAGTTACCAACTTTATCTGGGATTATAAGAGCCACAGAATAAATAAAAAAACATTTATGTAAATCAAAAATAAATGGAGGTTTAGCACTACCAAACTTTGTTTTATTACTGGGCAGTTAATATTAAAAATATGAATTTTTGGTTAGTAGAGACAGATAAACAACCAATTTGGTTAAAAATCGAAAAAGAAGATGGTTCGCCTTTTGAAATTAGTTCGATAATATTTGCCAATATTAATTTAGGTAAGAAAACCTATAGTGAAAACCCTATAATAGAAAGTGGAATACCTATCTGGAAACAAATAAAGAAAACATTAAAATTGGAATCTATACCACTAGCCCTTACCATTGTAAATGATGTTACATTTAAACCTTCAATGATGGATAAAGGCTTTTTACAATGGAAAAATAAGGGAGTTAATAAGACGGGAGATCTCTACATGGAAAATTCTTTCCTTTCATTTCAAGAATTACAACAAATTTATGGATTACATTCAAAAGATTTTAGATACTTACAAATTAGAGACTTTGTAAAAGCAAACACACAGGAAATTAGAAATAGAAAGACAGAAATTTCAGATGAATGTCTAAATAAACATCCGAACACAGAAAAATTGATATCATACATTTATAATATCCTATTGGAAAACTATGTCCCATTGACAGAAATATATAGACAATCATGGGAATACGAATTAGGTCAAATTATTAGATCAGAAGTATGGGACGAAAGTTTACAACACATACACCACTGTTCGTTAAATGCTAGACACTCTCTTACACAATTTAAAATATTACATAGACTACATTACTCAAAATCCAAACTACATAACATTTTTTCAAATGTATCTGCCATATGTGATAAATGTCAGCACTTAGAAGCTAACTTGACACAGTCATTTACAAATTGTGTAAAAATTACAAAATTTTGGATAGAAATATTTAGGATAATTTCAAATGTTGTTAATATGAATCTGACTCCTGACTCCTGAGTTAATAATACTGGGAATACTGGAAACAGATCAATTAATAACAACAAATCAAAGATTTTTTATTGATTATAGTTTAATAATTGGGAAAAAATTAATATTAAAATTCTGGAAAGGTCCTACATTCCCCACAATCAAAATGTGGATTACAGGAATGTCGGAGACACTCCATCTGGAAAGATTGAGGCTCGTCCTAATGGACAGGTTGGATCTTTTCAGAGGAATATGGTCTCCATACATTGAATATTTAAAGGGTCAAAATGGCTCTGTGCGAGAGCCTGACTGAAACCTGAATAATGGAATAGATGAAGAAATACGTATAACAAATCATGGATATATCTCCAAAGATGGATAACTTTTTAATACTCCATTCACATCTTTATTTTCGATTTTTAATCTCTATATTATTTTTCTCTATCTTTTCTTACTTATTAAACAAAAATGTATAGAAATATAAATGTCTTAAATGTTAATATTAATAATATTATGAATGTATGTAAGAAGTATTTTCTATTAATATGTATTTACAACTGATAAAAAATATTCATCAAAAAAAAGCAAACACACCCCTGACTATGTAAAAAAATCCACCCATATAATTACGGACAGTCTAAAATTTAAAGACAAATGCCATAATTAATGACACACAAAATAAGCCAAATGGCCACTACACGGGTGATCACTGGCCCGCGCAGACTCAGTGGGCCAAATGGCTTGATTCCACACTGTGTCTCTCAACAAAACAAACATTTTAATAGTCGCCGAAAGTGGTCTCATAATGGCATTTCCAAGTTAAATTGTTATCCTGACATTGGATGCATAATGACCTAATATGGCCAGCATTCAGGTTGAATACAGTCATTTGGTAGCCAGGTAGCACTTTTAAATCACTAGATTGCAAGTTGTAGAGTAAAAGGGAAATGCTTCATGAATGGAAATCTAATCACACAGCTTAAAAATAGTTTATTTTTCCACCTCCCACAAAAAAAAGTCATACTTCTATTGACTGGTTAGGCATCTGAAATTAGTTGTAATGAAGGCATATCAGCCTTTAAAATAAGAAAAAACCCAGAAGGGTGGGGAGCTACATACAAGATTTTTGATCAGGAAAAAGTAATGATGGATTCCTCTTTCACATAAACGTGACTTGGAAAGGAACTTGGAACATTGGAATTTATTTAACCAATACTGAAATTCATTAAGGTGGGTATATAAAATACAAGGAAAACTAAAAATTATTTCCAGTATACCCAAAAGCAGTAGCAACAATCTACCAGATGGATCACATAAATAGTTTAGATGTAGAAACAAGGAACTGCAGATGCCGGTTTATAAAAGAAAGACACAAAGGACTGGGGTAACTCGGCAGGTCAAGCAGCATCACTGGAGAACAGGGGTAGGTTCTCCATGGATAGCACTTTGTGAATAGTTTAGAAGCATCTGAGAAGATAGAATCCAGGCAAGAATGAGGGAGAAAGCAAGAAGGGAGCACTGATGCACTTGGACAAGGAAAACTTGGAGGTTTCAGTGGGTCACCAATGCAGATTGTTTACAGATTAAATAACCTTTTCCTGTCCCGTACATCCCATAAACCTATGGTAAATGCTAATAACACTAATGCAGTGATCTTAATAATCTACAAATCATTAATCTTATATAATTATTAACAAAGGAACCCATTTGCCACATTATATTTATGCTGGTTGATAAAGAGCTGAAACCAAGTCTGTGGTCAGCAATAGAAACAGTGCCCTCCGTAATGTTTGGGACAAAGACCCATCATTTATTTGCCTCTGCATTCCACAATTTGAAATTTGTAGTAGAATAAAAATCACATGTGTTCATTGTCAGATTTTAATAAAGGCCATTTCACCATGTAGAAATCACAGCAGTGTTTATACATAGTCCCCCCATTTCATGGCACCATAATGTTTGGGACACGGCAATATTATGTAAATGAAAGTGATTATGATTAGTATTTTGTTGCATATCATTTGCATGCAATGACTGCTTGAAGTCTGCGATTCATGGACATCACCAGTTGCTGGGTGTTTCTCTGGTGATGCTCTGCCAGGCCTGTATTGCAGCCATCTTTAGCTTATGCTTGTTTTGGGGGCAAGGGTCCTTCAGTTTTCTCTTCGCATATAAAAGGCTTGCTCAATTGGGTTCAGATCGGGTGATTGACTTGGACACTCAAGAATTGACTATTTTGGCTCTTTAACAGTATGTTTGGGATCATTGTCTTGCTGTAGAATGAACCGCCGGCCAATGGGGTTTGAAGCATTTGTTTGAACTTGGGCAGATATGATGTGTCTATGCACTTCTGAATACATTATGCTACTACCATCAGCAGTTGCATCATCAATGAAGATAAGTGAGCCAGTACCTTCAGCAGCCATACACGCCCAGGCCATAACACCCCCACCACCGTGTTTCACAGATGAGGTGGCATGCTTTGGATCTTGGGCAGTTCCTTCTCTTCTCCATACTTTGCTCTTGCCATCACTCTGATATGTTTTTTTTGTTGAATATTTTTATTATAGAAACATATTTATGAAAATTACAATATTTTACATAAACGAAAATACATCATTAAATACTTTCATAATATTAATAATATTGATATTATTACTAATATTGAAATTTAGGACTATATGCTTCTATACGCTTATTTAATTATTTTTTATAAAGTAAGAAAAGATAGAGATAAGTAATGAAGAAAATATGAAAGCGAATGGAGTGTTAATCATTATTCCATCATTGGAGATATGGGCATGATTTATTATATTTCTTTCTTCATCCATTCTAATATTCAGGCCTCAGTCAAGCCCTCGTACCGAGCCATTATGACGCTGTAAATATTCAATGTATGGAGACCATATCCCTTTGAAGAGATCTAACCTGTCCATTAGGACAAGCCTCAATCTCTCCAGATGGAGAGTCTCCGACATTTCTGTATTCCACATTTTGATTGTAGGGGATGTAGGGCCTTTCCAAAATTTTAATATTATTTTTTTCCCAATTATTAACCCATAATCAATAAAAATTCTTTGGTTTGATGTTATTATTTGTTCTGTTTCCAGTATTCCTAGTATTATTAGCTTTGAATCGGGTGTCAAAGTTATATTAATAACATTCGAAATTATCCTAAATATTTCAATCCAGAATTTTGTAATTTTTATACAGTTTGTAAATAAGTGTGACAAATTGGCTTCTAAATGTTGACATTTATCACATATAGGAGATACTTTTGGGAACATATTATGTAATTTGGATTTTGAATAATATAGTCTATGTAATATTTTAAACTGCATAAGAGAGTGTTTAGCATTTAGCGAACAATAATGTATATGTTGTAAACTATCATCCCATATTTCTGGTCTAATAGTTTGGCATAATTCATTTTCCCAAGATTGTCTATGTATTTATGTTGATGGAACATCACCTTCCAATAAGATGTTATTTTTTTATATATATATATGAAATCATTTTTTCTGTATTCGGATGTTTATTCAAACATTCATCTAATATTTCTGTCTTTCTATTTCTGAGTTCTTGCGTATTTGCTTTAACATAATCTCTAATTTGTAAATATCTAAAGTAATCTTTAGAGTGTAGTCCATAAATTTGTTGTACGTCTTGAAATGAAAGGAAGGAGTTTTCCCTATAGAGATCCCCAATCTTAATAATTCCATTATTTTTCCATTGTAAAAAAGCTTTATCAATCATTGAAGGTTTAAACGTAACATTATTTACAATGCTAAGTGATAGTGGTATAGATTTTAATTTTAATGTTTTCTTTATTTGTTTCCAAATACGTATTCCACTTCCTATTATTGGGTTATCACTATATGTTTTCTTAGCTAAATTAATACTAGCGAATATTACAGAGCTAATTTCAAAAGGAGAACAATCTTCTTTTTCCATATTTAACCAAGTTGGTTGGTTATCTATTTCTTCTAACCAAAAATTCATATTTTTAATGTTAACTGCCCAATAATAAAACATAAAATTTGGTAGAGCTAGACCTCCATTTATTTTTGATTTACATAAAATGTTTTTTGTTTATTCTATGGCACTTATAATCCCGAATGAAGTTAGTGACTAAGGAGTCCACCTTTTTAAAGAAATTTTTAGGGAGATATATCGGGATTGATTGGAAAAGGTATAATAATTGTGGAAGAAATACCATTTTTATTATATTAATTTTGCATATCATCGAAATAGGTAACGTTTTCCAATATATAATATTCTTATTTAATTTGTTCAATAATAGTGGGAAATTAACTTTAAATAAGGAGTCAAATCTTTTTGTTACATATATGTTAATATATTAAGATATGTTAATCTTCGTCTCATCTGTCCACAAGACCCTTTTCCAGAACTGTGGTTGTTCTTTTAAGTACTTCTTGGCAAACTAATGGCCATCCTATTTTTTGCGGCTAAACCACTGCATCTTACAGTGTAGCCTCTATTTTTCTGTTCATGAAGTCTTCTGCGGAAAGTGGTCATTGACAAATCCACACCCGACTCCTGAAGAGTGTTTCTGATCTGACAGACAGGTGTTTGTTTTTTTCTTCTTTATTACAGAAAGAATTCACTATGGAGGTCTTCCTTGCCCCGCTGGTCCCTTTGCGATTAGTAAGCTCACCAGTGCTCTTTCTTCTTAATGATGTTCCAAACAGTTGATTTTGTAAAGCCGAAGGTTTGGCTGATGTCTAACAGTTTTATTCTTGTTTCTCAGTCTCATAATGGCTTTGACTTTCATTGGCACAACTTTGGTCCTCATTTTGTTAAACAGCAATAAAAGTTTCCAAAGGTGATGGAAAGACCGGAGGAAAGTCTAGGTGCTGAGAGCTCCCCTATACCTGCATTGAGGCAATTAAACATACCTGAATAATTACAAACTCATGTGAAGCCATGTGGTGAGCTTACTAATCCCAAACATTATAGTGCCCTGAAATGTGGGGGGGGGGGGGGGAGACTATGTATAAACACGGCTGTCATTTCTACCTGTTGAAACCAAAATATGTAAAAATATCCTTTAATAAAATCTGACAATGTGTACTTTAACCACATGTGATTTTTTTTTCTATTATAAATCTCAAATTGTGTAGTATAGAGGCAAATAAATAAATGATGGGTCTTTGTTCCAAACACTATGGAGGGCACTGTATGACATCTTCAAATCATGTATTTTGCTAAAAGCTCTGAAATGTCTGTAGTGGTCAACAAAACTGAACACTTCAAAAGGACACAAAATGTTGGAGTAGCTCAGGAGGTCAGACTGCATCTCTGGAGAACATGGATAGGTGACATTTCAAGTCGAGACCCTTCTTCAGACTTTCTACTCTCACACAAATCAATTATAGCAAGATGTGACATGAAGTGGTTGTGTTTAAAATGATAATTTTCAACTTAAGCAAAGCATATCTTTCTTTAAAAAATTAGTGCTGAACATAAGTGGTAAAATTTCAATTTAGTGTAGGGTTTAATTATGGATCTGCACAACAATACCACTCCGAACTTAGCCAGAAGGAAACATTCAAGATTAGTGATGGCTGAAGGACAGCCAAACAGAATAAAAAACCTTTAAATTATCCAAAAGCAAAATGTGAATACATCTTGGGTAAAATGAACCACTGGTAGCTGTAAAGCATAATTTTGTTCAAATTTTACAATACAAACCTTTTCCCCATTCAATGCAACACTAACTACTCCAATCGATACTTGCATCCATCTCTCGGTTGGATTGAACATGCTGAGTGATGTTTGTGATGCAATTCCAACACAGCATGAATTTGGAAACCTCAATTCCTCAGGGACCAATATACAACCTAAACCAAAAATTAAGATTGAAGAAAAAAAAAAGACAAAATCCATCAGTTAATAAAATTATTAAACCACAACATTCTTTCTAATAAGCGAGTTCAGTATTCTGACTGCGCATGCCCTGGTCATAGGTCACTCACTATAAACATTCTCGGCAACTGTGCTGCTGCATGTATACAGACATGCATTTCTTCCGTAGTCAGGATCAAACCCGGGTCTCCAGCGCTGCCGAACCGCCATTGGACCAACCCCGCCCCTTCCTAAGTGCCCTAGACGGCCGGGGCAACCCTGGACCAACGGGTGTCAGACGGGAGCGGGTGCCGAGGCCCACAGCCAGTGCGGAGAAGAAGCACCAACCCCAGCTCAACTCTGTCTGTCCCGCCGGGTTGACCAACAGCCCTGGACTGACAGAGGTCAGACGGGAGCAGTGGCCCACATACATACATTATATTTATATTATATATACACACATATACATATATACACATACATACATACATATATACACACATACATACATACACATACATATACATATACATATATACACACACATACATACACAAACATACATAAAAACATACAGTTTTGTTTTTCTCGTTTAGAACATTGTTTACAGAGTACTATGTTTACATATTCTGTTGTGATGCTGCAGGTAAGGTTAATTGTTCTAACTGGAACGTGAGAGAATAAAACACTCTTGACGCTTTATTTACGTGGCTAATGTGTGGAATAGAATAGTGTACAGGTGACCGGTGGTCGGCGTGGACACGGTGGGCCGAAGGGCCTGCTTCCACACTGTATCTTTAAATTAAACTAAAAACACTAAAACCAGAGGAAATCTAAACGGTCTCTACCCGAAACGTCACCCAATTTCTTCTATCCAGAGATGCTGGCTGCTCCATGGAGTTCTCCTGCACAATTAAAGCATGGAATAGCCTTCACCCTACAATAGTTACCCAACCAGACGCACCTAAATTTAAGGTAGCAATTTTTCACCCCCCCCCCCCCCCCCCAAGAACCCCTTTTTTGCTTAAGTCCAAGTCAAGAGTCAAGAAAGTTTTATTGTCATGTGTCGCAGATAGGACAATGAAATGCTTGCTTGCTTCAGCACAACAGAATATGTTAACATAATACAGATCAGGAAATAAAAGTTCAGTGTGTCTATATACCGTAGACCATATAGCCGATATTGTTCAGAGTTTGGAGTTTGGAGGTGGACCCTCCACCACCTCCAGTTTAAATTCCATTTGGAATATTTTTGGAGGACCAGGAAACCAAAAAAACAAGAGTTACTCCAGGGAGTGATTCTGCGTTGGTTTTTAGCGGTTGCGGCGAGGCCAGATCTTCCACAATGCAAAGGGAGGGAGAAAGTGCCCAGCGCCGACCAGTTGCCGTGGCAGTGCGCACGTGCAGGGCGGCCGATGATGTGCTGGCCGTGGTTGTGTGCATGTGCAGGGGGAGGATGTGCAAGCCTTGGCAGTGCGCATGTGTAAGGCCCTGCCGGCAGACGAGGAGCAGCCGGAGAGTGGAGACCCGGACAAGGATGGCGGGTGGAGACCTGGAGTGACAGTGAGAGAGATAGAGAGGGGGCCCCCGCTCAGAGTTGAACGGCAGGTGTCCCGGGTGCCTGCCAAGCCGAGCAAAGTGACACGGCTTTTAGGTTGCCATTGGCAACCGTTAATTTCGAGCCCCGAGTATATTTGGAAATTTGAAAAAAAACTGTCCAAAGTTATTTTACCACCATTTTTTCTTCCTCCTCGTTTTCTGTTGGCGGCTGTTTGACATTTAAATGAACAATTTGGATGTTAATGTTGGTAACATTGTTAGTAACTTTGCAGAAACCCCACAAATTGGTGGTATAGTGAACAATGACAAAGGATATCTAAGCTTATAACAGGATCTCGATCAGTTGGGAAGGTGGGCCAAGAAATAGGAAATGGAATTTAGATCTTTAAGAGACATTTGCACAGATACCATAGTGGCGTTTAAGATGCTTTGGACAGATATGGATCATCCGCAGGCAGATGAGATTAGTTTATTTTGGCATCAGGTTCAGCACAGACGTTATGGGCCGCAGAACATGTTCCTGTTCTGTTTTCGATGTTCTATGTTATGGGTTTGGGAAGCATGGGCCAAATAGAACTAGCCCAATATGCCAACATGGAGAAAGTGAGCCAAAGGGCCCTTTTCTGTGCCATATGGCTTTCTGATTTGATATCCCTTACTCAAACATTGTCAAGTAAGAGATGGGGAGAGAGGAGACAACTGCGGAAACTTAGCTTGACCAAGCACATAAACAGCAGTTGTACATTTAGATTGGAGACAGCGTGCCTTGCAGTCACAGAGCCATCTTCTCACAAACTAAAACTTTCCATCATCTGCAAGGCAAAATCAGACAGACAGGAAGCAGCATGTGAAGCTGGGAAAGCACATCTAAGACCCGCAGACCCTCAGCTTAGGAGCACAGCAAGGCTACGTAGTCTCCGCTCTCCTCTACACCAACGACTGCACCTCCACAGACTCCTCTGTCAAACTTCGCAAGTTTGCGGGTGACAACTCTGATTGGACTGAACCAAGAAGGGGAGGAATATGCCTACAGACAGGAAGTGACACAGCTGACGTCCCGGTGCCATCACAACAACCTGAAGCTCAATGCTGTTAAGACAGTGGAATTGATTGTGGACTTTAGGAAATGTTCCCCTCCCGTAACCAGTAACAACACCACAGTCACATCTGTAGAGTCTTTTAAGTTCTTCTCCAAGGTCCTGAAATAGGGGGCCATCATCGACACCTCAGTCAAAAAGGCCCAACAGAGGATGTACTTCCTGCGGCAGCTGAGGAAACACAATCTGCCACAGGCAATGATGGTCCAATTCTATAGGGCTATCGTAGAGTCTAACCCCACCTTTTCCATCATGGTCTGGTTTGGCTCAGCCACCAAGCACAACATCCAGTGGCTGCAGCGAATCGTCCGATCAGCTGAGAAGGTTATTGGCTGCAACCTTCCCTCCATTGACGAACACAGCAAGGGCCAGGAAGCGAGGGGGTAAAATCTCTGAGCCCCTCTCACCCTGGCCACAAACTCTTTGAATCACTTCCCTCTGGAAGACGACTCCGGACTGTCAAAGCTGCCACAGCCAGATATAAAAACAGCGTTTTTCCATGAGTAGTAGCTCTACTCAATAACCAAAAATCTGTAGCCTCCTTTTGCTCTGGTATTTTATTTAATTCACATGCTTAATCGATAATGTTTTTATTATTAATGTTTAATGTTTCATGTGTCATTCGTAATTGTCACTATATGTCATGTTGTTACTTGCGAGCGGAGCACCAAGGCAAATTCCTTGTATGTGAACATACTTGGCCAATAAACTTATTCATTCATTCATGTGTGATAGAATACTCCCAATTCGCCGAAGGGAGTTGAGCTCAAGCAACCACTGCTCAACAACATCGAGGACAATTTGATTGTTATCCATCAACCACCACAAGTATTAATTCCCACGACCAATAGTGCACACTGGCTGCCATATCTATCATCTAAATAATGCAAGATGCAGTTACTTGCCCAAGCAACTTTGTCAGCATCTCCCAAACCAAGTCAAGTTGAGTTTGTCATATGCACAAGTACGTTGAGATACAAGTACCAAATTATCACTATCACCGAAGATGTTTACGTGCAAATGAGAACACCACCACCTGCCGGTTTCCCTCCAAGTGCACACTCTGCTGACTTGGAAATATTGCCACTCCTTGATCAGTGCTGGGTTTGAATCTTGCAACTCCTTATCCAACAGCACCCTGGGAGTAAATTTTATTAAAAACTGCAGCGGTTTAAAGCAGTGACACAACACCAGCTTCTCAATCAAGGGCAATTAGGAATTGGTAGATGAATAAAAACATTCGTTTCTTGAGTAATTAATAAAACATAATTTTAGAAGCAACAATCTTTAAAATTTTGAAGAAAAAAATATACCCACCGACATCACTCATGTGAGGACTGCCTGACCAATGATCAAGCATGCCCATTCTCGAAGGCTGATAACCAACAGACTGCATTTGAAAATTAGATTCCTGTGGTATACCATGTGCATTGTAGAACTGAGCTGGGTCTTGGATCCTCATTCCCAATTTTTGATCAAGTTGAGTTCCAAAAGCTTGAACATTCCCCATGAACAAATTAGCAGCAGGCAAACCACCTGGAAGCCTGTATATGTTTGATGACAAAGTGTTCCCCAAGTAACATGAAGTCAAAGGTACATTTAGGCAATTGGTGCTGGTGGCGAGATTGCCCAGATATTGCTGGGCCAGTGGAGTTGTTAATAATGAATTTGCAGTCAGTAATGTGGGAACAGCAGGTATATCTGACATAGCTCCATGAGGTTTAAAACTCGATATAGGCATACATTTGTCACGCAATCCATTGGTATTTGTGGAGGGTGCATCCAAGGATTCCATGCAATGCAGTTCATTCATCTTGCTCTGCGAAGGTGCACCAACATTATCAGTTTTGTGTTGTACAGGTGATCCTTTGTATGTTATTGACTTGCTTGACACTGATGGAGAAGAATCCAATTGCTGTCTCTTCCCATTCTCAGATTGTGTAGAAGGTAACTTGCTGAATTTTAAGTCCAGTCTACCTTCATGTTTACCCACAGAGTTTCTGTTTTCATTTTCTTGCTGCTCATCATTGCACGATTTCCTTGGTTGTGAATTAGTATTGAAATAATCATTTGTACATCCATCCAATGACGTCAGCTCGCTTGTATTAACTATAGTTTGATCTGGTGTTGCTGTTGGACTTGCTCGAATAATTGTGGTACTTAGTTCAATCATTTTATCATTCTGTGGAAGAAATTTTTTTTTAGAAAAAATATACGGGTTAAATTGCCAGATGGATAATAAAATATAGTTGAGAAACGAAGGGCTGTCAATAGCAATAGCATGAACTGTTCTCACTGGTTCCCATGGACTTCACACTAGCTTAATCTAACTGGTCACACACACTGTCACACTAACTAGCTTGACATTGTTTGATCTTCTGGGGCTTGGGAAGTCAAGACCTAATCTTAAAAAAGTTCATTTCTGAACTCCGGGTGATTTTGCATGACCAACTATTTCCACAAATGCAAATTTTAAATTCATGAAACGTTCCAAAGTGATAAATAGCAAATTGAAAATGCTATAATTTTGAAAGCTGCTAAAGAAGAACATTTGTGAAGATATTTTTTTTTAAATCCTGGGAAAAGTCAAGTGGTGCAAACATGTTTTGGATGAGTGTGCTTGAAGATTACAGGAACCTTAAAATAGATAAGGCAAGAAATTTATAGAGAAAATAACAGTGGATAACAGCGTTACATCAGCAAAAATATCAAGCCAAGATGCAGATGCTGCAAATCTGCAACAAAAAAACAGAAGGCTGGAAATGTTCAGTAGGTCAGGCAACATCTGCAGTGAAACTGAGGTATGGTGCAAATATCAGAGAAAATCTAAATCCAACACGTTTAAGCAGCAGAGGAAGAGATGCGTCATGAACAAAAAGGAAAGCCGGCGGTCAGATTTAGACTGACAAAAATCGTATTGGTGCTAATAGGGCGAGAGTCTTGCTAACTACAATTGATCTGTCTAGAGGAAATTTAAAAATGGTGATGGGGGAAAAAAAGATCATGTTGGAAATATGAGTTTTAAAATGGAAAAAGCTGCAGATATTGGAAATCTGAAATGGAGTTAGTCATACAGCATTGAAATGGGCCCTTACAACACAGGAAGAAATGTCAATTCTAAATGTTTGTTATGCTCATGCTTGTAGCAATTATAAATTGTCTTGCTTAAACAAGGTATTGAATATTGTGTAAGTAATTGGCTTCTTACAAAGAAAGTCAGAAAGTGTGGAAACTGGTATATTTGCTCCACTGTGCCAATAATCATTTGGACTAATCATAATTTATTCTCTCCACAACTCCAACTGGATTCTATCACTCATCGACATGAGGGGCAATATGCAATGGCCAATTAATATGCCGATAATCATGTCTTTGGGATGTAGGCAGAAATTAGTGTACCCAAAAGAAATCCAGTTACATGGAGAACTTGCCAACTCAAGATGTACAGTGGCAGACATTAGAATTGAAACAAGTTTGCTGGAGCTATGACGCAGTCGCTATACTAGCTGCACCATTGCGTAAATGCAATAAATACTCATTGGCATTAATTCTTAGGATGGCAGATAATTCTAGGAAGATTCGACAACTTGACTAATGATGGAGCCTTCTTCAGAACTGTTTTCGGCATCCGTTCCTTCTCTCCAGAGATGTTGCCTGTCCCGCTGAGTTACTCCAGCTTTTTTCGACATCTGCTGTTTAACCCTGTATCTGCAGTTCCTTCCTACACAACTTGACTAACACTATGTTTCCCAGCATTTACAAGGATGAGAATAATCGCATTAAAAATTTTCAGGAACCTCAACAAAGAACATAGAAAACAATACCCAAGACGATCAGGCCCTTCAGCCCATAATGGCTGTGAGAAAAATGATACCAACACCATCTCCTAATGACCTGCAGTTAACTTGTATCCCTCCATTGTCTCCATATCCACGTGCCTATCCAAAAGTATTTTAAATGCCACCATCATATCTGTCTCAATTACCACCCCTGACAGCACAGTCCTCTCAAAAAAAAAATTGCCCCCACACTTCTAGAAGCTTTGCCCCCCTCATCTTAAAGCTATGCCTTTGAGTATTTGATATTCCCATACTGGGGAAAAAGATTCTGACCATCTACCCTGTCTATACCTCTGATAATTTTATTTATTTGTATCAGGTCTCCTCACAAACGGCAGCATTCCAGAGGAAACAATCCAAGTCTGTCCATTTTAGCTAATACTCCTTAATCCAGACATCATTGTTGTTAAGTTTCAGATGGGAAAATATTTTCTTTGACTGTTACCAAGCGTCACCATCACAAGTTAAGGAGTTGGCCTTGGACTCAAAACTGACAAAATATCTTACAAGCGGATTGTGGATGCTTGGTCTGATAGTATTCGAGACAGAACTCAATAGGTTTTTGGAATCTGAGGGATACAATAATCGGTAGACTTCAGGTGGAAGTTTGGTTTCATGTGGAAGATCCATTCAGCCAATAAACATTAGTGTTAATAAACAGATAAAAGGCATTGACCTTTCACCAGAGGCTACCTGACTTGCTGCATATTTCTTCAAACAATTGTCACAATTGAAAGATTGTATTGGGTTTATAACCTGTGATCTCTGAAACTGGTCTACTGAAATTTGACACCAATAGATTCAACAATTCCAACCCTTCTCCAGTCGGTCGCCAAAACTGCAGCTCAAGTTCTGAAACGCTAACTTTAACTCTCACTAACATCTATTCACCAAACATCCTATGCTTGTTGTAAATACACAAAAAACTCACAAACTTTAAAAAAAATTTGCTCAACCTGGCTCCCAAATCCCCAAAAGTCTTGCAATCTCCTCCATGGCTTCAGCCATTGAACGTTACTGCACACTGCAAATTCTGACAACTTCTACACCCAACTTTCATTATTCACTTCTGATGCCAATGCTTTCAACTTTTCCCAACTTGGGTGTTCTGGAATTATTTTCCTAAATATCAGTTTCTATTCATCTTCATTACACATCTCAGAGTTGATAGTTTTTGTGAAGCACCATGGGATAGGGTCTCGTGATTATATTAAAGATAATGTTTTCAGCCAATAATTCTGTTTGAATTTCGTAAGCTTTTCCTACCTTAGTATTCACTGGACCATAAATGGCTGTGCTATTCTGTAGTGTTGCATCAATACCAGAAATATAACTCAGTCTACTGAGATTTGAGCTGGAGTACATCAAAGAGGATGAAATGCTGGAGAAAAAGTTATATTTTCAGACATTAGGATTAGCACTGCAGTCAAA
Organism: Okamejei kenojei; assembly: GCA_035221665.1. NCBI lineage: Eukaryota > Metazoa > Chordata > Chondrichthyes > Rajiformes > Rajidae > Okamejei > Okamejei kenojei. The sequence goes on from CM069134.1 coordinate 32,104,039, forward strand.
CAGACACACATTCACAGCAAGATCATTGCAGTTTTATTCCCTGCTCTCCAGGCATTCCCCAGTTCTATGGTTACTTTGATACCAAACTACCTCCACTAGTTACCTACATGGCTATGGTTCACGAGTATCACGAGACAATGATGATCAGATAGCTATTGAACCACGTAAGGCACCAAAACCCCCCAAACTGAACCTCACACTTGGACAAAGTACACATTTTCTATGAAGACAACTCTGACATTCTAATACTAATTCAGTTGTGACCATTTGGCTCATCTCACGACCAGAAATAAAATTGGGCTCTGATCAATTTGGTTTTATTCTACACCAGGCACCACGTTGAAGTTACGGCCAAAAAAGCACACACAATGCTTCCACTTCCTCAGAAGACTGTGGAATGTTCATGTCTCCAACAACTCTTGCCAACTTCTACAGATGTACTATAGAAAGCATTCTATCGGGACTGGGTTTGGCAAAAGCTCTACTCCAAGACCGCAGGAAATTGCAGTTGTGGATGTTGCTCAGTCTCTCCTCCCAACCGTGACCCCATCTGCACCTGACACTAGCTCAAGAAAAACAGCCAATCAAGGATAATTTTTACTCCGTTCATTCCCTCATCTGGGGATGCTGCCTGACCTGCTGATTTACTCCAGCATGTCATGTCTTTCATTGATAAATCAGCATCTACAGATGTGCAAGAGGATTTTTTTTTTACCTTGTGGCAGTTGGTAGCTCTGTGACATTGGTTGGTGAAGAATGAATCAATGGAGAAGTCGATGGTCTCAAATTTAGCTGATCTGCTTCAGATACATGTTCTACAATGAAAGACATGATAATTACTGAAACGATTATGCACACTTGCATTAATGTTTTAATCACAGCACTAGGTTCCATTATGAAGAATAATGGCACTTGGGAAATGGAACAAATCTTCATATTTTACATAGCTTTCCATGCTATGTCTGATCATTAATGAATTACACTGAAATTACAAAAAAACTAAGTCAGACATGGCAATTTAAAAAATAAGTGACTACAAAAGTAAACTAGCAAATACTAGAACAGTTGGTAGGAGCTTTTACGTGTATTAAAAAAGAATGATAAAGTAAACATTGGTAAACAATTCAACACATAACTTCTATTGGATTTTCTAAAAGGCACTGTTGAAAATTGGTTATTGCATAAATTAAGTTAGTTTTGGCACCAGTGCTTTTTTCGTAGATAAAAATGTAGCATAAATTAAAATTATGCTACATTTATCAACAATATATTTTCCATCAATATACCCATTGTTGGACACCCTTGAACTTGTAATACAATAGACTTTTAGATAAGCACATGGATATGCAGAAAACAAGATACGAATCATCTGCAAACACATTAGGTTATCTTGGCATCATGTTTGGCACAGTCTTTGTGGGCCGAAGGGCCTGTGTTGTGCTGCTCTACGTTCGTAATAACTGAAGAAGTCTAACAAATTAAATGTTCTAATTTATTCACAAATTATCCATTAGCCATATAATAAATATGCATCACGTTAGAGTCGTCAGTGTGTCATACTGGTAAATACCATCACCAAAAAAACCCACTGGTGGACATTATCATTTTGAACACTTCATTTATCGATAGCTCACCAGATTTATAGTCTTTTGGTGTAGCTGTAGTGCAATTAGACTGCACAATGTTGTCTTTCTTTGCCTTTCCATGGAGATCTGGAGTTTCCTGCACATCTCTTCCTAAATGCGGTGTTGCAGTTTTAATTATTGCTCTATCGTTTTCATATATTCTTGATCCTCTAAATCTTTGCTCCACATGTCCAACATTTTGCATACTTGGGCGAGGCAAACTGGAATCACTTGTCATTGTATCTTCAACAGCTGAGGACTGAGAAGTAGCAAACACTTGAGTTTTATTTTGACCTGACCTGGGCACACTTGCAGATATCCTTTCTGAAGACAGCCCTTCTTGGAGTTGCGTCATTCCTGCTTCACTTTGAGTCCCTGTTTTACATTGAATTTTGTCCAAACTTGATTCATTATCTCTTGAACAATGAGCTTTGATCTGTTTTGCTGCTCTTATGGTGGTGCCATTCAAAGCTGGCATTTCATGGACTTTTCCAACACTTGATACAGATGCGCGATCACAATAACTTTTAGTTACCACCAAATTCGGATCGGTCAATTTACTATTATTATGTTTGGAAAAAGATGGATTTTGAGTCTCAAGTGCACAGGTTTCATTGTGCTCATTTTGACTGTTGCATCCGATTTCACCCTCAACCGGTCTGAGTGAATTGGCCATTTCAACATTTCCTTTCTGCAACTTCTCTTCTGAATGCATAATATGCTTGTTTTTCTGCTTGCTGGTGCCATTCGACATGGATTCCATTGAAAATGAATTTAACATGCTTTGAGGATTCCTGGAACTTTCAGATAAAACAGAAGAAACAGATTTAGACAACAGCTTGAGTTCAGATTTAGGTATCTCATTCTTAGTGGCCCCCGGGATTTCAAGGTTTTTTGCCATGTTATTGATCACATGGCTTTTCTGGCTCTTCACTTGAGTGGGTTCTCCACTCATTGCTTGCGGCTTATTTTTCTTCCGGTTTTTATTAGAAAGTTCCAAAATCATAGATGCCAGCTGAGCAGGGTCTGCACTTACTGAAGCATCAGCTATAGCAGAAGCAATTGTACTTATGCTCAAGATTGAATCTGTGTTCAATTTAGTTTCCTCAACCTTCAGATTCGAACTTAATCCTGTTTTCTAAGAAAGAAAAATAGATCTCAGTAATCTTTTCAGTACAATTTAAACTAAACAGGCAAATTATATTGTCAGACTGCAACATCCCAAACTGTTTACCCACCCCCATCAAACATGTTTGTTCAACTGTGGAACCTATAGGCAGGCTTATTCATACAACATGGAAACCATAGAACTCTAGCGGAACTAGCTCATTCTCAACCCCGTTCAGATTAAAGCTTTCACTGGATTTAAATTTAGGTTAAATATAATTGCACTTTATATATGCAAGATTCAGATAATACAATTACTGACCATACTTTCTTTCGTTTGAATATTTGAACTTGGTTCCTTGTTAAACCTGTGATCTTCAGTCTGCTTATCAACCAGAAATGCAGTTGTAAATTCTGCAGAAGTTCCACAAAGAGTTTGATCCAGATCGTCTGCATGAAAATTAAGTCTTTGTTGCATCATTAAATATCATGTAAAATGAGAAAATATCAGAATAATGAACCAATTGGTAGCAGCTATTAAGTGTAATATTGTTCATAGATGTGTTCCAAACAAATAATAAACAAGTGAAATGTTCATCAGGCAAAATTATCTAATACAATGAGTTGAGTGAAAACAGATGACAATTTAAAACAAATCAACAACTTAAAATGTATCCAAATTAAGAATTCAATGGAGATTAAGATGTATGGGATAAATGGTGACTTAGCTTGGATCCATAGCTGGCTATCCATAGAGGGTGGTAATGGAAGGGTGCTATTCTGTTTGGAGGTCTGTGACCAATAGTATTCCACAGTGATCAGTGTTGGGACCTTTGTTTGTGATCAGACATTTATGTAAATGTAGATGGTTTGGTTAGCATGTTTGTGGACACCAAAATGGGTGGATTTGTGGACAGTCGGGTAGGCTATCAAAGGATACAGCAGGATATATATCAATTACAGATATAGTTTGAGAAATGTAGATAGCATTTAATCCAAGTACGAGGCTTTTATGAGGGCAAATACAAGAGGAAAGTATGCAGTTGATGGCTAGATTCTTAGCAGAAATGGTGTACATGAGGGATCTTGGGATAAAGTCCAGAAAGTGGCAGCACAGGAGGAAATGAGTGGCAAATGGTATGATATTCTTGACTTGGTCGAGGCATTGCATACAAGAGTCAGGAAGTCACAATGCAGCTTTATAAAATGTTAGTTGGACTGCATTTAGAGCATTGTGTGCAGTACAGGTTGCCCTATGACAGGATGTGGAGGCTTTGGAGAGGGTGCAGGTTTACCAGAATGTGGTCCAGTTTAGAGCGTATTAGCTATGTCAGAAAAACTTTGATTGTTTACTCTGCAACGTTAGAGTTTGAGGAAATCTGATAGACGTATATAAAATTCTGAGGGGTAGAGACAGGGTAGAAATGCCAAAGACTAGAGAGCAGAGCTTTAAAGTGTAAGGAGGAAGGTTAAAAGGAGATATGTGGGGTAAGTGTTCTGTGTTCAATGTTTAAAATTCAATTTTATTTTACCTGGACAAAGTGTATCATCCTTGAGCAGTTGTTTGCCTTCTTCCTGGATTTCTGACAAATCAGAAGGTCGAATTAAAGCCACTGGCGTTCTCCTTTTTGGTGATATTATGGCATATCCAAACGAAGGCTATGAAATTTGGGAATGTCATGGAATGTAATCAAAAAATATTCCGCAAAAAATGTAAACAGATGTTTAAATGTATGCTTTTAATTTTGCACAACTCTCTACCATTCTCAAGGAACTCTTGTTCACCAAGATTGGGTGACACAGCTGATACAGCAGTTGCCTCACAGCGCCAAAGACCTGGGTTCAATCCTGATCTCACGTACTGTCTGTGTCCAGTTCATAAGTTATAAGAGCAGAATTAGGCCATTTGGCCCATCGAGTCTACTCCGCCATTCAAATATGGCTGATCTCTGCAACCTAATCCCATTTTCCTGCCTTCTCTCCATAACCCTCGATGCCCGTTCTAATCAAGAACTTGTCTAGCTCTGCCTTAAAAATACCTACCGACTTGGCCTCCACAGCCCTCTCTGGCAATGAGTTCCACTTAAATCCCCTCTAACTAAACAAATACCTCATCACCTCCAGTTTAAAAGAGTGCCCTTTAATTCTGAGGCTACGACCTCTGGTCATAGACTCTCCCACCAGTGGAAACATCCTTTCCACATCCACTCTATCTATGCCTTTTAGTTTCCACATTATACTGATTTGACTGTGTGGGTTTCCTCTGGGTGCTCCAGTTTCCTCCCACATCCCAAAGATGTGCAGGTCTGTAAATTGCCCCCTAACTTGTCGGGAATGGGATAAAAATGAACTAGTGTGAATGGGTGATCTATGGTCAGCATAGACTCAGTGAACCGAAGGACCTGTTTTCATGCTAATTTACTAGACTAAACATTACACAAGGAAAATTAACTGAAAACATGAATTTGTGTTCAAAAAAAAACTTTTGTCTCTATTCCAATCTGGAACTCACTCGTTTTATTTGACTATTTTCTTCACCAAGACATCCAAGTGCCTCTGATCTTTCACCAAAGAACTCTCCTAGAGTGAGTTGAAGGTAATTCTGATCTTCTTGCATGTCAGGTGCCGTTGATGATCCTGCCAATTTCAGACTAGAAGGCATTTTCCATGAATCATTTCTAAGTGACTCATCAGTGCACATCACTTCCATTTTATCCTCCTATAGGGGAATATGAACAAAGACTTAAACTTTGCAACATGTTTGGCAATTTTGCCAAATGTTGATCCAATTCTAATTATGCACAGGCCATAATGATTAAGAAGGAACTGCAGGTACCGAAAAATCGAAGGTAGACAAAAATGCTGGGGAAACTCAGCGGGTGAGGCAGCATCTATGGAGCGACGGAAATAGGCAACGTTCCTGGTCGAGACCCTTCTTCAGACTGATGTGGGGGTGGGGGGGGGGCGGGAAGAACAAAGGAAGAGGCGGAGATAGTGGGCTGTGGGAAAGGAAAGAGGGAGAAAGCAGGGACTGCCTGAAATTGGAGAAGTCAATGTTCATACCGCTGGGGTGTAAACTACCCAAGCAAAATATGAGGTGCTGCTCCTCCAGTTTACGGTGGGCCTCACTCTGGCCATGGAGGAGGCCCAGGAAAGAAAGGTCGGATTCGGAATGGGAGGGGAAGTTGAAGTGCTGAGCCACCGGGAGATCAGATTGGTTATTGTGAACCAAGTGGAGGTGTTGGGCGAAGCAATCGCCAAGGCTACGCTTGGTCTCACCGATGTAGAGCAGCTGACACATAGAGCAGCGGATGCATTAGACGGGTGCAGGTGAACCTCCGCCATACCTGGAAAGACTGCATAGTTCCTTGGATGGAGTCAAGGGGGGGGGGGGGGGGGGGGGGGGGAGGTAAAGTGACAAGTGTAGCACGTCCTGCGGTTGCAAGGGAAAGTACCAGGAGAGGGGGTGGTTTGGGTGGGAAGGGACAAATTCACCAGGGAGTTACGGAGGGAGCGGTCTCTGCGGAAAGCCAAAAGGGGAGAAGATGGGAAGATGTGGCCAGTGGTGGGATGCCATTGCAGGTGGCGAAAATGTCAGAAGATTGTCTGTTGCATGTGACGGCTGGTAGGGTGGAAGGTGAGGACAACGGGGACTCTGCCCTTGTTATGAGTGGGGGGGGGGGGGGAGGGGGGAAGAATGGGGAGTGAGAACAGAGTTACAGCGTATAGAAGAGACCCTGGTGAGAGTCTCATCTATAGTAGAAGAGGGGAACCCCCATTCCCTAAAGAATGAGGACATCTCCGATGCCCTGGTTATGAACACCTCATCCTGGATGCAGATGCGGCGTAGACGGAGGAATTGGGAGTAGGGGATGGTCCTCACAGGAAGCAGGGTGGGAAGAAGTGTAGTCCAGAGCCATGGGAGTCAGTGGGTTTATAATAGATGTCAGTCAGTAGTCTGTCACCTGAAATGGAGATAGTGAGGACTAGAAACGATATGGTCCAGGTGTATTTGAGTGCCAGATGGAAATTTTGTGGTGAAATGGATGAAGTTAGTGAGTTCTGCATGGGTGCAGGAGGTAGCCCCAATGCAGTAGTTGATATAGCAGAGGTAGAGTTCAGGGATGGGGCCACGGTACGTCCCGAACAAGGATTGTTTGACGTACCCTACAAAGAGGCAGGCTTAGCTTGGCCCATAGCTTTGCCTTGGATTTGGACGAAATGGGAGGAGTAAAACGAAAAGTTGTTAAGGATAAGGACCAGCACCGCTAGGCAGAGGAGAGCATCGATAAACAGGGATTGGTTCTGCGGTCGAGGAAGAAACGGAGATCTTTAAGACCCTCCTGGTGAAGGATGGAGGTGTAGAGTGACTGGACATCCATGGCGGAGATGAGAAAATGGGGGCCTGGAAAACGGAGGAGACGAAGAGATTCCGAAGTGTCTTGAACATAGGTTGGGAGGGATTTAACCGGGGGGGGGGGGGGGGGGGGGGGGAAGAGATAAGATGGAGTCGAGGTATGATTTCCTGGATCTTAAAAAGCTTCTACACCTGCCAAGTTTACATGAATAACCTTCTCTCAAACCTGAATAAACTTGTGGTCTTCCTCAAATTGTTCTTGATCTTCTTCAATTAATGCAGCAGCTTTGTCTGTAGGTAACACCAAAACAAAATTAGGACAATCATTTGAAAATGTATTGAAAAATATTTTACACAATTGACAAAATCGTACCACCACTTATAAAATCTTCTTCTTGAATACTATGAGAGAGATCAGTTGGCAAATTGAATTGATCCTGTTCTTGATCCAACGAATAATAATAAGCCAGATCAGTCACCCAGGAACCTTCTTCATTTTGGTAAACCACACCAGATTTCGCCTCTGCAAAATGAGAGAAGAGGTGCCCCAGTTTAAGTCTCTCCATGACTTTATCTAATTCATATGTTCAATCTCAAGAACACTTTAATTGACATAAATATAAGTGAATTAGTCCACTCACCTGACATGAACACATGTAGTATTGGATCTAGTCAGAAGCAATAGCCCTGACCAATAATCTGACATCTATTTCAATTGTATTGTAGTCAGCTCTAGTGCAGGGAATTATAGAACACAGCCTCACATCATGGTAGAAAAGCTATTGCAATGGATCTTTGGCTATAGGATTGCACCCACTTGAAAGAGAAAGGGCTAATTAAGGACAATCAGCATGGGTTTGTGCAGGGTTTGTCATGTTTTACGAACTTGAGTGAGTTTTTTTTGAAGCGGTGACGAAGTAGATTAATAGAGCAGTGGATATTATCTTCATGGCTTCTGTAAGACATTTGACAAAGTCACTCATGGAAAGCTATTCCAGCAGATTAAGATAGATGGGATCCAGTGACCTGGCAGTTTAGGATTCAGAACTAGTTTACCTTTGGTAAATGGGTCGTGTTGGAAGAGTGTCATTCTGGCCAGAGGACATGGCTAATGGTATTCCACAGAGATCAATGCTGGGATCTCATTTACAATATGTACAAATTACTTGGCCGAAATTGTAGCTGGGTTGGTTAGTGAGGTTATGGAGAACAAACATTTGGTGAGGTTGCAGACAGTGAAGGTAGCTGAAGGATATAAATTAATCATAGATATGGGCAGGGAATTGACAGCTGGAGTTTAATCCAAGGAAGAACGATGACAAGTATCAAGACAAAAATCACACGAATATTTAACAAATTAAATAAACTGTTGACAATTAAAATTGTGACTACTTCAAGAAATAACAATTGCAACTAATACCTTTATTATTCATTGTGGAGTCGTCCATGCCGCATTCAGCTTCCTGCTGGTCATAAAACAGGATATCTTTCGAGGAATTTTGCCACATGTCGCTTTCATCTTGATAAAAAGGGGACAAGTAGACAGCTGCAAGAGGTGGGCCTGAACCTGCATTTGAAGACTGGTCAGCAACATCGCCATTTTCCATAACATACGTCTGTTCTGCTGTTGCAACGCCACAAGGTCCGTCTCTAAGCCCCAAGCTGTTTTCACCATCTGGCGAGCAGGTGATCTGTGAAGGACGTAGAGGCATGGAAAATGTCTGATTGGGTATGGTATTATTACTGCCACCAGAGCGAAAATATACAGAATCCAGCTTCATGTCATCGTTCAAACCAGTGTCCAAAGTATCCTGTAGAACAAAATAGTTGTCTATTAATGGTTCAGCCAGACAAATACTTGTAAGAGTGGGTAAAAGTTATAAAATGCCTTCAAATGCACTAGGCGAAATGACAATCAATTGGATGCAATGATTTCTTAAAAACAAAAGCAAGGTCATTGCAAGATCCACTCCATCAATTTGGATTTAGTAAACTGAGCATCTAAAATAATTAAGATCATGTATCAAAATTGGATGACAACCTACTGCACAACCCTGTATCCTCCCCCACAAGCATATTGTCAAATCTCCATCCAGATCCAATTTGCACAGATCCATGAAACTATTACAAAACACACAGTACTTCAACTGTTTTGCCAAGATAACAAGTACACAACAGAGGGGAGTACCCTCCTTGCAAAGATCGTAGCACACTTGGAAAGGAAAGCCAACCCTATAATCTCACTCACTAACGGAAATGAACAACCCATTGCAGTTCCTCCCTAAAGTAAACCAAGATAATTTAATGGTAATGTGTGGGGCAAGGTTTTTTTTAATATAAACAGCATGGTGGGGGCCTGGAACACATTGCCAGAAGTGGTGGCAGAGTCAGATATGATAGCAGAGTTTAGAGGCTTTTAGGCACGCACATGGAAGGCAGGGCTTACATAAGAGGGATATGGATCATGTACAGGCAGATGAGATCAGTTTAACTTGGCATCATGTTCAACACAGATATTGCGGGCTGAAGGGCCCATACCCATGCTGTACTGTTCTATGTAATGGTAAATGAAATGTGATAATTCTGAAAAATTGATCAGTACAATTCAAATCACAGATGCCTTCTAAAGTTTAGAAAATAACTTGAAAGACACAAGACGACAGAAAATGGAAAACTTATTTTGTTTTCTTACCTCATTCTGACCAGGAATACATTCCCTATTTCCTTGTAACGGAAGTGTACCAAGCATTTGATCTTGTCCGGCTACATTCCTATCCACTATTCGGAAGCCTTGGAAATGATCAGCTATTGCATTATTAGAAGATAGATTTGCCGTGCTCTCTTGGTCATCGCCTCCTGTTATATTTCTGTCCACTATTTCACGTCTCCAGCGACTGGAGGTTGCAGATGGACGAGTTGACACACCAATTCCATCATCTTCATTCCCACTGCTGCCATCTCCTCCATCACCTGAAACATCAGTGAAAGTTTAAATATCAATATTAACATGTACACTATTAATTAATGTATAATTGCAAGCTCATGTGAAAATGAGCTCAACTTGTTCTAATGTTGCTTTAAGCAATTAGTAGAGGCCAATATATCCATTATCACACACATCCTGACTTGGCAACTGTTCTGCTCTTGACCATCTGAACTTGAGAAGGGTTAACACAGCCCAATCCATGTCAGGCATGTTACTTTTTTTCCATCCACTCCATCTTCATGGTATGTTGGAAATAGGATCAAAAGTGCTTGCCACATCAGGAAGATATGATATTAACTTAACAGATAAACATTTTGACTTTTAACCATCATTATCTCTGCAGGAACTTTACTTATGAATGTTTCTTAGCTGAACCACTTTTGGAGAAGTGATGCCTTTTACATTGACTATTTGGCCCACATAAACAGCTGCCTGAGAGTTAGTCAAGATAAAGGAAGCTAGACAAAAATGTAATGATGTGCATGGCAAGGTTGTGTGTATCTTTGTGCACGCACCACGTTGGAAAGCCACAGGAACACGAAGCCCTGGACATCAAGACTTTAGAATAGTCTCTTCCTCGCTGCTATTGGACTCCTGAACCAATCATCTTTCACAACCCTCTCCCGGAGGTATTGTCCGTATTCTTACCTTGTTTAGTTATTCCGCTATTGTGCCTTGATATTTTCTATTGTACATTCAAATAGCACTACAATCATGCACCATTTTGCACTCCTCATTGCTGCATGTATACTGTTTACTGTGAGCTAAATGTGAACAAGGACTTTCATTGCACCCTGGTGTACATAATAAACTAACCGGAAAATGAAATTACCTTCAACACACTAAGGTGGTGGCAAGTGGAGGGATAAAATGTGCCGGTGGGCAGTATATTTGAAGATGGACTGGTTCACAATGACAGCAACATTATTCAGGTCATAGTAATGGAGAAGGAAGTCATTAGTTTTCACTCCAGTCAAAGTGTCTTTCTAGATGCTTTCAAGAGTGTTAGATAGAGCTCTTAAAAATAGCAAAGGGATATGGGAAGAAGGCAGGAACGGGGTACTGATTGTGGATGATCAACCACAATCACAAGTGAATGGCGGTGCTGGTTCGAAGGGCCAAAAGGCCTACTCCTGCACCTATTGTCTATTGTTTAAATACAAGAATGAATGGAAGCAAAATAAATTATCCTCCCCATTTCTCAGAGGGAGGCAAGGACAAGCTCTTCGGTCCACAATGTCTGTGCCAAACATGAGGCCAAGACCAACTCTTAGCTGCCTGCACGTAATCCATATCCATGTGCCTATCCATGAGTCTTTTAAATGCCACAATTATATCTGCCTTCACCACCACCCCCAGCAGCTCCATCCAAGCACTCACCACCCTATTAAAAAAAAACTTGCCCCACAGTATTGGGGCCACCAGTACTGCCAGTAATACTTCAAAAGCAGCCCAAAGTCCTGTAAAGCTGCATCTTAACAACCTGACTCTAACACTCAATGCCTCGACCTATGAAGGCAAGTATAGTTCGTTCTGCAAGTTCTTCTGTAAAGAAGTTTGGGAATCCATAACATGCACCCACCAGAAATGTCATGCAAATAAAAGTACACTGATGGCCATCATCAATAACAGCATCAATTGTAGTCAAGGGAGTGTAATAATCTCTGTCATCTTCATTAAAGAACATTGCTAGTTGTTTTACATTATATGGTCAATGATGTGCTCACCTACAATTGGGGAGTTTATGACTCGACCCTCTACTGATCTTCTGAATTCATGTCCAACTTCACTTAGTTCATCAAGTGGCCCAATGGACTCGTCAGAACTACCACCTTCCAATCCTGGTCGAAAGCTGGGCTGATTGCTCTCTCCAAGCTGCAAGATAAATTCATGCAAAGTTCACAAATAATATTTTGGATCTGACTAGTTTTTTACCCCTAATGAGCGATTGGGCTTCTGGCCAACATTAGTGTGACAAGAAAGTGATTTATTTATTTATTTATTATAAATTCTTGTGGCAGGTTATTGGCACTATAAGATTTTTAAGAGCTATTTGGTTAAAGATGAATAAGGGCACTTAGAGACAAATTAAATCAAAAATGCAGAGTGGTATAATTTACCTAACCTGGGTAACCAGGTAAAAGGAAATCAACCTAGAACAGGACTATGCTCATATCTCGACCTGTTCATATCTCATAAGATTAGTTCATCTGTCCATACTCAACATTAAGGCTGCCAAAAGCTTCAAGTATCAACTGCACTTTAACTCCAAAACATTGAGGAGAAACCGTTCCATCCGAGATGGATTAGTTATAGCCAAGAAAATATCTGAAGTATTAATCAATTAAAATTTGGAAAACTGCCAAAAGTTGCATCTGGATAAGCACAAGACCAAGGAAGTATATGGTTGGGATAGTGGGAATGGAGTGAAGGTTCACTGGATTCCTGGCATGATGTGTCATCATGAAAATGTAAGCAGTTTGGATCCATATCATAAGAAACATAGGTGATCTCATAGAAATATACAAAACTCAACGGGATTGAAAGGCCAGATACAACGTTAATATTTCTCCTACATATGATACCAAGAACCAGGTAACATACCCTTAAAATAAGGGGTCAGCTATTCAAGACAAAGACGAGAAGAATCTTTGAAATTCTCTCCAAGAATTTTGTGGCAGTGCAGTATTTTCAAGACTGAAATAGATAGTATATTTATTCATTTGGGAATCCAGTTGTATAGGGTGCAGGCTAGCAGCACTCAAGCAGACTATTAGAGAATGACAGAATAGGCACAAGAGGCCCGGTATTATGCTCCTGCCTTAATATAAAGAAAATAAATAATTTCTTATTAGCTGTTATGACTTTATGCAGTTCTAGCAAAACATAAATATTGAATATCTCGCTCAACCCTCTTCCTGCCAACACTTCAAAATAAGTTAGAAAATACACACCAACTCTCTGGCTGCATGGGATAATGCCTCTCTTGGCAAAGTACTCTGTTTCTGAATAGCCTCCAACTCATCTTCCGTATCCTCGCCACTTGAAGGTGCAGAATCCATTCCAGTTGCTGCTTGCCGAACAGGTGGCATTTGAAAGCCATCCTAGTGCAGAGGTATAGTCAAAATAATCCTTTAAATAAACAATACTTTCAAAAATGTCAAAATCATCATTAAGTATTAACAGAATTTAAGCATGCACATAAGGCAAAAAATAAATAAGGCAAAAAATTCCAGGAACACTCGTGTCATGCAGGATTTATGGAGAGAGTTAATGATTTAGGTAGAAGATTCTCAATCAGAATTTGGAAATTGAGTGAGTTAAAGTTGCACAGAAGGTGGGGTTTAGATCAGTCAACAGTACAATTTCTGATAAGATGGGGCAGAGCTATCCAGGTGAATCCAATGATTTTAAGAGCCATCTTGCTAAAGACAAACAAGGGCACTGAGAGACATAGAGTCAGGCTAAATCTGGGAAATACAGAGTGGAATTCTTTTTGAACTTGAAACCATTTGACGAATACTGGAAATGCCTAGCATGTCAGGCAAATCCTGTGGAGAGGGGAAAGCAGAGTTAACATGACAGATGGATAACCGAATACTTGACCAGTCAAATTCTGCAGCCATGAACTCTTCAACAATGATATTATGAATGAAGTAAGAGGAAAAGATTTCAGGAGAACCTGCGTGGGGATTCTTATAATCAGAGCAGAAAAGCAGCAGGGAGGGAAGAGGTATAGTCAAGATAACAGTGGGAACATGTGGGTTGTCAATCGGTAATTACTCCCATCTCTCCCCACCACACCATCGAGATAGAGACAGAGACAGAGAAACCCAGAAAGGGAAGAGCCAGAGATGGACTATGCAACTGAGACCAGGGTAAAAAGTACTGCAGTCACTCGCCGAAGCAGCTCTACCTATCTTTGAACTCAGCAAGGACTAGTCTTCAGACATATTTGAACACCACCATCTCCATGTTCCCATTCAAGTAATTTCATCTACAGTCTAAATCTTGGTAATCCCTTCTCAAAACTACTGGGAATATCTTCCCATAATGACTGCAGCAGTTCACACAAACATTCAAGGGGATTTACGGAAAATGACTAATATGCAGGCCTTCCCAGTGATGTAAAGATCCCAAAAAATATTCAATGACTCTTTGCAGGATAGAAATAGTAATAGAAAATGTCCACTGTCCTCCACAAATGGAAGCGTTATCTCACTGCATTCCATTGCAGCATCACAATGTGATCCTCTCCACATCTGCAAGACCAGTCCTAGCCACTATGTTGAAAAACACCTGCACTCAGTCTGCAACAGTCATCGCAAGCTTTCAGTTCATGTCATTTCAACTCCCCTTCATATTCCCACACCGACCCGTCTGCCCTCTGTCTTAGCCACCTGCACAGATTGGCGGTACACAAAACACTGGAGAAACTCAGCGGGTGCAGCAGCATCTATGGAGCGAAGGAGATAGGTGGAGATGGGTGGAGATTAGGTGCACAGATTGCACCTCCTCTTCCTCCTTTATTTCATGACTGGCCAAGATGTATGCAAAAATCAGAGTTAGAGCGAATTTCTGAACGAAAACCAATTACATATAAATTGAAATTTAAAATCTGTGCAAGATTTAAGCATTAAATCAGCAGCAGTATTATAGACAGTAGCATTGCCTACGTTATCTTTTATGGATCCTACTTTGGATTATCTTTTATGGCTCCTCCACTATGGATCCTACTTTGGTCGCAATCCTAAGGGAATCTTCGAGATCATCCTCAGACACTATTTTAGCTTTAAAATATTTTAACGTTAAATTATTTGCAGTATTTTAATTATTTGTAATCCTAATTACAATATTACTAACAAGTTTCCAGTGGTGCTGATTTTTAAGTCTTGCCTCATTTTAACCCACCTGGCTGGGTTCAAGCAGATAATAGGCATCAGGAGGACTTGCTGCGCATTTCGATTTGATTCCCATTTAATTGCACACCAACTAGCTAGCTGGCATTGGCAACAATCTTGCAGTTCTTCAGACAGTGTGAGACATAACCACTCAATTGAAAGTAATATGAACATGACGTGAGAATTTTATTCAAAATATTTTCATTTGTGGAATGATTCTACCTATGATAGCATTTGGGAAGGAAAAGGCTATTTTGAACTGCATGCCATATTAATTTTACTTGCGAGGAGAGATTTATTTAGTTTCCTTAGAAAATGTTTTATTGAAAAATATTTGCATTTTAAAGAATAAATCACACAAAGAGTTAAACCCTCATTGAATAGCTACATTCCCTACCTCATCACAATCCAATGGCTGCAAAGGAGCTTTGCCTAATTTCCCCAAATAGGAATCCAATTCATGCTCATTGATCTCCTAAAACAGAAAAGGTGGATTGAGAATTCTTGCTCCAAAATCTTCACTCTTCCATGCAGTACGCCATTGCAGATGTTCTCAGACACATCTGGTTGTTGCGCAGAGCTGTACTAAACAAATAGCAGACGAAACAATACATTCTACACTTTTCAATGCAGTGTGTCACAGTAAAATGGCCTGCAGAGCTTGAAAAATAAAAATGACAGGTCATTTGACAGAACTTAAGGGAGGCAACAGTTATTTGTCTACTGATATATTGATGAAAAATAGGGTGATAATGGCCATAATATGCTACATATACACAAGTTATGTGGTATTCGAAGGTTGAACAAAAGGATGGGTGGTGTATTCATAACCTTCTTCAGTCAGAAAGATTTGTCTTGCTCCTGCTCCAGGTTAGACAAATTATTTTTGATTTATTTTCTGGGCTCAGAGTTTATTACATTTACCAAGGATTATTGATGGAAAATATATTAGCAATGGGGTGGCATAGTGAAGCAGTTCATAGAGTCGCTATCTCACAGCGCCAGAGTCCCAGGTTCGATCCTGACTTTAGATGCTGTTTGTGTGGAGTTTGCATGTTCTACCAGTGACCGTGGAATTTTCTCCAGATCTCTCACATCCCAAAGACGTACGAATTTGTAGGTTAATTGACCTCCATAAATTGCCTCTAGTATGTAGGATGTGGATGTGAACGTGAGATCACATAGTAACGCGAGTGGGTGATTGATGGTCGCATGGACTCAGAGGGTCTGTTTCCAAGCTGTATCTTTCAATCAGAACCGAAGAATTTCTGTAAAACTGTCAACAAGTATTTTAATGGAGCATAACTAAATCAATCTTCAAGTCCGCTTAGCCATTTAAAATTCAGCAATTAGAACAAGAAATTAGAGAAAATGTTAACTTCAGTGAAACTTTTTTTTTAAGATAATGTGTATACAATTGGGACCTTGGAAAATGTGTGGCTCAGTTTCTCATTGGCAAGATCAACACACTAACCTGTGGGAATTGCTGCATAAATATAACCTGGAAAAATATTGGACCGTTACCACTCAAACTTTGAGCCAATGAGGGAAATATATATTTTTTTAAATAAAAAAAATTTGAGGAGGTAAATGCTCTTGTTGATTTGCATTACACAAGACCAGCTCATATCTTAACTCAGAGTAGAACGAAAGCAAATTACATTTTATTTTACACTTTAAACATTTGGCATTGATGTGCGGCATAATTACAGTTTTTCCTGGTGACACCTGGCTGAAGGCAGTGGATTACCTGAACTGTAGAGTGGACTTCAGGAAGTTCCTGTCCTTCAATATGACCCCTCTGCATTCCTAATGGTACCAACTTTTTGAAATATGCTTCCAGTCTATCATCCCGAAAGACATCTGCATCAAACTCATCATCTGCTGGAATAAATCAGTGAAAACATGCGCAGCCAAAGACGATGTATATGTGTAGATGACAAACTCGAGGTGAAGAGAATATTTTTATATTTTGAGTTACGATAAAGTGTTAAAAATATAAGTGGCAAAATAGTTGCACTAACAGCGAAGAAAATGCAAGGGAAATAGGGCGAGTGGACATACAGTACAACTATGATGGTCTAATATTTGATAATTTGATGGCATTTGACTCACCTGGCTTGATTTCCCCATGTCCTCTTAAACGCATTAGAAGCATTGAACAATTATACCATTGAGCAACATTTAATAGAATAATAGAATAACATCTATTGTCATTTGAACCCAAGTTCAAACGAAATTTGAATAAAAACGTGAACTCAAAGTGCATTGGGAGTGCAACAGCCAATAATCCACAAAATCTATGAGAACATCATCTTCAATGTCAAAGGGGGCTAGATTAGAATTTTGCAGTAATTTGAAAGCTCTTTCAAAAATATTCTAAACACTACGTATGAAAATGGGCATTTTTTAAACTGAATTATGACACTCAATCAGCAATTAAAAGTCAGTGATGAAATGAAGGTACAACCACACATTTTCTTTGTAACCACAATCACAATCTCTTCTGTGACCATGTATAAACACTGAACTTTTTTACTGAACTAAGATACTAAGCCATTTTTAAAAATCAGTGCTGCAATGAAGCGACACCACATTAATCTATTGTTATAAACCCACCACAATCACCTTTTTAAAGTGATTTACGTATATTACATTTCACGTTTTTACTGCTTAATTATAAAAAAGGGAAGCAAGGCGACCTGTTTGTGCACTATACCTGTGGATAGCTCTTCTAAACTTGCCAGTGATAGGAGCTTTTCATCTTCTAACAAACTAGCTAGGCTGCCACTGCGTCGCTCCGTGCCAAGTGCCACACCTGTTCGTCTTGAGGCAGGACAGTTCACAGATTCTCTCATGGTAGCAACCTAGTGAGTGTGGAGCAGACCATTAGATATTCAAATTTAGAGTAAAACTTCTGATAATCTGGTACCCTTTAGTTTCCAGAATAACAGATGTTTCAGATTACTGGATGTTACATCCATTAATACCACAATTTAGTTTTGTTTCACTTTCATTTTGACACAATAACATTTTCAGTGAACTCAGTGAGATCACTTGTTATTCAGCCTCTCTGGACCTCTCCCACAGCACAAACATTCACTTATTCCCATCCCTCACTTTGCCCTGCAACTGAAAAGCTGTTCTTTCAGACTGTACTCAGTGGATGCAAGGACATTATCATGAAATAAATTCTACTCCTTTCTCTCGTTCTCACACCACAGATGCTGCCTGATTTGCTAAATATATCAATTTATTTTAAATTACCAGGACTTGCATTTAAAGTAGACAATGCTACATTTCCTGAAAAATTATATTTTCTGTAATTACCTCATTTTTCTTTTTGCTGGTCTGATCAGTCAAAGTATTCGACCCAGAAGAAATCTCTGCAAAAGGCAAGCAGTTCATGTTAATCATCAACATCTTATCCAATTTTCAAACATGTCAAGTTACTCTCAGAATGAAGTTGCAGTGTGACATCCAGAGGTTATTGGCTATTTTTAAGGAAGGTAGTAGTTGACAACTTTCTTTAAATGCTGCAGCTCGGGTGTGCTCCACGATGCTATAAACACGGAGGCAATTTGATGCACAGTGGTTTGGTGAATCACTGAGACAGCCATATTGGGGAGATCTGAAATCATACGGGTCAACATAATTCGTAGACTTAAGGGCCTGTCCCACTTGGCTGTCATTCGCACGCCATTTACGTGACCTGCTAGCGTGTGGGTAGCGCTGGACGGGCGCATGGAGTGGTGTGGAGGAGTGTGGACTTCGTCCTGAACAAAATCTTCGCACGCCACCGGCCTGTCGCATAACAGAACGGCCAAAGTGGGCCAGGCCCAAGACCCTGGCGCAGCGCAACGTCTCACCTCCAACAACAGCAGAAGCAGGCAAACGATCGCAGAGCTCGGCCTGGGGCTCACGGCCATTGCGGATCCGGATCCGTCCCCACTCCTAAGCCCAGAGCGGGGCCAAGACGATTGGAGATAAGACACAAAATGCAGGAGTAACTCAGCGGGACCGGCAGCATCTCTGGAGAGAAGGAATGGGTGACGTTTCGGCTTGAGACCCTTCTTCAGACTTCGAGATCCTTCTTCAGAGTTACTTCCGCATTTTGTGTCCATCTTCAAATGACGGCACGCGCTCCAGAAGGCTGTCGCGCGTCAGTCACTCCCGGCCTGTCGCGTAAATGACGGCCCAAGGGGGACAGGCCCCTTAGACATGGAAAATAGGTGCAGAAGTAGGCCATTCAAGCCAGCACCGCCATTCAATATGATCATGGCTGATCGTCCAAAATCAGTACCCCGTTCTGGTTTTTCCCCATATCCCTCGATTCCCTTAGTCCTTAATTATCAATCAATCAATTCCCTTTATCCTGCAACTGTACAATGTGAACGGCTTAGTAATTATGCAGTCTTTCTGCTGACTGAACAGCATTCAATAAAAAGCTTTTCACTGTACCTTGGTACACGTGACAATTATAAACTAAACTAGGTCACAAAGGGAAAGGCCTGTTCTAGCTTATGACCAAGTGTACCCCTAGGAAAGCGGCACTAAGTTATAGGAGATCTGTAATATTCATCTTATTAATTTGGCCTGGAATGATGCAAATATTTAATAGACATTTGAGTCTTTAGGTGAAGATAAACTGATTTAATTTGAAATGTATTTGAATCAACATTTTAAAAAATGAATTGATTTTATTATGAACTGGTACATAATGAGTACTTAAACAATGACGAGCTTTGTGTTCTATTACTTGGCTGTTTCATTTGATTCCTTGCTCGAGTGCAGGATTCATTGGATATATTGGATCTGATTATTTCAAAGGATCTCGACATTTCTGATGTTATGGTGACTGATGTTGCTCTTTCTGATCACCACTGTTTTTTTTTAAACGACCATCTCTGCTAGCAGCATCAGAAAGAAACCAGAGGTGATCAAAAGGCGTTGTATCAATGAAAACACCGGCGCATTGTTCACTCAGGCCTTTAAACCATCACCAACTCTGCCCTCGGTCTCTGTCGATGACCTTGTGGATGGTTTCAGCTCCAATGTTATGACTCTTATGGATGCTATTGCACCACTAAAGACCAAGGTTTTATCTGGAAAGAAAAAGTCACCATGGAGAAATGCCACAGCAGTGAGATCCCAAAGAACAAAGTGTAGACAGGCCGAACGTAGATGGCGAAAAACCAAACTACAGGTCCACTACGACATCTACAAAGACAGTCTCCGTATCTATAATCAAGAATTGGAAGGGGCAAGGCAGTCCTTTTTCTCAGAGGTTATTAACAAAAATAATAATTCCCGCACCTTATTTGCCGTTGTCGATAGACTGACAAACCCCTCGTCATCAGTCCCTCCTGAGCTCCTGTCCAGCAAGTCGTGCAATGACTTTGCAGATTTCTTCACTGATAAAATTTTGAAGATAAGACAAACAATGTGTAGCTCCACTTCAGGGAACGTGGCTTTGTCACTTATGCCTCTAATGAATCTACAACATTTTGAACTTTTAGATTGTGCATCTCTGACTGAAACCGTTCAACAGCTAAAGTCCACTACCTGCTGTCTTGATCTGCTGCCCACAAGCTTCTTTAAAAATATTTTTAACATTGTTGCACCAGAAGTGCTGAACATAGTAAACACTTCCCTTCAATTGGGGCATTTTCCCAAAGCCTTAAAAACTGCAGTGATCAATCCCCTATTGACGAAGCCTAATCTGGATGCCTCAGCTATGAGCAGCTACAGGCCCATATCTAAGTTAGCATTTCTGGCAAAGATAATTGAAAGGGTAGTTTACCAACAAATTTACTGCTTTATGATCCAAAACAATATTTTTAAAGTTTTCCAGTCGGGATTTCGGCCACATCACAGCACTGAAACTGCACTTACTAAGGTCCTAAACGACATACATCTAAACAGTGATGCATCAAAAGCTTCAGTTTTGGTACTTCTAGATCTCAGTGCTGCTTTTGATACGGTGGACCATAACATACTGCTTGACAGACTGGAGAAGTGGGTAGGACTCTCTGGTTCTGTGCTGGACTGGTTCAAATCCTACTTGAAAGATCGGGATTATTTTGTTTCCCTTGGTAATTATGAATCAGAACGTACAAAACTCACATGCGGGGTTCCTCAGGGCTCCATTCTTGGACCCATTTTGTTCAATATTTATATGCTCCCCCTAGCTCAGATCATAGAGTATTTTAACATATCCTACCATACTTATGCCGATGACACACAACTTTATATCGCAGTGTCACCACATGACCATAGTCCCCTACACTCACTGAGTCAGTGTGTCAAACAAATCAATGAGTGGATGAACCAGAACTTCCTCCAGCTCAATGCAAATAAGACAGAAATTATTGTCTTTGGTCCCAAAAATACAAGGCTAGAGGTGAGTGCTCAACTTGAATCAATCGCACTGAAAACCACAGACAAAGCCAGAACCCTTGGTGTAGTTATGGACTCTGATTTGAATTTTAACAGCCATATAAAGACCATTACCAAATCTGCCTATTACCATCTAAAAAACATTGTAAGAATCAAGGAATTTCTGTCCAAAGATACTGAAAAACTTGTTCATGCATATATCTTCAGTAGGTTAGATTATTGTAATGGTATCTTTACAGGTCTCAGTAAATAATCAATTAAACAACTGCAGCTTATCCAGAATGCCGCTGCCAGAGTCTTGACCAACACCAAGAAAATGGACCACATTACACCTGTCCTTAAATCTTTGCACTGGCTCCCTGTGTATAAAAGGATAGATTTTAAAATTCTGTTACTGGCCTACAAGGCACTGAATGGTCTGGGTCCAAAATACATCTCTGACCTTCTTGTTGTATATGAGGCACCTAGACTCCTCAGGTCTTCAGGGACAGGTTTACTCTGTGTTCCCAGGGTCAGAACTAAAAAGGCTGAAGCAGCATAGTTTTTATGCTCCATACCTGTGGAACAAGCTCCCTGAACAGCTGAGGTGTGTACAGACTGTAAGCTCATTTAAATCAGGCCTAAAAACACTGTTGTTTACTGTAGCTTTTCCATAACCCAACATGCAGGTAATCTTAACCTTCTAATCTTATCCCTTTTATGTGCTTTTAAATTCGTTTTATTGTTTTAGTGACTTTGTTTTACTATTCATGCATTTGTCTTATTGCTTGTTTGTAATTTTTGATTATTGGCTATTTTGTTGTCCTGTGTTGTATGGTTGTTCTGCTGTCTTTTTACTATGTTATTCTTTTGTTTCTTTTGTAAAGGACTATGAATTGCTGCTTGTACGAATGGTGCTATATAAATAAATTTGCCTTGCCTTGACATAAAATGGCTTGAACTTCGCTGCAGCTAACATCTGGTTGCTAAGCGAGACAGCCGTCACATTCTGGCAGCTTGAGAGAATAATCTGTCAGTCGTACCTCCTGGACCTACACAAAGTGCCAAATGGCAATTGCTAAACATCCACATGGCGTAAGCTAATCTTTGACTTACAAAAATATGTACATTGCATTTATTTACACTGACAAGGCAACCTTCAAATGATGAAAATATGTAAAGAACACCAGCCAAGGTATTTAACTCATGGAATAGCTCAACATCAAACAAGCAATTTCAGAAATAAACAAGTTTTAAAAAATAGTCGATTTTGGCATTTTTAAATATTCTTTGAAATACTAGACATAATAATGATACCCACATAAATCTACATTGGAGGTTTCTCCTGAGATGGCAAGTCTGCCTGGGTCAGTTACAATTAGAATGCATTTTGTGGATGAGCAAACAAGGAATTGCAGGTACTTGTTTACAAAAAATGAGAGTGTGCTGGAGTAACACAGCAAGTCAGGCAGCATACTGTGGATGCTGTTTTGTGAAAGCTAGACTAATACGTATGAGAACTAGTGAGCAAAATTGCTGCAAAGTAATTGCATAACAGGTCATGCAATTGATGGGCAGATGGATGGACAAAAGCCAGAGATGACAAGACAGAAGGTGTGAGACAAAAGGCTTGAAGAGTTGCCAATTGTGAAGCTGGAAGAATTAATGCAAGGAGAAGGGAGAAATAGGTGCCAGTCCAGGTGGGCCGGAGGAGTGGGGGGGGTTTGGCAAATGGTTACCTAAAATTGGAGTATTAAAATGTTCATGCTGTTGGGTTGTATGCTACCCAAACGGAATACAAGGTGCACAGGAAAGAATTGCAGATGTTGGTTTAAATCAACACAAAATGCTGAAGTAACTCAGCGGGACAAGCAGCATCCCTGGAGAGAAGGAATAGGTGATGTCCCGGGTCGAGAAGAAGGGTCTCGACCCGAAAGGTCACCCATTCCTCCTCTCCAGAGATGCTGCCTGTCCCGCCGAGCCACTCCAGCACCATGTGTCTATCTTCGGAATATGAGGTGTTGTTCGTCCAGTGTGCGTGTGGACTCACTCTGCAATGGAGGGGGCCCAGGACAGAAAGGTAAATGGGAATGAGAAGACAAGTTAAAATGGTTAGCAACTGTGAGATCCAGTAGACCCATGTTCAGCATAACAGTCGCGGCCACGTTTTGGATCCTCCTGTATCTTCTAATCCTTCCTCTAGCTTCATAATCCACAACTCTTCAATACCTCTGTCTCACACTTTGTCGTCTCAATCTCTGGCCTTTTCCCCCCTCCCTGCCGCGACCTCATCTGTATCCACCTATTACTTAAGATCGATAAAAAGTGCTGCAGTACCTCAGCGGGTCAGGCAGCATCTGGAGAAAAAGGATGGGTGATGTTTTGGGCTGGGACCCTTTGCACTCAAAAAGGATGGGTAACCAACCGAAAACGTCACCCATCCTTTTTCCCCAGGGAATGCTGCCCGACCCGCATTATTCTTTGTATTACTTGCAAGGCTTTGTCCTGCCCCTCGTTCTGTAAATTTGTGATCCATATTTCTTCAATTGATATTACTTTTATTACCAACTTAGAACCGAATTTAAAAATTTCCAAACCATGATGGATGGGCTTATTCTCTAGATCAGTGAAAGCCTTTGGATTATTTGCATAAGAAGGAACTGCAGATGCTGGTTTAAACCAGAGACACAAAAAGCTGGAGTAACTCAGCAGAACAGCCAGCAGCTCTGGAGAGAAGAAATGGGTGACGTTTCAAGTCGAGACCCTTCATCAGCCTCCAGAGATGCTGCCTGTCCCACTGAGTTACTTCCGCTTTTTGTGTCTACCTTTGGATTATTTGTCCACTCTTATAGCCACTGCCATATGGTACCTTAATGACTTCTGATTTTAAAACAATTCAATCACTCAGTAGTAAAACGCAGACATGAGGAACTGCAGATGCAGGAATCTTGAGCAAAACAAAGTGCTGGAGGGAATGAATGACATTTTGGACTGGGACCCTTTTTCAGATTCATTGTAGGGGGTTGGTAGAAGAGAAAGCTGGAAAAGGGTTACGGGAGTGTGACAAAGTCTAGCAAGTGATATGAATCGACAGCGCAGTCAAGTGTTCAGGAAACACACATGGCTGCAGTAGCAAATCTGGGTCAGAACATGGTTCTATAGCAGGAATCATAGATGGGTGAGTAGCGAGAGAGGGTCTCACAAAAGGTTGTCTATCCATTCCCTCCACTAATGCTGGCTGATCTCCAACACTGTGTTGTGCTCAGTACCTCTATACTAAGTGCACCAGATGTTGGTGGATTATAAAATTTCAAGCTGGATCTTAGCCTGCCTTTCGATGTTGGCAGCATAAAGAACTATAATGAGCCTCATCATCATGGGCATGAAATGGATCTAAGTGAAGAGTTTAATTAAAGACTGACATTTTAATGCAAACCAAGATCAAGTTTTCAATATCTGGTATCTGATCACTGCTGCTGCAGATTAAATAATTTACCATGGTTTAGGAGCTTTTAGAGATAACAAATGACTTACCAGGTATGGTATTCTCAGGAGGAATTGACAATACATCAAATTATTAAACCCTCCAAAACAAAACATATTCTGCAGCAGGTTACTTTGCATACAATATTGTACCAGTCGAATCAGTTTACATGATTTGAGGGATCGTTTCTGTACACATGGTATGATTTGGTTCACCAGGTTGGCGTCCGTTGTTTGTGCAAGCCAGTCTGCTTAAGTCCGACATTTTCTTCCAATAGCATAGACCCAATTACAATAAAAGAACATTTTTAACTTAATGTCCATTTGCAAGTATGTATTTAAATAATTTGTTTTAGTTATATTTTCCCTTATAATTCAAATTTAATTTTGGTTACCATGGCAATTTCAATTAACATTGTTGAATGAATTTGTTGTAAAGTTTATTTATTATACTCAAGGAATAAAACAAGTCTAGTTTAAAGAGGGTACACAAAATGCTGGAGAAACTCAGCAGGTGCAGCAGCATCTATGGAGCGAAGGAGATAGGCAACGTATCGGGCTGAAACCCTGCTTCAGTTTAAAGAGCATGTATTTACAGCGACCCCAACATACCATCAAGACTTTCAATAGCTATCCTGGATTTGGCACCACGACCATAGTGGAACTGGCTTGATAACCCTTGTTGTGCATTTCCTTCTGATGCAGAAGAATCAAGTTCATCCATGCGAGCACCAATTAAATCATCGAAAGTTTCTCTACCAAGAAACAAATGAATGAAATTACAGAAAAGGCAACGACATAACAATATTTTAAACAAGTTCTTCATTTATTTGGTAATATGAGGATATAAACCACCATCAATTTAATAATGATTTATCCTTAATACTACCAAAATCTTTTTAAAGGTTTGTCTAAAATGTAATCCTTGCCTCAATATTGTCAAATGCAGCAGCTAAACACTCAAGATGATAAATATCGATAATTTTAATCAAATCAGAATACACAACCTATTGGATATTTCCGAAAGACCCCACATCCTACAGCAAAATGCATCAGGTTTGTAATTACACTTAATTTCGCAATTGAGATTACCAAATTACTCCAAAGCAGTCCAACCGCTTTACACCCCAGCGGTATGAATATTGACTTCCCCAATTTCAGGTAGTCCTTGTTTTTGCCCTCCTTCCCCTCCCCTACTTTCTCCGCGTTTTCCTTTCTTTTTCCCACCCACCCCCCTCCTCCACGACAATCTGAAGGGTCTCGACCCAAAACGTCGCCTATTCCTTCTCTCCATAGATGCTGCCTCACCCGTTGAGTTTCTCCAGCATTTTTGTCTACCTTCGATTTTTCCAGCATCTCCAGTTCTTCCTTAAACTTTAATGAAATATATTGTTTTGGTAACTGTAATATACAGAATAATTGTTTCTGCATTTGACTGACAGTTGAGACAATCAATGGACACCCATGATTTGACTCTGGGCAAATTGACAATTAAATTAAACAAACAGCAGGATGTCTTATTTTGAAGTTTCATGTTGCACAAAGTCATTCAATTTTGGTAGACTTTGTTTCAAGAATATGCTTGTGTCTTTTGTTTAGATGCACCACAAAGTCTTCAAATATATTTAGAAATACCTCTGCGTGCGTGCGTGTATATATATATATATATATATATATATATATATATATATATATATATATATATATATATATATATATATATATATATATATATAATATATATATATGCTGGAGTGGAGAAAATCAATGTGGATACATGTCTGAGAGTAGAAAACAGAGCTAAGACACAGTAAACACATAAGATAAGAGGGAAGTGATGTGACCCAAGGGTCACTGTGTTTATATAATCCAAATCGCACTGAACTTGGTTGCAAGAAAACATAACATAAGTTCATAGATAACGCAAAACTTTCAATTATAATTACAACGAGAAAGATATCAGACCGCACCTGGCAGACAGATTGAGGAAATGTGCAGAACGATAAGTATACAAATTTAATGTAGAAAATGATTGTCGATGTTAAGTCATGAGCTTCCATTGATCATTTTCCATGAGACAGTTTTTCTTAGGTTAATAGGTTGACATTTATGTTCTCAATGCAAATGCTAAGGCTTGTCAGCTTTATCTGATGACAGTACATATCAAGCCTACTATCAACTGGATACTTACAAATCATCTTTAAAACTAAGGACAAATCTTTTACAGGTTTCAGAATTTGAAAAACGACGTTGATGTGCTTCCATGACAGAAAGCCTTCCTTCTTCCAAGTATGAATTTTGTGTATCTGGAATTCTGCAGGAAAAATACAAATTCATATGTAAATTGCATAATCATCTATGTTTGCTGAGGAAACAATAATGCTGTTATTTCAATGTCCTGATACTTTCTGAACTGGTCTCCCAAAGGTTGTAGACTTAACTGATGTGTCCATAAGTCATAGGAACAGAATTAGGGCATTCAACCAAATGGGTCTAGTTCACCATTCAATCATGGATGATCTCTTTCCCTCTCAACCCCATTCCTCAGCCTTCTCCCCATAACCTTTGACATCTCTACTAAACAATAACTTGCCAACCCCCACTTTAAAAATACCCAATAAGTCATATGGGAAAAGATGAGTTTCCTCGACAATAGCAGTTCTGCACGGTTTTGTAAGGCAGGTGAGCATGCCAGTTGCAATCAGGTTACATGGTAGTACCCTGAAGGTGCCCCACCAAAAACAAACAACTGCAAAAACAGACAGTCCGCAAATGCATTCTCAGCATTGACATCTATTGAACTTGTTCTTCTTCCACCACCAATGCTTCTTAAATGTACGTCATCCCTTAGCTTAAAAGTTCCAAGCAAAAGATCTGGAATTGCTGACCTCATGACACAGCAAAACTGGAACTTTTTCAGTCAGATTCCTCACTATGTTCATATTCTACTATTGGGACTTTACACAGGGTCCAGTGGCACAGCGCAGGCAGGATGTCAAAAACTACTGGGCACAATTTTAAGGTATGGAGGGAGATTTTAAAAAGATACATAGCTGTTATCTGGAATGAGTTGCATGAGGAGATGGTAGAAGCAGGAACAATAACATCATTTCAGAGGTATCTTTACTCACACTTGAATGAGCAAGTCAAAGAGGGATGTGAAATTAAAGCCAGCTAGTAAAATTAGTACAGTTTGGCATTGGTCAGCATTGACACGGTGGATCAAAGAGCCTGTTTCTATGCTGTATGACTTGCAAGAGAAGCAGATAGGGTAGGATTTTTTTTCTCTCACATAGTAAGGGCACCAAAATAGAGACCACAGGTTTAAGGTGAGAGAAAGGAGTTTTACAGGGGATTTGAGGGGGACGTTTTCCTTGCCCCAAAACATGCTATCTAAAACTTATTGGCAAAGTGGTGGTAGAGTTGTAAACTTTCTTACCAGATATTTAAATAGGAAAGGCAGAGAAGGATGAAGATCAAATGGGATTACTGTAAATGGGCACAGAGATGAGGAGAGACATGGTGGGTCAAAGGACCTCTTTCAGTGCTGCACAACTCTGACTCTGGATATAGGGAAAAGGGAACTTCATATGGAATTATTGGAGATCTGTACAGACTCAATGGGCTAAATGCTTTTTCTGTTCCCATATATAAAATGTATATTTAGACAAAAACCTCACCTACTACCCATATCAGATTTTTTAGCAACTGTTGATGCAGCCACAGGAAGCCCAAAATTTGAAGTAACAGTGACATTTTCCAGCATTTCACTGCTATTGCTCCTGACAGACTGCAACAAAAAACTTGGAAACGTCTCATCTTCCAGATTCCTGACACTTTCCATTATGTTCGGGGCATTTGATTGTCACCTGAAAGCAAAAGTAGAAATAAACATGCTAAATACATGCAAAACAATGTATCTTCAAGTTTCGATTACATGTGTCATTTCAGTCCAGATGTAGCCCTTCTGACCAAGTCAGAAATAACAATGTAATAAATAAACATTTCAAAATACACACCAAAGCTCTCGTTCTCTTTGGTAATCTTCACAATGTCAATTTCTGGAAAATGATTACAAAACAAAACAAATTTCTGTTAAAAAAAACACAATTCTATTCAGCAGGTTAGGTACTATCTTTGGAGTAAGAAATGCACTATAATGTTTTCAGGTTAATGACTGCTCTTCAGAATTGAAACAAAAACAAAACAAATCTTTGTTACACCTCCTCACTGCCAAATCTATGGATATGGAGACCAAATGTGTACATGTTACTCCAGAAACAGCCACACTAAACACCTAGATACAGGAGACTCCCACGTTACAACAGTTCGGGTAATAGAAATTTGCCCTCATGGAATTCATAAATTACTACCAAAAAGTCTTGGGTACAGAATAAAAATTAACCTACAAAATTGAGAAAAAAAAAGTTCAGGAACACTGGGGCCAATATGTTCAAAACAAATTTATGTGGTTTTGTCAATAATATTAACATTTATTCTAAAACTTTTGAAATAGTTTTTAAACATTTCAAATCGTCATAATAAAAACACTATTATACAATCAGAACTTTACACAGCTAAACAAGTTACAATTATTTTGTGAAGGAATAACAATACGATACAACTTTATTCGTCCTCAGAGGGAAATTGGTCAGTACATACATTGAAACAAATATCAAGTCTTAAGGATCCAACCCGAAACATAGAATTTCATGCAAGACCGACCCATTACCTCCACAGATGATGCCCGACTCAGAGTCTTTTAAAATGTTTATTTATTATATTATCTTTTGAATGTTATATTAGATTATATTTAGAAACATAGAAATTAGGTGCAGGAGTAGGCCATTCGGCCCTTCGAGCCTGCACCGCCATTCAATATGATCATGGCTGATCATCCAACTCAGTATCCCGTACCTGCCTTCTCTCCATACCCTCTGATCCCCTTAGCCACAAGGGCCACATCTAACTCAAATATAGCCAATGAACTGGCCTCCACTACCCTCTGTGGCAAAGAGTTCCAGAGACCCATCACTCTCTGTGTGATAAAAGTCCTTCTCATCTCGGTCCTAAAGGATTTCCCCCTTATTGTTAAGCTGTGACCCCTTGTCCTGGACCTCACCAACATCGGGAACAATCTTCCTGCATCTAGCCTGTCCAACCCCTTAAGAATTTTGTAAGTTTCTGTAAGATCCCCTCTCAATCTCCTAAATTCTAGAGAGTATAAACCAAGTCTATCCAGTCTTTCTTCATAAGACAGTCCTGACATCCCAGGAATCAGTCTGGTGAACCTTCTCTGCACTCCCTCTATGGCAATAATGTCCTTCCTCAGATTTGGAGACCAGAACTGTACGTAATACTCCAGGTGTGGTCTCACCAAGACGCAATACAACTGAAGTAGGACCTCCCTGCTCCTATACTCAAATCCTTTTGCTATGAAAGCTAACATACCATTCGCATTCTTCACTGCTTGCTGCACCTGCATGCCTACTTTCAATGACTGGTGTACCATGACACCCAGGTCGCGCTGCATCTCCCCTTTTCCTAACCGTCCACCATTTAGATAATAGTCTGCTTTCCTGTTTTCCTGCCACCAAAGTGGATAACCTCACATTTATCTGCCGAACATTTGCCCACTCACCCAGCCTATCCAAGTCACCTTGCAGTCTCCTAGCATTTAGTGTTTGAATGTTATATTTGATTATTTTATTATCTTTTTCTCACAGAGAGTGGTGAGTCTGTGGAATTCTCAGCCTCAGAGGGCGGTGGATGCAGGTTCTCTGGATGCTTTCAAGAGAGAGCTAGACAGGGCTCTTAAAAATAGCGGAGTCAGGGGATATGGAGAGAAGGCAGGAACGGGGTACTGATTGGGGATGATCAGCCATGATCACATTGAATGGTGGTGCTGGCTCAAAGGGCCAAATGGCCTACTCCTGCGCCTACTGTCTATTGAATGCCGTTTACAAACCTGCTTTGCTTCAGCAGGTAAGAATTTAATTGTTCCCTTTCTGTACATGCGACAATAAAACACTCTTGACACTGTGTTTTGCTTGCAAGAAACATCAAATTGAGTTGTTTATATAAACAAGTATGAGTGAGGTACAGGTACAATGAAAATGTTGTTTGCAGGAACATCACAGGCAGACAACACACAAAAACTAATTATATAAAAATTCTAGGAGTGATAAGAGAAAGAAAGCAGAAAGTAAGACATTAATGCAGAAATACACAATGAGAAAACAAGTCTATGGTAGCGCAAGAGGTGGCGTTTCGCGTTCTGTTGTCGAGAGCTTGTAATCAAATATTCGTTGTAACTATTATAACATTAATAATAAAAACAATTGCAAAATAACACCATGCACCTGGCCGTTTTAATCCCTCCTCATATCTCCGCAGGTTTATGATTCAAATATTTATCCAGTTCCATGTAAAATGCTATTAATGAATCGCCTTCCACCAATCCTTCATTGCAACTACCAACTACACCAATTATAAAGAGGATTGCGCTTCAGCATCTAAACTTTTCCTTTCTATGTGACACACCGAAAAACTTTTCAGCAGCTGCTTGAGGGGAATAAACGCAAACTTCCCGCGATAAAACAAAGTCCGGACAGGTTACGTTTTTTAAACTTGAAACGACGTACATGTGATCAGTAACGGCGGGCGGTGGGAGTTTAAGCGGAGCGCCGCCACGGCGAGCGAGTCCTGGCGGAGTCGGTGTAGGCCTAGGCCGAGCGCTGACGGAGCTGCTCGCGGGCGAATCAACTGCTGCAACAAAAGCGGGCGGGCAGGCGCGAACCACAACTGGTGCGCGGGCAGGCGCGAACCACAAAGATTAAAGGAGGGGTACGCTTCCGGCTCGCGCATGCGCAGCACTGCTCCTCTCAAAAGAAAACGGTCGCCTGAAGCGCGGGCTGCCGTTGGCGTGGCGTTACGTCTCTGCGTCCCAGGTCGTCCCATGGGTTGGTGTGGGGCGCGCGCGAGCGAGAGCGAGCACGTCCTCGTCCGCCCGCTCGTCCGCGAGCGCCAGCGAACCGCCAAAAGTCGTTGGGGAGGCGCTGCCCGAAAACAGCTGGAAGACACAACGTCTCTGGAGAGGGGGAATGGGGGATGTTTCGGGTAGAGACCCTTCTTCAGACTGGTTAGGGATAAGGGAAACGAGAGGTATAGACAATGATGTGGAGAATTAAACAACAATGAATGAAAGATATGCAAAAAAGTAACGATGATAAAGGAAACAGGTAGGCTGTTACTTGTAGGGTGTAAATGAGAAGCTAGTGCGACTTGGGTGGGGGAGGGATAAAGAGCGAGGGAATGCCAGGGCTACCTGAAGTGTGAGAAATCAATATTCATACCCAGGCGAAATATTCCTACAGACTTGGAGGCGCTGTTCCTCCAAGTCTGTAGGAATAGGAAGGAAAATTAATGTGTCCAGCAACCGGGAGATCAGGTTGGTTCAGGCGGACTGAGCGAAGGTGTTCCTCAAAACGATCACCCAGTCTCTGTTTTGTCTCCCCGATATACAAGTGTTCACATCTTGAATAACGGAAGCCTAACCTGAAAGGACTGTCCAAAGATCATTAGCACATTTTTCTGATTAGTAAAACACTCCTACCAAGTCTGAATATGGCATGACTGAAAGATTCTCTAGTCTTTCCGAATATAAGAAAAGCTGGGTCCAAATCAAGCTCATCCAATAACAAGTTATTACTTATCTCTGGAGCGTCAGCTATTTTTTTTCAATCTTGGCATCTTTAGGCCCTTGAATGAAGCACATGTTATTACTGCAGGATTCCATCTTAATTTCTTTATTAAAAAGACAACCTTTCCTACATATTGTGTTCCATATAATTTACAAAGTCATTCAGACTTGGCACCGAGCCATTCTTTTGTACTACTAATCCATGCTTTTGTAGAAGAACGATTCCATTTTAGATTTGACTATTAGCTCTTTCATTCCCTCTTTTTTATCAAACATGATAACATTCACAGTCCTCAGTGGGTACACACAATGGTCACAAGTATTGGAGCATACCTTTCAGAAAGATCACTGGACTCCAATCCATCCACAACATCATTTCTTTTACAACAAGATGCTTCATTGCAGTTAACTTTTTTTTGCACATTTAATGGTGGAGTTGCATCATGTACCTGAACTTTTTCCCAAGAGCACTCTGTATTTTCAGGATCTGAGCACAAGAACATATCCTTCAATGGGGATTCCCAGTTGTCCAAATCCACCGACCACAAAGTGGCTCTACTGCATGTACAAGGCTGAAAGTCTGCTAACACTGGGACAGGTTGATGCTTCACAACATTATATATTTTGGCGAGTCAAGACAGTGAGTGAATTCAAAGGGTTTTATTTTGAAACTGTAAAACAATGAATAAACTCTGGTCGATAAGACAGCCAACAAAAACGATGTTGCTTCCACAAATGTGGCGCTAGAATGACAGCTACTGACAGTTACAGCAAAAATAAACTGCCAATAGAACACCCACGCTCATGAGACTCCCTCAGCCAACCCCGAGGGTTCGATTACCACAAGGCACCACCAGGTACAGCTACAGGACCCCCTCCCCCAGAACCCGAGGTACGGGAACCAAGTAGGGACCCGGACATAGCGACCAGAACGCGTGGTCAGCGGAGGCCGGGCGAGCGTAACAAGAGGGACTGGCCGAACAGAACCAGGAGACCGTAACGGGCCGTAAGGAACGGGTACAACCGGGTCGGGGGAAACAGGCACATCCAGTGCGGTTGGATCGGCTGGCGGAATACCTCTGCGTCTGGGCTGCGCGACCACCACCGGGCTGTCAACGGCGACATGGGCAGGCTCGAGTCGACCGACAGAGACGATCTCCTCCCAGCCCCCCAACTCCAAGGTGAGGGTGGCGACACCAGACCGCAACACCCGGAACGGCCCCTCATAGACTCGCTGCAAGGGGGATCTGTGAGCGTCCCTGCGAACGAAAACAAAGGTACAATGCTGCAGAGCTGACGGCACGTGCACCGCCAGCAACCCATGCCGTGAAGTGGGAACTGGAGATAGCCCTCTCCCGGAGGGTCACCAGCATCGCCGGGGCAGAGTCCACCTGCCGTCGGACGGCAGGGAGAATTTCCCCAGGCACCCGCAGGGCCGAGCCGTACACAAGCTCGGCGGAGGAAACGGTTAAGTTCTCCTTGGGGGTGGTGCGGATCCCGAGCAGCACCCACGGTAACTGGTCCACCCAGACAGACCCGTGAGTCTTGCCTTCAACGCCAACATGAGGTGGCGGTGAAAGCGCTCAACGAGCTTGTTGGCCTGTGGGTGGTAGGCGGTGGTGTGATGTAACCACGCCCCGTAGAGCTGAACAAGGCAAAACCATAAAGTGAATTAGGCCCCCGATCGGTGGAGATATCCGACGGGACTCCGAACCGGGCAATCCAGTTGGCCGCCAGGGACCGAGTGCAAGACGCAGCAGAGGTGTCCGAGAGCGGGATAGCCTCCGGCCACCTTGTGAAGCAAGGTGAGTAAATGGGTGGCGCCGCGGGATGTCGGCAACGGGCCCACCAGGTCAACATGAATATGCAGGAAACGGCCCGCGGGGACGTCGACATCCTGCACCGGCGGCCGCACGTGCCGCTGGACCTTGAGGTCTGACAGGGAAGGCAAGCACTGGCTAAGGCCGCCACCTGCTTACGGAGACCGTGTCAAACAAATTTGTCCACCACCAGCGCGGTGGGCCAGATCGTGAATGGAGTCAAAAATCCGGCGACGCCAACATATGGGGCGAGGTCGACCCGTGGAGACATCGCAGCGGACCGTCATGCCCGAGGCTCTACACGGGACATCAGCCAACTGGAGACCAGAAACAGCAGTGCGGTAGTCTGCCATCCCAGCGTCCGCACGCTGTGCCGCAGCCAGCTCTTCGTAGTCCACGCCGTGATGGAGAGAAGGGCGGGGCGGGACAGAGCGTCAGCGACGGTGTTGAGCTTGCCCGCGACATGTTGAATGTGCGTGGTGAACTGAGATGTAAGCGTGGTGTCGCTGCTGGCGGGCGGACCACAAGTCGGAGACCTTACCCAAGGCAAAGGTGAGGGGTTTGTAATCAGTGAAAATGTGACCTTCGAGAAAGTAGCGGAAGTGCCTGATGGCCAGGTACAACGCCAGGAGCTCTCTGTCAAAGGCACTGTAGTTGCGCTCGGGAGCTCGTAGCTGACAGCTGAAAAAGGTAAGGGCCGTAGACGAACTACTCCAGGATGCCGCCCACAGCTGAGTCCGAGGTGTCCACAGTGAGGGCCGTTGGGGCCGAGGCCCGCGGGTGGACCAACATGGTTGCGTTGGCAAGGGCTGCCTTCGCACCCTCGAACGCCACGTCCGCCTCAGAGGACCATTCGAGCTCCCGCGGCTTGCCCGTGAGGCTCTGGAAAATGGGTCGAATTATGTTGGCAGCTACCGGCACGAAACGATGGTAAAAATTCACCATGCCGACAAATTCCTGCAACCCCTTTACCGTGCGTGGTCGAACTGCCGAATAGCCTCCACCTTCGAGGGTAGAGTGGCGGCGCCTTAAGGTGTGATGCTGTGCCCCAGAAAGGAGATGGAGCAGAGGCCAAACTGGCACTGGGCGAGGTTGATTATGAGACCGTGGTCGAGGAGGCGCTGGAAGAGAGTCCGCAGGTGCACGATGTGCTCATCCTGGGTGGGGCTTGCGACAAGGATGTCATCGAGGTAAATGAATACGAATGGGAGACCCCTTCCAACCCTGTCCATAAGCCTTTGGAACGCCTGCACGACGTTGTTTAGTCCAAAGGGCGTACACAGCCATTCAAACAACTTGAACAGGGTGATTGTTGCTGGAATTATGAACTGGAATCTGATTATAGCCACGGACAAGGTCGACTTTAGTGAAGAAGGTGGCACCCTCGAGGTGGGCAGAAAAATCCTGGATGTGGAGTACTGGGTAGTGGTCCGCAGTTGTCATGGCGTTCAGACGCCGATAGTCCTCCACCCCCCAGATGCTTTGGGGACCATGTGCAGCGATGATGCCCACGGGCTGTCCGAGCGCCGGATGATCCCCATATCCTCCATGAGCTGGAACTCCTCCTGGGTGATGTGCAGCTTGTCCGGTGGAAGACGGCGCATCCGGGCGTGAGGGCCCTTGGTGGGGATGTGATGGACAACCCCATGCTTGGGGGCTGCCGTGCTGAAACGGGGAGTGATGAGCTCAGGGTAATCGGTGAGGAGCGAGGCACAGGTGCCATCGACCTCGGCGACGGGGCTGACCTGTGGGCTGGGTGGAGGTGGGGGCCGATGCCGGAACCATTTGCCTGCCCCTCTCATCTTCTAGGAGGGAGAAAGCCCGCAGGAAGTCGGCACCCAGGAGCGGTTGAGCGGCGTCGGCCACTATGAAAGTCCAGTCATACAGGCGGGAATCAAAGGAGAGCGAGAGGGTCCGCGTGCTGTAAGTGCGAATGGTACTTCTATTAACTGCCGTGAGCACAGGGCCCCGCTTACCAGCATGGGTGTCACGTCCGGTCGGCGAGAGGATGCTAACGATAGCCCCGGAGTCGACTAGGAAACGCCTGCCGGAGTGATGGTCACGGACATAAAGGCGGATGTTTGGGCCGATCACGATCACTTCTGCAGATCGGCCGAGGCATTTCCCTGAAACGAGCAGGGTTGACGGCAGCGTCAAGCTTAAGCGCCCCAGCAGAGGTGGTAAAAGCACCATTTGCGCTTACCCCAGCACGTGGCTGTGGCTCTGCGATGGAAGCAGTGGGCGGGGCGTCGCCGCAGTCCCGCTGAGGCGACTGGCGCAGAGACCCGGTTGATGGAACCGCCATCTTGCTGTTTTGCTAGCTAGATTTCATCGGCCCTCTCAGTGAGCTGTATGGGGTCAGCAAAATCGGCATCGGCGAGCATGAGGTGGATGTCGCCAGGCATCTGCTCTAAGAATGCCTGTTCGAAGAGCGGACACGGGCCGTGGCCGTCCATGAGGGCGTGCGTTTCAGCCATCAGCGTGGATGGCTTGCGATCGCCCAACCCGCTGTGTAAGAGGCTGGTGGCGTGGTCTCTGCAGCTCAGCTCGAACATGCGGCGAAGGAGGGCTTTAAGGCCTTCGTATTTAGCGAGCGTAGGCGGGTCTTGTAGGAACGGCAGTAGCCGCGAAGCCGTCTTCTGTGTGAGCGCGCCGACGACATGGAAGTCTTTGGTGTCATCTACCACGATGTTGCGGAGATGGAATTGCGCTTCTACGTGGGCGAACCAAACCTGTGGCCAACGGAATTCTGCTGAGCGTCGGGAACGGCAGAGGCTTGTATTCTTGGCGTTCAATATACGAGTGGACGCGCTGAGGTAGAACACCCGCGCTCATGAGACTCCCTCAGCGAACCCCGAGTATTCGATTTGAGGTGAGCTCAAACAAAGCAAAGCAAATGCAAAAGCAAAAGCACAGGTCAGGCCAAACAACTCATTTCATTTCTTTTAAGGCTAACAAATCATTTATTGCAAGCATATTAAGGGTTAACAAATCATCAATAATTGCAAGCACATTGCTG
This sequence comes from Okamejei kenojei, assembly GCA_035221665.1. Classification (NCBI taxonomy): domain Eukaryota; kingdom Metazoa; phylum Chordata; class Chondrichthyes; order Rajiformes; family Rajidae; genus Okamejei; species Okamejei kenojei. Next base: position 32,141,417 of record CM069134.1, read on the forward strand.
GCTAACAAATCATTTATTGCAAGCACATTAAGGATTAACAAATCATTCATTGCAAGCACATTGCTGGCTAACAAATAATTTACTGCAAGCACATAAAGGGTTAACCACATAAACCACATAAAGAGTAGAATCAGAGTTGTGGCCTCTCGTGATCTTTCAGAGTGACTGACACCTCCAGGCATCCAGGATTTTATAGGTCCTGCCCTCTCCCCAGAAGGGGCGTTACCTTCATCATGGTGATTGACAGGCGAGATGACCAATCAGCTGATCACAAGATTTTTTTAAACACTCCTAACTTTTATTTTTGGACTGTGAGTAAGATGGCCAAAAATCATTGCGATATAGGGTAGCGTTTTTTTCTAAAATCAATATACAGTGCAGACAGGAAGTGGTCAAGATACGACTTTTAGTTATATCGATATAAATATAGCCTGGGATAGGATGTCAAGTATCCCGATAGGCTTTGGGAGAAATTAAACAGACATTCCAAAATCCTGAACATGGTAGGATAGAGCAGCCAGTTTTTTGGCAGCATAGTCTTGAAAAGAACACTGAGCTCTCTAATCAGATAAGGAACAGAACTTGGATGAGTGACAACTCGAAAGAACATGGAGATCTGGCTAATCTGATAAGAGCCAGAACTTGGATGAGTGACAACTTGAAAGAACATCCTAGAACACTTTTGAAATAGCTTTGGGTTTGGAACAAATACCTCCCTTCGAACATTAAAAGAAAATGTACAAAAAAGGCAAAATAGTACAAAAAGCAGGCAAAATATACATCAGGTACACATTTATCCGAGAGGAGTTAGCCAAAGTGGCGCAGCCCCCCTCGTTTCCAAAAAATCGTGTAAAATATTAGAGACTCTGTATTAACTTTACATTCCCCTCCCTTGTATGACAAAAGCCGTTCTGTTTAAAATAATCTTTGTTTCTCTGGGGACCAATTTGTAGAATTAGCGAACTAGGAAATTCCCCTGGCAGATTTTGTGAACTGGGACTGGGGAAAGTTTGCAAAAGTCGTTTTCTGTTGGAGTGAGAATTTAAAATGAACACAGGGAGTAGTTTAATATAATGGTGGGCGGGCTAATGTTGAAAATGGGAGTGGTGTGAGCTGTGATTGGACAGTGATCCAGATTGTGATTGGCCACCTCCACCTTCTTCTATAGACAGGGTCGCCATTGCCTGACATAGGGTCTCGAGAGGACCTCGAGGGGACTTACCGGTCCCGGCCTCGTGCTCCGAACTTTTATCAGGGCTTTCTTTCTCTGTCTTAGCCCTTATCTCCTATTCCTCTGCCCACTGGCATTCCATCTGAAGTACTTTCCACCCTTTTAATAGTTCCGTCTTTATTCCACAATTCAGTCCCTCTTTTGCAGGCGTAATCCATGCAACTACTATCTCGCGTCTACACCCTCTCTCTCTCTCTCTCTCTCTCTCTCTCTCTCTCTCTCTCTCTTTTCTATATGCCTCCTACTGTTCAAGACACATTACCCAAACGTTTGGTCAATTTATAATTCAATATTCTATCATCTTTGTTCTTATGAACAAACTAACACATTATTGTACAGCCGTCTTTCCGTCACTCTTATCCAAATTATTTCCATGTCTATCCAATCTCCAAATCACTTCTTAGTGTACAAATTGAAACAAACTTTGTCAGCCTGTTAAGCCCAATCCTTTATTAGTAACAAACCTTTGCAGTCTGTAAAGCCCAATCTGGCTACTTTCTCTGGTAGCAAATTCACAACAGTCTTTTCAAAACACTGTCACTTGAAGACACATTATCTTTTCAATACACTTCTTTTCAAGACACACTGTGTTTCCAATACACATTAGTGACAAAAACTTTGTAGTCTGCCGTGTCCAATCCTTTAATCATTTCCAATACACAAGCCAATCCTTTATACGTGGTCTTACCTTCGCTGTCTGCTTCTAAGGATCTTGTCTGGAACCAGGCCAACCTCAGACTGAGGGACTTTAGTTTTTTACCGGGAGCTTCTTCGGGAGGCTGGACTCAAAAGGTCCGACTAGAGCTCAGTTTTCTCCCCTTCAGCTCCCGGTCAAATGCACCCTCTTACTCAGTCATCAGTTGCTGGTCCCAGCGAGATCCCTGCCGACTACAGCCAAATTTCAATGTTAATTTCTTATAAAGCAGATAGCAACAAAAACTGTTAAAGGTAAACCATGGCAATCTTTAATTGATTCGTCAGACGGGAGTGGCAAAGATTTATAATGAGCACAAACATTGCTCAGTGCTTCTCGGGCTCCACTCTCAGAACAAAGGAAAGTTAGCACAATTATACATTTTTCTTATTAGTAAAACACTCCTACCAAGTCTGAATATGGCATGACTGAAAGATTCTGTAGCCTTTCAGAATATAAGAAAAGCTGGGTCTAAATCAAGCTCATCCAATAACAAGTTATTACTTATCTCTGGAGTGTCAGCTATTTTTTTCAATCTTGGCTTCTTTATGGCCTTCAATGAAGCACATGTTATTACTGCAGGATTCCATCTTAATTTCTTTATTAAAAAGACAACCTGTCCTCCATATTGTGTTCCATATAATTTACAAAGTCATTCAGACTTGGCACCGAGCCATTGTTTTGTTCTCCTAGTCCATGCTTTTGTAGAAGAACAACTCCATTTTAGATTTGACTATTAGCTCTTTCACTATGGCTTTTTTGATGAGTGGACTATCTTGCTCCGCTCGATGATCTTTGGGACTGTCGGAGTCCCTGGACAGAGAGGAGGTTTAGGGACAGGTGTTGCCAGATGGTGATCAAGGAAATGTAGAATGGTTCATTGTTAGCTGAAGGGAAGGTGACAACGAGGCATACAATCAGTAAAATTAATCAGGACAGTGAAACTAGTCGGAGAACTAGGGTGGGGGAGGGCTAGAGAGGGGGATAGCAAGGGTTACTTGAAGTTAGAGAAATCAACAATCATACCACTGGATTGTAAGATGTACAAGTGAGGTGCTTTCTGCCTCAATTCTTTCTTTCTACAGCTATGTCATTTTTATTCTTAAGGTCCTGTCCCACTTGCCGATTTTTTTAGGCAACTGCCAGCATCATATCAGTGTCGCCAAAAGATTTTGAACATTTCAAAATCCAGCGGCGACAAAAAAATGTTGTGACACTTGAAAAAACACTGCGCGTCATGCGTCATCACGCCACAAATTTTTCAGTGACCTGATACGTCAGTCAATTTGGAACCCCATTTGGCCCTGGGGCTGGAGATGCTCTTGTCCACTTTTTTGTCTGTTCCACCTCCCTCCACTTTGGAGGACTAATGTCCATCAGGTGCTCTGGTTGTTCAATTGGTGGAATGTCCGATGGAATAGCTGTTTTCTGATGTCTCTTGTCATCCGCATGCATTCTTTCCAGATGCTCGTCCAGCTCATGCCTTGTTGTTTTCAGGTTTCCGCCCTTTTCTTTGATGAAAAGTGATTTTACGAACTTATAGGGGTCCTTGAAGAAGCGTGACCTTGTTCGTTCTTTCTTTTTCGTGATTTCTGTTCTGCTCATACTCTGCTCTTCTCAGGGTTGCTAAACGGCTTTTGATGTTTCCCTGGAGAATGTTGATGCCCTCCTTCTCCTTGGAACAAAAAAAATGTTGCGACACTTGAAAAAACACCGCGCATCATACATCATCACGCCACAAAATATTCGGTGACCTGATGCATCAGTCAATGATGCCGACAGTCGCCGAAATAATCACCAAGTGGGATAGGCCCTTTAAACTGTGCTCGTTGGTCCCAGACTCTCCCACGAGTGGAAACATCACATCCATTCGATCCAGGCTTTTCATTATGTTTCAATAGGACGGGGACGAAAAGCCGGCAATGTCCCTGTCAGCCGCAGCAGAGTTGGGGACAGTCTGGTCCCTCCGCCCACCCAGAGTCACTGAATGCGCTGCACCTGCGTCCGCACTCTGACTCCCCTACCGGCACCCCGCCCTGACCCCCCCCCCCCCCCCCCCCCGACCATCCGGCAACATCCCCATCAGCTGCAGCAGAGTTGGGGACAGTCTGGTTCTTACGCCCACCCAAAGTCACTGACCACGCGATGCACCGGCACCTCGACCACCCCACCGGCGTCCCGACCCCCCCCCCAAAGGCACCACGACCCTCCCCACCAGCACACCGACCCCCCCACCAGCACCCTGACCCCCCCGACCCGACCACCCCCCCCCCCACGCAGGGACAGACGGCCCGGGGTCCGTGAGTGTGGAACCAGTCAGCGTGGAGTCCGGATGCTGGGACAGAAGACGGGCGCTGTACTGGCAGCCATAGTAAGTGCTTACCTGACGTTCACCGCTTGTACTCCAGAAGGCGTTGCTTGGCAACAGTACGGGTCACGGGTCGTGACCTCGACTGCCGTGTAACCTCCCTATTGATTCCCACTAATTTGTGTTGGGCCTCACTCTGACAGTGGAGAAAACCCAGGACAGAAAGGTCAGTGTGGGAAGTGTAATTGCCGGACTCGTACACATTTGAAGATACAACGCATCTTTATTAAATTTTTACAGTATTGGATATGCAGTGCATTACACGTCCAAGCTGCTACATCTACTGCCTGATGTAGGCGAGTTCCTAATATTATAAAGCATGTACTAGGCGAGGCTACTACTAACAAACACTCTAATTCGCTAGCATGCAATAGCCAATCTACATCTCTTCTTGTAGAAAATAAAAAATAACTATGGTACCTTAAACAATATACCAAGGGGATGCTAAGAACATGCTAGCAAGATTATACAAAATCACCATATCTAATGGGTGTCCTGCAAACCTGTCCGCCTCACCTTTTGCGGGAGAAGAAATGGGAATCGGGTGTGGGGACACGACCGGCGACCTGACGGGCCTGGTGGCAGAAGTCGCTACAGGCGAGCCAGGTGTAAACCGACGCGGGGAACATGCGGCAACAATAACGGCTGGTGGTGGAGTACCTGGTGGAGAAGTTGAAACAGCTGTTCGAGCAAACACGGGAGGCAGGAAATCAGGACCTGTAGGTGCAGGAAGCAGTTCCTTCACTGGAAGGATATGTTGACGGTTGCGTTTGTAGATGACACCGTTCACTTCGACCAGGCACGAACGTGGTTCTTTGGACGGGCCGTAAATGTGTCCCAGCCGTGTATATCCTTTGTCGGTTTGCAGGGAACCACTTGTCCACCTGCCAGTGGTTTAAGCGGCTTGCTGGACTTGTCGTAGAAACGCTTTTGTATGTCACATTTAAATTGCAGTTGCTTCTGCACCGCGGGCGGGGAGCGGACGTGCGGCCGCAGCTGCTGCTGAGAAACAGGCAAGGGTGGACGTGTCTAGCGGGACTGTCGCTGGGCGGGAGAGCCAAGAACGTTGTCGCGTGCAATGTTTCGTAGGTTGAGCAAGTCCAGGTAAACATCGGATTTGGCCAGGTATGTTGTTAATAAGTTAATAAGGTACATAAGTTGTTTAGCACTCCGACCAGCACGCTCGACCAGTCCGTTGGACTGCGGGAACCCTGGACTGCTGGTGACGTGTTGGAAGTTCTATCTTTTAGCAAAGTTCTTGAATGCTTGGCTGGTAAATTGCCTGCCATTGTCAGTCTGAATGCGTACAGGGGAGCCATGTACGGAGAGGTGTTGTTGCAGCTTCTCAATCACAGACTCAGAGGAAATGGTTTGCAATATGTCTATTTCGAACCGCCCCGCATAAGAGTCTACAAGAACTGGATAGTATTTTCCGTGCCATTGAAAGATGTCGGCGACCAGTGAGGACCACGGGAGGGAAGGAGCTGGTTGGGGCAGAAGAGGCTGCTTCTGCTGGTGTAGTGCTAGGCTGATGCACATAGCATACGTTTCAGTCTTTTCATATATTAATTTTGTCATTCCGGGCCAGTAAAACATACTCTGGGCCCATTGGAGGATGGCCTCCATGCCGGGGTGGCTCCTGTGAATATCGTTGTAGTACTCGCCCCGTATTGTAAAGTTTTGTCCGCAGCCGTGTGTTCGGCAAGGCGGCATAAACGGTCAGTCAGCACAAACGAGAACTTCATGACTGAGAATTCCTCCTGTACGATGAGGTGCTGTTTGCTGGTTCTGCGTGGGGCTCTGGAAAGTGTGTCTGCTATGTTCATGTCTTTACCCTTGGGTCGCTGATAGGTCGCTGGGATTGGGAATAAATTTGCCCAGGTAGTTTACCATGCCGAGGAATCGCTACAAACTTGTGACATCGGTAGGAACTGGCAGTTCGATGATGGTTGCAGTTTTCAGTGGATCAGGCTTTAGGCCACTGCTGGTGAAAACATGTCTGACGTAGGTGACCTCAGGAACCCGAAACCTGCATTTAAGTGGATTAAGTTTGAGATTAATGTCTATGGCACGGTCGAGTATTTTCTTCAGGTTAGCGTCATGCTCAGCCAGATCGCAACCATAGACGAGAATATCATCAACAATGATGGCACACGGGTATTCTGCAAACATTTATTCCATTGTGTGCTAAAAAACTTCACTGGTGGGGTTGATGCCAAAGGGCATCCGTAAAAATGTGTAATGGCCAAAGGGTGTGCAGCCCAATTGGAGGCGTGGGTTCGAATCCCACTTCTGGCACCATGTAATTACTGGACTCGTACACATGTGAAGATACATCACATCTTTATTAAACTCTTGCAGTATTGGATATGCAGCACATTACACGTGCAAGCTGCCACATCTACTGCCTGACGTAGGCGAGTTCATAATATTATAAAGCATGTACTAGGCGGGGCTACTACTAACAAACACTCTACTTGGCTAGCATGCAATAGCTAATCTACAGGAAGTATCTGAATGGGAAGGGGATACTATATTATCACATGTGACATGTCACAGTGAGATTCTTTGTGTTTCATACACAAGTAAAAGAGTCGCTACATGTAGGGCGCCAAAGTAACTCCAAAATCCATAAAAACAACTACCCTGGAAGATCCATTGTTTCTGCCTGGTCCTTCCCACTGAAATTATCTCCACGTACCTCGACTCCATCCTATCCCCCATGGTCCAATCTCTTCTGAACTATGTCCAAGATACCTCATATGCCCTTTGTCTCTTTAATGACTTCCGCTTTCCGAGCCCTCACTCCCTCATCTTTACTATGTGTAGTGGGCATTTGGTTTAATTTTGGGTGTCATAAATTATGGCATTTGCCTTTACATTTTGTCTGCCTGTAATTATGTGGGCGGGATTTATTATGTAGTTGGAGGCATGTTTGCTGCTGGGATTCTTCCTGAAGCTTGTAGTTTTTTAGTTAGTTCAGAGGACTATTAGATTTGACTATTAGCTCTTTCACTGCGGCTTTGTCGACGAGTGGACTATCTTGCTCCGCTCTATGATCCTTGGGACAGTTGGGGTCCCTGGACAGTGTCGAGGGAGAAGGTGTTGCCAGATGGTGATCAAGGAAATGTAGAATGGTTCATTGTTAGCTGAAGGGAAGGTGATAAACGAGCCATAAATACAATCAGTAAAATTAATCAGAACAGTGAAACTAGTCGGAGAACTAGGGTGGGGGAGGACTAAAGAGGGGGAAAGCAAGGGTTACTTGGTTAGAGAAATCAACAATGATATCACTGGATTGTAAGATGTACAAGTGAGGTGCTTTCTGCCTCAATTCTTTCTTTCTACAGGTATGTCATTTTTATTCTTAAGGGCCTGTCCCACTTGGCGATTTTTTTAGGCAACTGCCAGCATCATATCAGTGTCGCCAAAAGATTTTGAACATTTCAAAATCCAGCGGCGACAAAAAAATTTTTGTGACACTTGAAAAAACACCGCGCGTCATACGTCATCATGCCGCAAATTTTTCGGTGACCTGATACATCAGTCAATTATGCCGGCAGTCGCTGAAAAAAATCGCCGTGGGACAGGCCCTTTAAACTGCGCCCGTTGGTCCCAGACTCTCCCACGAGTGGAAATATCACATCCGTTCTCTCCAGGCTTTTCATTATGTTTCAATAGGGTGGTTGCACATAAGGTCATCAGGTCAAAGGGCGTGATGCACAGAGTAGCTCAATCCTTCTGGAGTACAATGCAGCTTCCGGCATACACCAGTGACACACAAAACACGTACGTTGTTACCTGTTAAAAAACGGCAAAAGGGTTCATTTATGCGCTGTAAAAAATTGTGGAAATAGAGGTAACCATGAGAGAAAATCACCGAAATCACTGCTGCTCATTGACTTGCGAAAGAGCAGCGGCTGGCGGTTGAGCGCAAGGGTGACTGAGTGCTCTGAACCCGAGCACTAAGGTGTAAGCGGCCGAAGGACCGCATCCCTCGGGACAGCCCCCACTCCCCCCGGGGTCAGCGCTGTCCGTCCATGGCCGCCCTCTGCCCCATGTCCCCCTGTGCGGCTGCACTCTCACGGGCTGTGGGTCGGCAGCGCGCACACACACGAGGCCGGGTGGAGCGGGGCCGCGGCTCCTGGCAGCGGACACATGGGGACAAAAACCCTGCAATGTTCCCTCACCCGCAGCAGAGTTGGGGACAGTCTTGTCCCTCCGCCCACCCAGAGTCACTGACCGCGCTGCACCCGCACCGGCACCCCAACCCCCCTCCGGCACCCTGACCCCCCCTACAGGAACCCACATGGGGACAGACGGCCCGGGATCCGCGAATGTGGAACCAGTCAACGTGGAGTCCGGATGCTGGGACAGAAGACGGGTGCTGAACTGGCAGCCATAGTGAGTGATTACCTGACGTTCACCGCTTGTACGAAGGCGTTACTAGACAACAGTACGGGTCACGGGTCGTGACCTCGACTGCCATGCAACCTCCCAATTGATCTCCATTAATTTGTGTTGGGCCTCACTCTGACAGTGGAGGAGACCCAGGACAGAAAGGTCAGTGTGGGAAGTATGTGAATGGGACGGGATACTTTATTATCACATGTGACATGTCACAGTGAGATTCTTTGTGTTTCATACACAAGTAAAAGAGTCGCCACATGTAGGGTGCCAAAGTAACTCCAAAATCCATAAAAACAACTGCCCTGGCAGACCCATTGTTTCTGCCTGGTCCTTCCCACTGAAATTATTTCCACGTACCTTGACTCCATCCTATCCCCCATGGTCCAATCTCTTCCGAACTATGTCCACGATACCTCATATGCCCTTTGTCTCTTTAATGACTTCCGCTTTCCGAGCCCTCACTCCCTCATCTTTACTATGTGTAGTGGCCATTTGACTTAATTTTGGGTGTCATAAATTATGGCATTTGCCTTTAAATTTTGTCTGCCTGTAATTATGTGGGTGGGATTTATTACATTGTCGGGGCATGTTTGCTGCTGGGATTCCTTGCCTGAAGCTTGTAGTTTTTTAGTTCGTTCGGTGGAAGCATGGCGGGGAGGCATATCTTTCGACCATATAGAGCTTTCTAGAGAACGGTCAGAGCCCCATGTGGAGCCTTCTAACATTGATCAGTCTGGATGAATATCCTACTGTTTAACTTCGACAATAAAGAAACTATTAATCAAGAGACTGTGTTTGAAGATTTATCTTTTGACGGCTTTGAAAGTCTCGTGGAGAGCTCCCATGCGTAAAACAACACTCTCGTCACCCCGTGTTTTCTCCTAGTGGCTAGAAGGAGCAATTCCTTGAACGATATATTAATCTGACACTATATCAGACCTCGTTGGTGATGGCTATCTCTGATGGAACTGTAAGCTGTTGCTCCCCATCCACCAGCAACTGCCAATCCCGGGCTGCCTCCAGCTGTCCAAACCTGGTCCTTGGTGGAATTTTCCATTGCCTTTGTTCCCCCTCCCGAACAAAGGCAATTGGCTTAACTGGGTTGGTTGTTCTGGGCGGCAGGGCATTGTTGGTTGTTCTCCTGCTTTCCAGAGTCGCTGCCAGGCATTTGAGCACTTGATTATGTCTCCAGGTGTATCGTCCTTGGGAGAGGTTTACTTTACACCCAGTGAGGATGTGCTTAAGCGTGGCTGGTGTTGAACACAGGGGGCATGATGGATCTTCGCCCAGCCATTGGTTGAGATTTTTTGGGCTGGGAAGCACATCATAGGTTGCCCGAAAGGGGAAACCTATCCTGCTCACCTCCCTCCCACTTGTCCTTCCAGCTGATCTTCCTCTTTTCCACACTCTCCCATCTCATCCACTGGCCCTGTTAAGCTTGCGACACAGCCTTGGCACACCTACTCGATTCCTCCTGTCGTCGGACTTCGGCCGCGACCAACTTCCGGCGCTCCAGTGATGATGCCTTGTTCCAGCAAGAGCTCTTTCCGCTAAGCCCTTCTTCCATGTTGGATTTGCCCTATCATGTCGCCTTGGTGGAGAGCAGATTTTGCCTGCTGTGTCACATTCTTAGCCGTCCACTTCTTTCTTGTTGCCAGGGTTGGAGCAGCTTGGATGACAGTGTCCCTAGATTCTGCCAGGGTCATCTCTAGTCTGACTTTAGTGCACTTGAACTCCTCTGTGAGGCTAGAGAAAGGCAGCTGGAGTACCCCCTGATCGTACAGGCCTAAGCTGCTCAGGCACCGAGGAACTCCTAACCACTTTCTCACATAAGAGCTGATTGTTATTTCTATCTTCTCGACTCTTGTGAGGGTGATGTCATACATGGTTAGTGGCCACATAAGGCGAGGTAATAACCCAAACTGCAGGCACTAGATTTTCAGCTTTCCAGACAGCATGGGTCGGTCGATGTTCGCCAGATCTTTGATGACTTCTTGCCTAAACTCGTTAGCCTGATCAGTGTCCTTTAGCTTAGAGTTATACCAGTCTTCCCAGACTTTTGATTGGCTTCTCTGACAGTTGGGATAGGTTCTTGATCATTGAAGAACCTTTGATCTGTCAGTTTGCCTTTGATTATAGAAATGCTTCTTGATTTGGATGGCTTGAATTTCATTCAGACCCAGTGATGTTCTCTTAAAGCTTCCCTAAAAGGCACCTGGTGCAAGGTGCTGTTGTGATGATTGTCATGTCATCCATGTAGGCCCTGATGGGTGGTAGACAGACTCCAGACTTCAGCCGCTCGCCACCCACTACCCACTTGGAGGCCCTTATGATGACTTCCATGGCCATTGTAAAAATCAATGGGGAGATGGTACACCCCGCCATAATGCCAATCTCCATGCAGTGCCACGTGGTCGTAAAGTCAGGCGTGGTGAAACAGAGCTACAGATCTTGAAAATAAGCCTTGACAAGGCTTGCGATAGTCTCTGGTATCCTGAAGAAGTCAAAGGATGCCCAGAGGAAACTGTGAGGGACAGTTCCGAACACATTGGCAAGGTCAAGGAAAATGACATGCAGATCTCTCTTCTCTTTTCTTGCAGTCTGGATTTGGTGTTAAATCATGCTGCTATGTTCGTGACATCCAGAGAACACTCGGATGCCTGTGTTTTGGACTGTTGTATCCACAAGGTTGTTTCTCTCTAAATAGCTGATCATCCTCTGAGCTATGATGCTGAAGAAGATCTTATCCTCTACATTGAGGGGACTGATAGGGCAGAATTGGCTGATATCTGTGGATTCCTCCTGCCCTGCGCCATGCTTTCGGTATGACTCTCTTCTCCCAAGCCACTCTCATTAGCTTCTGCAGGAAGCGAAGAACATGAAGAGCACCCTTATAGAGTCGATACGGAACCCCATTTACCCTGGGGCTGAAGATGCTCTTGCCCGCTTTACTGTCTGTTCCACCTCCCTCCACGTTGGAGGACTAATGTCCATCTGGTGCTCTGGTTGTTCAATTGGTGGAATGTCCGATGGAATAGCTGTCTTCTGGTGTCTCTTATCATCCACATGCATTCTTTCCAGCTCCTGCCTTGATGCTCGTCCAGCTCCTGCCTTGATGCAGGTACTCTGCTCGTCTCAGGGTTGCTAAACGACTTATGATGTTTCCCTGGAGAATGGTGATGCCCTCCATCTCACTATCTGAAGCCTTCCTCCACTGCTTCTTGAGCTGCCTACTCTCCCGGATTAGGCATTCCATCTCCTTTTTCTCCTGGACTTGCTTTCCGAAGCTGGTGCCTTTCCCTTTTTCTCCCTTATTCCATATTGTTCTGCTCTATAGCCGTAGATGATGTCCCCCATCTTGTCAAGCTTTCTTTCGACTGTACCCCTTACACCTTGCAGGATACTGGTCGGGTCTGCATTTATGGTCTCCCATTCTTTCTTCTCCGAGGCTCCAGGCCATTTCACGCGAGGTTTTCTTCCGCTGATCTTTTTCTCCACTGCTGGTTTTCTTGACTGGATGGGCTCCTCGGAATCGTGAGTAGAACAATTATTATACTATGCTGAATATGAAAGCTGAAACGCTTTAATTTGAACAGCTTCTGAAGAGTCTGTAAAAAGTGATTAAAAATCAAGTTCTGCTAAGCTTGGAAAGTTGCCAAGATGCTTGTTTGCGAGCTAGCCTGGAAGGATCCAGGTGCTTTTCCTTGAGTTGTTTTGAAGTTGAGATAAGACACATTCTTTCTGAACTGAAATCATCACTAAACTTCAAAAATATTTTGGATGTTGTCTGAAAGTCCAGTTTGTTTTGCTTTCTTATCTGATGTTTATAGAACATTCAACTAATGTTTATCAACAGAGATGAAGCAAACTGAAGAATCCCCTGTTTGTCTAAAATCCATATTTGGCAATCTGCCAAGACCTGTTTAAATCTATGGAGAAAGATAGATCAGGTGAGTCAGAGGAGCCACAAGGTGGCGATGAAGGCCAAGATATGGGAAGAGACAAGTTAATTTCACAAAAAAGGCCTGAGTTGCATTTCTGAAAGAAACCCAGAAGGAGAGAAACAAATTATGGAGGAAGGTGCTGAAGCTATTTGATAGCCAGTGTAAAGGTTTTCTGCATCGAGCTTTCGCCCGACCTAAGGTCCCTGTGGTTTGCTCTAGTCCGTCGACCAGGCCGCACACACTGGTTCCCCGTGAATGGCTCGACCCACTCACCCCCTACGGTTCTAGACACTGGACTTAGTTGCAGGAGCGTTGATAGTGCAGAAAGCTCAACCAGACCAGATTTGAAGACCACGGTTTAAACAGGAAAATAACTTTTATTTAGCGGTTGGGACTACGGTACACAAATACTTTGTCACAGTTCTATAAGGCATATGCATAATTACAGTTCCTGTTTCGGGATCATAGACTCAATAACTACGATACAATACTCGAGTGCGGGATGGGGAATGTACGACACATCGTAAAATTTGCCAACACATCTACACTTACACCCACGTTAATATAACCCCCTCCCCCTCCCCCTCCCCTCTACACTAAACTATGTCCAGGATGTGCAGGATCGGGGTACGTGCTCACCATGGGGCGATTACTGAGGTTACTGGCTGGTCATGCTGCTTCCTCCGATTAGGTGGCTGTGGAAGGGTCATCTCGGTCTTTCGGGTGGTCCTGGGGATTCACCTCGCCCAGGAGTCCTACTGCTTTCCTTTTCTTTCCACGTGGTGGGGACTCCAGCCGGAGTGTGTGTCACACTAGACACCGTGTACTTTTAAGCGCTGTCCTGTGTCCTCTCTCTGCTCTCCCCGTAAGTCTCCAGATTCGTTCAGTGACTTTCTGTCTCTCCCTCCTTTTTCATTTCCCTTCTTAAACCCAAAAATCGTGGCCAGTTATTCTAATCCTGACCCGTCCTATCTCCCGCCAGATCTCGGTATCTCTTTGCTTACAAGATGGGTTTTCGAGCTCTCTCTTTGTTCTGCGTTATGTCCGGGAGTACCGGTGATGGCTAGACGGTCTGTTAATTTGTTTCTCGATAAGAGGTGATGGGTTTAGCTGGTTTTCCCATCACCGGCCAGGTAGGTTTCTATGGGCTATTGTGCTCCCTTGTGATCCCTGCTGATGTCAGCGCCCCAGTGTCTGGACTTCGACCTGGTTTCGGGGGTTTCTGCACGGCCAATATCCATCTATTGTTCAGGTTGTGACTTTGCAGAAACCCAGAGACTGGGCTGTGGGGTTTCGCTTTTGTGGCTGGTCATGAGGTCCCGCGGCCATCTTGGGCCCCACTGATTGTGACATCCCTTGTTAAAACTGACCGCAGCTTTTCTCTCTCTCAGTCCCAGTCCCGTATAAAGAAATGTCCAAAATGCAGCTCTTTGTTTTTGTTGATTGTAGCATGAGGGAAAACTTCTCAAATCTTACACCAGAAGGAACTAATGGAACCAGATGAACAAAGTGGAATCTAATCTGAGCCAAATATTCAACTTCGGTAAAGAAGTTGGTGATAAGCATAAAGCACTGCTGGGCTCACAGACATCTCAGGAAGAACACAAAAGATATTATCCAGTTGTTCGAAGAAAAGGTGAAGTTATTTGATGTTTCTCTGGAAGATGTCAAGAGATGGTTATCTGAAATTGAACAAAGGACTGCGTGTGTTATAGAAGGAGATGCTACTCATCAAGGGGTCGAAATCGGATAACTTACTTATGGTACAGTTGGAAGTGCGATACAACAGGGTGCTGAAATGGAAGAGGAGATTACACCACAAGATAGTATCTCGAATGTATCTACACAAAGATCGACATAAATCTGGTTCTATAGCCAGTTCAGCATCAAGGGGTTCTGCTCGATTGGGAGTTGAAGCTAATCTAGCCGCTCTCTCTATAGAAGCGGATGCCTTGGCGAAGGAACATGAGATTAAGCGAGAAGAAGAACAGTTGAAAGGAGAGATGAGGTGACAGGAAGAACAGCTGAAAGAAGAGATGAGGCGACAAAAAGAACTGGCCAGAAAGTTGGCGGTTGTCAAATCAAAGAAGGAGATAATGGAAAGTGAGGGTTCAAGATGTGGTTCTAAAGCATCTGATGTGATGAACTCTGGTTTGGGAGGAAGAACTGCTCGAAGTGAGACAGCAGTTGGATCAATTCCACAACTGAGGACCACCGGATTTCATGACTTTGAACACCCATTGGAACAGTGGCGGGCCGGTAAAACTTAATCTCAGCAACTGGGTGCTAGACCGAAGCACACCACTTATGGGGTGTCAGTAGTGGCGTGGGACAAGCCAACAGCTCGGTATGCTTTTCCGAGGCCTGATGCACAGGCTCAAGCAAGCCAGGGATCTCGAGATGGATTATGTGATTTGGCAGAGGAGCAAGGTGAATTCAACAAGATCATAGCTAAACATAATCTCTTTCATCCTACCACCAATAGAAATTCCTATCTATAATGCTGATCCTTTGCAGTATGAAGTTTTCATTATGGCATTGGACGAAGTAGTAGAAATGAAAATTACTGATGAAAAAGAACGCTTACGATTTATGGTGCATTACACAAGCAGAAGTGCTAAGGTACCTGTAGAAAGTTGTCAAAATAAGCCTGACAGCCAAACTATCAAGAGGCAAGAAGGTTACTTAAAAAACCTTTGGTAATGAACAGAGGATTGCTAACGCATACATGGAGAAGGCCTATGCTTGGAAAGATATCAAGCCAGAAGATAGAATAGAAGAATGCCTTTTATTGTCATTCAAACAGCTCGGTTTGAACAAAATTGCATTTCTTCGTTACAAAAAAAAACAAGACCCACACTTAACACAATTTACACAAACATCCATCACAGTGAATCTCCAACACCTCCTCACTGTGATGGAAGGCAAAAGTCTTATCTCTTCCCTTTGTTCTTCTCCTGCGGTCCAGCAGTCCAACTGCAACGTCAAGGCTACTGGGGCTCCCGATATTAAAGCCCCGGCGGACGATGGTAAGTCCCGCGGCCGTTTAAGCCACGCGGGGCGATGTTAGGCCCCGCTCCGTGTCCTTTAAACCCCACGATTTCAGCGGGAGAAGTTGCCATTGCGGGATCTCCGAAAAGCAGTTTCCCACCGGGGACCTGCGAGCTCCCGATATTCAGAAGCTCCGAAGTCGGGTCGCAGCCAGCGCGTCACCACAATTCTCCCCGCTCCGAAGTCGGCCAGCTCCGCGATGGCGAGTCCGCAGGCTCCGCGACTGGAGCCCTCAGGCTGGTTCCGGCCGGAGGCCGCCGCCGGCTCCAAAATGTTAGGCCCAACGACATCGAAGACCCGACAGGGAAAAAGTCGGGTCCACGTACAGGGAAGAGATTAAACGGTTCCCCCCCCCAACCCCCCACATAAACACAGTTAAAAAATAATAAAAACTTGAATACATACATTTAACGAGAGAAAAATTTTAAAAAAAAAGACGGACTGCAGTTGAGCCGTTGCTGTTAGGAGCCGCCACACTGACCACACACCAGATAAGGAGGCATTAAGTGATTTTTCTTAGAGGTTGTTGTAGCTTGATGGAAAATCTCAACTACACAGAGGAGATGAATATTGTTAGTAATACTAGAGCCATCATTCAAAAACTGCCCAGACATCTTAGAGAAAAGTGGAGAGATAAATCAGGCCAAATATTGGACAAGAAGAAGCAAGTAGCCATGTTACCAGACCTGGTGCATTCTTGGAAAGGGAAGTACGGTACATGTTAGATCCACACCACGGGACTATTGAGGATCATAAACCAATTGCAACTGTCAAAGGTTCTACCTTTACCAAAACTAAAGGAAGATTAGGACCTAAGGGAGGCAGCTTTATACTGGAAATGACACGTGGAATTAAATGAGATGTATCTATTATCAAGCAAAAAGGATTTTGTTTGTCATGTGATGAAGTTGGTCACAGCATAAGGGGGTGTCGAAGATTCAAGAAGAAGAAATATAAAGAAAGGGTGGATTTCTTAAAAGAGAAGGGAATCTGTTTAGGATGTTTGAAAAAAGCACACATGGTTAAAGACCGTAAGAGTCCTAAAATTTGTGATAAGTGCTAGCAAAATCATCCTGAAGCACTTCACACTGTAAAGAATAAGCCATAGCAAATAGAACAGAAGGAGAAGCCAGCTACTAGTGATGCTGTCACATCCACTCAGATAACTGCTCATATTGGGGCCGGGGTAGAAGCCTATATCTTCTCTATCTTTCCACTACAGGTAAGGAATAGCAAGACAAATACAGTGTTGCAAACATATGCATTTTTGGATCACGGAAGTTTGGCTATCTTTTGCACAGATGGCTTGATGAGAAGGCTGGACATCATAGGAGATTGCATATCATGAATGAAGAGAAGGAGTGCGTTAGTCATTACAAGTATGGAAATATCTAGTCTGGATGAAGATAACTTTATACCAATATCTGAAGTGTTTACACATGAGACCATGCCTGTTGGTCATCAAAATATACGCAGACAAGAGGACTTGAGACAATGGCCTTACTTGAAAGATGTCAAAATATCTAAAATAAATTCTGATATTGATCTACTTATTGGAACGAATGCTTTGAAGGCATTGGAACCTATACAGATTGTGAGGAGCCAAGGTGATGGATCATTTGCTGTGAAAACCCTACTTGGATGGGTTATTTATGGCTCCTTGAGAAGGAACAACGAAAACGGGAACCAGAAGAACTACTCTGCTGCTGCTGTAATCAAATATCTACTGGTAAATTAGAAATGCTATTGATCAAGCAATACAATCATGACTTCAAGTAAGGAATCATGACAAAATACAAGTAAGGAATCTGAAGAAATGCCCAGGGAAGAGTTAAAGTTCTTGGATATTATGAACTACTCAGTAAAGATGATAGACGGACACTATAGTCTGGACTTACCTTTCAAACAAGAAAGTGTTATTCTGCCGAATAATCGGCATATAGCAGAGCAACGTACCCAGAATCTGAAACGCAAGTTCGGCAAGAATAGGAAATTCCATGAGTAATATACATCTTTCCTAAAGGATATGATTGATAATGATTATGCCGAAATGGCACCAACAAAATAACTGAATCGAAGTGATGGAGAGCTATGGTACATTCCGCACCATGAGGTGTATCACTCGAAGAAAGGGATGTTGAGGGTGGTCTTTGACTGTGCTGCAGTCTTCAAGGAACGTCACTTAACTGTCAACTACTGCAAGGTCCAGACCTTATCAACTCACTCATCTGAGTTCTCATTAAATTCAGACAAGAACCAATTGCTCGGATGGCTGATATCAGAGCGATGTTTTATCAAGTTAAGGAATCAGAAAAACACATTGACCACCTGCGATTCTTATGGTGGCCTGAAGGGGATGTACAACAAGATCTTGTTGAATACCGCATGAAGGTGCATCTCTTTGGAGCAGTGTCATCACCAAGTTGTGCGAATTTCACATTAAAGAAGACCGCAGAGGACAATGAAGTTCACTTTCCAGAGGAAGTGATAACCACTTTGAAGAATAATTTCTATGTGGGTGATTGCTTAAAATCCATGTCTACAGAGCAGGAAGCAATTCAAATGGTAAAATATCTAACTTCCCTCTGCAATAAGGGAGGATTCATGCTTTCCAAGTGGATCAGCAACAATCGTGTTGTATTGGAAAGCATTCATAGAAACACAGAAACATAGAAAATAGGTGCAGGAGGAGGCCATTCGGCCCTTTGAGCCAGCACCGCCATTCATTGTGATCATGGCTGATCATCGCCAATCAATAACCCGTGCCTGCCTTCTCCCCATATCTCTTGATTCCACTAGCCCCTAGAGCTCTATCTAACTCTCTCTTAAATCCATCTAGTGACTTGGTCTCCACAGCCATCTGTGGCAGGGAATTCCACAAATTCACAAATCTCTGGGTGAAAACGTTTTTTCTCACCTCAGTCTTAAATAGCTTCCCCTTTATTCTAAGACCATGGCCCCTGGTTCTGGATTCGCCCAACATTGGGACCATTTTTCCTGCATCTAGTTTGTCCAGTCCTTTTATAATTGTATATGTTTCTATAAGATCCCCCTCATCCTTCTAAACTCCAGTGAATACAAGCCTAGTCTTTTCAATCTTTCCTCATATGACAGTCCCGCCATCCCAGGGATCAATCTTGTGAACCTACGCTGCACTGCTTCAATCACAAGGATGTCCTTCCTCAAATTTGGAGACCAAAACTGGACACAATACTCCAGATGTGGTCTCACCAGAGCCCAAAACAACTGCAGAAGAACCTCTTTACTCCAAAACTGAAATCCTCTTGTTATGAAGGCCAACATTCCATTAGCTTTCTTCACTTCCTGCTGTACCTGCACACCAACTTTCAGTGACTGGTCGCCTTCCCCTTGCCTAACCTAACCCCATTGAGATTATATTCTGCCCCCTTGTATTTGCCCCCAAAGTGGATAACCTCTCATTTATCTATATTATATTGCATCTGCCATGCATCTGCCCACTCACTCAACCTGTCCAGGTCACCCTGCAACCTCCTAACATCCTCTTCACAGTTCACACTGCCACCCAGTTTTGTGTCATCCGCAAACTTGCTAGTGTTGCTCCTAATTCCCTCTTCCAAATCATTAATATATATGGTAAATAGTTGCGTCCCCAACACCGAGCCTTGCAGCACTCCATTCGCCACTGCCTGCCATTCTGACAAGGACCCGTTCACTCTTACTCTTTGCTTCCTGTCTGCCAACCAATTTTCTATCCATGTCAACACCCTACCCCAATACCATGTGCTCTAATTTTAGTCAACAGTCTCCCATGCGGGACTTTATCAAAGGCTTTCTGAAAGTCTAGATACACTACATCCACTGGCACCCCTTCATCCATTTTACTTGTCGCATCCTCAAAAAATTCCAGAAGATTAGTCAAGCATGATTTCCCTTTCATAAGTCCATGTTGACTTGGAGTAATCCTTTTACTGCTATCCAAATGCCCCATTATTACCTCTTTAATAATTGACTCCAGCATCTTTCCCACAACCAAAGTCAGGCTAACTGGTCTGTAATTCTCCGTTTTCTCTCTCGCTCCTTTATTGAAAAGTGGGATAACGTTAGCTATCCTCCAATCCACAGGAACTAAATCGATCGAACATTGGAAAATAATCACCAATGCGTCCACTATTTCTAGAGCCACCTCATCAGGCCCAGTGAATTTATCTTCCTTCAGTCCCATTAGCCTACCCAATACTATTTCTCGCCTAATGAACATTTATTTCAGTTCCTCTACCCCATTAGATCCTCTGTCCTCCAGTACAACTGGGAGATTGTTTGTGTCATTCCACCAGATGATAGAGCCAAGGAGACCAGAGATTTGGACTTGGACAAAGACAATTTGCCAATGGAAAGAACATTGGGAGCTACTAATGTTTCACAATGGAAATATGTTAATACAAAAGAAAATCCTGCAGATGAAGCTTCCAGAGGAATGACAGCAGACCGCTTCTTAAGCAATAAGAGATGGATCAATGGACCAAAGTTTCTCTGTAAGCCAGACAGAGAATGGCCAAAACTTGAGCTGGGATTTGAAATCTCTGCTAATGATCTGGAAATTAAACAAAACATCAGAGTGAACTTTATTGTTAAAAATCATATTATTCTCTCGAAGGATTTTCATACTTAAACATTATTGTTACAACACATCCATGAGTTGATCGGACATGGGGTTTCATGCTATCAAAACTGGGCTTTTGTGTTTTGCACTATATACTGGGTATCATGCCTGATGTTAAGAGTTTGGTGCGCACGGTACGACTTCAAACTAAAAACAATGTTTTAATAAGACCAATAACCAAGTTGTGCTTGCTTCTAGAAGGCGAAGGTGAAGATGGAGGAATCGCTGAAGAAGTCTGAATGTGGATATATAATGCATGCTACTTTTTGTTTTTGAAATATGTTATGGCTTCATAGCTACTTTTTTGATGTCTATTAGTAATTGCCTCGTTATATACTCAGAACAATTAGGGGCCGGAATGTAGTGGCCATTTAGCTTAATTTTGGGTGTCATAAATTATGGCATTTGCCTTTAAATTTTTTCTGCCTGTAATTATGTGGGTGGGATTTATTATGTAGTCGGGGGCGTGTTTGCTGCTGGAATTCTTAGCCTGAAGCTTGTAGTTTTTTAGTTAGTTCGGAGGAAGCATGGCGGGAAGGCATATCTTTCAACCTTACGGAGCTTTCTGGAGAAAGGTCAGAGCCACATGCAGAGCCATGCGGAGCCTTCTAACATTGATCAGTCTGGGTGAATATCCTACTGTTTTATTTCGACAATAATGAAACTATTAATCAAGAGACTGCGTTTGAAGATTTACCTTTCGACGGCTTTGAAAGTCTCGTGGAGAGCTCCCACGTGTAAAACGACACTCTCCTCACCCCGTTTTCTCCTAGTGGCTAGAAGGAGCAATTCCTTGAACGATATAATAATCTGCCACTATACTATGGACGTTCAATCTACACCTCCATCCCCTACCAGGAAGGCCTTAAAGCCCTCCACATATTTCTCGACCGCAGAACCATCCAATTTCTCTCTACTAACACTCCATTCCGCATATTGAGGGTGAGACCAGAACTGGTCCTCACCCTCAATAACGTTTCCATCAACTCCTCCAACTTCCTCCAAGTCCATGGCGTGGCTATAGCCACTCACATGGGCCCCAGCTATGCTTGCTCTTTTTAGTGTATGTTGAACAATCCCTGTTCCAGGCGTTCACTAGCCCTACCCCGAACTCTATCTCCGTTACATTGATGACTGCATCGGTGAGAATATGTAGAATTGGGGATCCTTTGGGTATTCTGAGTTAAGTTTTAATTTCTTTATTTTGACATAATTTAGTTAAGTTTCATTATCCTTGCTGTGACATCGTTTTTCCTGGAAAACATGTTTATGTGATGTTTAATGCTATAGTAGTTGGCTAAGATGTATTATGCTGTGTATGATTGTAATTTGATGGAAAGATTGTCCATACCTGTATAACCATGTGATACTGTTAGTTATTGGTCTAGAATCACCACCCTTTGTAATTTACATCCCACTGTATCAACCATATATATATGCTAATTCCTTTGTTTGAGCAGATGTGTTTCTCCGTGATCCACCGGGAAAGCTTCCCAGGGCAGAACAGAGAAACCTGGTCACCATGGTGAAATATAGGATGATTTAACGTATTCTAGTCTGTGTTTTCACTGAATGGACTAAGGGATGTAAATACCGGAATTATCATTTGGGGGCTGTTGTCCTAGGCCTCAGAGGAAGCCCTCGCAGATTTGCGGTAAAAGGGTTGAGTGTTGGGTCAGGGAATCTAGGAATCCTTCCCCCGATGAGTGATTTTACTCCATCAGTTTTCCTCCCATTCGCTGATCCAGCTGCTCGGCAATTCGCTTCGAGAGGCTTCCCGAAGAGACTGAGGTTAGTAGTCCGAAGAATACTGATATTGGGTCGGTTATGTTGATAAAAGAGTTCAGCTGAGGGAACATTTTAGTCTTGAGGTAATTGGAAATACGTTTTGGGCTGAAGTAATAATTTGACAAATTACTTTAAAATCAGCTTCGAGGTAGAAAGTCAGGATAAGTTGATAAATTACTTTGAGACCCTGTACTCTGTAAAAGGTTGGGAAGGGGTTTCGGGCTGAAGTAAAAATTGACATATTACTTCAAAACCAGTGCCTAGGTGGGAAGGGGTGTCTGGTATTTCAGGACTGCGATTAAAAAAGTTCTGCTCTATATTCTGTTAAGTCAAAGTGTGTGGTTTGATTTTGTATATAGTGACATTTTTTGCTTAAGTTTGCTTTTATTCTTGCTTAAAAATTTGCTTATGCTTTTGTTTAAGTTTGTATGATTTTAGGAGGATACCACATTTTTCTGATAACAGCATTTTTCGCTGATAAGGATTCCGTTGTGGATTCCGCTGTGGTCCAGTGGAATCACAAGGCATGAAAGACCTAATTGCTATTGCATTGCTTACTGAGATACTCAGACAGGCTTTCTCGAGTGGAGCAGACAAGAGGGGCCCTGTTAAAAAGTTAGAACTGATAAGCCACCAGAGGGCACAGAAAAACAAGTCCTTGGCTGATGCTTCTTGGGACATACTTAACTCCATTGGTATTCTGCGTTGTTAATTTGAGTGGACTGGCATTTTTATGGAAGTTGTTTCATACATGTGATGAAAAAATAAATGCTGCTTCTCAATGTTTAGTTCTGACTGGTAACAGAAAGCACCTGTCCCAGACGACCTCAGAGGTCTGGATGGTTCATAATGTAGCAGAAGATCAGAAATGTATTTTTGCCATAGACCATTCAGTGCTTTATAAACCAACAGTAATATTTTGAAATCAATTATTTGACAGACTGAAAGCCAGTGTAAAGAACTCAAAACTGAAGTGATGTGATCCACTTTCTTAGACTTAAAGAGGACTTGAGCAGCAGCTTGTGTGATCTAATGGTTGGCTTTGGTTTGATAGAGAGAGACTACGAGGATTGATTTGGATGAGTGGGAGAGTAGAATCTGTACTAATGCTCACGTGCTGTGGCAACCGTCACCATTCGTAGAGCCCCCAACCTACACTAATATTGATTTTGCAGCTCTTGCAGCACCACCTGCATCCACTATACCAGCTCCAGCAGCACCGGCAGAGTTCCCTGACTCCGACAGCATCGGTATTGGTGGCATCCCCAGTTGCGCTCTGCACCAGGAGTAAGACTAAAAAAGAGCCAACCCATACCACAAGTTCTAACCCCAGTAGAACACGCAAGATTCCTAGCTAACTTGGGGTTCCATACCTATGACGCGCTGATTAATTAACATGCTCAGAATGAAGCCAGAGAGGAAGCAATCCTTACCGACCTTACTACCACTCAGCAAAAACCTATTGATATCTCCAAAATTCTGGATACTAAACCAAGGAAAGGAGAGGGGGCAGAACATTTTTAGAGAGATTTTCAGAGATATACATCAGTCAGTCGGGGGATGCTAGGTATCGAGACAGTCAGAATTCACCCCAGTACTGTGCCATCCTAGTACTTTGTCTCCCAGCTACTGTCGCAGGGGCAATAAAAACTAACCATATGGACTGGACTGCCAATTCTCAGAGCCAAATGGCCGGTGCAGTTAAATGATACTTTAATTGTATCCAGCAAGGCCATTGGAGTAAGGAGTGCCCATGGCAGAGACAAGCGGAAAGGGGTTATCAGCAAGAACAAAGGGGAGGTTGGCAAGGAGATCAAGGACAAGGGAAGCACGCAGGCTCGCATTGATTTCCCAGGCTGATCAATTTCCTCAATGCTGACTTCCTGACTTAGTGGTGAACGGGTGTTACACTGACAAGGAACCTGTTCTGGTATTACAAGTTGCGGGAAACATTCAGTCCACTCACAACCTCCCCAAATCTGACAAGCCTCGGAGATTATCTGGATTTCAAGGACAGATCTATCAATGCCCCATCTTTATGCCAGTCGAAGTAACATATCACATTGAGACGGTGCAGCATCAGTTTGTGATCGCCCCATGCCTAGACTGTAATCTGCTAGGCCGAGATTTATTATGTATATTTCAATTAAAGATCGTATGTGGAGATACAGGAATAACTGACCCATGGACAATAAAGAGACAGTGTTACTCGTCACTAACACCACAATGGTGGCCCCTAACACTAGAAGATGAGCCCCTGCTCCATATCTCCTAGTCTATCACAGAGTGGCGGGAATAAAGAGCTAGAAATGTCTTTTAAATCCCGTGAAGGAACTAGATGGGTTGTAAACCTTTTGGCATTAGTAACCGGACCACAGTAAACAGCAAAGTATGCTGAGGTGCCTTCGGAATTGTGGAAACAGGACTATGAGGTTGCCCCGCATATAACAAAGAAAGTGAACCTCATCTCATCAAAGGATTTAGGAGCTATGGTTAAGCAAGCGATTGGACTGGCAAATCATAACATGAGCCAGGAACAAGAACTGTCTAATAATTGTACTGTTCAATTTTACGTCACCAAGGACGGTTACTACGCAGCTACGCCATCATCTGGGGAAGTGAGGTAACAGAGTATGTGGACCCACAGGTGTGGGCAGAAGACTCTATTCAGGTACGATGCGTCCATATTAACCCTATCCAAGTAGCTCCCCAGAAAATGTAACACTGCCCTCTATATGACAGCACCCACTGAAGCAGCAGGCAAGCTTGCAATTTAAGTATTGTTCCATCAATCTGGCATCCTTTCTCGCCAAACCACCAGAGGAACAAGCTGAGTCAGGGCACGACTGCCTATTTGTGATTAAAGAAGATACCTCTGGTCGGGAAGATTTGACAGATATTCCCATGACAAACCCTGACTTAACCATGTATGTAGATGGGAGTGCATCAATTGGATCCCGAGGTGAAAGACTTTCAGGCTACGCAATTATAGATCAGGATGGCAATAATGTGGAGGCGGCAGCCTTTGAAACACCATTCTGTGCCCAACAAGCGGAACTGTTTGCCCTGATAAGAGCCTGCATCTTAGGGAAGGACTTGGGAATCAACATTTATACTGACTTCAGATATGCTTTTGGAGTGATCTGTGACTTTGGTCAGTTGTGGAAAAATAGGGGATTCTTGAGTTCAGCAGGAACACAAACATCCCATCAGAAATTGATATCAGACCTATTACAAGGCTTTATGTTGCCAAAACAAATGGCTAAGGAACTGTCCCAAGTGCGCGGGGTGGTGGTACCTAAAATGATGAGGCAGACTAAAAGCATAGACAATGACAAGTCTCCCTCGGAAAAATCAATGCCAACCATCCAAGATGTTGTTAGATTACAGGAGGATGCTCCTGACCAAGAAATAGAACAGCTCAGTTGTAAAGTTGATTGCATGTCGGGATTATGGGGTTACCCCGGCAGGGCAAACATGTATGTCAGATGAACTTACAATGTGGGGTATTTTGAATGTATACACTTTTCAACTCACTGTGGTGCCCAAGCAACTGGTGATATGATTTTAGATACATGGTGGCATCCAAAGTTGCAGACTATAGTTCAGGGGATTAGTAGTCGTTGTTTGACCTGGCTGCAATATAACCCCGGGAAGGGTATAACCTGCGAACAAGGGAGAACCCCTTCACCCATGGGTCCCTTTGAGACCCTCCAGATGGACTACATTGAGTTGGAAAGATGTCAGTGTTATAAATATGTATTGGTTATTGTAGATGTTTTTAGTAAATGGATTGAAGCTTGTCCTACCGTGAACAACAAAGATTCTACGGTTGTTAAAGTACTTATGAAAGAAATTATATCCAGGTATGGAATCCCAACTGGGTTGAGTTCGGATAATGGCGCTCATTTTGTGCGAAAGGTGACCAAAGAATTCTGTGTTCGGATGGGCATCCAACAGTAATTACTGTACATTGTGCCTATCGGCCATAGGCTGCTGGACTCGGTGAACGAGCCAATCAAACATTGAAAAATAAACGTGCCAAATTACAGATTGAAACAGGGATCAATTGGCTTAAAATACTCCCCGTGGCGCTATTCCGGATATGTACCACCCCAGCAGGGAAGGCTCGGTTGAGTCCAGCAGAGATTGTATATGGCCGTCCACTAAGAACCCCATGGAACCAGAATACTACAAAGGCTGTTCACTTTCATCACATGACAATGGAAATGACTAACTATATTTTATCATTAACCAGGACATTGAGAGATCTACACTCTAACCACTCCATCTAAAATTGGACCTGGTACTTATGTAATGATCAAGAATTGGATGAGGAAGAGACTGGACATTCGGCGGTAAGGGCATTACCAGGTCCTTCTAACAACACCTACTGCAGCGAAGGTGGAGGGGAGGGACGCGTGGGTTCACTTTCGCCACTGTAATATTGTCATTATGGTGGCCTAAGACATAAAACGCTATCTTCTTTCTTTTAAGAAATCCCTTTCTAGGATAAATCATGATGGACATACGCCTATCTTGGGACATTGATAGCCATCGGGTCTGCGAAAAACAGAGTATGCTGATGTAATCTATCACCTATGTGAAGGTGATGCACTGCAGTTATGATGGCGATAGCAAGGATGGAGAATCATAATTATGGAGTATTGCCATGTTACCATGTGCCTTGTAAATTTGATTATGCATGTCAAAAGGAGGGAGTAATAGTCCCTGTGCCTATTTAGATGAAGGGATAACAAGTAACGCCAGCAGATTTGCAGATGAGACAAAGCTGGGTGGCAGTGTCAACTGTGAGGAGGATGCTATGAGAATGTAGGGAGACTGGGGATAGGTTGGGTGGATGGGCAGATGCATAGCAGATACAGTATAATGTAAATAAATGTGAGGTTATTCACTTTGGTGGCAAGAACAGGAAGGCAGATTATTATCTGAATGGTGTCAGATTAGGAAAGGGGGAGGTGCAACGAGACCTGGGTGTGGTTGTACATCAGTCACTGAAAGTAAGCATACAGGTACAGCAGGCAGTAAAGAAAGCTAGTGGCATGTTGGCCGTAATTGTGAGAGGATTTGTGTTTAGGAGCAATGAGGTCCTTCTGTAGTTTTACAGGGCCCTAGTGAGACCACACCTGGAGTATTGTGTGCAGTTTTGGAGAGCTGGACGTATACTATTGAGTTTGGAAGGATGAGGGGATCTTATTGAAACATATAGGATTGTTAAGGGTTTGGACACACTAGAAGCAGGAACGGGGTACTGATTGTGGATTATTAGCTATGATAACATTGAATGGCGGTGCAAATAAGAGAACAGTTGGATAACATGAAGGAAGCAAGTGACGGGTAATTAGGGCTTCGGAAGCTGGTCAGACTGGCTAATCAACATGGCTATGTACCTAGCTATTGCGATTATTTGTATTTTTTGTAGGATTAGCAGTTGTAAAATGTGTATTGGGGAGTATGCAGACAGCACTGGAAGGCGAAGGTGCTCCGAGAATGTTATTGGTGAAACGGGATGCAGTATGTGATGAAGCAAAGACTGAGTATGTTGATAAGGTACAGGAAGAGTTTGAATGACTGAGAAAGATAGAAATAGGTAGGAACATGGGGAGTTATCATGGCATGATAAAAGGGAGGAATGAGAATATGTAGAATTGGGGATACTTTAGGACTAAGGTTTAAGTATTCTGAGTTAAGTTTTAATTTCTTTGTTTTGATATCATTTAGTTAAGTTTCATTATCCTTAATGTGACATCGCTTTTCCTGGAAAACGTGATGTTTATGTGATGTTTTATGCTATTGTAATTGGCTAAGATGTATTATGCTGTGTATGATTGTAATTGGGTGGAAAGATTGTCCCCACGTGTATAACCATGGGATACTGTAGTTATTGGTCTAGAATCACCACCATTTGTAAGTTACCTCTCACTGTATCAATCATATGCTAATTCCTTTGTTTGAGCTCATGTGTTTCTCTGTGATCCACTGGGAGAGCTTCCCAGGGCAGTTCAGAGAAACCTGGTCACCATGGTGAAATAAAGGACGATTTAAAGTATTCTAGTCGGTGTTTTCATTGAACGGACAAAGGGATACAAATACTGGAATTATCATCGGTGCTACCTCCTGTACACATGCAGAACACATGGACGTCATTAACTTCGCCATCAATTTTCATCCTGCACTCAAATTTACTTGGACCATCTCCGACACCTCCCTCCCCTTTCTTGATCTCACTCTCCATCACATGAAATAGACTGTGGACTGATGTCTATCACAAACCCACTAACTCCCACAACTATCTTGACTACCCTTCTTCACACCCTGCTTCCTGTAAAGACTCCCAATTCCTCCGTCTATGCCGCATCTGCGTCCAAGATAAGGTGTTCCATAGCAGGACATCCGAGATGTCCTCATTCTTAAGGGAACATAGGTTCCCCTCTCCCATCATAGATGAGGCCCTCACTCCTGTCTCCTCAGTACCGTGCAGCTCTGCCCTGGTTGCCCCATCCCTAGATGCAACAGAGACAGAGTCACCCTAGTCCTTACCTTTCGCCCATCAGCGATCGCATACAACACATAATCCTCCAAAATACTCACCACCTCCAATGGGATCCCAACACTAGTTACATCTTCCCATTTCCACCACTTTCCGCATTCTGCAGAGACCGTTACCTCCGCGACTCCCTGGTTAACATCCCTTCCCACCCAAACCACCCCCTCCCCAGGCACCATCCCCTGCAACTGCAGAAGACACCTGTCCCTATACCTCTACCCTCGACTCTGTCCAGGAACCCCAACAGTCCTTTCAGGTTAGGCAAAGGTTCACTTGCATCTCCTCCAGCCTCATCTACTGATCCGTTGTTCAAGATGTGGATACTTATACATCGACGAGACCAAACGTAGACTGGGCAATGGTTTCGCTGAACACCTCTCAGTCCTCCTGAACCTACCTGATCTTCCGGTTGCTAAACACTTTAATTCTCCTTCCCATTCCCACGCAGACCATTCTGTCCAAGGTCTCCTCCATTGTCAGAGACTAAATGCAAATTGGAGGAACAGCATCTCATATTTTGCTTGGGCAGCCTACAGCCCAGTGGTATGAATATTGATTTCTCTAACTTCAGATAGCCCCAGCATTCCCTCTCACTCTATCCCTCCCCCATCAAGTCACATTAGCTTCTCGTTTTTACCAAAGATCATAGAGCAGAGCAAGATAGACTACAGCAAAATCCAATGGACTGATGTGTAGTACGCAATGGAGCGTAACTTCCGCCATTTCAGTAAACCCGACCCAACTTCAGTTATGCCTCTCATGTAATCAGCGTTGTGGGGGAACAGTTTGTGTTTACTATGTTTATTGTATGTTTACAGTATATTTGCTTGGACACTATGTAATATGTTTATTATAATACATTTATAATACTATGTTTATAGTATCTTTGCTTGGAGCCCTGCACACAGACCGTGTATCCAGCCCCCCGGTGCAACACTCACAGACTCTGCTACCAGAAGGCAGACAATTAAATCAATCCGGAGTTTAACACTGTCACTGTCACTGCACAGACTCTGCGAACCAGAAGACAAGTTATTGAGTCAGGGTGGAGTTTCAGTACAAGGAACTCTGCTACAGGAATCCCACAGTAGGTATACCGGCCCCAGCGCTAACAGTCCATCTTCGACCTCTCTCGGCCAGTAACAACGTTTCCAATGGAAACGACACCCTCGGCAGTGACACCGACCCTGGCGCTTCCTGCACAAGACGCTGTTCCCAGTGGAGAGAAACTGTCCTCACTATAAAGGCGAACCCTCTCTGACTCTCCGCTCACGCTTCGCACTCGTAGCTCCGGGACAGGATGTGTGCAGAGAGGGGTAAACAAACACATGAGGAATCATCTCACTGGGGAGCATGAGGTAACTCAGAGCATCTGTGATTTTTGTCACAGAGAGCGGAGAGAGAGTGGGAGGTAGGAAGGGAGAGGGAGCAGGCAGGGAGAGAAGGAGGGAGAGAGAGAGAGGAGGGAAGGGGAGAGGGGAGCAAGCTGACAGGAGAGGGAGAGAGGGCGGGGAGAAAGAGAGGGAGGGAAGGTGAGAGAGAGGAAGGGGAGAAAGGGTGGAAAGGAGGGTGACAGATGGGGAAGGAGAGGAGTAAGAAGGGGAGGGAGAGGAGAGAAAGGAGAGGGAGGGAAGAACGGACAATAGGAAGAGGCAAAGGTGGACACTGAGACAGAGGGGAGTGGAGTGAGGTCATGGAAGGAAAGATTGGGGAGGAGAAGGGAGAAGAGCGAGGGAAAGGACGGGGTCAGAACGCGAGACAGCAAGAGAGAGAGTAGAGGGAGAGATCGGAGAGGAGAGAGTGAGAACTGCGGGGACAAGCGGGTCAGAACACAAGGCCGTGAGAGGAGAGAGAGAGGGGCGGGTGGGTCGGGGAGAGGTGGGCAGACGGAGAGACTGAAATGAAACGGAGAGATAAAGTAGCGAGAGAGAGGGAGAGGGGACGATTGGGGTTTTACACTAGAGGCTGAGAGGAGGGACAAAAAAAAATACGATTTATGTGGTATTTGGTAAAATAAAAGCAATATGAAGACACGGGGTGGAAGATTGCAACCTTCACGTGGTCCGCCCTGTTTCGACTAATGCAATCAACTCGACGTGCACAAATGGAAGATCAAATAGAAAAAGTTGGCACTGAAGATTACCCATGAACTACTACGGCTTTTCCGTCGAGTGGACTATCTTGCTCCGCTCTATGATTTTTGTTTTTTACCCAACAAACAGCTAACAATGGCCTGTTTCCTTTATCATCGTTACTTTTTTGCATATCTTTCATTCATTGTTCTTTAACTCTTTACATCATTGTCTATATCTCGTTTCACTTATCTCTAACCAGTCTGAAGGGTCTCGATCCAAAACCTCACCCATTCCTTCTCTCCAGAGATGCTACCTGTCCCGCTGAGTTACACCAGCTTTTTGTGTCTATCTTAGTTCCAGTCTTCATTAAAATAAAAGATAATTGCATTTTATGCGAGTTATAAGTGCTCCCACGGTAAATAATCCCATTACTTTGCGTTTATAAACCAAACATCTTCTGTGCCCTCTCCGCATCCTTCCTATAAGGCGACCAGAATGGCACACAATTAAGTGCTAATAAATGGTATTGGTAGGATCAGTTCTGGATGGCTGGCGTCAACATAGTTTAAAAGTCTTTAAAAGCCTTGTTTTTGTGCTGCACGATTCCAAGACATACAGTGGCTTGCAAAAGTATTCATACCCCTTGAACTTTTCCACATTTTGTCACGTTACAACCACAAATGTAAATGTATTTTATTGGGTTTTATGTGATAGACCAACACAAAGTGGCGCATAATTGTGAAATGGAAGGAAAATGATACATGGTTTTCAATTTTTTTTACAAATAAAAAACTGAAAAGTGTGGTGTGCAAAAGTATTCAGCCCCCTTTACTCTGATACCCCTAAATAAAATCCAGTGCAACCAATTGCCTTCAGAAGTCACCTAATTAGTAAATAGAGTCCACTTATGTGTAATCGAATCTCAGTATAAATACAGCTGTTCTCTGAAGGCCTCAGAGGTTTGTTAGAGAACATTACTGAACAAACAATGTTCCTTGGGCATCATGAAGCCCAAGGAACACACCAGACAGGTCAGGGATAAAGTTGTGGAGAGGTTTAAAGCAGGGTTAGGTTATAAAAAAAAAAACCCAAGCTTTGAACATCTCACGGAGCACTGTTCAATCCATCATCCGAAAATGGAAAGCTACCGAGACATGGCCGTCCACCTAAACTGACAAGTCGGGCAAGGAGAGCATTGATCAGAGAAGCAGCCAAGAGGCCCATGGTAACTCTGGAGGAGCTGCAGAGATCCACAGTTCAGGTGGGAGGATCTGTCCACAGGACAACTATTAGTCATGCACTCCACAAATCGGGACTTTATGGAAGAGTGGCAAGAAGAAAGCCATTGTTGAAACAAAGCCATAAGATGTCCCGTTTGCAGTTTGCCACAAGCCATGTGGGGGACACAGCAAACATGTGGAGGAAGGTGCTCTGGTCTGATGAGACCAAAATTGACGTTTTTGGCCTAAATGCAAAACGCAATGTGAGGCGGAAAACTAACACTGCACATCACCCTGAACACACTATCCCCACTGTGAAACATGGTGGTGGCAGCATCATGCTGTGGGGATGCTTTTCTTCAGCAGGGACAGGGAAGTTGGTCAGAGTTGATGGGATGGAGCCAAATACAGGGCAAATTTGGAAGAAAACCTGTTAGAGTCTGCAAAAGACTTGAGACTGGGGCGGAGGTTCACCTTCCAGCACGACAACGACCCTAAACATACAGCCAGAGCTACAATGGAATGATTTATATCAAAGCATATTCATGTGTTAGAATGGCCCAGTCAAAGTCCAGACCTAAATCCAATTGAGAATCTCTGGCAAGACTTGAAAATTGCTGTTCACAGACGCTCTCCATCCAATCTGACTGAGCTTGAGCTATTTTACAAAGAAGAATGGGCAAAAATTTCAGACTCTAGATGTGCAAAGCTGGTAGAGACATACCCCAAAATACCCCTGTAATTGCAGCAAAAGATGGTTCTACAAAGTATTGACTCAGGGGGCTGAATACTTTTGCACGCCACACTTTTCAGTTTTTTATTTGTAATAAAATTTGGAAACCATGTATCATTTTCCTTTCACTTCATAATTATGCACCACTTTGTGTTGGTCTATCACATACAATCCCAATAAAATACATTTACGTTTGTGGTTGTAACGTGACAAATGTGGAAAGGTTCAAGGGGTATGAATACGTTTGCAAGCCACTGTAAATGGTGTTGATGGTATGCTGGAATTACTCATTGAAACAGTTGTGTACGTAGTTGTATCTTCACTGGACCTTGTTCCAATTTGACGGGTATTTTAAACCATATAACCATATAACAATTACAGCGCGGAAACAGGCCCTCTTGGCCCTTCCAGTCCGTGCCGACCATTTGTTTTCCCCTAGTCCTATCTACCTGCACTCAGACCATACCCCTCCATTCCCTTCACGTCCATATACCTATCCACTTTACTCTTAAATGTTAAAATCGATCCTGCCTCCACCACTTCTGCTGGAAGCTCATTCCACACAGCCACCACCCTCTGAGTAAAGAAGTTCCCCCTCGCGTTACCCCGAAACTTCTGTCCCTTAATTCTCATGTCATGCCCTCGTTTGAATCTTCCCTACCCTCAATGGGAAAAACGTATCCACGTTAACTCTGTCTATCCCTTTCATCATTTTAAAGACCTCAATCAAGTCCCCCCTTAACCTTCTGCGCTCCAAAGAATAAAGACCTAACTTGTTCAACCTTTCTCTGTAACATAGTTGCTGGAACCCTGGCAACATTCTAGTAAATCTCCTCTGTACTCTCTCTATTTTGTTGACATCCTTCCTATAACTAGGCGACCAAAATTGTACACCATACTCCAGAATTGGTCTTACCAATGCCTTGTACAATTTTAACATTACTTCCCTACTCCTATATTCAATGCTCTGATTTATAAAGGCCAGCACACCAAAGGCTTTCTTTACCACCCTATCTACATGCGATTCCACCTTCAGGGAACTATGCACAGTTATTCCTAGATCCCTCTGTTCCACAGCATTCCTCAATTCCCTACCATTTACCATGTACGTCCTATTTTGATTTGTCCTGCCAAGATGTAGCACTTCACACTTATCAGCATTAAACTCCATCTGCCATCTTTCAGCCCACTTTTCCAAATGGCCCAAATCTCTCCGTAGACTTTGAAAATCTACCTTCATTATCCACAACACCACCTATCTTAGTATCATCTGCATACTTACTTATCCAATTTTCCACCCCATCATCCAGATCATTGATGTACATGACAAACAACAGTGGACCCAACACAGATCCCTGAGGCACCCCACTGATCACCGGCTTCCAACCTGACAAACAGCCATCCACCATTACTCTCTGACATCTCCCATTCAGCCACTGTCGAATCCATCTTGCTACTCCGCCATTAACACCCAAAGATTGAACCTTCTTAACCAACCTTCCATGGGGAACCTTGTCAAAGGCCTTACTGAAATCTTGATCTCACATCTCATGTTAAATTTTGTTTCACTCACATAAAGAACCTCATGTAGAAGATTAATCTTCCTTTATTAATTTTTCTGCATTTGCACATGTATACAATGAGTTGGACACAAATAATGAGCACAAATTGGAGGCACAGCATCTCATATTTAGCTTGGCAGCTGACTATCCAGCAGTATGAATATAGATTTTTCTAATTGCAAGTAACCCTTGCATTCCCTCCCCACCTTAGTTGTCCTACTAATTTCACTGTTGTCCTGCTTAGTTTCTGTTCGTACCTCCTCGTTATCACCCATTCCCTAACCAACAATGGACTATTGTGGACTTCACCTTTCCTTGATCATCCTTGGTGGCCTTGATTTGCTCATTTCATACCATTCATTCTTTTGTTTTGTGTACCTTTTCATACCTCTAGTTTCCCTCTCTCCTGACTCAGTCTGACCCAAAACATCACCTATTCCTTTGCTCGAGAGATTCTCCTGCATTCTGTGCTGTGTTCTGGTATTAATTTTTTCATTGCTTATAGTGACTCTGTACTTTGTGACTTGGTTATTTTAAAAAGCAGATAAGAATCAACTGACTCGATAAGTTTGAAATCATATATTTTCCAGGCAAGATAAAAATGATTCACATACGTGAACCAAATGGATTTAAAGAACAATCCAATGGTCACAATTTCTTATAGTTTACATCCGGATTTGTTTATCTGCTTGAAATTAAATTGCCCAGCTGCTATGCTAGGATTTGATCAATAATCTAGGACTATGGAATATCATCAAGCAACTTATTCAATGCTACTGACACCGACAACAATTCTTCATACCTTCAAAGAATCTAGTATACATTTCCAATTCTTTCATTCATGCTTCCTTCCATACTCAATTGACAGAAATATCTGAATTAATCATGTTATTTTATTGTAGGATGTGGATTTTCTCCCCCAACTTTCTCAGCTCCTTGTATGAAATGATTTTTGCATTCAGCAATGCTATATTTTCCCCCTGCAACTTTCTCAAACTCACACATTTTTGCCACATTTTCTGCCTTTTATTTATCCTTTTATGGTTCAACCTATCCAAAGTTGCCACCGGGAAACTGAAGCAGTACACAACTAAATGTGTATGAAGGAACTGCAGATGCTGGTTTAAACAGAAGATAGACACAAAATGCTGGAGTAACTCAGGACTGGCAGCATCTCTGGAGAGAAGGAATGGTGACTTTTCGGGTCAAGACACTTCTTGAGACTCAGTCAACCTCATATCTCTCAGCTCACTTTACACTTAGGCAGAGATTTCTAAATATATATTCTCCATATGAAAAAATTGCATCTCTGCTTAACCCTAAGTAGCTTTCCCTTATTTTGAGAATGGGAGCCCAAATTGAGATATCCCAGCCAGGGAAAATATCATCTCTGCCATCATCTATGACTCTACCCGGTCAAATCCCAAAAGATGGTTGCATGCTTAATATTAACCATTTTTACTTAAGAGATAAATAACATTAGATAAAATTTATTCCACAAGATAATTGAATTTGATTGCTTGATTATTGATATATCCTCCAGGTGCATCTGCACACAAATTATAATCAAGTCAATTGTTTTCAATACACCTTTATTATTTCAACAAAACCATTTAATTAATTTTACACTCAATCGATTTCCCCATGTAATTGAATACCATTGCCTGGTTTAAATACGTCAAATAGACTACATGGGAATGTTAAGTACGAGTGCAGCTTGTATGATCATCCTGCCAACAGTGCTGCATGCATCACTCCATTCATGGCTGTTAACATATTTAAAACATACATAATTTTCTCTCAAACAGAAAATAAGCAATATTTAGAAAAAGTTGACACTGTCAAATAATTTCAAAAATGTATTCCAAAATTCCCTTATAAAACAGAACTACCCTGATTTAAAAACTCTTAACAGTAGACATTGATTTTTAAGGCACACCCATAACATTTTCATTTTAACTTAGTCTACCCAGCCGACAATTGCAGATTTCCAATCTTAAGTATTCTGGTGTTATTACATGGATTGAGAAAGGCTTTCCAACATCAAATTATCTACATAGTTCCATCATTCAAATATGAATTAAGCTAATAAAGTTCCCTGTTGAGAAACTTTATATGTACATTAAAAGTCAGGGTAAAAATAAGTTAGCAGAAACATACATTATCACCTCTGCATAAGTAGATCATTTTTTTATTG
Source organism: Okamejei kenojei (assembly GCA_035221665.1). Taxonomy (NCBI): domain Eukaryota; kingdom Metazoa; phylum Chordata; class Chondrichthyes; order Rajiformes; family Rajidae; genus Okamejei; species Okamejei kenojei. The sequence continues at coordinate 32,177,900 of CM069134.1, forward strand.
CAACTCCTCATTCTCAGGCAGGGAATTGAGAGACCTGTTGGAGTATCGATTTTGAGAGTTACGATATTGTAGGTGGGTTGTGTCAGCATCACAAGATTGTTCTGCCGTAGGAGGAAGAGGAAGAGGAGGAAGCTGGGGATAACTGGACCATCTCGATCCGGCCCGAGCATGGTCCGGAGTGGGAAAGAAAGACCTGAAACGATGTAGAGGAAGACAGGCGAGAGAAAACAATGGGAGAAAAGAACAGAAGACAAAGAAAATTGGTGAATAAGAAAACAAAGGATACAAATACCTAAAATAATTAAAGTAAAACATTGGGTCCTGGTTAGGAAATTGATCACAGTAAGGCAATTTGATGCAATAACCTTTAACTACTTTTCACCTTTATTTTCAAACAGTTCATAAATCATTCTGTAAACACAATCAGGAATCAATTTTATTTTTACCAGTGTTTGGAGAAAGCAATAAAGAAAATTTAATACAACGATGATAACCCATGATAAAAAAAACCATACACTAGTGACAATATAAACCTTGACTTATTTAATCTGTCCAATTGGAACACAAAATTCTTGGTCCCGCACTGGGAAGAGGGCACATATCTGCTTGGGGATATATATATATCCCCAAGGGACAGAAAAATGTTTAATTTTATAGAAGCCTCCCATCCAAGGATATTAGTAAGCAGGTTGCTGGTTGGTCTTTGGAGATATCAGATGTCGCTGGGGAGGGGGTAAAAAGGAGTTCACGTTTCATTCCTGTGTGCATGCAACAAGCAGCAAGACAGCAAGGTTACTCCAGTTAGCTTGAGATCAGTTGTGTTTTCTTTCAGCTGAAAAGGGCATTGTGAGTGTAGAAGGCAAGATGTATCAGAGTTTCCTAAAAGAAAAAAAAACATATACCTTTGCTTAACTACATTTCAAATTTGCAAACAGTTCAATCTGATTAAATATTGTTTTGGATTGGGTGAAAAATGTTAAACCTATAATCTTTTACTTCTATCATTAGGTAGAAACATACTAAATATCTTCTGATCGCTCTGAAGTTCTATTTCTTAGGCACATCATTTTGAAATGATGTTTTAAGATGTCCAAGCAATGTCCAAAATTATAAACTCAACAAAATATCTAGGAAAGTGAGGGTTGGGAAAAATAGAATCAATACCCTGAGACACCTTGTTTATCCCTACAACATTCCACAATTCCAAGTTTCTAGACCTAACAAAACCATGTATACATCCTCAAAAAGGAAATCAAAGCTCTTTTCTCTAATACACCGAGTGAACACACTACAGACAAATGTGGAAAAGAAAACACACCCATTATATACTGCTCCACCGGTTGCTCCTTTTCTGGGTCAAAATTAAGAACGCATCCCTGCTTGACAAACTATATACTTTCCACGAAATTTCACCACTGCAGCCACAATAAATGTAATGAAGTGCCTCCAGAAAGCAACAGCATTGATTAATTGGTTATTCCTGTTTAGGATCATCACGTAAATTAAAAACACCCAATTTCCCTATGTTTTCTAAAATTACATTGTTTGATATTTGACTTTAGAGATACAGCGTGGAAACAAGCCCATCAAGTCCTCGCTGACCAGCGATCACACTGTACACTAACACTATCCTACACATTAGGGACCATTTACAATTTTTACCAAAGCCATTTAACCTACGAACCTATACGTCGTTGGAGTGTGGGAAGAATCCGGAGCACCCGGAGAAAACCCACGCGGTCACATGGAGGACGTATAAACTACATACAGACAGCACCAGTGGTCAAGAATAAATGCGGGTCTCTGGCACTGTGAGGCAGCAACTCTATCGATGCGCCACTGTGCTGCCCCAGCCAATGATCACCCGTACACTAGTTCTATACTACACCATGGGGACAATTTACACAACCCAATTAACCTACAAATTACACAGATTTGAAAATATCCCTGCATTTTAAATAGTCCTGGTGGCTACCTTGGTATTATAGTGGTAAATTAGTGCTGATCAAAGTAACAATCTGTTGGAGGAATTCAGCAAGTCGTGTAGCATCTGTGGGGAGGAAAGGAATTGTCCATGTTCCAGGTCAAAACCTTGCCCCAAGACAGGTGAGTGAGGCTGAGAAATGTAAATGACAGAGCTCCATTCAGCAGTTCACATTTTCCCCCAAATTATAACAATTTTCATTGCAGAGGCATTGACCCTGGATTTATGAGGTGAATCTGTAGAGATTCCAGGCAGAGAAAGTTCCTACTCAGAAACAAGCAACCCAATCGGAGTGTGAATGAAAAACAAATATACCCTTAACATGTGACCTAAATCCCAAAACCATATTAGACTTCAACGTAAATTCCCAAACAAGTGCTACAATTGAGGTTTAATTTACAATCAGGCAAATTAAATGATTTTACTCAATAAGACAGTCCCAAGTTGTGCTATAACTCTAATGGACATTCTGTGCTGTGTAAAGAGTTTCTAGTTTTTGCAATAAATGTACAAAACAGTGTTTGGTGGCTGTTATACTTTTTTTAATATAACCTTATACATTCATTATTTTAGTGCTACATACATCAATCATTCAAGGTATTGTTTTATACCATGCAGTGAGTAAAGCACTCAATTTCTATTGTTATTTCTTCATCTTCAGAAGTAATGGATTCTAGTGCGTAGTTACAGCTATAGCCGTATTTGAAGAACTGAAGACCAGACCCGTTCAATTAAAAAAATCACATCAGAATCAGAGGTCCATTCAAAAAAAAATTCTCAATATGTACCAACTGAAAAGCTGCCTCTATGATTCATAAGTCAAAGATAATGTAGGTTAAGGAGATGAAATGATTTTAAATAACAGGAATAGCAGCAGCATGATTGCACAATTTGTACACAATTTGTCATAATACTTAAGGAAAATGTCCTGAAGCTCCAGGATGGCTTGAATCAGCCAGAAGCAAATTCACAAATCAAGCAACAAACGTGTCTGATTGCTGATTATCCACCCACCCTCTCTTCACATTTTCTGTATCTTACAATACCTATAATCAATAACTTCTTGCCAATTGTAAAGGCAAGAAGAACACTGAACCCAATGAGTATTTGCGGCAGATTTTGATTAATGGTACCTAGTGTCCATCAAACTACAGTCTTGAGTCACTGGCTCACATTTGGTAAACAACGGTTAGGTGAAATGTGTTAACTTCCAAATGGCGTCCTGGTATCTGAATTTCTCCAAAACAGCAAGAGTTCTGCATCAACCTACCTCCCTCCGCCAGACGGTCCATTAAATGGATTCTGTGAAGATGAAGGGCTTAATACTGCAGAAGGATTAAGAAGTCCCATTGACTGTGGGTTTAAGGCACTATTTACAGGACTTCCATCTCCTTTCAATACGCCCGTACATTTCCAAGTATCCATGTAGTTAGCTGCAAAAAATTAAAAGTACTGTAAATTCAGTCAACAGTGTTTTGAACTTAACAATTTTAAATCCCTATTGAACATTTCATTTAGTATGTAGGATAAATCTGTCTGCTGTCAGCCCACCAACTATACCATAATTTAGTTTTGTTTAGCAATACAGCATGGAAACAAGCCCTTCGGCCCATCGAGTCCAGGCCGACTAGCACTATTCTACACATTAGGGACAATTTACAATCTTTACCAAAGCCAATTAACCTATATCTTTGTAGATTTTTGCAATGTGGGAGGAAAATCCACGCAGGTCATGGGGAGAACGTACAAACTCTGTACAGAGCCAGTAGTCAGGATCGAACCCGGGTCTCTGATGATGCAAGGCATGAACACTACCGCTGCGCCACTGTGCCCCCCTTTCTAAGTTTTAAAAGCTACCTACATCATTGTAATGTCAAACAGACAACATTTAATACCAAGCCATAGAGTGATAGCTCAGGACAAAACGTCGGCTAAAAAAGGGAGGAGAGATTTTGGGTATGAATCCCAGAGTACAGGGCCAATAGAGGAAAAAAAAATTGGGGACATCAGAACTGAAGGATTACAAAGTTTTTAGAGAACCAAGAGACTACAGAAGTAGGGAAAGCAAGGATTTAAATCACTAGGAAAGGTTTAGAGGGATATGGAATGGAATACTTTATTGAATGGAATACAAATAGCAGCCACCTACGGCGCTGACAAAGTTACAAAGCACGGTGGCTCCATCTTTTGTTCTCCCCCCCAACGCCGGGTCCCCATTATCCTTTGTACTCCCCCCTCCCCAATTGTCCATTGTTCTCTCCCCATGCCAGGTCCTCCATTGTTCTTCCCCTCCCCCCCCCGCAGTTCCTCCACGCTCTCACCGACTGCGGGTCGACCTGCGAGGGATCGCCACCGCCGCGAGGCTTCACCACCGCCAAGGCCCCATCGTCGCGAGGCTTCACCATTGTCGACACCCCACTTCATGCCTCTGCGGTGTCGACCCGGGACCCAGCTGCAGGCTCCGTTAGCCGCTCTGCCGACCTGCGAGGCCCGGCTCCTCCGTCCGACCAGCTAGGCCTCGGCCCCGACCGGGAACAATCTTTGTCTTTTTTGCATGGCTTTTGATTTGTTTTGCACTACTTTGTATACATTTTCATTACATTTTGAAAGAACAATGCATCTTTGAAATGAAATACCAGCACACCATATCACTATGATACGAGTGAAACACGGGCAAATGGGACAAACTTTAATGGGAATCTATCTTGGTTGGCATGGACAAGTTGGGATGAAAGGGCCTGTTTCCTTAAAGTATGACTCTATTTAATACGAATTGAGGATTGCAGACCGACTTTGTTCATTATGCATTAGATCATCAGCTCTGTCTGAACGCATCATTCATCCAGGTTTACCCCCAACATGTCAGGAGCTGAAACCCAGCCACTTTTCTCCATGCATAATCAGGGCATTGTGGTCATGTGTAATGCTTCTTCTGCATACCCTTAACTGTACACCTGAATTTCTCATGAGATGTACACAGTTCTGAAGTAACTCAGCGGAGTCAGACCTGACCCAGAGGTCAGGAGATGCGGCGGCTAGAAAGCCCGTGATGGGGCTTAAATCGCGCGGGCGGCGCCGCCGGGCTCTGGGCGGGCGTGGCGTGCCGGACTCGCGCCGCCGCGCCGCCCGCCTGCGCAGGCGGGTCATTCCAACCCTTCACTAGGCCCGGTCACGGCGCAAATTGCCGCATCGCGCGGGCTCGCCACCGGCGCGGCGGTGTTTCCGTGCATGGTTTGGCTGCCGGAAACACCGTAAAAAAGTTATTTCGCCCAGAATGCTTGCTGCTACCTGACCCTCTGAGATGCCAGCACTTTGTGCATTTTTTAAATTTATAAACCAGCACCTGCAGTTCCTTGTTTCTACCCAATGATAGGAATTCGCCTGATCTTCTCAGTTTAGTTTACTGTCACGTGCACCGAGGTACAGTGAAAAGCTTTTGTCTATTCCTGTACTGACACTAGCAAAATATATTCAGCTCAAATGTTCAGAATTACATTATTGACACATCACGTTTTACACAGGGTCCTGAAAAGCAGCACACAATTCAAAAACGTGTCAATTAAACATATACAATAAATCATTTAAACATATGTAAATTTGACCACGTTATTACAAAAATACAGAGCAAGAATTATGTTTTTGTACTAATTAAGCACGGGATGTCAAATGAATAAATCAAACAATGAAAACGCTAGGTGCTTGTACAAGTCATGGTTATCAATAACTGTGACTGGACTAAAAAATTCAAACTCACCTTTCCATAATCTGACACATCCATCATCTCCAGAGGATGCCAAGACTGTACCGGTGATATTCCAGCTTACACGCCACACCTGTGAATTATGATTATCGAACTGCGCCACAGTTTGAATTTCAAATTTTGCCGGGCCTCCAGAACTACTCATTTCTTTTCTGAGGGTAAAGACGATAAAAGATTTAATGGAAACATTGATATAGGCAATCCAACAGATTACAAGTCAAAAGGCAACTATAGAAAGATCAGGATTAAACAATCAAGAATTTGGAAGATGTAGAAACAAATAACTGCATAGGTTGGTTAATGCACAAAAAGACACAAAATGCTGGAGTTGCTCAGCAGGTCAGGCAGCATCTCTGGAGACTAGGGATAGATGATGTTTTGGGTCAAAACTCTTCTTCAGATGGACGTTTTGCTGCCTCAAAGAAACTTGTACTATGACACCATGAAGAATTATGATGAAAGTAATTCTCACACAAAATGTTGGAATAACATCTACAGAGTCTGACCAAAAACGCCACCAGTCCATGCTCCCCAGAGATGCTGCCTGACCCGCCGAATAACTCCAGCACTTTGTGCTCTTTTGTGTAAACCAGCATCTGGAGTTCCTTACTTCTACACTCTACTTCTTACCTTAATGGTTTTAGTGTGAAAATTCGAACATCTTTATTTGCCACTGCAAGAATATGGAATGACCTTCCGAGGTTTGGAGCAAAAGCAATGTCATGCACAGGATCGGTGACTGTAACTAAGGTTTCAGCTTTTGCATATTTCCTGTAATAAAAACAGAAGTATTGAATTAGGCTGCATGTAGTTATTTTTTGTCCCAATTTCCTTTTAAATTAAATCTACAATTGAAGATCCAGATGTGCATCCCAAGAATTCTTTCACTCGTTTAGTGACAATTAAAAAATGACAACATGAACCTTAACAGATTAAATCCATTGTTTTCGATACACATAATGCATAGAGTCAAAGAGCAGGGAAGCAGGTCCTTTGGTGCAATGCATCCATGCCAAATAAACTAGTCGCATTTGCCCTCTTTTGGCCCATATCCCTCTAAATCTTTCCTATCCTTTAAATTATGTTCTTGTACCTTCAACTACTTCCTCCACAAATTTTGTTCCTGTAGAAACCCACCACCTTGTGTGAAATAAGTTGTGCCCTTTATGGTTCTTATTATTAAATCACCCCTCTCACTTTTAAAACTAACCTTTAGTAAAACCGCACTCTTTGCCGGATTCCCACCCCTGGGAAGTCCTGTCATATATCTTCCATTTGAGAGATCTTGATGCCACACGCTGCAATATATCCCCTCTGCTGTGTGCTCCAGGATAAAGTCTTATCCAAGATGCTTATAAAATCTGCAGACTATAAAACAAGAGTCTTGTCTGGTGATGAGGAGGAATGTATCTTCGTTTTTTACATTTATTTTCAAAGTCATTGTTGAGAAAAGTGTGATCAATCACACCCACACAAGACAACGTTGAAATGATTAATTGTACAAGTCTTCAAAAAACACGACAGTCATGGCTTCTGAGAGGTAGGTGGTTATAGTGTACACCATATTCTTTACATGTTATATTATTGCACCTTTGCAAGGCAGTCCAGGGCAACAGGGGTAGGCAGATATAACATTATTGTTGAGAGCCTGCAAATATATGGGCTGGGTATAACTTGTGGGCTCTATGGGTTGTAATCTTCAATGCTCACTATTGGGTGTTAAACTAGAAATCAAATGGATAAGATGCATTGAAACTAATGTTTCATGTAAATGGGGGGGGGGGGGGGGGGGGTTGTCTGATAGTGAATTTGAGATAATAGACAGCACAGTCTGCTTGCTCACTGCCTCCAGAGACCCTGGGCTGTGATCCTGACTCGTGTGACCTCAGGTGCAACCTGTTCATTGTTCCTGTGGCGTGGGGTTCCCTGGGTGCTTCATTTACCTTCTCATTGCTAAGGATATGTGTTGTGGAAGGTAACGTTTAATTGGGTAGAGTGTGCCTGCCTTAGGTTAGCCTGTTCGATTGTTGACAATGGGGCTCTCTTTGATGGCAGATCTGTTCACCAACTTTATCCAGCATGTAGAATTACTATCTTCTTGTTATTTACATTAATTGTTGGGATGTAGCAATTCCAACTAAAACCCACATTTATTGCATATTCCCAAATGACCTTGAGAAGGTCGTGGTGGTGATCCACCTTCTTGAGGCATTGCAGTACAGTTGAAGATACTGCCACTGTACATCGTGGTTCATTCTTTTCCATTTCAGAGGGCAATTGAAAGTTAACCTCATTACTGTGGATGACAACACTCCAAACAAACATCTACGGTACATTTTCTTCACAAATGGTATTGGTGAGCTCTTATTCTTCAGGGAACGGGGGTTCCCCTCCACTACTATAGATGAGGCTCTCACCAGGGTTTCAATACCCTGTAACACTGCTCTTTCTCCACACCTCCCCACTCGTAACAAGGGCAGTCCCCCTAGTCCTCACCTTCCACCCTACTAGCCGTCATTTACAACTAATAGCCCTCCGTCATTTTCGCCACCTCCAGCATTGACCCCTCACTCGCTACATTATCATCCACCCCACCCCCACGCCCCCCCCCCTCACCCACCCCGTCTGCTTCTTTTGCAAAGAACGCTCCCGCCGTAACTCCCTTGTCAATTCTTCTCCCACCCGTACCACCCCCTACCCCTTGCAGCCGCCAAGAAAGAGCTACCCACTTGTCGCTTTACTCCCCCCTCGACTCCTGCAAGGACCAAGAGTCGTTCCAGGTGCGCCAGAGGTTCAACCGACTCTCCAACCTCATTATTGCATCCGCTGCTCTAGGTGTCAAGCTGATCTTACTCGGTGAGACCTAGCGTAGGCTTGGCGACGTTTCGCTGAACACCTCCGCTCACGTCCGCAATACTACTGATCTCCGGTGGCTTCATCTATTCAACTCACCCTTCCATTCGATTCGACCTTTCTGTACTGGGCCTCCTCATTGGCTAAGAACACCACCGTATATTGGAAGCAACACCTCTTATTGTGCTTGGGCAGGTATTACCCCAGCGGCATGATCATTGATTTCTACAAGTTCCGGTAGAGCCCATTGTCTCCTCCTTTCTCAGCTCTCCTCGGCCGCTGGATCCTCCTCGTCCTTTCTTCAAACCCCCCCCACACCCAACATCAGTCTGATGAAGGGTTGGTCTGAAATGTTTGCCCGTTTTCTTCCACTCCTTAGCTGCTGCAGCACCCGCTGAGTTTCTCCAGCACTTTTGTCTACCTTTTAAAAATTCCAGGTGTGTTTGTCAACTGAGTTTTGAAATTCCGCACCTACCATGGTGAGATCCAAGTTTAAGTTTCTGGATCATAAAAACAAACAAACGCTGGGGATCACTGGCCCAAGATAGCTATTTTGCAACCAGACAGTCAAGAGTGTTTTGTTGTCAAATGCTCTGAAACAGGTTGCATACATCATGAAGGGAGAAAAGCAATAAAAAGTCTTTCTAATGCTCTGTATCATGGCATACCTGGTATTCTCATTGTATTCATAAATTTGAACCTTGCCACCTATGTTTGTGCTGTTGTCATCACTGCCCACTGCTATCATTGGAGGATGAGAACGAGAACTGTAATGGAAAAACAAAATTGGAAAAGATTTAAGCCTTATGTGCATATATATTTACAAATAACATTTAAAAAACATTGAGACAAGTATATGGATAAGACAGGTTTAGAGGGGAAATGGTTTTTCAGACGCCGGGAAGGTTGGATCTCGTGTAGATGGGACATAAACTCGTGTTGTTGGTGTGGGCTAGTTGGGCCGAGGGCCCGATTTTCACACCGTTTTATGACCAATGTTAAATGCAGTTACATCAGTAAATAGAAACAGGTCCTTTTGGTCTGTGTTAATATATTTTTAATGGACACAAAAATGTGGAGTAACTCAGTGGGATGGTAGCTTCTCTGGATTGAAGGAAGGGGTGATATTTTCTTTCATTTTAAGACGAGTCTGGCAGACTCCAAGTCTTCAGGACCGAGTCTGGAAGACTCCAAGTCAAGATCGAACCCGGTTCCCTGGCGCTGTAAAATACAGGCAACACTACTGTTGCGCCAATCGAGCCACCATGGTTCATTGGTTACATTTAAATGTACTCAGGCATGCTTTTGTGCAAACTGCCCACCGCTGTGCAAGTGCCATTTTCGCACCTGGAGGGGGTTCCAGGAAATACAGCTGCAGCAATTTGCGGGGATCTTCATTGCTGCCGGGACCACTGAGGAGGTTCATGACGTCTGGGGCTCGTATATCCGCACAACGCTATGCGGAACAAACAGGGTGGCAAGAACAGGCCCATTTGTGTGTTGGGGGGCAAAATTTTCACATCCGTCACTGAAGTCCTGCTGTTAACCAGTTGAAGTCTCTTCACCGGATTGGCAGGGCAAAGTATTCATAAGGTTTAGCATGCTAACATATATGCGTTTATTCCCAGTATTAGGTAAACCAAATCCGACAAACTTCCCCTTCCCACCTCTCTCCCTCACATTCTCTCCCCACTTTTCTACTCCTCTCTTCCTGTGCCACACCTGGATTTGCATCCATGTCCCCCCCCCTCATGTCCCCTGCACCTCTATTCTCCTCTGGCAGCAGTTTCGGTCACTTCTCTCATGATTTTCTTGTACAAACATCTGCCAGACTTTGTCGCCCCCGCTCTCTTCCAGTTCTCTATTCCACACCCCTAAAATCCCCCCCCCCCCCCCCACCTCGATAGTCTGGCAGGAGGATCCCTGCCTGAAATGTCACCTATCTATGTTTTTCAGTGGGAGAGTCCAGGACTAGAGGTCATAGCCTCAGAATGAAAGGACGTTCTTTTAGGAAGGAGATGAGGAGGAATTTCTTTAGTCAGAGGGTGGTGAATCTGTGGATTTCTTTGCCACAGAATGCAGTGAAGGCAACGTCAGTGGATATATTTAAGGCAGTGATAGATTCTTGATTAGTACAAGTGTCAGAGATTATGGGAAGAAGACAGGAAAATGGGGTGCGGAGGGGAGATAGGGCGAGAGATCAGCCATGATTGAATGGACCAGAGTAGACTTAAAGGCCCAAATGGCCTAATTCCATTCAGAACCATCGATTTATGATCTCCAAACTCCTGCCTGACCCACTGCGTTACTCTAGCACTTTGTGTCTTTCTGTTGTGGTTTATGATTGAAGTAGAAACTTCCTTATAATAAAGTGTTATAAAAGCACAGCCCTGGAAAGTTAATACACCAAGCAACTGCATTAAAGTCAAAATTTATTTATCTATCTATTTATTTATTTATCTATTCATATTTATTCTATCTATTATTTATTTCTATAGTTAACTTTTATTAGAGGATGTACATATCCTGTCGAAAAACATTGTCAAACTTTGTTAAACGGTGAACAAATTAATATTGAGCAGGATTCCAAGGACTCCACTACCAATGGGGAGTCTACAATTTTTCGGTTACATATTAACATTGGAGACATCTAATATATTTAATATATTTTTTTTTAATAGATAGAAAAAATAAAGAAAAAATAAAAAAAAAACTTAGAAACATAATAAAATATCCATTAATACAACTTAGGAGGTTATGTCCGTAGGTAAGGAATAACAAAACTATTTGTTAGTCCTGGGTTTCAAGCTTCCGTCAAGCCTCACCGCTGGCCATTCTACCCCTTCAAATAATTATCGGTGACCATATTCTAAATACATAATTCTGAAGGAAGGGTCTCGGACTCTCCATAATCCAAATTTTAAAAGGGATGCCGTCGCTCCCATCTCCAGGAAGAATTTCATTTGGTTATTGTCAGCGTTTCAGATATGCCAAATAGTATGTAATTTAGGATCGCAGCTGACTTTTCTCCAAACCCAAAAAGCTTTTAATGTTACCCAAATTTAAAACAAGGTATGGTTAAAAGATCCTAATTTCTGGTTTTGTCCACATTAATAGCAGTAATTAGGAGAAGAATGGAGAGTATAAAATCTACACGTTTGAAATTTTGATAAAACCACCAAAGATTAGGTCTCTGACCATCTCCCATAAAATCCACTTTATAAAATTCAGATAAGATCAGACATGAGGAGATTTATTAAACATACCAATGGGTTTAGATTCTCAAAATCGAAACACTGTTCAACCAAAATCACAAATTCAGGATGGGGGTTCTGCATTTATTGTTACAGAATTGTAACCTTACTGGTGTAGTTAGTTGAAAGAGGAGGTGAATTATTAGGGGGAGTTGATTATACTATAATCCAGGAAATTTCATTGGTGGACTTTTTTACTCAGAGCATTCATGCCAGCTGAGAGAACTGCCTGAAACACATATATTAATTTAGGGCCTTGATCCAGGTCTCATATGAATATTAAACAGCTAAAATAATTAACTGGCTTTACACCCGATCACGATATTCCAAATAGTTATCAAATCTGAGACGAATTTTATTGTACATTTCAATACAAGCTGATGGAAGATTTAGCCATCTTGCTGAGTATTGACATTACATGGCAATAGGAGAAGAATTAAACAGTTACATTGTAAGCTTTTATACCCACAAAAATTAATCCGCCACCCAGAATAATGAAACAAATGAAAAAACAATCTCTATCTCTAAAGATGTACCAGGATGCACGTTAAATTAAATCAGATGAGGGAGTAAATATATGGGTCTAAGAGATTTAAAAATACAGTTAATAAGATTGCTATATGTCAAATCTGTTAGCACACATTTATTCTAGTTGGCCAAGGTGCTTTACATTTGTTAGATAAGAATATAACTGACATACTTATAGTCCCTCGCTCAAATCGGCAGGGGTTCTGTAGAGCTTTCTTATGGAAAGGGGGCAGCTGTGTTGTTCTGTGGGAGAACAGAGCTATTCCAGTCAATGAGTGGCAACCGAATGAGTGTTATTTTTTTAACCTGGAGATGTTAGATTTGAAAGAGAGGGAAATTATTAGGGCCGAATTAGGCCAGTGTAAAAATATTGGAATCTATTAATTCTTTAAAAAATGGAAAGGCCACTGGACCAGTAAATGATTGTCATAGAAAAGAAACCAGGTGATATTTTGCCCTTCCAGCTAAAAATGTATTTACTTGGATTTGAATATAGTGTAATGTGTCTAGAAATAGTCTTGAAAATAGGCCCGAAATAAAAACAAGTACATTTGGATTTAAACCAGAACGGGCATTATGATTACTGTACAATACTATAAAATTTGATAAGAGGTTTGATTTTACAGTTGACCTAGTCAAGCTGAAGTCTAGCCACAGTGGTAAAATTATCCCAAACTCACCAGTGCTCTGACCCCGCAGTTTGTCGTTAGATCGGCCCACTATCCCTCCCACACGGCAAGCAGTCGAAATGATGCAGGAAGGCCAGCACCTGTCCAACTCAGGGTGGGCCCAGTACTCACCCGACCCTCCACACTGACCCCACTATGCGTCTGCAAAAGAGTGGTTTCAATAAAAATGTTGTTCCCCGGGACCAGGAGCATAGTGGGCTGATTCAATGATTGTTAATCACAGTATGGATTGCTGGTCTAATGAGTTAGAATAGTGAACATAAATTGAAATGTACCTTTCAGCCCATGAAGTCAGTATAGTTTTTATTTTAGTTTAAAGATACAGCATGGAAACGGGCCCTTCAGCCCACCCTGGCCAAGGCGTTCATTGATCACCCGTTCACACTAGTTCTATGTTATCCCACTTTCACATCCACTTCCGACATACTGGGGGCAAATTCACACAGGCGAATTAGCCTACAAACCCGCACACCTTTGGGATGTGGGAAGAAACCAGAGCACCCGGTGGAAACCCAGGCAGTCATAGCGAGAACGTGCAAACTCCACACACAGAACCAGAGGTCAGGATCAAAGCCTGGTCTTTGGCGCAGTGAAGCAGCAGCTCTACCAGCTGTGCCGCCAACTTAGATAAGTATTTACATTAAACATTAACCTTTCTGACTCTATTTCATCTAACTACCAGCATTAGTGCATTGTTCCTTGATGCAGATCTGGATTGATTGGGCTCAAATTCTCTGAGGTTTAGAAGAATGAGGAGTCTTCAATCTCATTAAATCATAGTTTTTAGTGAAATGGATAGGATAGCTCAAAAATGCTGGAAATACAAAATAAAAACAGAACAAAATGCAGGAAATGCTCAGCAGAGATAAAAACAGTTTATGGGTTAGTCTCAGGTTATCAACCTTTCATCTGAACGTTCATTATTGGCAGATAGAGATGTTGAGATGTCGTGTCCCTTGGCCGGAGAATCCAGAACAAGGCATCAGAATTTCAGGATAAGGGGTGGCATATTCAGACCTGGGTCAAGGAGAAATTTCCTCACTCATGGTTGTGAATTATTTGGAATTATTCAATCCAGATGGCTGTGGGTGGAGAGTTCTTGAGGATGTTTAATCAATCGTTCAATAGGAATCAATGGGGAGAAACATAAATTGGCCATCTTAAGGACAGTACAGTTCATTCATATAGTTATCCTTTTTCTACACTGCTTTGTCCCTTCCATGTTTCAATCTTCTCATTAGTTATCTCACTTTTGACCACTTCAAGCTGCAGCCACATTATTTTTTAAATTTTGCAATAAAACATTTCTTTCTCACCCCTCCTCCCCCTCAAAGATGTGACATTCTCATCACGGCCAGACAGCACGCTGATATTCTCGTCCCTGCATCAGAGCAGTAGAGTGGTGGCATGCAGATGATACAACCCACCAGATAAGAATCAGGTTTAAGGGTGAGAAACTCAGCGGGTGCAGCAGTAAGGACGAAGGAGAGAGGGCACTTTCGGGCGAGACCCTTCGATGAAGAAGGGTCTCGTCCCGAAACGTCGCCCATCTCCTTCGCTCCTTAGATGCTGCTGCCTGATAAGCCTTTTTTGTACCGTCGATTCTCCAGCATCTGCAGTTCCTTCTTTAACAAAGAATGAGGTTAATGTGTGCAGTTATTTCTGCAGCAGTCTTGGAGGACCTTTATACAAATAAAGGGAAAGGGAAAGAAAGGGAAGAAGAAAGAAAATTGATTGAGGAGAAAATAATCGTCTTCATCTCCTTTGAGTACAAGTTTAGAGATTCTTAATCCCCAATAGGAAACAGTACTTTGTCTAAATTATGTGAAGAGGTGAACAACAGAATCACACGGAGATAATGACTCGGTTTTAGACTCCTCAAAGGAATTGACTCAAACAAGTTTTTAAAGACTCAAAGTGTTATAGTAACTCAGCAGATCAGGCAACAGCCTGAAGGGACCTGGTCGAAAATGTCACCTATCCACATTCGCCAAAGATGCTGCCTGCAGTACTCCAGTACTGTGCCTTTTTTTGTAAACCAACATCAGCAGTTCCTTATGTCGACAGGTTTAAAAAAAAATTTTGTAAGGGATCAGTGATTTAAAAAAAAAAGAAATTGCCAACTTGATTAACAGCAGTTCTGCTCTATTTAGCACCTCCTTCAATCTGCAAACACGTATGGATAACAGTGATGATGGCAACATTTGGGGGAGCATGCATCTATGAACACTCGAGTGCATGCACATAGAAACAGTTACATTTTGGAAGATATGTTACTATACATGAAATGTAGTTAAAACAAGAGGCACTACCATTATTTTTATCCCCCACCACTTCTAACCACTGTAAGCACTCTCTTTACCTTCCAGCTGGCTGTGCAGTGCCATTCTTCACTTTCGCCTTTGTCCCACACCTGGCAAGAGAAAGCAACATCGGTTAAAAACATTCATGAGATTCACAGACAGCATTACATCATTCATTACAAATCCCAATTAACAGCCTCTCATATTCCACCTGGGTAGTCTACAACCCAACAGCATGAACAATTTGAGTTATAGAGCTATGCAGCCTCAGCAAAAAAGGACGTACCTTTTGGAAGGAGATGAGGAGGAATTTTAGTCAGAGGTAAATTTATGGAATTCATCGCCGCAGAAGGCTGTAGAGCCCAAGTCATTGGGTGTTTTTAAAGCAGAGATTGATAGATTCTTGATTAGTACAGGTGTCAGGGGTTATGGGGAGAAGGCAGGATAATGGGGTGGAGAGGGAAAGACACATCAACCATGATTGAATGGCAAAGTAGAATTGATGGGTTGAATGAACTAATTCTGTTCCTATAACTTTTGAACACTTACCTGAAACTGGCCCATATCACTCCAAACCTTTCCTATGCATGTACCCGTCTTTAAAACGTTGCAATTGTACCCTCCTACAGCACTTCCTCTGGCAACTCGTCCCTTACCATATGCGTAAAAAAACTAATTAATGGTTTAATTTAAATCTCCCTTCATCTTAAGCATATGTCCTCCAGTTTATTGATTGCCTACCCTGGGAAAATTCACATTATACAGCCAGATTTATACATATACCGTATTTCCTGGCAATGAAGACGCTATGTTTTACCCAAAAATAAGGCACAAAAATTTACTTGCGTCTTGGTTAGGTAGTTAGCCAAGAAAGATAGACTTGGCTATCCCTCAGTATAGCAACATCGAGAACGATGTAAAAGGACAGCGCGGTAAGGGGGGGGGGGGGCTCCTTTCACAGCGCGTGGGGAGTCTGGATATAAAGACTCGACATGAAACATTAAGGAGCGGGAAAGACTACAAAAAGTAGTAAACACTGCCCAGTCCATCATCGGCACTGACCTCCCTACAATCGAGGGGATTTATCGCAGTTGCTGCCTCAAAAAGGCTGGCAGCATCATCAAAGACCCACACCATCCTGGCCACACACTCATCTCCCCGCTATCTTCAGGTAGAAGGTACAGGAGCCTGAAGACTGCAACGTCCAGGATCAGAAATAGCCCCTTCCCACAGCTATCAGGCTGTTAAACTCAACTCAAACAAAACTCTGAACATTAAAGGGCCTGTCCCACTTACGTGTCCTTGGCATGCAAATTACGCAACCTCGTGGTCGCGTTGAGGCGTACGGGCATTGTATGACCGCGCGGGGCCGGACCCACTTAGAAGCGCGGAAGGGTATGTAGTTGTGCGCGACATCGCTCGGGGCTCCGAAATTTTTGTAGTGAACGAAATCTTCGCGACGCAACGTCTCACCTTCAACAGCAGCAGAAGCAGGCAAACGGTCGCCGAACTGGGCCTGGGGCTCACAGCCATTGCAGTCCGAATCCGCCCCCACTTCTACTCCCAGAGCGGGGCCAAGAAAATTGAAGATAGACAAAAAATGCAGGAGTAACTCAGCGGGACCAGCACCATCACTGGAGAGAAGCAATGGGTGATGTTTCGGATCAAGACCCTTCTTTTCAGACTGAAGAAGGGTCTCGACACGAAGCGTCACTCATTGCTTCTCTCCAGAGATGTTGTCGGACCCGCTGAGTTACTCCAGCTTTGTGTCCATCTTCAAATGACTTTACGCGCTCCAGACGGCTGTGCGTACGCATGTAATCGCACCCGACCTTCGCGGGACTATCGCGGCTCTACGCGACCACGAGGTCGCGTAATTTGCGTGCCAAGGACACGCAAGTGGGACAGGCCCCTAATAGACCATTATCTGTTTATTTGCACTTTATCTATTTATTCATGTGTGTATATATTTATATAATGGTATATGGACACACTGATCTGTTCTGTAGTCATGCCTACTATATTCTGTTGTGCTGAAGCAAAGCAAGAATTTCATTGTCCTAGCTGGGACACATGACAATAAACTCTCTTGAATCTTGAACTATCTTCTGTCTGTGGAGGGGGAAACAGATAAGGACAGTACATGTCCCTATCTGTGGTATGTGGTGGGATCCTATTCATGATGAGGGATGATGTGCTGGAAGTGGAGGCTAGTGGGGTGAAAGAAAGACCCAAGAGAATTATCTTCTGTCTGTGGAGGGGGAAACAGATAAGGACAGTGGTGGGATCCTATTCATGATGAGGGATGATGTGCTGGAAGTGGAGGCTAGTGGGGTGAAAGAAAGACCCAAGAGAATTATCTTCTGTCTGTGGAGGGGGAAACAGATAAGGACAGTACATGAATACCTGGAAGATTGACAAAGAAAAGAGTTTTGAATGTGAACTTCGCCGTCATTTTGCCAAGTCTTGGCCTGCCCTGGAGCCAATACCCACGTGATTCACCTCCACATTCGTGTCCTTCCTTAAGATATATTCGGTTTAAACCCGCATCTGCAGTTCCTTCATTAAGAAGGCGAGGCTCAAGCCAAGAGCCACGTCCAGTAACAGGCCCTGACTGAGAGCATGACTGCAACCCTGGTGTTAAGTCAAGCTGCAGGCCCCGGACCAAGCCCAGCCGGGGCCCAGGCCTGGAGTCCAGTCCAGTAAAGGGTCCTGGAGGGGAGCATGGCCCAGGGCCAGGCCCAGTCGGGAAACACGCACACGGCGCACGATCAGCCGGACACCACGGACCAGGCCTGGAGTCAAATCGAGTTGCAGCCGGACACAGCTGAGACCCGGACCCCGGCCCTGAAGACCACGGGCCAGACCCCGACCCCCGACCCCAGCCCTGCCCGGACCAGACCCTGCATGGTCCTGGGGAACAGATCCAGACCCTGTCCGGACCACACTCACTCAGACTCAGACTCAGACCGTGGCCCTGCCCTCAGCCTCCTCACCTTCACGCTCTGGTCGCTGGAGCAGGTCGCCATCCGTCGACCGTGGAAATCGAAGGACACATCGTGGATCAGGTCCTTGTGGTCGGCCGCGATGCTCCGAGCCACGAACATCGCCCTGGATCGACTGCGAAGCGAAGCCGGGCGGCGGCAGCGGTGGACACGGGTCTGCGGGCCGGGGCTTCAGCGCCGCAGTGACGGTGGGGCCACCGCCTGCCCGCCAGGTGGCGCTGCGGCGGCGTGTTGGATGTCACCATGGCCGCCAGGTGGCGCTGCTGCCACTTGTTGGGTGTCACCGTGGCCACTAGGAGGCGTTGCAGCCACTTGTTGGATGTCACCGTGGCCGCCAGGTGGACATTGGCCTCATGCAAACTGGAGGAGCAGCACCTCATCTGCTTGGGTTGCTTACAGTATGCAAGGGGGGTGGACAACAGCTAGTGATGAAAAGGAGACACAGAGGTGACAAAAGCCAGGAGCGCAGCGCTAGAGTTGATGCCTCACAGCGCCAGAGTTCAATCTTGACTACGGGTGTTGTCTGTACAGTTTACGCTTTCCATGCGACGAGTTTTACACGTGATCTCCAGTTTCCTCCCACATTCCAAATACGTGCAGGTTTGTAGGCTAATTGGCTTCGGTATAAATGTAAATTGTCCCTAGTGTGTGCAGGTTAGGGTAAATGTGCGGGGATCGCTGGGCCAAGGGCTTGTTCTCGCACTGTATCCCTAAACTAAACCAAAAGAACACAAATACACTGGGGGGAGGGGTCAGAAAAGGAAAGAATAGGGGTGACATACAAAGCCAGAGGGAGTGATATCAGTGGAAGAGGATGGTTTAGTTTAATTATTGTCATGTGCACCGAGGCAAAGATACTAGAGGAGCTACCAGAGTCCCCTACATTCGCACCAGGGTCTTCTCCGTACCCTGCAACATTGCCCTCTCTCCCCATCTCCCCACTCGCAACAAGGGCAGAGTCCCCTTGGTCCTCACCTTTCACCCCCACCAGCCGGCACTTACAACACATAGTCCTCCGCCAGTTTCGCCACCTCCAACGTGACCCCACCACTCACCACATCTTCCCATCTCCCCCCGTCTGCCTTCCGCAAAGACCACTCCCTCCACAACTCCCTTGTCAATTCTTCCCTTCCCTCCCACTCCACCCCTTCCCCAGGCACTTTCCCTTGCAACCACAAGAGATGCTACACTTGTCCCTTAACCTCCCCCCTCCACTCCTTTCAAGGAGCCAAGTAGTCCTTCCAGGTCTGACAGAGGTTCACCTGCACCTCCTCCAACCTCATCTACTGCATCCACTGCTCTAGATGGCCAGCTGATCTATATCAGTGAGACCAAGCGGAGGCTTGGCGATCATTTCGCCGAACACCTCCGCTCGGTCCCCAATAACCAACCCGACCTCCCAGTGGCTCAGCACTTCAATTCCCTCTCCCATTCCATATCCAACCTCTCTGTCCTGGGTCTCCTCCACGGCCAGAGTGAGCAACACCGCAAATTGAAGGAACAGCACCTCATATTCCGCTTCGGGAGTCTGCATCCTCTTGGCATGAACATTGAATTCTCTCAATTCCGTTGACCCTTGCTGTCTCCTCCCCTTCCCACCTCTCCCTCTGCCCTCGGGCTCCTCCTCCTTTTTCCTTTCTTCTCCCCCCGCCCCCCCCCCCCCCCCCCCCCCTTTCTTCTCCCCCCGCCCATCAGTCTGAAGAAGGCTTTCGGCCCGAAATGTTACCTATCTCCTTCGCTCCAAAGATGCTGAGTTTCTCCAGCATTTTGTGTACCCTCGACTTTCCAGCATCTGCAGTTCCTTCTTTAACTACATGAGGCGCTATCTCTGCACCGAGGTACACGCCCACGCCATTACGTCAGCCCCGGGCCCGTCCACGTCGTGACGTTCATCTCCAGCCCTGCCCGCAACAACACCGCAAGCTGGAGGAACAGCACCTCATATTCCGCTTGTGGAGTCTGCATCCTTTGGGCTTGAATATTGAATTTTCTCAATTCTGTTAACCCTTGCTGTCTCCTCCCCTTCCCACCTCTCCCTCAGCCCTCAGGCCCTGGCATTCCCTCTATCTCTATCTCCCTCCCCCACCTCAGTCGCACCAGCTTCTCATTTTCACACCACAAACAGCTTACAATGGCTTGTTCCCTTTATCATCGATACTTTTTTGCATATCTTTCACTCATTGTTCCTTATCTCTCCACATCACCGTCTATATCTCTCGTTTCCCTGATCCCTGACCAGTCTGAAGAAGGGTCTCGACCCGAAACGTCGCCTATCTCCTTCGCTCCTTAGATGCTGCTGCACCCGCTGAGTTTCTCCAGCTTTTTGTGTACCCTCGATTCTCCAGCATCTGCAGTTCCTTCTTTAAAACTTTTTGTGTACCCTGCCCGCAACAAGACGTCTATACCAAAGCCACGCCCAGATGTTGACGTCATGTCGTGACGTGTATCCCAGGCCCCGCCCACGTATCTACGTCATCCGGCACTCGCCGAGCACGCATGCGCGGATGGCTGATGTCCGCGGCGTCGCGTCGCTGAGTTTCACGGCCTAAAGGGAAGGGGGGGCCGGGCTGGGCCGGGGGGGGAGGAGAAAGAAAAAGTTCCCGGAACAGAGCAGGAGAAGGATAAAAGCACACCCAGGCACGGAGACACGACACAGCATCGGTACTGACCTACAACATGGAAAATAAATTCTTGGAGATAGACAAGGACAGCCGCTGGCCTCAGTCTTACTTGGTGAGTCCGTGTATGAAGCAGTCGGGTCGGTCCCGGCTCGCCCTGCCCGGCGAACAGGCTCGGGGCCTGGCCTCGGGGCTGCGAGCCGGCGCGCCCTTAAGGTCCTTTTGTTGCCGACGGTTAATTAGGATTTAAAGGGGACGTGAGGAAGAGAGGGGGGGGGGGGGTGTTGCTGCAGGTTATGACTTGAGAGACTGCAGCTGCTGCAATGCTGAACATAAAAACAACCTGCTGGAGGAACTCAGCGGGTGGAAACCTTGTCAACGTTTTTTTTAACTTTCTCGCTACAAGTTCCTCCAACAGATTAAATGTGTTGGAAGGAACTGCATGTTTGCAACGAAGAAGTTTTAGCCTTCTTCAGACTCTGGCATTGTCCCACCACTACCATCCAGTTGTCTTCCCCAACATAGTCAGAAGAAGGGTCTCGACCCGAAACCTCACTCATTCCTTCTCTCCAGAGATGCTGTCTGTACCGCTGAGCATTTTTCCTCTAACCTACAGCAGATTGTTTTTCCTGTCATGAAAGTCACCTGCAGATTACTTTGCAGATCTTTCTCTGTGTGACTAAAACGCAAAAGGGTTGAAGGAAAACTCATTGGGTCAGGCAGCATATGTGGAGAGATAGACAGATGACATCTCATGTCTGCACCCTTCTTCAAACTAGATTGTGGAAGATTTAACTTAAAATGGATTAGATAGTGGTGAGAGAAAGCCTGGACCACTCACCTGTATTTACGTATCATTTGCCAGGCTTTGACCTGCACCCACCTTTCTTCCAGCATGTTGATTCCTTGTCCTGCGCTATGTGATGTCACTTGTATTTAAACACTGAGCCAATCCTTTGCACAAATTAAATTAGGAAGTGCTGACACAGGGGAGATGTTAACAGTTTTGTCTGTGCTATGCACTTCCAGAATTGTCTGTTTTTATTTTGGATATCCAGGATCTGCAGATTTGTTTAATGTTCAAGTGAAGTTCTGAACGAAGGCGATGAAGAGGAATTTATTTAGTCTTAGAGTTGTGAATATGTGGAATTGTTTGCCACAGAAGTCTGTGGAGGTCATCAATGGATATTTTTAAGGCAGAGGTAGATAGATTCTTGAATTGAATTGAATACTTCATTGCCACGTATGCAAATAGTCGTCCATAAAGGGCGCTTACAAAGTTACAAATCCCACTTCCCCGCACCAGTTCTCCCCTGTTCTTCCGTCCCTCACAGAGGTCCCACCACGCCGGGTTCTCCATTGTTCTTCATGGTGGTTCCCCCACGCTGGGTCCCTGTTGCTCTTCCCCCTCTCTCAAGGCGGTTCTCCTTTGTTCCTTCCCTCGGCAGCGGCGTCCTCACTGAGCCCGTGAGGTCCGGGCTCTGGGCCATGAGTCTCAACCGCCAGCTCCGGGGCTCCGTCCTCTACTTCGCAACGGCAGCTGTGGCTGCCTCGGCACCTCCGGAACAGAAGTAGTATAAGTGTTTGCGGTTATTGGGCGAAGGCAGTAAAATGAGGTTAAGAAGGAGGGATAGATCAGTCATGATTGAATGGCGGAGTAGACTTGGTGTGCCGAATATCCCTTTTGACCTTGTGTAACAGCTAACTTGCACTTGTTTTGGGAATACAGGGTGAAAGTTTAAACATTGGCTACAGATACTGGGGAGAACACCCCTTTTTTTTGCCATGGGGTTTTGTATCAATCTGAAAGACTAGAGGCCTTCCAGTTAATTGGAGATGCACAGACTATTGATTAGTACCGGGAGGGTGGAGGAGGGAGGAGTTATGAGAATGGGGTTGAGGGGGAAAGATAGAACAGCAATGGTTGAATTGCGGTGTAGACGGTAGACTGAATGGTCTAATTCTGCTTTTATAACGTACGAAGTGTTATCATTTTTCTCAAGTGCAGCACCTCTAACAGTGCAGGAGTCCTCTTCACTCCCCCCCCCCCCCCCCCCCATTTCATCAGTGCTACAGCCAAGATTTTAACGAGCAAATTTAAACAATGCAATGTCAGATTTTCTTTTCCAAACAAAAGTGCAAGTAATGTTACTTTTTGACCACCCTTTGGAAATGTGTTGTCCTCCTGTTTTGTTTCGTTTCGACAGAGTTGACTGAAACGTGTGGTTGTTCTCATGGTTTATACAGGGAAAAGCCATTCCTCTTTGCAGAATAATTGACTAGCCATGATATGTCTTTCCTATGAAAATTCTAGGAATCTAATGTCTGAATTAATCTCTGAAGAGATGTCTGAAGAAGGGTCTCGACCCGAAACGTCGCCTATCTCCTTCGCCCCTTAGATGCTGCTGCACCCGCTGAGTTTCTCCAGCTTTTTGTGTACCCTCTGAATTAATCTCAACTGTTCTGCTATATCTTTCTCATAAAACAATGGCATATTTTGGGAAGAACGGATCAGATTTAATGTCAGAAGTATTTTGATGCATCTTGCTCCCATGTAATTCTTAGCATGTTCATGCTGTGGGTTGTCTCTATGAATATTGTTCCACAGTATTTATAATGTGGATATGGCTTGGGCCACAAACAGGACTTGCAGGCTGAAAATCTGCAATGCCAATATGTAGTCTGCTGATTGTTCTCAGTATTTTCTGTTTTTATTTCTGTGCTGCTGGAGCTCTGTTTATGTCATAAGCTGGTGTGTTTGTGGTTATTGGTGTCCTGGAGCTAAACTAAATAACAATCAAATTTTTAGTTTTAGAGATGGAAACCGACCCTTTGTCCATTAAGTTCACGCCAACTGCTGATTACGCATTGATATTGGTTCTATGTTATCCCACTTTTGCATCCAATTCTTACACACTGGAAGCAATTTTACAAAACACAATTAACTGCAAAACCTGAACATTTTTAGGATGTGGGAGAAAACCATAGACCCCCATTGCCCCCCCCCCCCCCTCCAAGAAAATCCATGTAGTCACAAGGAGAATGTTCAAACTCCACATGGACAGCACCCAAAGTCAGGATCAATCCAGGGTCTCTGGCACTGTGAGGCAACAACTCCAGCAGCAGCACCACGGTTCCACCCTCTATAATGCGTTTTACTGAAAGGAATGATTGAAATACGATAATAGAGCAGGATTATTAGGGCTCAAACATATTGTAACACTATACCTGCTCCATGTCTACCAGTCCCAGGGAACCTGTATGTCGATGGTGGCACACCCTACATGCCGTTTCATTGTGCCATACACGTCACCAGTGCAGATAAATGTTGGGATTTTCCAAATTCGTTCATTTACTTTAAACAGCACTGGCCATTCCTAGGTAAGACAAGTATCAATGTTGTGGGAAAACAATCTTCTTCATCTTCCTGTCCGTGTGTGACTTTGTCATTTATTGCTGTTAGTCTAAGATTGTGGTCTGACAATGGGTTTTGAACCTGGAATGTTAACTTTCTTTCCACATGTCCTGCCTAGCATGCTTAGAATTTCCAGCTTTTTTTCTGTTTTTATTTTGGGTTTCTGCATTTTTCTTTGATTTTAATTTGTTATGGAATTCCATCCACATTAGATTTCAACAGAGGTTCAATATCATTATCTCAGATCTGGTCCATTTCTAACACAAGGTTATCTGTCTATTATTAGCTGTTTTCTGTCTCTGCTGATCCTGTCTGATCGCTAGGCATTTCCAGAAACTTTTGATTCTTTTGATTTCAGATTTCAACTGCTCTGGACTCCATGCTCCTCTGCCAGGCGACATGTCCTCACTCTGAACAACTTTTCTTTTGGTTCTTCTCACGTGTAAAATGTTTAGCCATGGGCACTCGCATAGCCATCAGCCATATCTGTCTTTTCGTTGGTTCCGTTGAACACTCTGTTCCAAACATGTCCCGGCACCTTTCGCCAGTTTTTCCTCCGTTACATTAAAGACTGCATCGGGTCTGCCTCCTGCACCCACGTAGGTCTCATTGATTTCATTAATTTCACCACAAACCTCCACTCTGTCCTCAATTCCGTTGAACCATCTCTATCTCCTCTTTAACTCTCTCTCTCCATGCCCTCCCCCCCCCCCCTACCCCCCCTTTCAATGTCTTTGGTTCTATTACAAGTGACAGACTGTATACTAACGTCTAACACAAACCAATTGATGTTCTCGGTTATCTGAGGAATCCTAACATCATATAATTTAGCAATTATATTCCCTTTATTTTATCTACTTCTCCCCAATCCCCTCTGCAACTCAAAACTAATTGTTGCCATATTGCCAGTCCGATAAATGGTCTTTGATCTGAAATATTAACTATTTCTCTTTCCACATGTTGTCTGACCTGGGTATTTCCAACATTTTAGCTTTTGATTTGTGATTTCTATCATCGGTAGTTTATGCTAACAATTTCAATTCTATTTTCTTTCCTGAAAGAACTCTGTAATCCCGCTGACTATTTTGTGAAAGAAGGAACTGCAATTTTTTTTCCTACCCAGTTTCCCATCGGTCAAGTAATGCAAAATGTGTTAAATTCAATCTGTCTTATCCTTCATGAATTTCTACTTGCCTATCATTCATATTGAGTCACATCTTCTTTAAATATTGCATTTGAATACATTTATTTTGGTCCCTCGAGGACCCATGCCCTAAATCTCTTTAAGATGGACACAATGCTGGAGTAACTCAGCGGGACAGGCAACATTTCTGGAGAGAAGGAATGTGTGATGTTTTGGGTCAAGACCCTTCTTCAGACTAATTGTTGCCAATGGAAAGGAGTTCCACATCTATGTCATCTGTTAATGAAAAAAAAGCTTTTAATAATGCCATTTAGACAATGTGGCTACTCACAGTTCAAATCGCTGATTTAAAAAATAAAAAAAATGAACACAATTGTAGGCATGTCGTACCAAAATGCAGGTTTGTGCAGCTAATGCACTTGCTTTTACCTTTATTTGCGAAATGGTGGGCCAAAGGCAGATTGCATTGGTGTTTTTTTTATTGTTCATTTACTTGCGTGGTTATGAAATAATGCTAGATGTTTTGGTATAGATATGTGATGTAAATTTTGATATGTTTGGTATAGTATGGTAGAATTAATCCGTGTAAAATCAAATTCACACACATTTAAAAATGTAGATATCCTACCTAACCATGAAGTGCACTTGACATATACAAATATTAATTCAAGATAATTTAAATATTTCAGCTTTTTTCAGTTGGATAGGGAACTGAAATATAAAAAAACAAGATGTGTTAGGACAATTTAAATATTTATTCTGCAGCTGCGATATTTACTAATCCTTCAGTTTTCATGGAAGCAGAATTGTGCAGATCCGTCCCCAAATCCTCAGAAATTAAACTGGATAGTTGTAGAAAATTGTAGACTGCTATCTGGTACAACTGAAGAACTAAGCACCAGATGAATGGATAGTTTCTATATTACTGCAGGGCTCTCACTTAACTTTTTTTCCCTATTGCCAGCCGGGCAAACGTGGCAGCTTTTTAGGTTGCCAAATGACCGTTTAGGTGGTCATTTAAGATGGCTTGCATGACGCATGCGATAATGTGCTCGGACGAAGTGCTTAGTTACCAGTCGGAATTATACTCAATGAAGCATTCACATATTATTTCTGCTTCAAATAGAGTCACAAACTAAACATATTCACCAATCAAGACATGAAATATACCACAATGACATACAGCAAAATTATAAGACAGTATCTCAACTCTTTTTACACATTGCAATTAATGCAATTTCTATTAGTTCTTTCCACTTCCAAACAAAAATGTGGTTGGATTATTCATGGTACGATCAACCTGTGTCAATAAATCCTGGACCATGGTAACATATATGCGTACGTATAGTTGTGAATGTTGCTCATTAAATAACTACAGTACTGATACTCCATATTAAGAGCATTGATTTGCCATTAAAATTAATTCTGTAATAACGTGTCAACGGCAGCAATTGAACACTGCGGTTTTAATATTTCACGTGTTCACAATTTAATTAATCCATCTTTATGGATTAAAACAAATAATAACATTGGGAATTAAAACACATTTGATTGCATTCTCTTAGTCAAAGTTCTCTCTGAAGACATTTCCAGCACAATAGGGTCGGGGGGGGGGGGGGGGGGGTGGGGGTTAAAAGGCAGTCAGTGCAGAATGCATGGATTAAGGCAGGTGAATTAGTACGTGTTGGTTGGAGTAGGTAAAATTGTGATGGGATGAATGCGTGGATTAGTTCAGGATGGATGGGGGATCAGTTCAGGATGGATGGAGGAGAAGTGCAGGATGGATGGGAAAGGGTAAGTACAGGGTGAATTGGGGGAACCAGTGTGGGAGGGGGGGGGGAGTGGTGGCAGGAGAATCAATGCAAGGTGGATAGGGTGATCAGCGCAGGATGATTAGATGGGAGGGGGTAGATGGGGAGGGGAGCACAGGGGATGTCAATGAGGACTGAATAGAGGCGGGAATTGGGATCAGTGCGGGATGGAGAGGAGGGGTCCCAGGATTGGGGGGGGGGGAGAGGAGGAGGGAGGAGGAGGGAGAGAGATCGAGAGATCCTCGGACAACATCGCCCCGCTGCCTTGGCTGTAGGGAAATCCTTGCCACCGCCTCCCTCCTCCGCCAGCCAGCAGCAAGGTGCGTGGCCGAGCGGTGCAGTTCAGAGATCCTATAGCGACAGCAGCTCCATCTCCTCCTCCTCCTCCCGCACCCCGCTCGGCCTGATAACCGCCTGCTTGTAAATCCGCTAACGACGATAACCGCTTTCAAAACAAACCCTCCCGCACGTGAAGGGAATGCGGGAGGGTTTGTTTTGAAAGCAGTGTTAGCGGGTTTACAAGTAGATTACCATTATCAGGGTGGGCGGGGTGCGGGAGGAGGAGGAGATGGAGCCGCTGTCGCGGCCACTGCTGCCGCTGTTCGGCGCCCGTCATTCGCTCCGACCCTTCCTCATCCCGTATCTAATATCTTTGCCCCGCACAGCCGTCGCCGACACGAAACGTCGCGTTCCTTTTCTCCAGACATGCTGCCTGACCCACGGAGTTACTCCAGTTTGTTGTGTCTATCTTCAGTACAAACCAGTATCTGGTTGCCAAGCCGGGCAAAATGACTCGGTATTTAGGTTGCCCAGCGGCACTTTGAGTGGTCATTGGCACCCGGGCAACCGCTAATTTCGAGCCCTGTACTGTCTCACAAGGAAGAACTTTCTGGCAGGGTCGGAGTAGTTACAAACATTTGTGTAGAATGCTAATGTGTTACTGTTTTTTGTTGCACTATGTTGCAAGTCATTTTTTGGGTTTTGAATATAATTGGTCACATCTGGAATACAGTAGTTACTCGTGGATTCTTAACCTCGTAAAAGATGCATCAACCATGGAGATTTGCACATGATTTAAGGCATAGAAGCTTTTGTAAAATTCATTAATTCTGAGGACAGATGGTATAAAAGGCTTGTATTAACATATGTTTAGCAGGTTGAGGGTTGATTGAAGCATAGTAGTAATTAAATTTTTAAAGCACAAATGAAAATAATCTGGCCGATATAGAAGAGTTGCATACTTGGGCTGGGTAATTTAGAACATGAAGGAATACATTTTCAAGTAGAGCTTTGTGATTTAGCAGTGAAAATCGCAGAGAAAGATGAGGCAGATATTGAGGTTAAAGTGAGCAGGTCTGTGGGCAGGCCAGGCAAGGACATGGCGAATGGTGGAAGGTCTGATAGGCTAAACTACAATTACTTTAATGCAAGAAGCTCCGTCGGTAAAGCAGACAAACTCAAAGCATGGATTGGCACCTGGGTTTATGATGGAATGGAAATATGGTTGAGGGTTGGTCAGGACTGGCCAGGTAGATTTCTGGAGCAATATGTAAATATCCCGACTAGAGACGGGGATCAACCTGACCTCCTCTTAAGAACAGTGGTGGGGCACGTTGGTTGGTGAGCATTTTAATGCCAACCATCATAATTCTATTTTCAAGATGTTCATGGAAGATGATAGAACTAGTCCTCAAGTTGAAGTCTTAAATTGGGGAAAGATTAACTTCAATGGCATCTGGCAAGACCACTCAAAAGGTGATTGTGAGAGGCTATTGTAAAAGGGTATCTGGCAAGTGGAGTAATTTTAAAATAGAGATAAGAAAAGTTCAGGCCTGCATGTTCCTGCCAGAGTGAAAGGCAAGGCTGGTAAGAGTTCAGAGGAGTGGTATTCTCGAGCAGATCAACAATATGATGGAGGTATTGGAACTCAAAGGTGGATAAATCCATGGAGCCTAACCAAAATTAATTCAAGGATGTTCTGGGTAGCAAGAGAGGAAATTGCCAGGACCTTCTTGGAGATTTTTGAAAATTTGTTAGCCACTGTTAAGTACCAGAAGACTGAAGGAAAGATAATGTGTTTATTTAAGAAGGGCAGTTGGAATAAGCCTGGGAACAGTGCTTGCTTCAGTGGTGTGAATGTTATTGGAAGGGATTCTGAGAGATTGGATTTATTTGCATTTATTTTGCAAGGCAAGGGCTGATGAGGGAGTGTGCGGTACCTGGCAGCACAAGTAGATTGGATGGTGTAATAGGCATATTGACACACTCGCCTGCATCGGTTGAGGTACTGAGTACAGAAGTTGGAACATTTTGTTATGGATTACAGGCAACCCCTGCTTTAAGTTCAAAAGCTTTGCAAGAGTAATGGCCTTCCAAGAAGTTCATTTCTTGGAAATGAACTTCCAAGTCCAGGTTGTATTTAATCCGATACACTGCAGTTGATGAATTGGATGGTGTATATGAAGATGGTAGATACATGGATTGGTTGAGCAAAATGATTTGTAAGTATAGCATTTTTATTATATCACAGGATACTCTTCATTTGAGTTGTGCCCTGAAACATAATTAAGTCACTTCATAAATGTATTGCTTATTAGATAGTATGCATATGATTTTTTTTAAATCATTTATTTGATTCAATGAATTTAGAAGGGAATAAATATTGTGTTATGACTTTCAATGCCTCATAATAATGGCGTATGTAATGTGTTTAAAGGTGCATGTACAATGGTACTTTATTGTCACATGTACATAGATATAGTAAAATTCCCATAAGGTAAAATCATAGTATACATAGGCACAATTATGCATAAGTACAAAAGTGCAGCGATTGTAGTGTAAGAATGATAGATGGAATCAAGGGATATGGGGAGAAGGCAGGCACGGGTTATTGATTTGGGACGATCAGCC
This sequence comes from Okamejei kenojei, assembly GCA_035221665.1. Taxonomy (NCBI): domain Eukaryota; kingdom Metazoa; phylum Chordata; class Chondrichthyes; order Rajiformes; family Rajidae; genus Okamejei; species Okamejei kenojei. The sequence continues at coordinate 32,208,174 of CM069134.1, forward strand.
ATGATCACAATGAATGGCGGTGCTGGCTCGAAGGGCCGAATGGCCTCCTCCTGCACCTATTTTCTATGTTTCTATTACATTGAGACAGTGCACAAAGTTGATAGAGCAGCTGCCCCGCAGCAGAAGAGTCCTGGGTTCAATCATGACCTTGGGTGCTGCCTGTGGAGCTTGCACATTCTCCTTGTGACCGAGAGGGATTCCTCCCGGTGCTCCGGTTTCCTCCCACATCCCAAAGAAGTGCAGGTTTGTTGATTAATTAACCTCTGTAAATTGCCGCTACTGTGTATGGGATGGATGCAAAAGTGGGATAACGTAGATCTAGTGCGAAGAGGTGATTGGTAGTTTGTGTGGACTTGGTAGCTGAATGGCCTGTTTCTGTGCTGTATCTTTCAATTAATCAAAGAGCTGCCATGTTTCTGGCATCATTTCCTGTCCTTTAAGTTTCAATTTCTAAAACGTATCCAGTCTTGACTGTACCTTCCTGTTTTCCTGACGTCAGGGTTGGCATGGCCTCCACTGCTGCTCCGCCGCTCCATGCCATTGCAGGCCGTGTATGATCACCACTCTGGGGCCTCCAGTGGCGCCTGACATATGCTATCCCCTGGCTGCAGAGCTCTAGCAGCCCACTCCACCGACACCTCGACCTGCAATCCCACACCTCCACAGACGATCTTGGATCCTCCTGTGTGATTGCCTTTGAGGGCACGGGGAGCAAGCACACAGCCTAGTAACCGGTACCAATATGCATTATATAATGCATTAGTCAAGTCAAGAAAGATTATTGTCATGTGTCCCAGATAGGACAATGAAATTCTTGCTTGCTGCAGCACAACAGAATATTGTAAGCGTAAATACAGAACAGTTCAGTTCAATATACACATAAATAAACAGATAAAGTGCAATAGACGGTTGCAGTTCAGAGTCTGTTTGTTGCCGAGTTTAATAGCCTGATTGCTGTGGGGAAGGAGCTGTTCCTGAACCTGGATGTAACAGATTTCAGGCTCCTGTACCTTCTGCCAGATGGTAGCGGAGAGATGAGTGTGTGGCCAGGAGGGTGTGGGATCCTTGATGATGTTGGCAGCCTGTTTGAGGCAGCGACTGCGATAGATCCCTTTGATGGTGGGGAGGTCAGAGCCGATGATGACAGTGGTCACAACTTTCTCCATTCTTTTCCGCTCCTGAATATAGTGGAGGACATATAGTCACTATGTCACATAGTAATAGGTTCATGTGTTAATTGTATACAAGCTATCTTGTATGAACTTTAAATGTGTGCTTTGAATTTAATGTTCTGATTGTAGCTGATATAAAATACAAGTTAGTCTATTATTGCTGTTTGTGAATAAAGTGGGTGTTGTGTTCATTTTTGTAACAATGACTGCCTTTCAAAAGAAATTCATGGGATGTAAACTGCTTTGGGATGTTTCTGAGGAATTCCGAATATCCAATATCAGAAAGTGTTCCTCATCCAGCATTTGGCAGTTTTACCTTTTATTTCATTAAATAGTTTTAACTCCGAATGCTTTGTCTGATTACATGTGATTGGTCAAAACTGTGGAATGTAAAAGAACAAGGCAAATATGATCAAGTTGGGGAACTAGATTATTAATCAATTCAAAATTCTTTCTTGGGTCAAAAGTTTGTACAGTAAAACTCTGGCATCTTTAGTTATCAGACTACCAAAATCTCTGGACTATTGGCTGTTGCTCCTATTAATAGTCCCAGCATTTATTTCACTTTCATTTGCACATCACAGGACTGGTTTGGAGAGTTATGGACCAAGCGTAGGCAAGTGGGACTTGTGTAGCTGGGACATTGTTGACCGGTGTGGGCAAGTTGGGCTGAAGGGTCTGTTTCCACACTGTATCACTCTATGACATAGTTTAATACATTTTCCAGTGAACCTTCTGAGTTTAAATGGAGGTGGAAAATGAACACTGGTGAATTTTAAGGGAATGGATAACAGAATTTGTTGAATTCAGTAGTTGAAAAGGTCAAAATACAAAAGTACTCCAACCTCAAACTTGCCCATTTTCCAGGTATTCAGGGCAGGTGCATCTTGCCAACGTTCCGAAGCCCCCTGTTCACACTGGACTAATGGGTAGATAGACAATAAGCTACCGGGATCATTGAACAATCGGACATTGGATTACCTCGGTACATGTGAACATTAAAGTACCATAGGAGTTTAATTTACATTGTACCTGTACTTCACTGTATTTGTGCATATGACAATAAACTTGATGTAATGTTAATTTATGAATTCAGCAGATACTTAAGGTACATTGTTTATTCGTCCTGTTTCTTGTCTGTAAATGTCAATGATTTTTGTTTTTGATTGTAGGAAATTCGCAATCAGTCTCAGGACTTTCCATATAAAGTAGCCAAATATCCCGAAAACAGGATTCGAAACCGATACAGAGATGTCAGCCCTTGTAAGTGATTATGTACACTTTAAAAAAAATTGTAGTAACATTAATCGCAAGGCTAACATCTGATTGCTTGTCTATCTTTTGTGCTCTGGCAAATGAAAAGTAAAATATAAGTACATTTTTAGGTGGAGTGGGTAGAACTCAACTGGTTCAGGGAAAAAAAACACTGCCATTTTTAAGAGGTACATTAATTTCTTCTCAATTTCATATTTTGAGTTTCAAATTTTGAGGATAAACAAAGTTTAAATCAGCAGATGGATTCATGAATGGAAATTATGACTGAAAAGTTACTAAACATGCTAAGAATGTAGTATTTAGTGTGATTGTAGACACAAAATGCTGGAGTAACTCAGCGGGACAGGCAGCATCTCTGGAGAGAAGGAATGGGTGACTTTTCGGGTTGGGAGGGGGTTGGACTGAGAGAAGGCAGTCAAAGACAGTAATACTGGTGGGAGAACTGGGAAGGGGAGGGGATGGAGAGAGAGAGAGAGAGAGAGAGAGCGGGAAAGCAAATGCTATTTGAAGTTGAAGAAGCCAATGTTCATACTGCTGGGGTATAGGCTACCCAAGGGAAATATGAGGTGCGGTTCCTCCAATTTGCGCTGGTGCTCGCTCTGCCAAGAAGGAGGCCCAGGACAGAAAGGTCAGATTGGGCATAGGAGGGAGAGTTAAACTGCTGAACAACCGGGAGATCAGGTAGGTTAAGGCAGGCTGAGCGGAGGTGTTCAGCGAAATGATCGCTGAGCCTGCATTTGGAGTCACCGATGTATAGAAGTTGACACCTGGAACAGCGGATGCAGAAGTTGACACCTGTTTGGTGTCATATCTTGGCATTGGTGGAAGATAACTAGGTGGAACATAACTAAAGAAAGGAAAACAGATAATTGGGATAAATAGATCATATTCATATTGACAAACTGCATCAAGTGAGGGGTTATGTTTAGGTTTGTTATTGTCACATCTACAGAGGTATATTGAAAGGCTTTGTATTGCATGCTTTCCAATGATAGAGTGCAGAATACAGTTGTCAGCATTGTAGTGCATTAGTTCCATGAACAAACTCCAATGTGCATAATGGAATAGAGGTGATTTGGATTAATACTGAGACCTCAAGTATTTATTAATGATTTAGATGAAGAGACGAGGTGTATTGCTGCCACATGTGTAAACAAGGAACTGCGGATGATGGTTTACAAAATAAGACAAAGTGCTAGAGTAATTCAGCGGGTCAGGCAGCATCTCTGGAGAACGTAGATGGGTGACGTTTTGGGTCGCGACCCTTCATGAAAAAGGGTCCCGACCTGAAAAGTCACCTATTCATGTTCTGGCAACTAAGTTTGATGATGCAAATATGGGTTAGTTAGAAGGGTACAGAGATGCTTGCTTCAGGATAAAATATTTGGAAGATAAGGTAGTGTAAGGTAATATGAGGCTTGATAGGAACTTGGTAGGAAGAATATAAACCAGGAATAATGTTTTAAGTTGAAAGAAAGCATGGAATAACGCAAGCTAGAGGTATTTAGGTGTCCCTTATAATAAATAATAAAGATGGCATGCAAATACAGCACGTTATTGTGGAAGGCAAATAGAATATTGGCCTAATTTGGAAAGGGTTGCAGTATTAAAATATAGCTGCATGTGATGTTGGTGAGACTGTACCTTGTAATCCTGTGGACAATTTTGACCGCCTTGTATTTTATTTGGAAGCAATTCAGAGAAGGTACTGTAGGTTGGTGCCTGGGATGCAGCAGTTTTTTAATGACAACAATAGAGCAAGTTGCACCTTTTTCATTAAGTGTTCAGTAGAATGGAAGATTATCTTCAGGAAATATAAGATTCTGAGGGGGCTTCATTGTTTAAATGTTGTTTCCCTTGAGGAAATCTGGATCTATTGCTTCAATATAAACAATTGCCTTGTTGATGATGAGAAAAGTTGGTGATGATTGTTAATTGGTAATTGGTAATTTCAATTGTGATCAATGAATCTTTGGAAATCTCAAGCAAGGAGAGCTGTAGAGGCTGAATCATTTGTGTCTGAGATAGATCTCTGGACTATAGGGGAACAGACAGGTAAGTGGTGACACCAGACACAACAGGTCTAGAGGAACTCAGCAGTTATGTGGAGCAGGTACGCATTGTGTGTGGAGAGAATGTTCAGATAATGTTTTGAATTGGAAACTTTCTGCAGATTGGAGTAGGGGAGAGAAAGCTACAAAGGAGAATTGGAGAGGGACAAAGCCTGGCAAGTGATAGGTGGATACAGTGAGGAGTGGTGATTGACAGGTGGGTAAAGTGACAAAGGTGAGATGTGAAAAGGAGACAAGAGTGTTAGAAAAGCCTGGAAAGTAGTAGGTGGATGCAGGCGAAGTCTGGCAAGTGATGGTTCAATAATGGTGAGGAGAAAACAGGAGGGTTACATTTGGGCCGAGGTCGGATAGATCATAATCTTACTGAATATAGATAACCACTGTTTAACTTTTCAGTTAAAGTCCAATTCGAGTAGACGGGCAGACTAGATCACTTGAAGCAAATTTCCTTCCCTGGAAACATTTGATTGAACGGATGGGTTTTGAGGCAACTCTGGTAATTCTGGGAACCCTTTAACTGATATTGGCTTTTTTATTATAAAAGTGCTTAATTACTTGAAATCCGATTTCCTCAGCTGCTTTGGTGGGAATTGTGTTCCGCCAGTTGAGACCTCTGGACATTAGTCTTTCGTAATGTTTCAATAAGTACTAGAGAATTGCTAGTCCTATCAGTAAATGATAGCAGTACTATTGGGTGTTTTTCCACACCCTTAGTTGTATATTTATCGAACAAAAGCATCTGGACAGGATCCTTTTTAAGCTGTATACAGTCCAACATGTCTTCAGATTAAATGTGCTGAGAAGAATTTCAGATCTGCACAGACGTAAGCATTTAAATACAAGTTCCTGGTTTGCTATTTAAATTCTGGAAATGGCAGCTTACTGGAAAAATTGGACTATAGTTGGAAACGGTTCAGTCTCTGCAGCCTGCACTAGAGAATAAAGATCATGTCAATTTTAGTTTAAGAAAGAACTGCAGATGCTGGAAAATCGAAGGTAGACAAAAATGCTGGAGAAACTCACCGGGTGAGGCAGCATCTATGGAGCGAAGGAAATAGGCGACGTTTCGGGTCGAGACCCTTCTTCAGTTTCAATTTTAGTTGTCTATCAGTGCATGGGTGACGCTGCACACTCAGATCCTGTGCTCCAAATCCCTTCATGTCAATTTCTTCATTTATATGTATAAAAGGACAGGCCTCGCAGTAAACATCTAAAAGACCAAATCCATTGCCAACCTGATGCTGCAATAGAATTCAGTTCCCTAGCATAACATCCAGATCAAAGTAGATCACTTCATACATATCAGGAGTCACGTCTCCATGAAGAAAGATATCAAAGTGAACCGCCACTTCCAATATGTCAGCAGAAAAGTGGAAGAACAAGAACTTAAATCCATAGCCAGGCTTTTGGTCTATCAAATTGCTGAGATTTTTGCCAAACTTTGTCTTGAAACATGGACATTTACAATTGATATCACAAGTATTACAGAAGCTGTTTTGCAAAATCCTTCTCCAAATCCACAAGCAGCATAAGGGCTTTGAATTTTTAACTTGAAAATTTTTTTTTCTAACCTGATCGGAAATGTTTACAGTCAATTATGTAAAGAGGGGTGTGGTTATGCTGAATTAATTGTCAACAAGAACAGGAGCTGCCCATTTAGCTCATCAATCTATTCTGCTGATCGTAATCAAAATGATTACTGTCATTCTTGTATCATGAAATAACTTAATTGGATTCCATTTTAACCATTACTTGTGTGTAGTTTTCTATCCTATCATCTAATCAATCCAGTGAAAGGTTGCAGTCCTAACATATATTCTTGCAAGGCACCCCGAATTACACCTTGACTAACTGTTTGTACTGCCACTTGCCTACCAGGTCAATAATTTGTTTTCTGTTCCAAGAGCTTCCACACTTGTCTCTGAATCTACTAGAGAAAAAAAAAATCTAATGCCCTCTGGAAGTTCATACAACAGCCAAAGATATTCCTTGATTGCATTGGACATAGCCTAACAACATTCTCAGAAAAAAACACATGTTTACTTTTCATAGCAATTGCCTGACAAACAGTGCTGGTAAACTCTGCAAACTGCAGATGCTCAGAATACACTCTAATTGGCAAGACCTCAAATGAATCCAGTCAAATCTCTTGACATTTCAGTTTGGCTGAGGCCATGAATTTTAAAAAAAATGGAAATGCTAAAAGGAGACACATACTCGGTCATTATTGGTATACTGGTACTTTGTTTAGTTTTCAGGATGTTCCCAAGAATGAATGCTAATGGAATTGTGTGTAAAGGGGTTATGATAGCATCTTGTATATGCATAACTGCATTGGGAATCATTCCAGCCATGAGTCAACCCATATTTTGATATGACCATGGTAACTAAGGGGTGGTGTTGGATAGGTCAGGATGAGCAGTCATTGCTGAAATCAATATGTAGAACTTGTTACTACAGAGAAATCTCCAGGCTAGTGAGGGCTGTTGTCACCTGTTACACTGGGAGGGGTGACAACAGTCTCTTTCATCAGGTGATGAGAGAGACCATTGGAATCCAAGTGGTCTGTCAACACATGGAGCAGATGTTTCCCATCCCCAGTGAAGGCCTGGTGGATCGGCTGCAGCCCAGAACCCCAGTTCTCAGCAGTGAACAGATACTCTGTTTACCTAAGGCTGCCCAATCTGTCCACATGCTCATGTGGGATCCATTGCTGGGAGAGTACCATCAGAGGGAAGGCCATGCAAATGTATTTTTGAAAGTATATCCCCTGTGAATGTTCTGACACTTGGACCGAGAGTACTACAAAGAATTAATGCTCTGTAGGTACTACCAGGCAGAGTACACCTGTGTTTAAATTCTTATTTTGGATGTTGATTTCTGTTACTTGGCTGAGTTCTCAATGAACACAATTGTTTGTCTTTTGATGTATGAATATAAGAGAGCAAGAATGGCACAAAATACCAATAGGAGCATAACGTTTTCCGTTGAGGGATTTGACATTTATGCTCCATTTCAAATAACTTGAGACCAGAAGTGCCATTGATTTTTCGCTGGTGGAAACTCTAAAACTCCAATATTCTAAAAGTCTTTGAATTTGTAAATTATTTTTATAAAGTCAACTAATTTGTCATTCGTGGTGACGTCTCCTGGTCAGATTTAGAGTTGCTGGTTTGCAACGTATGGATCCTGAGCAACGAGTCTGACAACACGGTAATGGACAGTTAGGTCTTGGGTGTCATCAATGTATTATGAAGGATGTCTCCACGCCTGTTGATGATAGTCCAATTGCAGATATGAGTTTGGGGATGATACAGGTTGTAGAACACAGAAATTTATCAAATTCTGAAGTGAAAGAATCATTTGTCATGAGAAGAGCAGTCATAGGTAGAAATGACCTTGCTATGAGACTGAGAGAAGTTTTGGAATTCACCTCTTGAGGAGATCGTAGGGGCAGAAAGACTTGGCACATTTAAAACCACTTGCATGCTCCTCTGAGCTGTGGCCTGCAGTTAGGAACCTCAAAGTGTAATGTGTGATGAAGTTGGGTTGCTCTTTCTGACAAAGTTTCCCTGGTTTTGTAATCATAAAGCTAACTGTAGAATCATGGGATAATCTGAGAAATATTGTCAGGAAGTGCTGATGAAGGTGATGATGATGGAGAGGGCTTGGGGTATTTGCAGCAGGATAACCGCCCTCTGACTTGTTCTTTTGGATGCAGTATCTGTAACTAATCTGGTTGCATTTCTGAGCTGGATTTCTCTTTTCTTATCTCCCCCCCCCCCCCCCCCCCCCCTCCACTTTCCCCTTCTTTAATTGTCCACCATCATTCATGACTAGGTGTGGCGGGGTTGTAACATTTTGATTGATCTGTTGCGTATGGGATTACTAAATTCTATTTCTTGTATTCTGTGTTTGCTGTTTCCTGTGTTGCAGCTACATAAGGTTGGCTGTACATTTTTTTTTTAAGATAAGTCTAGCTGTTTCTAGCATATCCTGCAACGTTCTTTGCTTTGGTTATAATGGTAGGTTGAGGGATATGTCATGGCAAAAAGTTGGAGATTGTAGTGGTAGGCCTTGTGTCGCACAGAATGAAAATCCAACACATCCATGCTGACCAAGGTGCCTACCAAAGCTAGTACCCTTGATTGCATTTAGCCTATATTCCTCTCAACATTTCCTATCCATGTACCTGCCTAATATCTTGTAAACATTACCTGCATCAACCACTTCCTCTGACAGTTTGTTCCATATACCCACCGCCCTCTGTGTGGAAAAACTGCTCTTACCTTAAACTTGTATGCTCTCGTTTTAGACTCCCCTACCCTGGAAAATTACTGTGACCATCTATCCTGTCTATTTGTGGCTTCCATGATTTTATACATCTCTAAAGTTTTTGCTAATTGTGGACAGTGCCTCTTGGATGCACAGTTTTGAGCTGTCAGATTTATTTTGAGTTTATCACAATTGGCAAAATGTTGGTGTCGCACAACATCATGAAGGAGGTCTTTGATTGAAGGTGGCTTAATCTTCACAAGAACTATAGTCACTTCTGCCACTGCAATTGCAGCCAGATACATCTGCCTCGGGTAAATTGGTGAGGTTTTATCCTGTACACTGTTTGCTTATTAAATATCGCTCAATTTGACATATGTCTTTCCAGTTTCCACCAGCTCTGCCTGTGGTGATGCGACACAGCTATTCTTGGTTTTGTAATCCCAAACCTGAGGTCCATTCTGTGCCTTTACTATCATAAATGCTTCAGAGTATTGTTTAGAATGGAGGGGCAGTGTTTATCAGCTGGAGAAGGACAGAAGGTGAACATCAAGTGGCCACATAATCATTGAACTATCCTGTGCAAGATTGGTTAGGAATGGTTTGCTGTCTTTGGATTGATCTGAACCAGCTTGAAGGAATTTGTGCAGTTTTCACAGACGCTCATGAATCTGGCATGTTCGTTCGTGTGTCAGACGATGCATAGCTAATCTGGCATGTGATGATGTTTTTTGGCTGGATGGAGGTAGTTAGAAATTCGTGAAGGCGCATGTGTGCCATTATTTGATTACAGTCTATGGAGAGTTTGGCTGCTGGAGGAAAGAAGCACTTTGGATCTCCAAAGATAGACACAAAAAGCGAGTATGTCAGCGGGTCAGCCAGCATCTCTGGAGAAAAGAATAGGTGACCGTCCAGACTGAGAATTGGGGGAGAGAGAGAACCGAGAGATATGGAAAAAACAAGGTTTTCTCCAAAGGTTTGATCTCATGCATGGGAAATGAGGTGAAAGTATAGCAGGTAAATGAGTAATCTCTATTCTGGTGACAAACAAATTTATGCACCTTGACAACATTTAAGAGTACTTTAGGGCATTGTCAGTACTGAAGTAAAGAATCTGTTGTTATCTTTGCCCTTTTAGGATGATTCTGCCTTGTGGATAGTTAGAGGTGAATGAAGGCAAGTAATTGGTAAAGCCTTCCTATGACATTATTGTCATTTAAGTAGTGAAACTATTGTGACGATGGCAGGGACTTTCCACAGTGACTCAACAATAGTTAAAAAGAATAGAGTAATGAAAGTAAAGACAATTTCACTATTTAAAAAAAGTATCAGAACAATCTAGCAGAGAAATAGGTCGTTCAATCAATCGTATCCACACTGAGGAACCCATCAAATAATTTAATTTACCATTTGGTCTTTACCTTTTTTAAACGTTGGTGATTCAACTTGTCCATGCCAACCAAGATGTCCGTCTAAGCTAGTCTCATTTGTCTGTGTTGGCCCATATCCCTCTAAACCTTTCCAAATCATGTACATGTCCATAAGGCAAAAATGAGGAAAATAAAAATGGGATTAATGTAAAATTAGTATAAAGGGGTGGTTGATGTTGGCATGAACTTGGTGGGCAGAAGGGTCTGTTCCTATATACTTTGACTCGCTGACTATAAGAAGGGTGTCGAAGGCTTCAAAATGATATGAAAAGACTTTAGACTTCAGTGATGCAGTGTGGAAAAAAGGCCTATGGCCCATCGAGTTCACGCCAACCAATGATCAAAGCGTACAGCGCTATCCTACACACACACTAGAGACAATTTACAATTAACAAGCCTATTTAACCTACAAACCTGTAGGAGCGTGGGAGGAAACCAGAGCACTCGGAGAAAACCCATGCAGTCACAGGGAGAATGTACAAACTCTGTACAGACAGCACCCGTAGTCATAATCAAACCCGATTCTTTGGCGTTGTAAATCAGTAATTCTACCGCTGCGCCACTGTGTCGCCCCGACAGGGTATACCCTCAAGCTGGGTATTGAAGATGTGTGCAACTATGGTTAGCTCTTAATCATGAGTGACATTAATCTCAATGGACCAGGCAAAACCAAATCGGGAATTATATTGAAGAAGAATTGTGGTGTGTGTGCGCGCAGGATTAACATTTTGGATCGTATCGGAAGCAGCCATCCTGGGAATGCTTTATCCTCATCAGCTCCTGTGCAATCCTCTTGTATGTAGTCCATATTGAACATTGGCAATGTGAGATTCCAGAGCTTAGTAAAAAGGTTTGAAGCTCGATAAGCCATACGTAACAATTAAAGAACTAATGCAGGAACTGTATTCGGTATATATTCCTGATTGGTGCATATGGGGGAATATAAATTCATGAGGCAATCCAACCATGGCTATTGAGCAAAGAAAGTACAGTATGAGATCAAAAGAGGAGAGATAAGATTTCAAACCGTGCAGGGGATTAGGAGCAGTTTAGATTTGGGCAAAGATGGCAAACTGATTTGGAGAACAAAAGCAGACTATGAAAGTGAACTTTTAGAGAACATAAAATTGGGCTATTGGTCATGTGGTTAGAAAGGGGGGAATTTATAATACGGAACAAGGACTAATTAAATACTTTGGTTCTTTCTTCAAATAACATGCAGCAAACATTAGAGAAATGTTTGATTCTTGGTTCCCTAGCAAAAGTGAAAAACTAAAATTATAATTAGTAAGGATATAATGCTGGAGTTATTAAAGGCACTGAAAAAATACCTGCATCCCAGTACAGAAAAAAAATAACTAGGAATTCATGACTGCATTGAATATATTTCCCAAATTGTAGCTTATTATAATAGATCCTGCATATTGGAGTTGGCAAATGTAACCCCTTTATTATTTTATTTTTAATAAATAAGGGGAGGGGACCAAGGAAAAAAAGGGGGGGGGGGGAATCTCTTATTTCCCAGATTTTAAAATGAGAATGGAATGCCAGAAATTCTGGATGTGAGGAATTTGGAGAAATTTGGGGTTGAGATAAGAAATTTCTTCACTTATTAGGGGTGAACCTGTGGAATTCACTACCACACAGAATGTATGTAAATATTTTAAAGAAAAAGATGAATTTCTGAACATAAAGTGTATTGAGCTATGGGGAGTAAGTAGAATATGATATTGAAGGGGATGGTTGTCCATGATTCCACTGATTAGCAGCACAGGCTTGAAATGCTAAATGGCTTACTCCTGCTCGTTAGATGTCAGTCATAGAGATGTCATTGTCATGGAGTCTTATGGCGTGGAAAGGGAGGGGTTCATCGGCCCAACATGCCCACACCGACCAACATGCCATATCTACACTAGTTTCACCAGCACGTGTTTGGCCCATATCCCTCTAAACCTGTCTTATTCATATACTTGTCCAAATGTTCCTTGTGGTAGTACTTGCTTCAACTACCTCCTACGGCAGCTCGTTCCATATACCTATCGCCCTTTGTAAAAATTAAAAAAAGTTGCCCCTCAGGTTCCTATTAAATGTCCTTTCTCCCCCCCCCCCCCCCCCCCCCCACCACTACGTTAAACCTATATCCTCTAGTTCTCGATTTCCTCTTCGCTGGGTAATTATTCTTGTTTTCAAAGTAGTTTGTTACATTTAAGAACAGCCTCAGGATCAGGACTGTACACCATCCACAATGAGTGCAGCCACATGATGTACACCTCATTTAGTGATGATAAAATGCATTAATCTTTTGGCAAACAATTTTAAAGATAATTTGCTAAATTATTCTAGTTGGCATGTGTCCTGTCGAAGCAGTGAAACTGTTAAGCAGCTGTGTTCATCTGTAGGTTGCACCGGGAACCATTCACAGTATTACGTTAGTTCGTTTTTCTTAAGTGGTGATGTCATCTTTCCGAGAATAGCAGAGCTTCGATTTACCAGAAAGAGTAGAACTTTTCCTGTTGACATGCAATGTAACCTTTGTAAACATAATTATGGAAATTTTATTGGCCTCTTTTATTGGCCTTTTTTTAAGTTGATTTTTGTTTTTGGAACCTATCATATAATATATATATATGTATGTGGAATTAATATTTTTGGGAAGGAAGCTAGCAGGATACTATTATGTGATTTCATTGAGAATCGGGTAAGTATTTAATTGTCAAGAGTATGCAGGTTCTAATTCAAAATTACATTTTTCAATTCGAGGAACATTATTCCCTGTTCTTGTACTGTGATCAATCATTTTTTACTTCAAGATGCTGGTAGGCAGATTGAGCCTTTTGTTTTTCAACTTTATCTTGGGATGATTTTCAAAGACGCTCATGAATCTGGCATGTTCGCTCGTGTCAGACGACGCATAGCTAATCTGGCATTAGCAGTGCAGATAAATATAAATATAATCTAAAATTGATTTTGTTAATTGGTTTTGTGTGATTAAAATGCCAACGTCTGGACTCCCATATTAAATGTTATTCATTATGCATCCCATCATTCCTTCAGATCGTATGCTACATGGGATTTTTTTTTTTTGGCCAGTTAATATTTCTGCTTTTGCTCAGGAGGAATTGTTCCTTTTGAGTTTTGGCTCTCTGTATTTACAATACAATGTGTGTGGACAGGACCAGACATCTGGAATAGGATAGTTGGCTTTTACAGCTTTGTAATGTGCTTTTTGTGTAGGTGAATTCTGAGATACAAATCGTTGCAACCCTGAAGCAGGTCTCTAGATGCAAATAAAATTGTGCTAGATGGATCAAACTACCAAGTTTAACCCCACCTTGAAGCTTTAATCATCATCATCAAACATGCATATGGTTTTCCTATTGCCTAAGTTGATATTTCAGTGCAGTGCTCCAGCAGTGTTGCATTGTTAGCAGCTTTGCTTTCCAGTTGTTTGGTGTATTTAACAGATGTTTATTGCTCAAATTATGCCACTAAAAACAAATTAACTGATCACTATTTCTTGACCTTGTTAAAAAATAAAAATGACTTGCTTAAGCAATTGATGAAAGTTCTGATTTAGTTTTAATACTGTTTGAACTTTGCTAGACAGCAGTACAGCATTTTAAGAAGTCTCATTAATGAAGCATCATTTTAATTGGAATAACAGAAAAATACTTGCAGTTTAACTGTATCTGCAAGTATGAGACAATTTATATACAAAATGATTAAATGATCAAGTTGAGAATTTGTTGGGGATAGATTTTGAGGCATTGGTCAAGATGATCAACTAAAATTGGTGGAAAATGTTACTGTTTCAGTTGCTGGCTCACTAACTAGCTAATTCTGACGGTGATGACTAGACTTCTTACCTATTAAGGTGTTAATTGGATCTTATGATGTACATAGCATACACTTTATCACGTTAGCATTGTACTCAGTTTGTCCCTCTTCTGTGGTTTCTTCTGTATCGGCAGTGCAGTCAAACAGGATGTACAGCAAAGATAGACACAAAATGATAGTGAAAAGGAATAGGTGACGTTTCTGGTCAGAACCCTTCTCGGATGCAGAGCAATTTTGTCTTTGCTTTGATATGATGGAAAGTGAGAGATATTCCCACAGACTGCTGGATCTCTGGTCTTCAGTCAATACCATAATGTGGCTGCCAGAGATTACTGCATATCTTGGGAAATCTTACTACCACTGATATAAACAAAATCTTTTGGAATCATCAGAAAAGAGTTAGGTGTCAGGGTGGTGACAACTCATTCTGACTGGGAGAAATTCGAACTTGTGAGGAGTTCCTGAGAATATTTAATTTCCAGTGTCCAATTGTTAAATTAATATATGATTTGAGCATTTTCTTATTTTAGGGCATGAGTTACATGTCATTGTCAATATCCACTGCAGCCAGTATGGGTATATTTGGAACAAAACTATTGATTCATATTGCTCAGTCGTTTATTTAATTCCTTTGGCTGCCTTTTGAGGAAATACATTTTCATTTCATCAGTCGATCCAGATTTAAATCCAAATCCACCATCATTTCTAAGTTTTAACATGCCTACAGTTTAATATTCAGTATAAAATAACATGGTCCAGAATGTTAATTTTGCTTTGACATATTTTTACTTTTCAATTGTAGTTGACCACAGCCGGGTTAAACTTCACACAGCAGATAATGATTATATCAATGCAAGTCTAATTATCATGGAAGAGGCCCAGAGAAGCTACATTTTAACCCAGGTAGGTATACACAGAGCGACTGTTGCCTGATGTGATTGAAAATATTGAAAATTCTGCTATAAGCTTGTGTGAGGAAGAATGTGTTGTTAGCCAATTTATTTAACCTCCACCCCAAATGAAAAGGCAAAATACAATTTTATTCATAAGATTTAATGCCACTCAAGCTTTCACACAGTGCATCGCCATGTCTGGTTTTGGGAGGGGTCAGTTTATTTCCTTCTCTTGGCATTTATGCATGAGGGGGATTGGCTTCACTCTGCAACAGTTTCAAACATTGCAAACTTGCTGTTCATTAAATCTGCTTATGATCATGTGCTTAACTGAGACCTTTGCAATCTCATTCAACTTGTCTTTACTGCTTTGGTTAAAATAAATGACAAATTGGAGAGCTTGATAATGGCATTATTGTTTTCACTTTTCTACTTGTTTGTTTCTCTCTCTGCTCATTTGATATGGTTCTGGTTCTAAGTTTCAATGCTTAATTTGTGGGGGGGGTTATATAGCATTTATTTGATAGAAGTAAGGCCAGCAATTATTTCCCACAAGGTAGTGGCGAGCCACCTTGAATTACTGCTGTGCATCCAACACAAAACGAGGTAATATTGTGAACAATAGAGGATACAAGGATAATGATGGATTACAGCTGGATACATTTATTTTGGGCAGTTGGTGTTAAATGTGGTGAAGTGAGGTGATGTATTTTTGGACGAAGAAAGAGGAGAAGCATTATAAAATAAAAATACTGTTATAAATGGGCTACAGGAGCAGAAGGATCTGGGAGCATGGATTACATACATATGCGGAATACACATCATCCCAAACTGACCCTTGCCAGTCAGTTATGTTCCATTCTTAAGGGGTTGGACAGGCTAGATGCCGGAAGATTGTTCCCGATGTTGGGGAAGTCCAGGACAAGGGGTCACAGTTTAAGGATAAGGGGGAAGTCTTTTAGGACCAAGATGAGAAAATCGTTTTTCACACAGAGAGTGGTAAATCTGTGGAATTCTCTGCCACAGAAGGTAGTTGAGGCCAGTTCGTTGGCCATATTTAAGAGGGAGTTGGATGTGGCCCTTGTGGCTGAAAGGATCAGAGGGTATGGAGTGAAGGCAGGATATTGAGTTGGATGATCAGCCATGATCATATTGAATGGCGGTGCAGGCTCGAAGGGCCGAATGGCCTGCTCCTGCACCTAATTTCTATGTTTCTATTCCTCTCTTTCTTCATCTAAATCTATCACTTAATCCTAATATAAATGTGCATCAATCATTGGAAGTGGCAAGAAGATTGAGAAAATTCTAAGGCATAGTTAAAACCTGTAATTGTTTACCTGTACAATAGTTGAACCATTGTTGATTAAATAAAGACAAGAGACTGCAGAAGCTGGAAGCTTGAGAAAAAAACAAAGCACTGAAGGAACTCGGCACACCAGGCAGCATCTAGTGGCAGAAATGAGCAGATGACCTTTCTGGTCAGGACCTTACTTCAGACTGATTTATTGACTATTGATTAAATTCTGGTTTCTAACTTTATGGGAAAGATGTGAAGGGAATTGGAGTGAGTCCTGTTCAGATTAATGATAATTCGATTAGTTTGTCATATACATCAGAGTGCAATGACATTCTTTGTTCACATGAATCCCAACCGTATACGTGGTAATGATAGAACAATAAATACAACAACAAATGCAAAACACAAGAAAGGTGCGATGATTGTATTGTGATCTCTTTTTCTTGTCTGTCAGAGATCGATGAATACTCCATGATTATATAACGAATGAGGATTTCAGGTATTACAGAATGAAAGATTTAAATGTTGATTGTAGTTCCATTTGGCAACATAGTGGAACAACTGGTAGAACTGCTGCCTCACAGTGCCAGAGACCTGGGGTTGATCCTAACCTCTGGTGCTGTCTAAGTGGAGTTTTCTTATTCTCCCTATGACTGGGTTTGTAGATACTCTGTAAATTGATGGACAACCTAGAACTTGTGTAAATGATGGTGAGAGTGGGGCAAAGGGCCCGTTTCCATGCTGTATCTGTAAACGTAATGAAAAACCATGCAGTTATTCAAAGCTTGTGATGGATCTTTGTGCTGGTAGTGAGGTGAAGATTTCCATCTTTTTGGGGGGGGGGGGGGGGGGGTGTGTGTGTGTGTGTGTTCTCCTTTTTTGAAGGACAGCATGCCATTGCCTTTCTTCACTGCCTGCTCTACCTGCATGTGACTTCTAATCCCTTCATCTACATCCTTAATGTATATTGTAAATAGCGGCAGTCCCAGCACCGAGCCTCGCAGTACCCCACTCGTCACTGCCTGCAATTCTGAAAGGGACCCATTAATCCCTACTCTGTTTCATGTCTGACAACCAATTTTCTATCCATGTCAGCACTCTACCCCCAATACCATGTGCTCTCAATTTGCCCGCTAATCTCCTATGTGGGACCTTATCAAATGCTTTCTGAAAGTCCAGGTACCTTACATCCACTGGCTCTCCCTTGTCCATTTTCTTAGTTACATCCTCAAAAAATTACAGAAGATTAGTCAAGCCTGATATCCTCTTCGTAAATCCATGCTGACTCGGACCAATCCTGCTACTGCTAGCCAAATGTGCCGCTATTTCATCTTTTATAATTGACTCCAGCATCTTCCCCACCACCGACGTCAGGCTAACTGGTCTATAATTCCCTGTTTTCTTTCTCCAGCCTTTCTTAAAAAGTGGGATGACATTAGCTACCCTTCAATCCACAGGAACTGATCCTGAATCTATCCAACATTGGAAAATAATCACCAATGTGTCCATGATTTCCAGAGCCACCTCCTTAAGTACCCTGGGATGCAGACCATCAGGCTCTGGGGATTTATCAGCCTTCAGTCTCATCAGTCTACCCAACACCATTTCCTGCCTAATGTGCAATTCCTTCAGTTCCTCTGTCACCCTAGATCCTCTGGCCACTAGTACATCAGGGAGATTGTTTGTGTCCTCCTTAGTGAAGACTGATCCAAAGTACCTGTTCAACTCGTCTGCTATTTCCTTGTTCCCATTAATAAATTCACCTTTTTCAGTCGTCAGTGGTCCCACTTTGGTCTTAACTAATTTTTTCCTCTTCACATACCTAAAGAAGCTTTTACTATCCACCTTTATATTCTTGGCTAGCTTACCTTCGTACCTCATCTTTTCTCCCCGTATTGCCTTTTTAGTTATCTTCTGTTGCTCTTTAAAAGTTACCCAATCCTCTGGCTTCCCGCTCATCTTTGCTATGTTATACTTCTCTTTTATTTTTATACTGTCCCTGACTTCCTTTGTCAGCCACGGTCACCCCTTACTCCCCTTGGAATCTTTCTTCCTCTTTGGAATGAACTGATCCTGCACCTTGTGTATTATTCCCAGAAATACCTGCCATTGTTGTTCCATTGTCATCCCTGCTAGGGTATCTTTCCAGTCAACTTTGGCCAGCTCCTCCCTCACGGCTCCATAGTCCCCTTTGTTCAACTGTAATACTGACACCTCTGATTTACCCTTCTCCCTCTCAAATTGTAGATTAAAACTTATCTTATGGTCACTACCTCCTAATGGCTCCTTTACGTCATGTTCCCTTATCAAATCCTGTTCATTACACAACACTAAATCCAGAATTCTCCCTTGCAGGCTCCAGTACAATCTGCTCTAAAATTCCATCACGGAGGTACTCCACAAACTCCCTTTCTTGGGGTCGTGTACGAACCTGATTTTCCCAGTCTTCCTGCATGTTGAAATGTCCCATAACAACCACAGCATTGCCTTTATGACATGCCAATTTTAACTCTCGGTTCAACTTGCACCCTATATCCAGGCTACTGTTTGGGGGCCTGTACATAACTCCCATTAGGGTCTTTTTACCCTTACAATTCCTCAGTTCTATCCATACAGACTCTACATCTCCTGATTTATTGTCACCCCTCGCAAGGGACTGAATTTCATTTCTCATCATCAGTGCTACCCCACCCTCTCTGCCCACCTGTCTGTCTTTTCGATAGGACGTATATCCTCGAATATTCAGTTCCCAGCCCTGGTCCTCTTGCAGCCCAGTCTCTGTAATTCCTATAACATCATACTTGCCAATTTATAACTGAGCCTCAAGCTCATCCACTTTATTTTTTATACTTTGCGCATTCATATATTTCTTATACTTTGACTTTGGTGTTCAACTCCCCTCTCACACCAGTCACTATTGGCCCTGAACTTCTCTTATCCCTTCTCAAACTTTCCTTCCCATGAATTCGAAAGTCTTTTGTAACTTTTCCTTTACTCACTTCCCCTTTAACTTCATCTTAATATTCCCAATTTGTCATTCCGTCGTCTCCCCCCCCCACCCCCCCCCCCCCCCCCCCACTATGTCAGTAAGAAAATATTTAGTGAAAACATTGCCAAATGAAGGATTAGAAGATAAGAGAAGGATTTATGTTTTCTATAATGTTAACAATGATTAAGAATGTAATCGAATCTCAACATGATCTTTTCCTGAATTTCTTTGTTTCTACATTATTTTTTTTCCCATGGGGTCCATCTATGCCCCACTTACCTTGCATGGTTGATCACTTTTTATTTTTGATAAGGAATAACAAACCTGCCTGCCAGAACGTTGGTCCCCCTCCAGTTAAGGTGTAACCCGTCCCTTTTGTACAGGTCGCCCCTACCCCAGAAAAGATCCCAGTGGTCTATAAAGCTAAATCCTTGCTCCCTGCACCAGTCCCCCAGCCACCCATTCATATCCCCTATCTCCCTGTTCCTATCCTCACTAGCACGAGACACAGGAAGCAATCCAGAGACAACCACCCAAGAAGTCCTGCTTTTCAGTCTTCCTAACTCTAACTCGCGTTGCAGAAACTTCTTCCTCTTCTTCCCGACGTGGTTTGTGCCCACATGCACAACTACTGCCGGCTGTTCGCCTTCCCTCTCGAGGATGTTCTGAAGTCGATTTGTGACATCATGAACCCTGGCACCAGGGAGGCAACAGACCATCCTCGAGTCTCGTCTGCCGCTACAGAATCTCCTGTCCGCACCTCCGACAATGGAGTCACCCACACTATAGCCCTGCCTGACGTCGGTCTCTCCAGTCGCGTCTCATCGCTAGGATTGGAGCCACCGATCTGTCTGCCGCTCGCAAATGTCCCAAAAGGGGGTACCGTTGTCATTTGGCACAGTCGCTGGTGTCTTCTGCACTGCATGGTTACTCACCTTTCTCACCGTCACCCACCTTCGCTCTTCCTGTATCCTTGGCGTGACAACCTCACTATAGGTTCTGTCCAGGAAACTCTGGTTTTCCCGGATGACCCTGAGGCCATCCAGCTGCTTCTCCGGTTCCCTAATACGTTCGTTTAGGAGCTGCACCTGGACACAATTTTTATTGTCGTATGTACTGAAACGGAACAGTAAAATTCTTAAGATAGACATAAAATGCTGGAGTAACTCAGCGGGACAGGCAGCATCTCAGAAGAGATGGGGAGAGGGTTGACGTTTCGGGAAGAGACCCTTCTTCAGACACTCCTGCTGCCTGTCTGGCTGTTACTCACATCTATCTGTTAATATTTCTCTGATTTGCAATTATGAACCTTCTTTCAATGAAAGAGGCAATTCATATTTCATGATGATTTTGCATCTTAAGAGTTAACCGTGCACCTACAATTAAATAAGTTTGTTATTCCAAAGTTTTTAAGAAGAAAGAAAATCGGGAAATATTTAGTCGCAAAAAATTAAGATGCACAGAGGTGTAAAACAGAGAGCCAATTTCCCAAAGCAAAGATGTAAGCGGCTGAGGGCATCATTTAAATTAATTGGTAAATTATATAAACAGTTTGGCAGAGGAGGTCATCATCTGGCAGCAGAGCCTGCTCTATCTTTCCAGTTCAAGGTTGAACCTCTACCTCACTGCTATTTTCCTGCGCCATTCCATATCTCTTGAATTCCTTAAAACCAAGAAATATGCCAAGATCTTTTTGAATGGTATAATTGAAGAATTCTCCAGTCCCCAGGGAGAGTGAATTCCAAAGGTTCATCATTCATTCAGTGAAGACATTTCTCCTCTCAATTGTAAAAGTTCTGCCCTTTATTCTGAGGTGGTGACATTCAGCTTCAAGACTCCTCAGCCACAGGGAAGAACCTTCCTGTATTTATTCTGATGAGCCCTGTAATTTTTTTTAAGCTTCAATGAGATCACCTCTCATTTCTCAAAGGCTACTGTGCCAAAGCTGTGATCCAATGGCAAAATAAAAAACGTCAGATTCTCGGGTAAGGGCTGTGCCTCGTACCATACAAGCAGTGAATGATTTTTAAATGATATTGATTCCATTGTGTATGGTCTTTTCACAGGGACCCCTTCCCAATTCATGTGGACATTTCTGGCAAATGGTATGGGAGCAAAACAGCAGAGCAGTTGTGATGCTTAATCGTGTCATTGAAAAGGGATCAGTAAGTGAAAGATAATTCGCTTTTGTAAATTAAGTCGAGTTCACTGAGCAAATCTATGTATATCCACTAACTTGTAGTTTCCATTTACATTATGCATTGTGACACAGGAGGATTTTGTTCAAACACTTTATTAAGATAAACAAGTTAATTGGCCTAATGTTGATTTGTGACCAAGATATTGCTGTTTTTGTGTCTGCAGTATGGATCCGGCAGCAAGTAATGACTGTTGTGCCTGAGAATCATTACTGACAGTGCTATTACATATTACCAGTTGATCAGCAACCGTTTCTCTGAACACTTACGCTCAGTCCGCCAATGCCTACTGGATCTGCTGGTTGCTAATCATTTTAACTTCTCTTCCCCATTGCCATAAGTGACCTTTCTGTCCTGTGCCTCCTCCATTGCCACAGTAAGGCCACTCACAAATTGTAGGAACAGCATCTGGGTAGCTTACAATTCACCAGTATAAACATTTTAATTTTCCCATTTTAGTTAACTCCCTCCCTGTGCCCCACCTGGCCTTGCACTTATTTCTCCCCTCCCCTTCCACCTACTTTCCTTCCTCTAGCATCACAGTTCATAACTCTTCAATTATTTTATCACACAACTTCTGGCTTTTCATCTCCTCCATTTGCCTGTAAAAAACCCCTCACCTGTATCCACCTATTCCTTGCCATGCTTTGTCCTGCCCCTCCTCTCCCCCCCCCCCCCCCCCCCCCCCCCCCCCCCCCCCCCCCCCCCCCCCCCCCCCCCCCCCCCCACAATGACCGAAGAATGGTCCTGACCCAAAGCATCACCTATCATGTTCTCTAGAGATGCTGTCTGACCCGCTAAGTTGTTCCAGCAATTTGTCCTTTTTCTTCTATCATCTGACGTTGAATTGCTGACTTTTTTATCAGGAAAATATTGTGGCATATGATTATATCGATTTATACAGAAAGAAATGAGCAAAGAGTGGCCTTTGAGTCCTTTTGAGCTTGCGTTGCCCTATAATGCTGTGCATAACATTCATAGGGTGGTCTCCCCAAAGACCTTTTTCATTAAAAATACTGAATTTGGGCCATTTGGAAAAGTGGGCTGAAAGATGGCAGATGGAGTTTAATGCTGATAAGTGTGAAGTGCTACATCTTGGCAGGACAAATCAAAATAGGACGTACATGGTAAATGGTAGGGAATTGAGGAATGCTGTGGAACAGAGGGATCTAGGAATAACTGTGCATAGTTCCCTGAAGGTGGAATCGCATGTAGATAGGGTGGTAAAGAAAGCCTTTGGTGTGCTGGCCTTTATAAATCAGAGCATTGAATATAGGAGTAGGGAAGTAATGTTAAAATTGTACAAGGCATTGGTAAGACCAATTCTGGAGTATGGTGTACAATTTTGGTCGCCTAGTTATAGGAAGGATGTCAACAAAATAGAGAGAGTACAGAGGAGATTTACTAGAATGTTGCCAGGTTCCAGCAACTATGTTATAGAGAAAGGTTGAAAAAGTTAGGTCTTTATTCTTTGGAGCGCAGAAGGTTAAGGGGGGACTTGATTGAGGTCTTTAAAATGATGAAAGGGATAGACAGAGTTGACGTGGATACGTTTTTCCCATTGAGGGTAGGGAAGATTCAAACAAGAGGGCATGACATGAGAATTAAGGGACAGAGGTTTCAGGGTAACATGAGGGGGAACTTCTTTACTCAGAGGGTGGTGGCTGTGTGGAATGAGCTTCCAGCAGAAGTGGTGGAGGCAGGATCGATTTTAACATTTAAGAGTAAAGTGGATAGGTATATGGACGTGAAGGGAATGGAGGGGTATGGTCTGAGTGCAGGTAGATGGGACTAGGGGAAAACAAATGGTCGGCACGGACTGGAAGGGCCGAGAGGGCCTGTTTCCATGCTGTAATTGTTATATGGTTATATGTTATATGGTTATTATTGTAGCTGGTCATCCTTGCTCCCATACTCGTATCCTCTTGCATTGGAGGATTAACATATGTTGAAGCCTAAATGCTTGGTGCATCTGCTTGCTTACTTGTTTGTAATGACGTGTGCTGTACATTAGCACGTGAATCTCCATTTGCCTTCGTTTTTCCTACCAAAATTGATGATGCATTTATCCACATTATTGACCATATTTATTCCTATTTGATCAAAGTTGCCTCGAGGCCTCTTTCCTTGCACCTCCAAATTCATAATTTAATCCCATTAGCTGTAATCAGCAAATCCCTAGCACAGAATCCAAGAGTACCCCATAAGTTACTGCCTGCCACTTGGAGAAAGACTACTGCATTACTACCATTTCCTGTCCTTAAAACAATTTTAATCAAATTTTATTTTGCACATTAACTTATGTGGAACGTTATCAAAATCTTTCTGAAAATCTAAGTACATCACATCTACTGGTTCGTGGGTTGGTTGTTGTTCTGATTGCATCCTTTAAAAAATTAAATTGGTTTCTCCAACACTATCTCCCTTTCAGAAATCTGAGTGGTCTGATCCCATTTTTTATTCTGAGTGTCTGGTTTTATTTAATCCTTCAACATAGCCTACAGCACTTTCTCCATCTCAAATGCAAGACTGGCTGTTCTGTTCTGTGCTTCCTATTTTCTCACACCCTTTTATAAATTCTGGAGATATATTTACCATCCTCCAAAATACAGTCATTGTTCCTTGATCTTTTGAATTCTGACACGTGATAACCAATGCATTAATTATTTCCATGGCTCTCATCTTTAGTACTCTGATGCAAATTATCAGACAGTGGTGATTTTTTTTATTTTGTTAGTTAATTTCTCCGGAATTAGTTTCTTACGAATAGTAATTTCCTTTAGTTTTCACTTAATTTAGTCTGTTCTCCATTAAAAATTCCCCTGCTTCTGACAATAGGGAACCTATACTTGATTTCACTGATCTTTTTCATTTTGCATGTTTGAAGCTTTTGCAGTCCATATTTCTATTCCCTGCAACTTTACCCTCGTTCTCTATTTTTTGCTCTTATTTATTTGTTTCCCTTGCAAAAATCTATACTGGCCCCAATGCTCAGGTTTGTTGCTTTGTCTAACAGTCGTGTGTAACTTTCTCTTTGGACCTAATTCTTCCTCAACTCTTGTTAGCCATGGTAAGATCACTTTTATTTCTTTTGATTTTGCACCAGGCAGGAATATATAATGACTACAGTTCCTACATTCATTGAAGAAGAACCATTGTCTCTCTATCATCATGATTTTGGCTCGTGTTCACACCAGGCAGGAATATATAATGACTACAGTTCCTACATTCATTGAAGAAGAACCATTGTCTCTCTATCATCATGATTTTGGCTCGTGTTCAATCTCTTAGTGCCTTGGACCTTGCTCAACAGGATTTTTAACCAATATCTTATTACATAATACTCAAACCAGGATAGCCGGTTTCCTGATTGGCAGCTCAACATATTGCCCCTAGGCCATAGGTCCAGGAATTCCTCCCCTACCATATTATTGCTGATTTGCTTTTGTTTCATGATTATAGATGTATCATTGCTGCATGCATTTTTAATTTCCTGTTTGAAACTATGTGCTTTATCACCACATGGAGGTCTAGAGATAACCATCAGTATCTTCTGCCCCTTTCACTACTTGGGTCCAGCTCGGCAGATTCCACATCTTCATTTTCTGAATTAATCTTCTTTCTGACTATTGCATTAACATCATGCTTTGCTAACAATACCACTCGCCTTATTTTCCAATTTGACTGCCTTACCTAAATATTTAATAATTCGACACAGCTTTGGTCACTCTGAAACCATATCTGTGTAATATTGTTAACTTATTCATCTTATTATAAATGCTTCATGTTTTAGATGCAGCATCTTTCTTTAGCCGTATATTTTTAATCTTTTGAGACATTTTGACTATTATTAACAGGTACTTGTTGCATTGAAACCCACCATCTTGTTGCAGTATTCTTAAAGAAAACTACTGAAGAGTCTGTACTCAGATTTTGTTTTCTCTCCCACAATATAAAGTACATATTCTCAATAAAACACCGATTATTTTAATAAACGTTGGAGCATTTTGAATGTACTTTGGCAGACCCATGGCTTGGGAATCTAGACCTCCTGCTGAATTTTTAAGGGACTGCGACAATAAAGTGAACACCTCCGCTTGGTCCGCAATAACCAACCCGACCTCCCGGTGGCTCAGCACTTAAACTCCCCCTCCCATTCCGTATCCGACCTCTCGGTCCTGGGCCTCCTCCACGGCCAGAGTGAGCAACACCGCAAGTTGGAGGAACAGCACCTCATATTCCGCTTGTGGAGTCTGCATCCTCTGGGCTTGAACATTGAATTTTCTCAATTCTGTTAACCCTTGCTGTCTCCTCTCCTTCCCACCTCTCCCTCAGCCCTCGGGCCCTGGCATTCCCTCTCTCTCTATCTCTCTCCCCCACCCTAGTCTCACTAGCTTCTCATTTTCACACTACAAACAGCTTACAATGGCTTGTTCCCTTTATCATCGATACTTTTTTGCATATCTTTCATTCATTGTGCTTTATCTCTCCACATCACCGTCTATATCTCTCGTTTCCCTGATCCCTGACCAGTCTGAAGAAGGGTCTCGACCCAAAACGTCGCCTATCTCCTTCGCTCCTTAGATGCTGCTGCACCCGCTGAGTTTCTCCAGCCTTTTGTGTACCCGCGACAATAAAGCTGTTTAGCCAAAATATTGGAAGACATATTCCTCCTTGTCCAGCTTAACAACAATGCTTAAGGGATTTGCAAAGCAATGTCAGTAAGAAAATATTTAGTGAAAACATTGCCAAATGAAGGATTAGAAGATAAGAGAAGGATTTATGTTTTCTATAATGTTAGCAATGATCAAGAATGTAATCAAATCTCAACATGATCTTTTCCTGAATTTCTTTGTTTCTACATTTTTTTTTCCCCATGGGGTCCATCTATGCCCCACTTACCTTGCATGGGTGATCACTTTTTATTTTTGATAGGGAATAATAAAATTTGTCCAGCAATCTGTGCTGTGATCATTGTACAATTTTCTTTTCAAATGCAGTGAGGATTTTGTTTTAATTCTGTGTTCTTATTCTAAAGTTTGGTTACATAATGTTTTTCCAGTACGACAATTATTGGAAGGAAGTAGCATAACTTTCCCAATTAATTGGCTCTTGAACAGGCACGAAAGCTTAAAAATGTAGGCATGTTTAATTAAAATAGTACTTGCATAACTTGATACTTTGCCAACATGCTGGCTTGCTGTTCAATATTGCAAATGTAATACAGAATGTTCGAGATCTGCCTCCAAATAAGATCGGATAAAGTTCTTATCAAATTTTCTATCCTCTTCGCTTTGTGGAACTGCCAAGTAAAAATGTTGAGTACAATTGGACGACATCTAAATTCAATTTAATTACTGTATCTGTGCCATAATAACTATTTACAGCTTTTTTTAAAGACACATGGTTTATAGGAAAGTGAAATGTGTGTCTTTTGTATTGCAGGTAAAATGTGAAAGGTATTGGCCAAACACAAAGGAGGAAACAATGGCGTTTGAAGATACTGGGTTCAGCTTAACATTATTATGTGAAGATGTAAAATCATACTACACTGTGCGACAGCTGGAATTGAAGAGATACTGTGTAAGGGGATTTTTAATAGAAGTGGTGGTAGTGACATTTAAATGGGTCTTATTTCATAGAATCACACAGCATATAAAGAGGCTGCTCAGCCCAACTCGTCCATACTGACCGGTGGGCATCGCCCAATACTTAATCCCATCACCCAATACTTGATTTGCTGAGGCAAATCAAGTTCATCGAGATGCACATGTTGTCAGCAATCCAGCTTCAACCATTCTCTCAAGCAATACATTCCTGGTACTTGCCACTCTGGATGAAGTAGGTTTTTAAAAATGACAGCTAATTACAATAACCTCCCTACCCTGTATTCATTGACTACTTTATTGTCACGTACCGAGGCACGGCGAAAAGCTTTTGTTGGTGGACTGGTTCGTGCTCCGATTACTGAAGGCCAGTAGTCCATATGCCCTACTAACTACATTACCTATCTGTGTTGCCCATCTTTGACGATATATGGACTGGTACTCCAGGCTCCCTCTGTCCCTCAATACTCACTTAAATTTCACCGTTCATGGTATGTGTTTGAGCTTCATTCCTCTCCCAAAGTGCATTACCTCTCATTTGTCTGGATTAAATGCTATCTGCCATTTCTCAAATCATCTTATTCACTATTTATACTACTTGCATTAAAATATTAATGTGTTAAATTTTTTTTTTAAATTCTTATATTCTCTTTTTTTAGTTTTTAATAAAGTTTGAAGGTAATGAATTGCATGTTTGGAATGCTTCACCCAAGTTATATTTCAAATGTTTTACTGATTTAATCTTTTTTTTGTGCCAATAGACTGGAGAGACACGAGAAATTTACCATTTTCATTATACCACTTGGCCTGACTTTGGGGTACCTGAATCCCCTGCTTCATTCCTTAATTTTTTGTTCAAAGTGAGAAAATCGGGCTGCTTGAACTCTGATTGTGGGTCTGCAGTAGTCCACTGCAGTGCAGGCATTGGACGATCTGGTACCTTTTCTTTGGTAGATACCTGCCTTGTTTTGGTGAGTGATCAGAAATTTAACAAATTATTGAAAGTACCACATGGTTGCCCATCAGTCAGAGGTCATATTATATCCTAATGCAGTAAACCCTCATTATAACAGTCATGGGTGGGAATCACGTCCATTATTGCTGATAACCGAGTATGGGTTTTCCCCCACTGATATCACTGCCTGGGTGTCGGGTCAGAATCGTGGAGTCCAGTGGGACCTCCCTCACCAAACGGAGCACAGCGGCCTAAGTAGGCTGGCCGGCACCACCTTGTCCAGAACAGCTGGGCAGCAGCTGTAATCGCTACTCCTGCTGCCGATTCCCACATTCAGAAGTTGAGAGCAAAATGGGAGGGTTGGGGTGGCGGGGTGAGGAAACTCTAAGTGAGATTCCAACGATCAACTGCCTGCCTGGAGTTCGGAGTGAAAGGACGTAGTTTATTTCATGGGCAGTTCATCTGCTACCTGGTCCTTTATAATGCCATTCTCTGATTGGCACTGATGTTTGTGCAATCATTTAATACATAGCACAGTACAGCACAAGAACAGGCCCTTCAACCCACAACGTCTATACCGAACAGGATGCCATGACCATCACTTATCTACCTGCACATAACCCAGAACAAGGACATGGCAGATGAGTTGAACAGGTACTTTGGATCTGTCTTCACTAAGGAGGACACAAACAAACTTCCTTATATAGTAGTGGCCAGAGGATCTTGGGTGACTGAGGAACTGAAGAAAATCCACATTAGGCAGGAAATGGTGTTGGATAGACTGATGGGACTGAAGGCTGATAAATCCCCAGGACCTGATGGTCTGCATCCCAGGGTACTTAAAGAAGTGGCTCTAGAAATTGTGGACGCATTGGTGATAATTTTCCAATGTTCTATAGACTCGGGATCAGTTCCTGTGGATTGGAGGGTAGCTGATGTTATCCCACTTTTTAAGAAAGGTGGGAGAGAGAAAACGGGGAATTATAGACCAATTAGCCTGACATCAGTGGTGGGGAAGATGCTGGAGTCAATTATAAAAGATGAGATAGCCGCACATTTGGATAGCAGTAACAGGATCGGTCCGAGTCAGCATGGATCTACTAAGGGGAAATCATGCTTGACTAATCTTCTGGAATTTTTTGAAGATGTAACTAGGAAAATGGACAAGGGAGAGCCAGTGGACGTAGTGTACCTGGACTTTCAGAAAGCATTTTATAAGGTCCCACATAGGAGATTAGTGGGCAAAATTAGGGCACATGGTATTGGGGGTAGAGTGCTGACATGGATTGAGAAGTGGTTGGCTGACAGGAAACAGAGTAGGGATTAATGGGTCCCTTTCAGAATGACAGGCAGTGACTAGTTGGGTACCACAAAGCTCGGTGCTGGGACCACGGCTATTTACAATATACATCAATGATTTGGATGAAGGGATTCAAAGTAACATTAGTAAATTTGCAGATGACACCAAGCTGGGTGGCAGTGTGAACTGTGAGGAGGATGCTATGAGAATGCAGGGTGACGTGGACAGGTTGGGGGAGTGGGAAGATGCATGGCAGATTAAGTTTAATGCGGATAAATGTGAGGTTATCCACTTTGGTAGCAAAAACAGGAAGGCAGATTACTATCTAAATGGAGTCAAGTTGGGAAAAGGGGAAGTACAACGGGATCTGGTGGTCCTTGTACATCAGTCTATGAAAGTACTGCAGGCAGTGAAGAAAGCGAATGGCATGTTGGCCTTTATAACAAGAGGAATCAAATATAGGAGCAAAGAGGTCCTTCTGCAGTTGTACAGAGCCCTTGTGAGACCACACCTGGAGTAATGTGTGCAGTTTTGGTCCCCTAATTTGAGGAAGGACATTCTTGCTATTGAGGGAGTGCAGCATAGGTTTACAAGGTTAGACTGTCATATGCTGAGAGAATGGAGCAACTGGGCTTGTACACTCTGGGGTTTAGAAGGATGAGAGGATATCTCTTGAAACATTAAAGATTGTTAAAGGCTTGGACACACTAGAGGCAGGAAACATATTTCCGATGTTGGGGGAGTCCAGAACCAGGGACCACAGTTTGAGAATAAGGAGTAGGTTATTTAGAACGGAGAGGAGGAAACACTTTTTCTCACAGATAGTGATGAGTCTGTGGAATTCTCTGCCTCGGAGGGCGGTGGAGGCAGGTTCTCTGGATGCTTTCAAGAGAGAGCTAGATAGGGCACTTAAAGATAGCGGAGTCAGGGGATATGGGGAGAAGGCAGGAACGGGGTTGCTGATTGGGGATGATCAGCCATGATCACATTGAATGGCGGTGCTGTCTCGAAGGGCCAAATGGCCTACTCCTGCACCTCTCTTGAGTTTGCGCCAGTGGTTTATCCCTCCATTCCCTGCATATCCGTATGCCAAAGCAAATTGTCAGGTCAGGGGGAATTTCCCCCCCCCCCCCCCCGCCAAATCATGGTTGCCATGTAATCCCATGCTACCTGCTTCGTGGCCGGATAGTCATTGACTAAACCGTCTCCCCCACCTAGTCCTAGTCTGCCTGGTGAGGAGGGGGCTGTGGACCCCCAGCAAGACCAAAAACAAGACCTGTCAAGGGGCGGTTGAGCTTCTAGCGAGCCAACGACCAACTGTGCTTCAGTAGATCTCTGTCATACGTAGCATTGTAAGGAAAGATGATAAAGCACACACACCAAAATCCTATACTTCCAGCGGCGGAAGTCCACAGGAACTGGAGGACAGTGATGTATGGTGCGTCCGTCACCGTTCCCATCGGAAACCAGCACCACTGCGTCGCTAATGTTTTCAACAATGATGAATGAATACAAAAGTCTTTTAAATGCCACTATCTGCTTCAACCACCGCCTCAGCAACCTATTCCAGGTACTCGCCAACCTCTGCAAAAACACCTTAACCCGCACATCTCCTTTAAACATTGCCCCCCTCACTTAAAGCTCTGCTCTCAAGTATTTGATTTTCCATCCTGAGAAAGAGATTCTGACTGTCTCCTCTATCTTTGCCTCTCATAATTCAATATATTCTGGTCTTTTACCCGCCCTCCCCCCCCCCCCCCACCCCCGGGACCTCTGCCCGGGACCTCTGGTTTTCCAGAGAAAGCAATCCCAGTCTGTCTAACTTCTCCCCTGTAGCTAATAACTACTGTACCTGGTATCATTCTAGTATACCTCTGCACCCTTTCCAAAGCCACTACATCCATATTTTCCATTCACAGCCCCTCCTGACCCTTTCTCTGCGGAAATTTAAATGCGGCTTTGAGGATCCTGGGTCATGCCAGCCTAATGTTGGCACTCGGTACTTAATACTGCGTAAGGGCTTGTAGTGGTTCTGCTCACTATGAACAAATGTAGATATTTTTTTTTAAATTGTGTCTGGTGACCAAATTGTTAGTCAAGTGTATTTCTTACAGATGGAGAGACGTCAAGATCCCTCTTCCGTGGACATCAGAGAAATACTATTGGAAATGAGGAAGTACCGGATGGGGCTCATACAGACGCCAGATCAGTTGAGATTTTCATACATGGCAGTTATAGAGGGAGCAAAATATATCATGGGAGATCCGTCGGTACAGGTAAAACAAATTTATTCTCCTCTTTGATCTCTTAGGGTGATAGTTTTGTACAGAACAAAAATGAAACTGAGAAATGCTAATTTGTTTCTAAATGGTGTGTGGCTAAGTTTATAATTATGCCCCTCTCCCTTTTCCCCAACCAGAGAATAAACTTTATGATTAAGCCCCTCTCCTTTTCCCCAACCAGAGAGTAAATCTTTTCCCTGTATTTACCCTACCTATTTACTCTCATCAGTTTTAAAGCTTAAAGTTTGGGGTGGCACAGTGGCATAGCGATAGAGCTGCTGACTTACAGAACCAAAGACCCGGTTGCGATCTTGATTATGGGTGCTGTCTGTACTGAGTTTGTACGTTTCTCTCTGTAAACGGATGGTTTTTTTTTTCCTCTGGTTCTCCAGTTTCCTTCCACACTCCAGACGTACAAGTTTATAGGTTAATTGCCTTAAGTACAAAAATTGTAAATTTTCCCTGGTGTGCAGGATAGTGTTCGTGTACGGAGTACACACCGGTCAGCACTGACTCGGTGGGCCGAAGGGTCTGTTTCCGCTGGATCTCTATCTCTAGTCCAATTGGATAATCTTGAAATCTTCTCAATGGGATATGCTTATCCACCGTTGCGCCTTAATTTATCTCTCAGCCTTGTTATTATTCTGGTAATTCTACTGCACTTCTTCCAAGATCAAGTATCCTTTTGATATCAATATATATATTTCTACAATGTAATACTCCATCTGGGTCCTGACCAAGGCTTTGCACAGCTGCAACATCACTTTGTCAATTTTGAATTGCAGCTCCTTGAGATAAAGGGCAATAGTCCATTAATCTTTTTGATTACATGAGTGCTGGCTTGCAATGATTTGTGTGAATGAATACCCAAAACCATTGTCCCACCATTAGTAAATATTGATTTGTCTTTCTTGGATCCCAAAGGATGATCTCACATTTCCCAGACCGAACCACATCTTCCTCACTTTTACCCAACTACTTGGTCTGTCTGTTATTGTGTGTAGGTTATAATTTTGCTCTGATTGTAGGAGTGAAATAAATTTGCCC
The DNA here is from genome assembly GCA_035221665.1 of Okamejei kenojei. Taxonomy (NCBI): domain Eukaryota; kingdom Metazoa; phylum Chordata; class Chondrichthyes; order Rajiformes; family Rajidae; genus Okamejei; species Okamejei kenojei. Next base: position 32,240,802 of record CM069134.1, read on the forward strand.
TTTGTTACCAGTCTAATGCTGTATTCCTTGAGTTACTCCAGCACTATGACAGTAATCTATAAGATGTGCTGCCTCAAATGCAGCTGATGTCATCAAAAACCCACATTCCTTGGCCACACTTTCATTTTGCTACAACCAGTGGGAAGAAGGTATAGGAACTTGAGAATCGTGACCACCAGGTTCAAGAAAAGCTTCCCATAATCATCAGGCTCTTGAACCTTAACCACTACCTCAGCAACTATGATCTTTTATGGACACAAAGTGCTGGAGTAACTCAAAGTAGGCATACCTTGGAGATTTTGCAGTGGAGCAGTCAAAATGTAGAAACAAGGAACTGCAGATGCTGGTTTGCACAAACTGATACAAAGTCTCGAGTAACTCAGTGGGTCGTATCTCTTGAGATTTGGGATAGGTGATGTTTCAAGTCGGGTTCTCTTCAGGCACAAGAAGGGTCCCCACATGAAATGCATATTTTCATCGCCTTTTCATCAAATCAATTCCTTCCGTGGGTCCTGTGCATGTTGTGAATTGTCCCTCTCCCAATTTATTTTGAAGTTTTACCATTATTATTATTATTATTATTATTATTATTATTATATGACAGATTGGTTGATGGTGGAGACAGTTATTGGTTAACATTAAATCTTGTAATCTTTTATTATAAAGAAAATAACTTTTCATGTTTTCCAGCCAAGCGGATAGTCAAGAGTGAGGGAAAAAACTCTTTCCTTTTCTGCATCTATATAATGTGATCGAGCATTACATGATTTGAATTCTTTCCCGTGGTTCTGACATGTTGAGACAAACAGAGCTTTCTAAACACAATTTCACTTAGTGCAAATGCAGTTTTAATCGTTAATATCATACTTTATTTTGAGTATTTTTCATCTTTAGAGTGCTATGAAGTTCAAGTTGGTAATTTACAGGGATGAATTTTTTTATATTCACTTAGTTTTAAACCATAGTTCATTCAAAGATTCATTAAAGTTATGTTACAACTTGGTGTCAGGATGTGTCGGATACTTGCGATCTTTTGGTAGCATCAAAATTGAAACTTATTGTGATCTGAAAAACTAATGGAGAAGCAATGTTCTGAATTTTGACTGAGTGAAAAATTGTTCATAAATTATAGAAGTAGAATTAGGCCATTCGGCCCATCGAGTCTACTCCACCATTCAATCCTGGCTGATCTATCTTTCCCTCTCAACCCCATTCTTCTGCCTTCTCCCCATAACCCCTGACACCCATACTGATCAAGAGGTTTGAAATTCCTGCTGTGTCCTAACCGGGTGAGAGATTGACAAGGCAATTTGTATAAGGAATACTTTGTCTGATCAAAGCTTTTTAAAATGATTTGCTACTTTTGGTATAATGAGACTTTGCATTTTTTTACTCATTGCATGTTGCTTTTATGATCATGATTAAAGTAGGAGCAAAGAACCATTTTAATTTTTTTGTTTCTTAACAGAAAAGATGGAAAGAGCTTTCCAATGAAGACCAGGATCCTGTACCAGACCATGCGCCTCCACCTCCCCAACCTCCTAAACGGGCCCTTCCACGACATAACGAGAATAGAGCCCCTCATTTATCGGCAGAGGAAGCAGCAGATGCAGAAAACAACATTTCCACAGAAGAAAGCTCAGTACAAGAAAAGGAAGATAGCAAAACAGAGTATGTAAAGTGAGTTTGAGTTTTCTAAAGAAACCAACTAAAATAGTCACCTTTGTTTACTACCCCCTTTATCTTTTGAGCTCTTAACTTTGGACTTTCTTGTGCCAGAAGGAATAGCAGAAGCTGGTTTACACCGAGGATAGACACAAAATGCTGGATTAACTCAGCGGATCAGGCAACATCTCCGGACAAATGAAATAGGTGAAGTTTCAGGTCGAGACCCAAAATGTCACTATTCCTTTTCTCCAGAGATGCTGCCTGACCTGATGAGTTACTCCAGCATTTTGTGTCTTTCTTTGGACTTGTGGTGGTGATATTTACATAGTTTCCTGCTGTTACTAATGTGCTTACATGGCTAGGAGTTTCCCATGTTGTGCAAACACGATTGACAACATAATTTAATTAGATTTGGTGAAATAATCTGAAGTCAAAATTTAGGACATGATCCCCACTTTCTATTGTTTTAAAGTAATGCTAGTAATTATATCTTTCATTTAAATCCATCTTTGCTATCAAATTTACTTTTTACCTTGGCTAGAAGAACAAGGATATGCTGCAAATTCAAGAGAATATTTTTAATATTATTATAGAGAATATTTTTAATATTCTCTAACATTTGGATAGTAAGAACATAATTTACCATGCAATGAACATAAGGAGGGATATGGATTATGTGCAGGTAAATAAGAGATGGTCTTGGCACCATGTTCAGCACGGATATTATGGGCCGAAGGGCTTGTTCTTGTGCTGTTCTAGATTATATTGTGGTATGATCAGTATTTAAAATAAAATTCCAACCTTTAAAGGAATAGTGCCATAGCACTTAATTTTTAATCATTTGTTTTTATGTGCTGTCACTTGAATCTATCAATTTTTTACATTTAAGACATAGTGATAATGTTTATCATTAAAGGTTCTATATCTTAGAGTAAGAAAGGCTTCCTGAAAATGTACTTTCCCAAATGTTTAGAACAAGTATGTTTGCAAGTGAATTCTAATATTTCACCTCCTACCACTAGTATTTTGCTAATTACTGTCCTATGATGTCTATATGATGATATCTTGTTTATGTTTTGAAAGTTTTTTCAGAAAAATGTGTTTCTAAAAGACATGCAGATTTGTGGGTTAATTTGCTTCAAATTTGCTCTCAACGAGTCAATGAGAAAGCTGGATAACATAGGCGGTCACGTTGGCGCAGCGGTAGAGTTGCTACCTGACAGCGAATGCAACGCCGGAGACCCGGGTTCAATCCCGACTACGGGTGCTGTCTGTACGGAGCTTGTACCTTCTCCCTGTGACTGCGTGGGTTTTCTGTGGGGATTCTGGTTCCCTCCCACACTCCAAAAACGTACAGGTTTGTAGGTTAATTGGCTTCTGTAAATTGTGATTGGATAGCGCACAGGGTGATGATCACTAGTCGGCGCGGACTCGGTGAGCCAAAGTGCCTGTTATCACGCTATATATCTAAAGTCAAGTAAATTGTTGGCATGAACTTGATAGGGTGAAGGGCCTGTTTTCATGCTGCACTTCTAAACTAAATTAAACTAAATCAAATCATGAAGGATAAATTGTGCCCTTAATGCTATTGCTTGAAACACACAGCTTTACTGTATTAGAGCTGTTATTTCTTGGTACCCTTTGAACCTTTTTGTTTCTTGCCTTCCAGATGTTGCATCATGTACGAGGCACCGATTCCCAGACCTCCACTGATAGTGGTTTAAGTTGATGACTAGGAAATGTATGATTTGGTCTCTCAATCATTTGAAATCCACCATGGTACAGATGAGGCATAGTTGGCTGCCTTTTCAATGTTCTTGATCAGATATGTTGCAGCAAAGGAGCTCATTGAGTCTTCTCATGGTGCAAATCAATCTGGCCCAACTCCCCAGCTTTATGTAGAGTTGCCGATTTATTATTTTCCCTTGAGCTTATTTCAGGTGTGTGTGTCCCAGTAAATCTGAGGTTTCGGGTTCTAGCCCTATGTGATGTATAATTGAGAAGTAAACTCTATCCATTTCATTTTGTACAGTTCTTGAATAGCTTATTGTTTATTACTCTCTCAGTATCACTTTCTTGTTTGTCTTTCAGTAACGTCCGTAAACGACACCGCGAGGATAGGATAGCAAATACAGCGCAGAAAGTACAGCGAATGAAACAGAAGCTTAATGAAACTGAGGTGAAACGAAAAAGGTGGTTATATTGGAAACCTATTCTCGTTAACATTGCTGCAGTTACTACCCTTGCAATTGGAGCTATTGTTTGCTGCTCTTTGTATTTTCAGTGATCAATCTGTAACTTCATTTAAGGGTCTACAGTAGCATATTGCATCTGAGGTTTCCGATGCTGAGGATTGGTGTCTCCCCTGCACAAGAACTGAATGTTTTTTCAGAGTTGACAGGTCAGGGAAGAATACAGTAGGGTGGAGCTAACCGTTTAGTTTTAACTCAGAAGTTTGCAACATAGTTACTCAGGTTTTTGGATTGTCAGATGTCTGAATATTCAAAACTACCAGACAAAAACAAAATTCTGTTGTAAATGAACTATCAGACCTGTGCTGCAATAAATCTTTGGTTAAACGTTGTGCTTCCATTAAAAGCAGTCTTTCTCGAGTTCATGAGATTTTCCAAAAGGATGTTGGTGTCTTATTTTTGCTAGTAAAAGATAAACCAGCAAGGAACAGAAAACAACTTCTTTGCATGCCTTATCGCTGGGTTCTTTACTGCTTTAGTCTGCTGCTCTTCTGCATTTTTTTCCTCAAACCGTTTATTTCTTGACCAGCAGAATTGCTGTGCACTTAAAGCAATTGTTTGCATTAATAAAGTCACTTCTGGCTTAACATTTTCAGTTATTTTAGGTCACATGTTTTCCATTTTGTTTATAACCCTGTATGAAAAAAATACAGCTATTAATTTGGCAAAGGCTTTGGAAGCCGCTTGGAAATATAATTTTTAATTTTCTAAACAAAGTGATCTAAGTATGGTTGATTATTTACTGTATTATTGTGGATGTCGAAAATACTAGTTAATTCCTTAACCCATAGAGCTGTTCAATCACAATTATTGATTTTTTTTTTTCAGCAGAACTTTCATTTTCACAGTCCTGTAAAGCACATCTCTCAACATCTCTGCAAATTTTCAATTCAACTTCCTATTTAATCCACAGGCATAAAATATCTGTATTGAAAGTTAAGTCATGTATTTTATTTTAAAAGTACACAGTCCATTATAAAGAGATTGATGTATAAATGCTGGCAAGACATCCAAAGTTGCGTCTGTGGGTTAAAGAGTTGAGAAGTATTTCTTGCTAGTTAATAATGTCACTATCCCAAGATGGTACAATCTTATGTATTGGGCACGAAAAGGGTAATCTGTTCAAAATGACACCAGCTCGCATTTAAAATTTGTAATAACTTTACATTCCAGAAAGACCAGCTGAATAAAATTCACTCTTGAGTAGTATCTTATATTGTATGTCTATGTTGGGGATGATGCATCGTACTACATGATGATGGTTCTTGTAAACCACTACAGCAGAACCTGTTAATGAAAATTGTTGGTCCACTTTGCAGTACATGTTGTATCCTGAATCATTGCTACTCATATGATTAGTGAACTTTGTATATAGATTAACGTTCCTTAATGATAGAAATCTGGTATTGCACATTAGTTTTTTATTTAGTTTTAGAATATTTCTGCGTGACCTCAAAGAGAAATGTTCTAATTTTTGAACCCAAACCTAAAGGGAGGTGGGTAATGAGGGTAGACGTTGTTAGTGTTGAAAATCATGCACTGATGCTAAAAATGGGTTGGATCAAAACACGAGTAAGAATTAGCCACCATCAGCAGTATGTAATGCATTAAATATATACAGCAATGTTTTTATACTTCAGCAATGAGGCCAAGAATGTTGCTCCCCTATTTCCTGAATGTGGCAGGTGGCATATTAATGGGCAATGGTTGATTTTCACATATATCGAGTAAGCAATTTTCTCATTGATTTTTAAAAAGAGGTTCAGGACAAAGGCCGTTTGACAGAACTTGTTGCTGATGTATTTTGTAATAGACTTGTGATGACAGTTTATTGCCGTGATCATTGTGAGATGCAGCTCATTTGTCAATCTCCAGTTTCGACTTGGACTTTGTGTTATTCATGAACAATTCCCAGTCTATGTTGCTTTAAGAGCTTATATATATAAGCAGAAGTAAACTGTTCTATTATAACCTTCTACCTCGGTGCTTCTCTGCCTAATGCCCACTCTCCTAGTTTCCTGTGGATTCCAAACATCAGCCTTGTTTTGAGATACTAAACTGTTTAGATATTGAGCAGGTTGCAGCTCACCATGCAGTAGTTCACAGGACATCTCGAGAGAAGTACATGTCTATCAGCATCTCCAACATAATCTGACAGTTTTGCCAAGTAGATTCAATGTACATGCAGATCAGGAGCAGGGTTTGTGCTAAAATCAGGAGACTTTACCTGTTAAGAGTAGCCACAGTGGGGAAGAAATACGGACAAGGTACTGAACCTTTTCAGAAGGTCTTTTCAAAAGAGCCTGCTTCATGATTTTTTCCCCCAACTTATCTCAAATGGAAATATTGCATTATTTTTGGTCACTATTAATAACATGGAGATATACAAAGTTATATGCATAGTATTGAAAAGTTAGTTTGAAAAATGAATGCTTGATTTCAGCCCCCCTACCTCAAGATGTCAAGGTTTTTTTTTTAATTTTCTATTTAAAGGGAAAGTAGAGGAGGTAATTGAGACCTGGATCAGATCTGCCAAAACCTTATTGAATGGTATGGCAAACTTGAAGGGAACCTTCTTAATTATGTTCTATTGGCACAATCCATTTATGGTCGAGGCAGTTTCCAAACTCAGCAATTACTGATATAAATATGGTGGCCAACTGGTTCTTAATTTGACCACGCCATCTATGGACATACACTTATGCTTATGAAATTAATAGCTATGGAACCATCAAGTTGTGGACATACAAGAAGATCATTGTCCCTGAAGGCAATAGTATTTGCATTTTAAGCCGAAAATGCTTGAAATACTGTGGGATAAATTTGATCAATTTATAATCCAGACCTGACACCTTTTACTTTGTGCATTTAAGCAATGGCACTCTTTGGCTAGTGGGAGATACTGACCAGAAATAGCTTTTTTTTAGGAAGATGGTCTTCTAAACCTCGAGAGTGGATACTTATTCTAAAATAACCTGGAAATTACCACAGTTGTGTTACAATCTCATGAGCTGTGGTTTTAAAGGGTGTTCTGAGTAATAATACAATACTGATAGTGAGTTCTGTTTGGTGTCATGGTCAAGCACAGGAACAGGCCCTTTGGCCCACGATGTCTGCCAATCGAGATACAAAATAAAACTAATTCCATCTGCCAGCATCTGGTCTATAGGCCTCCATTCCCTGCCTGTACATGTATCTATTTAAATGCCTCTAAAACGATCTTGCTGTATCTGCTTCCTCCACCTCTCCAGGTAGCACATTCCATGCACTGACCATCCTGTTGCCTCTTAAATGTCCCTTTTTTTTTTTTGCATTTTCCACTTCTCACCTTGAAGCTATGTCCTCTGATAATTGATCTTTCTAACGTGGGAGAAAGACATTCTACCCTATCTAAGCCTCTCATAATTTTATATACTTCCCATCAGGTTGGCCTTCAGCCTCTGACGCCTCAGAGAAAACAATCCAAGTTTGTCCAAGTTTGTCCCTTGTAGCTAATGCGTAATAAAAAGGAAATGCAGATGCTGGTTTATGCCAAAGATGGACATAATGCTGGAGTAACCATATAACATATAACCATATAACAATTACAGCACGGAAACAGGCCCTCTCGGCCCTTCCAGTCCGTGCCGACCATTTGTTTTCCCCTAGTCCCATCTACCTGCACTCAGACCATACCCCTCCATTCCCTTCACGTCCATATACCTATCCACTTTACTCTTAAATGTTAAAATCGATCCTGCCTCCACCACTTCTGCTGGAAGCTGATTCCACACAGCCACCACCCTCTGAGTAAAGAAGTTCCCCCTCACGTTACCCCGAAACCTCTGTCCCTTAATTCTCATGTCATGCCCTCTTGTTTGAAACTTCCCTACCCTCGATGGGAAAAAACGTATCCACGTCAACTCTCTATCCCTTTTTCATCATTTTAAAGACCTCAATCAAGTCCCCCCTTAACCTTCTGCGCTCCAAAGAATAAAGACCTAACTTGTTCAACCTTTCTCTGTAACATAGTTGCTGGAACCCTGGCAACATTCTAGTAAATCTCCTCTGTACTCTCTCTATTTTGTTGACATCCTTCCTATAACTAGGCGACCAAAATTGTACACCATACTCCAGAATTGGTCTTACCAATGCCTTGTACAATTTTAACATTACTTCCCTACTCCTATATTCAATGCTCTGATTTATAAAGGCCAGCACACCAAAGGCTTTCTTTACCACCCTATCTACATGCGATTCCACCTTCAGGGAACTATGCACAGTTATTCCTAGATCCCTCTGTTCCACAGCATTCCTCAATTCCCTACCATTTACCATGTACGTCCTATTTTGATTTGTCCTGCCAAGATGTAGCACTTCACACTTATCAGCATTAAACTCCATCTGCCATCTTTCAGCCCACTTTTCCAAATGGCCCAAATCTCTCTGTAGACTTTGAAAATCTACTTAATTATCCACAACACCACCTATCTTAGTATCATCTGCATACTTACTTATCCAATTTTCCACCCCATCATCCAGATCATTGATGTACATGACAAACAACAGTGGACCCAACACAGATCCCTGAGGCACCCCACTGGTAAGTCAGCGGGTCTGGAGAAAATGAAAGGTTATGTTTCGAGTTGGCACCCTTCTTCAGGCTCTGAAGTCTGAGTCTGAAGAAGGGTCCCAACCCAAAACATTACCTCTCAATTTTCTCCAGAGATGCTTCCTGACCTGCCGAGTTACTCCAGTATTTTGTGTCTAATCCAAGCAGCATTCTGGTAAACCTCCGTTGCATCCTCTCTAAAGCCACCACATCCTTTCTATAATGGGCCGACCAGAGCTCCACACAATACTCCAAATGTCCCCTAAACAAAGTCGTGTTTTTGTTTAATACAAGTGCAACGTGACTTTCTGGCATGTTCCAGATTTTTTGTTTTGTTTTGAAATTGAATTTGACCAAACTACACACCGTGGCTACTGCACGGTGGCACTTCTGGTGAATGTATTGAAGTAGAAGAAATGAGATGCAAGATGGTTGGCAGAAGTTGAATGGGATGCAATGAAAATGGCTGGAGTTAACACTATGAAATTAATATGAATAGGGACAGTCCATGATTTCTGAAGGAAGTAAATAAAATGTTTGTTAAGTGGAGCAGAGTTACGGACTGGACAGCAAGGAATCAGATACCCAAAGGGTCCAAGATGATTGTGGTGATCATCTACACAATTCCCATTTGCCAGTGTTTGGTCTTCATCTCGTTATTCCTTTCTCAATAAAACCGCCCTCAGGTACCTACATTTCACTGAAAAATAATCTAATCAATCTATTATAAACACAAGAGACTAATTTTGAAATTAAAAAGAAAAGCATTAGAGGAACTCAGCAGGTCAGGTAGCATCTGCAGAGAAAAATGGACAGGTGACGTTTTGGATTGGGACCCTTTTCGTTTAGTTTGGAGAGACAGCATGAAAACAGACCCTTCGGCCCACAGATCACCCTGTACATTAGTTCTATCCTACATTCTATGGACAATTTACAGAAACCAATTTACCTACAACCCTGTATGTGTTTGGAGTGTGGGAGGAAACCAGAGCACCCAGAGAAAACCCCATGGAGTCACGGAGAATGTGCAAACTCTGCACAGACAGCACCCGTAGTCAGGATCGAACCCCGGTCTCTGGAGTTGTATGGCAGCAACTCTACCACAATGCCACTGTGCCACACTTCTTATCCTTCCTAGTCTGATGTAATTTTGTAAAACCATGTAACCCTGGCCATCCATTCCAGACAACAACTTGCTGAAACTCTTTGGCACACTTACTAATGCAACAATATCTGTTTCCTGTAGAGTGGTGATCAGAACTGTACACCATACTCAAAAATATGTTGTACAGCAGCAACATGACATCCCAATTCTTATACTCAATGCCTCTGCTTTTCAAGGCAAGCATGCCAAATACCTTTGTCACCACCCTACCCACTTGTGTCTCAGTTTTCAGTGGGCTATAGACTTGCACGTGAGGTGGTGAAGTTTGTGATGGAGGAATGTGGGAAGAGAGGCTTCACTCATTGCTGTCTTTACCGGTCACGTCATGGGATGCTGTTCTTCCACTGAGTCCACATCCTGGGAGGTGAACTGATCATTCATGTCATCATATATATATATATATATATATATGATGATGTTAAAACTGATCAATACTTTTAATTTTGAAATAAAGCATGTCATGATCACCGCGACTGCCTGATGCTATGAATATAGAGCAACATTCTGAAAAGGAGGGGGAAATTAGGAAACCTTCCAATTTAAAAAAAAAATGTGTGTGTGTGTATACACACACACACACACACACACACACACACACACACACACACACACACACACACACACACACACACACACACACACACACACTGTATATAGGAACCCTTCCATTTTTTTGTGTGTGTGTATAAGTATGTATAAGTATGTATATGTGTGTGTGTATATATATATATACACACACACACAACAAATTAAAAATTGGAAGGATTTCCTAATTTCCCCCTCCTTTTCAGAATGTTGCTCTATTCATAGCATCAGGCAGTCACAGGTGATCATTAAATGTTTTATTTCAAAATTAAATGTATTGATCAATTTTAACATTTTAAATTGGTACAATATGGGCAAGCATGTATCTGCCCCTAGGCTAAATAACTCAAAAGACAATGAAGTATTTATTTACACAGCCACTAAAGCAATCAACACTTTTGTTATCTCTCCAGTATATCTATACTTCACCTGAAATGGCTTTTTAAACCAATTGTAAATCAGTAGAAAGAAAAGTGACCTACATTCATGCACTGCCTTTCACATATTCAGAATCTTCCAAAGCGCTTTACAGCCGAAGAAGTAATCCACGTTCTTGTTTCCGCAATAACCTTATTGATATGTGACCTTGGTAATCAGATTCTTCTAAAATATTTACTTCTTTGTCTTATCACTGACTGGCTTAAATGCGCACCCTGGAAAATTTCCCAGCACAGGCCATTGGGTGATCTTCAAGTAAACTCTTTAAAGTTATAAAATATTACCTTCAGTTATTTTGCGGGGGGGAACAAATGGAAATGTTTGTATTCACAAAATAGGAGTGATTAAGTTGACCAACAAAAGTAATGACAAAGGGTTGGCATATGGTGATAATATTTTTCCATTATTATTTACATTCATATTTTCATCAATAATTATTTCTTGTTACTCATCAGGTGAAGTATCATACACAATAATAAGTCATGTCTGTGGACAGAAAGCCTGCCATGCACAATTTAGATTTTTTATTCCAGTTTTCAACCACAAGAACAAGTTTGAATTCAAACTTTATAGAAAAATGTTTCTTTTTATCATAAATCCATGTGTTTAAGCACCACATTAAAAACAAAATGTTTCTCTTCAACTGCAGGTCCAAACTGAGGAATGATGAGGGAAGTTAAAGCTTTTAAAATCTCATTTAAGTGTAAGATGTCTGTGGTGCATCTTACATTTGATTAAACATGGTCATATTCCTAATATGCATTGTCGTAACTTACTGAATATTTTATATAATTCATAGGAGAGCTATATTTTTTAACCCCATGAAGACATGCCACAGTTTTAATTAAAGATAGTTTAACATTTTCTGCAAATATTTTACTGTGATAAATTGTTGAAGGCTAAAAGATTTCTTGCAACATTTCATTATATCTGTGTGCTTCTAGAAAACATTTTGCCTGTTATAGACATGTGTTAACAAGTGTAACACTTCCTCATGCAAAAAGTAATCGTTTCCTAATACTTCTAGACAGGACAGTGCCGGTGGGCAAATGTCACTTTGGAAGCTGTGAAAGACAAGACTCTTCTCTTTGGCAGGATAGGCCATATGGCCCGCCTAATCCTGTCCTGTCTTGTGATTCAAGGGGTCTCGCTTTAGCGTTAAGAACTGACTCATAAGTGTTCCCCTCAGTCTCTATATGGATCAAAAATATGTGCCCATGTTCTTATAACTGGCAGAAAATAGATGAATACAAATATTATTGATTGACTTCACTGTAAAACAAATTAATTGGAAATCTTGAGGTGTGCCAATTTACTGTTTAATATTTCTCCCAAATCTGTATTATAGAAACAGAATCAGTGTTAATAATCTCCTATGTAATAGTGCACAAGTGCCACCTGTCTTTTTCCAAGGTATTAAAATTTGTGAATTTGAAATTTGTGGTTCTACTCTTTTATTAAAATGTTCCTTTGCTTCAGGATTCATACTTGCATGTGACATGTTCATCTCTGCATCGTCACTGCACTGTGGCCATACAGTGAAGTGGGTTTTTTGGTGGGTGGACCACCCCCCTCCCCCCACAGTTCCACTGATTCATCCTGTACACACCAGGCCAATTGTGAGCAGGTGGGGCTAGTGTAGATGGGGCATGATGGCCGGTGTGGGCACGTTGGGCTGAAGGGCCTGTTTCCACGCTGTAAGACTATGACTCTGCCGCTATTGCAATAAAGCTTTAACGTGAATGGAAAACAAATGCAAGCTGCTTACAAATTGTGATCCACACGCAAACAATTAATACAACTGTTCTTTCAAACTATCTGGATGTCAAGTTACACAATCCAGTTAATCTACTCAGACCATCTGAAAACATTCAAAATCAATAACGTTATCTAAAGACCAGGATTTTTTTTTTCCATTGGTTTCTTGATTGCAGTGCTTGTGAAGTACTTAGTAATGTGTCGATACAGTGAAACTGTTGCATTGAATAAATGTTTTATGTTCTGTATTGTATGTCATAGGCTAAAGACTGTCTGACTGCTAACTCCACACAACAGATGCCACATTCTGCACCTATTTTTATCAGCCGTGGAAAATGACGAAAAATACCGTACAAGGACAGTGAGGTCCGCTAAGCAGGGGACCTCAATGTAACTGTTTACAGCGTAAACTACTAGATGCAGGAGACAAAACACATACCTGACCCCACGGGACTTCTGCAGAGGGTGGATTTCATGTATTGTCACATGTTTTATAAAGCTTATCGTCTGCGCCTTGCCAAAAAAAGTTAAAAGAAGGCTTTGTACTTTAGTCATTTCACTGTGTTGTATTTTTATACCTTTTGATCTGCATTAAATGTTCTGGATTAAAAAATAATTGTGATTGCTCTTCTTTAAGTGGGAACCCACAAAGATTATCTATAATTAACTAATATTGTTTATTTTAAGTTACCTTTAATCATTGCATGTTAATGGCGAGTGTACATAAGTACATGAATTACTGGTTTGATTTTCTGTACATGTAGTTAGTTAATCTTCCTGTTTAAGTCAATAAATTTATAATTCTGATTTATTGATCATATGGGTGATTGCCTTGAATTACCCTGGTCTTTATGGAATCAGTGTTTGACCTGAAAGTATTAACCAGATAAATCCAGGTTACAGAGCCATGGACAAAGGATGGAGATGTGTAACCTGTGGTGAAGAAGTGTGATTTGGATGTGATGATAATCCCATGATTTTGGTCCATGCTGGAAGTCAACAGGCTTACGGCTGAAGTCAAGGTAATGCTGGCGAGTACCTACGGTGAAACCATTTGGTAGAGTCGTGGAGCAATGTGTTGTGTTCAGATAACAGAGTGAATAACAAGGTATTTTATTACATTACCAAATAAGGCACATAGTATCTCTGTATGCACTCGCAAACCCCAAGTACGCCATCCTTTATAGCATTTCTTATCTCAGCAGACCGTGCCATGTCCCCTCCCAGAGCTAATCATAAGCCCCTTGTCTGCAGTGTTTCTGCACTACTAGCTGTAGGGGGGCACAGGTGGTCCGCCCAACGTGTTGTACTCGGCAAAACAAGATGTTCCGAGGCATTGCAAGTTCCCAGGCATGAACAGGTGCAAATACATCTCCCACTTGTATTGAACATCTTGTTTGTAAAGGGTTTGGAATGTTGTACTGCTAATTTGGCTGAAACTCCATTTTAACTGATATGGTCTATCTTAATGTATTTTCAGGCAAGTTTTCCATCATATAATTAAACATTGGAATAAGTAGAAATGCTTTAGGTAAGCACCTGTTTCAGAAGTATTCTTAAATAAATTGCATTCAAATGGAGTATGGAGCGTGTGAAACCACCAGAGTGGTCTGAAGATCATTAGAGTACACTTCTCCTTATAGGTTTTCCACCAATATCACCTCACTACAACCACCTTCACAGCCATATAACCTAGAAAAAAATGGAAAAAATAATTTGTAAATGTGTCATAACACTCTTAATCACATCACTGCTGATCAAAGATCTTGGTGATCTTATGGACAAGTTATCTCAAAAGACAATGAATTTGTGAATTTATGGAATTCCCTGCCACAGGGGGCAGTGGAGGCTAAATCACTGGATGGATTAAGAGAGAGTTCGATAGAGCTCTAGGGACTAGTGGGATCAAAGGGATATGGGGAAAAGGCAGGCGCGGGTTATTGATTGGGGACGATCAGCCATGATCACAATGAATGGCGGTGCTGGCTCGAAGGATCGAATGGCCTCCTTCTGCACCTATTTTCTATGTTTCCATGACGCCCATCTACCAATTCTAAAGATTTACTGTTTTGGGAAATTTGGATGTCCAATTTATATCTGAGTTCAAACTTGTGCTCCTGATAACTAATCAATTAATACATCTATTTACAGCCCATTAATCAATCAGCTAAAGATAGTTGGCCCAGGGGTGGTTATGCTGGAGATCTCTTGCACTGATATTGTGTTGTGATTATTGATCTTTCGATAATTGTTTTTCCTTTTTTTCCAGAATTTGCAATTTAATAACTTTCATTTTGTGTTAGGGATAAACCCAAAACTGAGCTTTTTTCCCTTTGACTTCCATTTGGGAGGGCTGAAATCGCATGGTTTCAGCCTTGATGTTGAGAGCTAGTCGCCTGAGTTCTCTAGCGTTCCAACTTTATATCCATCCCTGGATTAAGGTCATACTCAGTTGTATTTTGTGGAATGCATATTGAATTTTGACAACTAGTTTATTCGTGAGTTACTTTTTTTTTAAACATATGTTAAGTATAGCTTGGGAGAATGTAAAAACCACAAGATAATCTTGGCCTTATTTCACAAAAATTCAAGAAATATCATGTGATTGAGAATCTTTATTGATTATTCCCAGAAGCCCAATCATCGGACAAAATGCTCCAACAATTGTTCATCCTGCTTATAGATACACAAACAATCTGTTGGAGGAACTCAACGGGTCAAGCAGGATCTGTAGAGAAAACAGTTAACACTTTGGGTTGCAGTACCAGTCCGTCTTAATCTACATTGAAGGATCAACCACGAAATTATTTGGATTAGGTTCTCCAAGATAATTTCTCCAAAATTGTATAAATTTATGACTGGTAATTACCTTAAATCAAGTAAGCATATTTTACAGGGGAGAAGCAGTGTAAACAACATAAATATTTTTTCTTTAAAAGCAACCATATGTTTGTGGACTACCACTTTTACAGAGAACATGGAATAGCATAGCACAAAAACAGGCCCTGTTCACCCGAGTTCTCTGCCCCACAATGTGCTGAACATGATGCTAATACTAACTTTTGCCTGCCTGCACGGAATCCATAACCCTCCATTCCCTGCATATCCATATGCCTACCCAATAGTCTCTTGAACGTTACTATCATATGCTTCAACCCGGCAGCATGTTCCAGGCACTTACTCTGTGGGGAAAAAAAACTTGTCCTGTATATCTTTAAACTTTAAACAAATGGATAAGATGAAGAGAGGGAATCCAGAAATTATTTGTCCCAATGCAGCAGACGTCTGACACTGCAAATTAGATGGGCCTTGAGTAATAAAGTGATGGAGCAGATTGTTACAGCTGAGACTTTAATGCCATCTTGTGGAAGTCTGAATAACTCAAATATGATGCATGGGGGAGGGGTTGCTCTTTGGGAGGAGGTATATGTACAATTTATGTCATTGCACCTCAAAAAGACCAGAGCCGATGGATATCAAGTGAGTTAAGGTTACTATTGGGTAAGGGTTCAACAAGCTTGGCAAGAGGTGGGAATCTGACTAATTTTAGGATGGAGAGAGGCTATGTTGGTTTATGATATGAGACCTAGCAAGGCAGAAGAAACAAAAGTTTGATAACAGACCAAGGAGAATGGCAATGCTTCATGGTCATCTTTATGGTTAATTTTGAAAGAAATGCAGTCAAATTTGTGCCGAAGTAGAAATTGTAGTGTAATATGGCTTAAAAGACTGTTCCATCCTGGTTACAGGATTTTCCAATAAAATTGAGATTTTGTTTTTGTAAAAGGAAGTTTAAATATTTTATAACCATATAACATATAACCATATAACAATTACAGCACGGAAACAGGCCCTCTCGGCCCTTCCAGTCCGTGCCGACCATTTGTTTTCCCCTAGTCCCATCTACCTGCTCCATTCCCTCCATACCCCTCCATTCCCTTCACGTCCATATACCTATCCACTTTACTTTTAAATGTTAAAATCGATCCTGCCTCCACCACTTCTGCTGGAAGCTCATTCCACACAGCCACCACCCTCTGAGTAAAGAAGTTCCCCCTCACGTTACCCCTAAACTTCTGTCCCTTAATTCTCATGTCATGTTATAAAGAAATAATTACAACTGTGACATAATGGAAAAGTAACACAGATAGCTGCATATCGTACATTAATTGTATGTAAGTGTAATAAGTACTGCCATAAATACGGTAGACACAAAATGCCGGAGTAACTCAGCGGGACAGGCAACTTCTCTGGAGAGCAGGAATGGGTGACGTTTCGGGTCGAGACCCTTCTTCATAATCAGACTGCCATAAGTACCGTCCGTATCTCTTGTTCCAAGAGATGTAATGCTGAGGCTCTATAAGGCGCTGGTCAGGCCACATTTGGAGTACTCTCGAGTTAATTTGGGCACCATATCTGAGGAAGGAGATGCTGGCTCTGGAGAGGGTCTAGAGGAGGTTTACAAGAATGATTCCAGGAATGAGTAGGTTCGCATATGATGAGCGTTTGGCACCACTGGGCTTGTATTCGCTGGAGTTTAGAAGGTTGAGGGGGGACCTCATTCAACCTTACAGAATAATGAAAGGCATGATAGAGTGGATGTGGAAAGCATGTTTCCACTGGTGGGAGAGTCTAGGCCTCAGAAATAAAGGATGCTCTTTTAGAAAGGAAATGAGGAGGAACTTCTTTAGTTATAGGGTAGTTAATCTGTAGAACTCATTGCCACAGAGGACTGTGGAGATCAAGTCAGTGGATATCTTTACGGCAGATATAGACAAATTCTTGATTAGAACGGGTGTCAAGGGTTATGGGGAGAAGGCAGGAAAATGAGATTAGGAGGCAAAGATCAGCCATGATTGAATGGCGGAGTAGACTCAATGTGCTGAATGGCATAATTCTACTCGTATAACTTGTGAACTTTTCCCTGACTCTCCGTCCGAAGAAGGGTCACGACCCAAAACGTCACATATTCCTTTTCTCTAGAGATGCTGCCTGACCCGCTGAGTTACTCCAGTGTTTTGTGTCTGTCAATGGAAAAGTTAACATGAGTTAAACTGAGGTACTAATAAATACCAGTCACAATACTGGGAGAGCCTTGGAGACCCCCAATTAATTAGAGGAAGACCAAACAAACAAATATACAGGCAAATCTCCAGTGCAAAACTAATAGGGTGATTTAAGTAGGGAAATATCATTAACAGTACTAATTACAACAGAAATTGTTGGAAGTATAAAAGATGCAGAATTCTTACAATGGATGCAGGAATATTTTTAAGGAGTACTAATGTATTTCAACAAGATAGGTAGGAGTTCTAAGCTGTTTCAGGGAGTAAATTCATCAACCAAAAAAATGAAGTGCTGGAGGGTAGACAAGGTGCTGGAGTGGAGGGTAGACAAGGTGTTGGAGTCTAGAAGGGTCCCGACCCGAAACGTTACCTATCCATTTTCTCCAGAGATGCTGCCTGACCTGCTGAGCTACTCCAGCATTTGTTACTTCTGTGGAGGGAATGGCTAGACAACATTTTAGGCTGGAACCCAAAACATTGTCTGTCCATTCCCTGGTCAGGCTGGACAAGAGACGTGAGGTACAGTAAAGTCTGGCAAATGAAAGTGTGTGAGTCGGATGGGAACCAGCTGGTAATGATATTCCCAGGTGCCTGCCGCCTTTGGCCTTATTGCTGGTACATTTTTGCAGGTACTGTCGGAGTAACCTGGATGAGTAACTGAATGCACTTTGTTGCTAGTCCATACACAGGGACCATTGCACTTATTTTGGTGTGAATTAATATTTCAGCTGGAGCACCCTACACTGTGAACAGCTCGATTTTAATCCGTCTTTCTGCTGACTGGATAGCCGCAACAGAAAGCTTTTCACTCTGACACGTGCCGTCAGGGTAAGCAAGGTAGGCACTGCCTACCCTGACTAAAATTATGAAATGGCAATTCTTAAATATAAATAGTAAAGGCATGGGAGAATTATGCCTATATAAGAGATCGATCTCTTAGGTAGGCATAATTCTCCGTGCCTTTCATCCGCAGCGCTTGTTATGCGAAGCTCTGCAGCCCACGTGCCGTCAGCGCTGCCAGCCGCCAGTTTCAAGGGAAGCTGAAGGCAGCAGAAATTCTTGGCGGGATTTTCAAATCTGTATTGCCATTATTTTAATAGTATCTCAGGAAACAAAGAGTGAAGAATGGGCTTAATGTACCAATAATGTGGTAAGTGCATTTCTTGGTGCTTTATGTTTTTAAATGCTGTATTTCCCAGGGTGGGGGAGAGCTCCGTTCACAGTGTTTGGGGAGTCTGGCGTTGTGAAGGAGGGGATTGGAGTCAGTAACCCACTTGCCACACTCCGGTCTGAGTGCAGGTAGATGGGACTAGGTGAGAGTAAGTGTTTGGCACCGACTAAAAGACCGAGATGGCCTGTTTCCATGCTGTAATTGCTATATGGTTTTATTGTGAGTTTTAGCTTGGGTGGCGCCGCAGCGCTCCGGGCACAGACAGCAGAACTGGCCGCCACTTCAGAGGAAGGAAGCAGCTAGGGTGACTGACTTTGAGCAGCCGCCGGGACCCGACAGCAGAACCGGCTGCCACTTCAGCCCCTTCTGCTGGTCCCCACTCACCTCTGGCAGTGCTCTCAGTCTGAACATCTCTCACCTGCCGCTCGCCGGCCGGCTTCCCGCAAATCTGTAAATTCCGACAGCACGTTCACGGGACCAGTTGAGGTTACTTGGCTGTGGGAATTTAAGGATTTGCCGGACGCGGTTGACATGAGCGAAGCCGGCGAGCGACAGGTGAGAGATGTTCAGACGAAGAGCACTGCCAGAGGTGATCAGAAGGCACTGAAGGGCAGCCGCTTCTGGTGTCGACCCAAGCTGCTTCTATCCCCGGAGGTGGCGGCCAGTTCTGCTGTCCGTGCCCGGAGCGCTGCGGCAGCGGTGAGTGAGTTACTGATATGATCTCTGACCCCCTCCTTCTCAACACACCTGCCTTCTCGCATCTTCAACCCCTGGCACAGACTCTCCACACGCTGTGAAAGCAACTCTCCCTCCAATTGGACCCTTGAATTAGTATTGTCATTCAATAAGATGACAACTGGTTCAACGTCCCGGTGTGCTCCCGTTTTTCCCACCATCTCTCCACCTGCCTTCATCCTCCACCCATTCAGTAATTAAAAAAATGAAGGAGATTGAGAAGCCTTGGGGGAAATTGAATTGTTGCTTATTTTTTACGAAGAGAACAATCTGCGCATGCGCGGTTTAAGATTTTTTTTTAAAGCCGGCTGACTGCCTACCCTGAGTGCAAGTGCCTGTTTTCACTGTACCTTGGTACACATGATAAACTAAACTAGGCTACTTTATGTTGGCTGGGGTTAAGCTTCTTAAAGAGTTCTTGGAGCTGCATTCATTCAGGCAAGCGGATGGTTTGCCATCATGCTCCTGAACTGTTCCTTGCAGATGGTGGAAAGGCTTTAGGATGCTGGGAGGTGCGTCATTCACAGGCAGAACCTACCTTGTAGCCATCGTATTTCTGTTGCTAAAGATAGGCACAAAATGCTGGAGTAACTCGGCATCTCTGGAGAGATGGAATGGGTGATGTTTCAGGTCAGGACCCTTCTTCAGTCCAGTTGAAGTTCTAATGAATGGAGACTTCCAGATGCTGAGGGTTGGAGAAAGAAAATGGTGACATCAATGCTTCTGAACCTCAAGAAGAGGTGATCGGAACGCTCTTGTGGAAAGTCAAACCCCGATAGTTTTTGAGATGCACGTGTTACAACTTGTAATTTAGTCATCTAGGTCTTGCTGCATAAAGACAGATAATTTCATTTGCTAAATTATGAATGCAATTGTCAGCAAGCAGCCCAATTTCTAACCTTACGATGGAAGGAAAGTTGTTGATGAAGCAGCTTCAAGATCGTGGGCTCCTGGACAATGCATTGAGGAAGGTCTGCACTGACATCCTAGGAGATTAAGCTCCAACAATCACAACCACAACCCGCTTTGCAAACTGCAGCTCTAATCATTGATGAGCTTTACCCTTGATTCTCGTTGACTTCAGCATTCCCTTGTGTACTCGTGGGAGTCTAGGACCAGAGGTCATAGCCTCAGAAATAAATGGACATTCATTTAGGAAGTCAATGGACATCGAAGGCAGAGATAGATTCTTGATTACACGGGTGTCAGAGGTTACTGGGAGAAGGCAGGAGAATGGGGTTGAGGGAAAGATAGATCAGCCATGATTGAATGTAGACTTGATGGGCCGAATGGCCCAATTCTGCTCCTGTCACTTATGAACTCTCTTCTGTCAATGGCAGTCACTTTCACCTCACCGTGTTATGGAATTTAGTTCTTTAAGCCAAGTTTGGGCCGAGGCTGTGGTGAGGTCTGGAGCCAAGTGAGCCCAGCAAATTCCAAACTGTGTTACTATTTTCTTGCACTAGTATTGGGATCATTAATACATAATCAAATTCAATAAATTAACTACAGGAAACCCTCACAATAACTGACCACGGATAGCGTCCGTTATTGCTGATTGTCCGCTTTAACCGAGTAAAGAGGTGGGTGCACAGTTTAACCCTAGGCTGAGATGGAACAAGCGTGGTGTCGGGGGCTAAACAAATGGGAATTCCGAGGCCACGGGACCACCGTGTCGCCGGTCCCACACGCGTTGCGGCAGGGATGGGCCCGGTACTCGCACTCTTCATGCTGTTCGCTCTCTCCGCTCCTGCAACCAGAAGCACGTCATTTTGAGCCAGCTCATCAGGTAACTGGCAGAAGTAGGGGGAGGTGCAACGGGAGCCCCGTCCGCTAAAACCAAAATCCACTATATAGAGTTCCGTTATTGCACGTGTTCACTGCGTGTGTATTGCGTTACAGGCCCATTGTCAGTACATGTGACAATTAGGCAGTCTTAACTGTTGTTAAGTGCAAATCAAGAAACTGCAGTGGCTGGAAATCTGAAATATAAACAGAAAATGCTGGAAACACTCAGCAGCTTGGGGAAACGGGTTAGTGTTTCAAGATGAAATGCATTGGACCTAAAACATCAATTCCTCTTTCCACACATGCTGCCTGAGTGTTCCCATCATTTTCTGTTTTATCACTCATGCACTGTGGTAGGACGCATGTACTTCATGTTAGAAGTGATAGGATTTTATTTAATTTGAAGGTGTCACAGAACACAAATAAAAGGTTCAGCTGACATTTCTGACTTTCGTTGACCAAAAGTGAACCAAGTCCTGAAATAGTTAATGTGAACCAGTTTACTTTACAACCACTGTGCAAGTACAAGTTTCACCATTTACATTCCTGTTTGCACCGCCGGGTAGGAAATCTCTTAAACCTTTTGGCAACGCTTTCCATATAAATGATTAAATCTTACTGCCATTTGGAAATGGCTTCAGCTGTTCTTCTGCACCATAGCAAACGACTGGCATCTGAGATAGCAGCAGTTTACATCCACAAAATGTGCATCATTTCAACTTGAAAACTAGAGGAGGTGACAGAAGTTCTTAGATTTAACACGGGTGGAATTTTATTTTAGTGTGTCCTCCACATTCTTCATTCTTTTTTCTTCCTAAAGGAGACCATGCCTTTGGTTTCTTGGATTTTCTCGGTTAGCAGTTCCTTAGTTTCCTCCATTTTTTCAGAAAATCGCTCTTTAGTAACTTCCATTCTGTCTTGTATGTAAGCCCTCATCAGAGGCGGAGTGGACAAGTAACCACGGGAGCGGAGATATTTCACTGCAAGCGAAGTTCCTCCCAAGGTCACTGTGTACCTAGCTGGTGTGGCAAGCTGCAAAACAGACAAGTACAAACTTGAAGAATGGTAAGAGTTGTAACAGTACACAATATTGGAGATATCAGTGATAGTTTTGTTTATTGTCGCATGTACAGAGGTACATTGAAAAGCTCTTTTGTTGCACGTTATCCAGTCCGCGGAAAAACCATACCCGATTACAATCAAGCTGCTGACAGTGTACAGATATGATAAATGGAATAACAGCGCACAACGGCGCAGCTGCTACCTCACAGCGCCAGAGACCCGGGTTTGATCCTGACCTCGGGTGCTGTCTGTGTGTATGGAGTTTGCACGTTCTCCCTGTGACCGCGGGGGTTTCTACGGGGTGCTCCGGTTCCCACATCCCAAAGACTTACAGGTTTGTAGGTTAACTGGTAATTGTAAATTGCACCTAGTGTGTAGCGAGTGGATGGGAAAGTGGGATAGCATTGGGTCATCGATGGTCGGCTTGGACTTTGTGGGCCAAAGAGTCTATGGCCATATGCTGTCTCTCTAAATAAAACTAAATCATTCCTACCCCCCACCCGACCTCTACAACACAGCATCTAATTGTCCCCAGAAGCTTTGAAATAAATTGTCTTCTTAAACAGCTACTGTTGACATCATGAGATTGCTGCCGCAGAGCTGAAGCGTTCAGATGTGCCCTGTACCTCAGTACACGTGACGATAAACTAAACTCCAATATTTGGACTTGGTGCCAATGAGGTAAGCGAGGAAGATGCAAAATCTAGAGGGGAATCTGTATACAGTGATATCCCCGTGTTTCATCCCCCCCCTCCACCTTCTAGCCAGCAGAGGGCAATAAAATGCAGGATCCCATATGCACAGCAATGGAAATACCAGTTAACACACACTCTACTCACCTTGTACAATGCATACGCAGTCAGTGCATTTCCACCCGTGGAATGGTTCAAAATTTGTATTATTCCTTTCGGCGCTCCAACAAACTCTAGGAATGGGACCACATTAACGCCCCTGAAAGGAAAGAACATATAAAACTAAATTGTTTTCCCCCCCAAACAATGCTTTTATAAATTGGTTGAACGGTTTTGGTTTGTATTTATGGTTCAGTTCAAGAATTATTACTTTTCACTTTAATTATCACCAATTATCACAATATAAAAAAGTGATGATTATCACATCACTGCTAAATTTGAGTATCTGAGTAAAAAAAAAAAAATCTGGTTACATTTCTGGATCACAGCACAATGTATCGGAGGAACTCATTGGGTCAGGCAGCATTTGGGGAGAGAATGGACAGGTGACTTTTCATTCTACATAGTTTCTACCAAAGACACTAGAGCTTTCTACGATCTTTGGTTTCTACAAGCAATGTCAATGTGTTACCTATGTATTCAAAGTCTTGCATTGCTGCCTGTGTTTTTGCTATTCCAAGCTGAAGCCTACAGGAATTGAAGAGACATTTTTTACTTGGTTAGGAAACTGGCCGAGTGTTTAAATTGGATGATGTCAGGTTGGCTTTTACTGGTGTCTTGCAAGGACGTGTTTGTGGCCTCAATATACACTGTATTTAGAAATAATTAAGAAACTGGGACAAGAAGTCAAGCCACCATGTTTATTAATAAACAAATGAGTATAGATTAAAGCACTAAATTGCAAGGGGATACGAATGTTTAAGTGGGCAAATGTGCTGGAGAAACTCAGAGGGTGCAGCAGCATCTATGGAGCGAAGGAAATAGGCCAAAATCCTTCTTCAGACTGATGTAGGGTGGGGGGGTGAAGAAAGAAGAAAGGAAGAGGAGGAGCCAGAAGGCTGAGGGAGAGCTGAGAAGGGGAGGAGACAGCAAGGGCTACCGGAAATTGGAGGTCAATGTTTATGCCACCAGGGTGCAAGCTGCCCAAGTGGAATATGAGGTGCTGCTCCTCCAATTTCCGTTGGTGCTCACTCTGGAGAAGGCCCAGGACATAAAGGTCGGATTCGGAATGGGAGGGGGAGTTGAAGTGCTGAGCCACAGGGAGACCAAGTTGGTTAATGCAGCCCGAGCGGAGGTGTTCGGCGAAACGATTGCCAAGCCTTGGTCTCACCGATGTAGATCAGCTGACATCTAGAGCAGAGGATGCAGTAGATGAGGTTGGAGGAGATGCAGGTGAACCTTTGTCGCACCTGGAACGACTGCTTGGGTCCTTGAATGGAGTCGAGGGGGGAGGTAAAGCGACAAGTGTAGCATCTCTTGCGGTTGCAGGGGAAAGTGCCTGGGGAGTGGGTGGTGCGGGAGGGAAGGGAAGAATTGAACTGGTTAATGCAGCAAAAATAGACGCAAAATGTTGCAGTAATTCAGCAAGTCAGGCAGCATCTCTGGAGAAAAAGAATATGTGACGTTTCAGGTAGAGACCCTTCTTCAGATTGAACCGTTCTGGAGATGGGCTTTGACTCGAAACATCACGTATTCCTTTTCTCCAGAGATACTCACTGACCCGCTGAGTTATTCCAGCACTTTGTGTCTATCTTCAGTATACACCAGCATCGGAATGAACAAATTAATTAATTGATTGATTGATGCGTTTATTGGACTAGTATGTACACATACAAGGAATTTGCCTTGGTGCTCTGCTCGCAAGTAACAACACGACATACAGTAGACAATTAATAATAAAACATTAAGAATAAAATATTATAGTTTAAACATGGAATGAAATAAAATACCAGATCAAAAGGAGGCTATAGACTTATGGTTATTGAGTAAAGCTACTGCTCGTGGAAAAAAGCTCTTTTTATGTCTGGCTGTAGCGGCTTTGACAGGCCTTCTTTCACAGGTTAATGCAGCAAATGGATTTCATGCATATAAATCTGATGTTAAAAAGACGCAACCAATATTTTTCTAACTGGTGAAAAACGGAGAAAGGGAGGTCTGACGACTTCCACATGGATCATTAACTCGACATGGATGCAAGAAAATATATCCAGAGGTCTCGTGTTATATCACGAGAAGAATATAATCATAGTGGAGGTTTTGCTGCAGTGAAGATTAAAAGCAGCCGTTCTGGGCACCACACTGGAAAGGATCGAATGACCTTGAAAGGAATGCATCTTAGATTGTCATCAATGATTACATCACAAGGTGGAATCACACAAACATTCCCTGGAGCTAAGAAAGTCGGATCAGAGTTTACAAAACATTGGAACAGATCTTTCTCTAATCCACAAGCTGTTACTGACTGCCCTTGGGACCAAGCTAGAAGGAAGAGTATGGCTCAGGAGCAGTGTTCTATGGAGAGAACAGCAGGGAGCAGAGGGCAAGGCACAGTGCACAGCCTGGCCGATGGTAAGCATTTGCCTGTGCTTGTTCCAAGACTGGCTGCAATAAAGAATGCAAATCAGAGACAGGAGAAAAATGTGGCAGCAGGAACAAATGATAATAAAGGAGAAAAAAAGGCCAACGGCTTCAATAGCTTTGTCTTTGTCCTTGATCAAAAAAATACGGTAGTAAGCTCGTGAAAAACAAAAGGGCTGCAGGAGCTTCCAGACTAATGTCAAAAGCATTAGAAAAAGGAGAACATGGGTTCTTTATGCATAGAAACAGGAGACCCTAATGAGAAAAAAAGCAAACTGACTGAATTAAACATGTCCTTGCTGTTTGTCTTTACTATAGATACAAAAAGCCTCTGAGATATAATAAAGAACTGAGGAAATAAAAGTATTGCATTTGAGAAGAAATTCTGCCTGAAGTTAATATCTAAATATTGAGAGGATCCTAGATATCAATAAGTCTATCACAGGTACTGATCCCCTCACCATCAAATGGTCTAAAAGGCAGTCAATATCACCAAAGATCCACACCACCCTAGCCACGCTCTCATTCCACTTCTATCATTGTGAAGAAGATACATGAGCATGAAAACCGTGATTACCAGGTTCAAGAACAGTTTCTTGGTTCAATTACCTTAGTTTATTGTCACGTGTACCGAGGTACTGTGAAAAGCTAATCAGTCAGCGGAAAACCTATACATGATTACAATCGAGCCACCTACCACGTACAAATACATGATAAAGGGAATAACGCTCAGTGCACGATAATGTCCAGTAAAGTCCGATTAAAGGTAGTCCGAGGGTCACCAATGAGGTTGATAGTAGCTCAGGACTGCTCTCAAGTTGTTGATAGGTTGGTTCAGTTGCCTGACAACAGGGAAATTCTTCCCAGCAACCATCAGGCTCTTGAACACCTCACAACATTAACCTCAGCAACAATGATCTTTTACAGACATTATCTTTGGTTATACTATGGACTTAAATTTTGCAGTATTATAGTCACCTAGTATTATGGTTAGTTATTTGTATTTTTGATTATTATATATTTATCTGTGTGTTATTGCACATGGGTCTGTTAAGCTACAGCAGGTAAAAATGTCATTGTTCCCTTGTAGTATGTAACAATGAAACGCTCTTGCCTACTGGACCTGATGATTTAAGTCTAATTTGAAAGAGGTGATAGTAGAGAAAATTAACACACGTTAACAACTTGCAAAGTTCTGCTGGTTCAGGAAATGGTTCGGGGCAGAGTGGAGCAAAAAGAAAAAGTGGCCAAACTGTTTAATGAAGGAGAGAGAGAAAACACGGAATTACCTACTTGGTCTTGTATTGGTCACCTGGAAAACGTATAATGAAGAAAGAGATATCAAGACTGGATTGAACAGAGTCAATGCAAATTTATTTAAAGCAGGGAGGGGCCTCTAAACTTTTCAGCATGAGGACCACATTTTATATTTGGCACATTTTTGTGGGCCGTAGGGAAAAAAAAGAAATGTCACACATACACACACAGTGACATATACACACACACACACACACACAGAAACGCACCGTGGACTCCCATATACAGAATCACACACAGACACATAGACCCACACACACACAAACACACAGGGCCTCTTACACTCTCTCTCACACGCACTGTGATCACCCCTCAGGCATATTAACATAGACACACACATAATGCTCACCCATCGGGCACATGCACACACACAGTCGGCTACCGATCCACCGATCTCCGCAGGGCTGGCGATAGAAAGAGGGGGGGAGGAAGAGAGGGGGGGGGGGGAAGAGAGAGTTGGCGGAGACCAGGACAAAGGGTCCAGGTCAGACATTACCTTGGTGAATGGTGGAGCAGGTGAAATGGCTGACTCTGGCTCCTAGTTCAACGTTAAGAGGGTAATATCAACATCTATCACAGTGTTAAAATCTTCACCTTCCATCAATATTGAGTAGCATACTTAGTGGAACACACAATTTTATTTTTGCCACAGATCCAGAGCTTGTGAACCTCTTCAGAATCACAAACATTACGTCCATCTGTCAGAAGCAGACAATCTCACTGAGCTACTCTAGTGGGGTGGAAGATTGCAACCTTCACGTGGTCTTTCCTGTTTCGACTAATGCAATCAACTCAACATGCACAAATGGAAGATCAAATAGAACAAGTTGTCCGACAACTTTAGGCTGTGCACGCCACATGAAAGAAGAAGAAGCTACTCTAGTGTTTATTTATTAAGCTAGACCAAGTGGGACCCGTTGGGTCCCTATCACACGGGAGGCCTGGTCCCCCAACGCAACCTGTTCCCCCAATGCAATATTCCACCACTCACCCATAGGCTCCAACTGTGCAGGGGCGGCTCATTTCCCCTTATTCACCCCTCCCTCATTTTAAACTTTAAAAAAAATGCTGACAGAAAAAACTATTGGATTTCACTTGCTGCCAGGACTCAGTGTCCTGTGATTGCAACATTGTTGCGGGCAGAACCAGCAAGCATTTGGATTTTTGACACTGAGAAGTTGTGAAAAGTAATTTTTTTACAGTTTTAAATGTGAATAACGTAAAATTTACTATCAATCTGAACGAAAATTAACACACCATACCACAGGATGGTAAGGTGGTCCAAATATTGTAGCGCTATTGTGTACAGTTTCGGCGTAATTCCAGGCATGAATCGCAAGCGCGCGCGCGCACACACACACACACACACACAGAGTTTTAGTAATGTAATAATATAGATGCTGCCTGGAATAGCAGAGTCATTAGCTACAAAGAGAGATTGGAGAAACTTGGATTGTTTTCTCTGGAGGGTTGGATGCTGAGGAGAGACCCGTTTGAAGTATATAAAGTTATGGAAGGAGTAGATAATGTCGAGTCAGAATATTCCCCACCTCAGAGTGAAAATGCCTAAAACTAGACAGCGTTGCTATAGGGTCAGATGGGCAAAGTTTAAAGGAGATTTGCAGGGCGTTATTTATTTTTTTTAAAGCAGGAGGTGGTGGGTTGCCAGGAACATACTGCTAGATGTGGTGGTGATGGAGGCAAATACGATATGGATCACGTGCAGGCAGATCTTGGCATCACAGACAGATTGTGGGCCAAAGGGTCTGTTCCTGTGCTGTACTGTTCTGCTTCTCTATAAAACAAAGCTTCTCTAATCTCTCTGGTAAAGTAGAATATAAAATAAATTGCAAATGCCAGAAGTATGGAATTCAACAGAAAAATCAGGATGTTTGCATAATGAATCCCATTTTAAACTCTGCAGCAAACTGATTATCAAAATTAAAACATTATCCTTCCAGCCACGGAGAAAAGCAGATCATAGATTTAATGCTTAACGTTAATGATACATAATTCACGGTAACTAATCAGGACTTGCTTGGCCTTTAATTGATTGCCTAATTAAACTCCTGATTAAATCTGAAAGATGTTCAGTAGAAATCATGTTGTATTAACTTTAAGATAGAATCCATTTCTGGATTTCACACCCCAGTGAATGTTGTAATCCAACAGTTCGTCTAATTGTTATGCAGGCATTCTATTCCCAGTTACATAAAGGTTGTATTAATGATTGATTTAGGCCAGTCACAGTGAATGAATGGGACTACTATACATGGACCAGGTAACCTCAGCAAACAGATTTGCCAGCTGGGAAGTCTAATTAATTCCTTTAGACTGTAAGAGTCAGTATAGCATAGGCCAGGACTTAACTGGAGGAGGGAGACTGCACTTCACCCCTTCTTGGAAAGCCTAACCTTTTGCCCAATTAGGTTTTCAGAAACTGTCAGTGTTGAAGTGAGGAGACTCTGTATTCAATTGCTTAAAGGGTGACACGGTGGTGCAGCAGTAGAGTTGCTGCCTTACAGCGCCAGAGACCTGGGTTCGATCCTGGCTATGGGTCTGACTGCAGAGTTTGCACGTTCTCCCTGTGACCACGTAGGTTTTCTCCGGGCACTCCGGTTTCCTCCCACGTTCAAAAGATGTGTACATCTGTAGGTTTATAGACATCTGCAAATTGTCCCTAGTGTGCAGGATAGAACTGGTGCACAGGTGATCATTGGTCAGCATGCATTTGGTAGGCTGAAGGGCCTGATCCCATGCTGTATCTCCAAACTAAACTAAACTGCAGAGGCTTTATAAGATTTTAATTAAAACTGGCAACAATCTCATCTTTAATCACTGATAGTGGAACTCATGCAAGCACTTGCAACATGAGACTAAATGCAACTGTCACTATTGAGGATTAATTGACCCAGATATGCTAGTCTTTCATGTGTTTGTGTGGGAGCTTGCTGAGAAATGAGAAATACTCCAAATCATCACACGTTGAATTGCCAGCCCAAGAGCAGATGAGGAATATCTTAGCTGAAAGAGTTACATAAACAACGGCCTAATCATTCATAATGTCGGTATGGAGTTTACACGTTCTCTCCGTGACCGCGTGGGTTTCCTCCGGGTGCTCCAGTTTCCTCCCACCGTCCAAAGACACCTGGGATTGTAGGTTAGTTGGCCTCTGTAAATTGTTCAGAGTGTGTGGGGAGTGGGGTAGCAATGAACTAGTGCAAATGGGTGATCTATGGTCAGGCTGGACACGCTGGGCCACAGGGTCTGTTTCCATGCTGCATCTTCATGTCAATCAATATCTAGCCATTCCAGAGTTGTTAAGACAGATACACTCTGTTGCTCTGGATCAAAATTAACTTCCCAGGCAATAACCAGGTGGTCATCAGTCTGACCTGCTCAGTTACTCCAGCTCTTTGTACCCTAGCAGGTGGTTTTCATCTCTTTCTAATAGTGGGTTGTCATTAGCTTAGAGATCGCGGCATCCTTTCTTAGATAACGTGTTCATGGTGTCCACACATCTTGAATTGTTGGGGTTTAGTCATCAATCATTAGAGCAGAGAACAGGCTCCAGTGGTATGCATAGTACCACAGTAGAAAGAAGACCAGGTGAGACCTGGCCCCATTGTATCAATCAACAAACAGTAGATAAAATGTCACGGAAATGGGGGCTGCACAAAGAAAAAGTGTATACCATCAGTTCTCAGGAACATTTACCAACAAATAAATCGATCACACACACTGCAGCTTCAACAGAAATGCAAAGCTATTTGATGAGGGGCAATTTTATCTAAAATTTGGAATGCACAGCCGAAGTGGGTGGTAGAGGCAGAGGCTCTCACGTCTAGATGGGCACATGTATTGCTAGGACATAGAAGTGACGGTAAATGGGATTGGTATAGATGGGTCAACAATCAGCATAGACAGGGTGGGCTGATCATCTGACTAAAATGGTACACATTTAAAGGTGGTGCAGGAAAAGGGATGAAGGCTGCACAATAATTTGAAGGCAGTAGAATAAAGAGTCACAGGTTAGCATAACTCCTTCGCTCTTTCATAAGAGCGAAGGAGTTATGCTAACCCTTATAAAATGACAGACCCTTCAGCGGTCAGTTTTGGCATCCTACATTAATATGATCGAGGAGTACAAACCAGTTATCCAAATGGCACCATGATGAAAAATCATTTAATGTAACCGGCCTAAAGAATCAGTGCAGTTTCCTGAGAATAGAGAAGTTAAGATGAGATTTGAAGGAAGGGCTTCCTTCTGATAGAATAAACCAAGTGAAATAAATTTCCACTGGTTTAAGAGCTGATAGCTACGGGAACAGCTACATGGCAAAAGGACACAAACTGAGCTGAACAGCAGATGCAATAGATGAGGTTGGAGGAGGTGTGAGTGAACATCTGCCTCAACTAGATAGACTGTCGGGGTCCTTGGATGGAATCGAGGGGGGAGGTAAAGGGACAGGTGTTGCATCTCCTGTGGCTGCTGGGGAAAGTACCTGTTGAGGGGGCGGATTGGGTGGGAAAGGACGAGTTGACCAGGGTGTTGTGGAGGGAACGGTCTCTGTGGAAATCAGAAAGGGGTGGAGATGGGAAGATGTGACTAGTGGTGGGATTCCGTTGGAGGTGGCGAAAATGTTGGAGGATTATATGCTGTATGCGACGGCTGATGGTGTGGAAGACGAGGACAAGGGAGACTATGTCCTTGTAACGAATAGGAGGAACGGGAACAAGAGCGGAGCTGCGGGATATCGAGGAGACCCTAGTGAGAGCCTCATCTATAATGGCAGAGGGGAACCCCAGTTTCCTAAAGAATGAGGACATCTCCGATGACCTGGTATGGAAAACCTCATCCTGGGCGTAGATGCGATGTAGATGGAGGAATTGGGAGTTGGGGATAGACTCTTTACAGGAAACAGGGTGGGAAGAAGTGTAGTTTAGATAGCTATGGGAGTCAGTGGGTTTGTAAATGTGTTCAGGGCTGCAAGGATACGGGGGAGTGGGAAGACTTTGCTTTGGTGAGGTTTAGCAGAATGCTGCCTGGATAGTGGGTCTCTGCTACAAGAAGTAGCTGGGTAGACTTGTAACATCAGGGGTTAAGGGGAGACTTGATAGAGGGCAGAGCTATTAATTGAGAGGGGAGGGCGTTTATTGGAGATGTACTGGCAAGTTTTGTTTTTACACAGAGTAATGGGGGACTGCAGTGGTGCTGGGGCAGATTTGATTGTGGCATTTAAGGGGGTTTTAGATAGACACAAGTAAGTGCAGGGAATAGAGGGATATGGATGAGCAGGCAGGCGAGACCAGTTTAACTCAGCATCATGTTTGGCACAAACATTGTGGGCTGAGGGGCCCGTTCATGTACTGTTCGATGTTCTATGATTAGGCTACTCTTTGAATGAGACTGCATGGATATGAAGGACAGATAGGCATCCTTGCCGTATTATTCTACAGCTTAAAAATCGTTGACCCAGTGTGCTCAGGTTTCCATGTGTGGATAAGCTGAATGCTTGACCATTAACTGATCACCTTTTGTCACCTCAACATTATAGCACCAGACCCTCAATAAAACCTGGCAGAGACGAGGTTCAATGTTTGTGTTTAGAAATGTGGCGTCATACAAGCCTTGCCATATTACGGCACTGATGCCAAATTTGGAACAGTCTCGGGCCTCACTGAAGCATGTTCACCACGGTGAATTTGGGCCGGAATTTTTTTTAACTCAATATCCCAACAACATTATCGTGAAATCACAAGAAAACTTTAAATCATACAAATGTATGTTCATATTTGTGAATAATGCTCCAGTAAGGAGTTTTCAATTTACAATCTGTTTTATTAGCTTAACAATTGAACATGCAACATACTTACTTTGATGCTGCATAATAAAATGTACCAAACCATATGCTGGATGTCAACAAATGCACTGGGATCACGACTTTTCCGTACTGTTTGAATGTCTTTTGGAAACGCTGGAAGAGACCAATGGAATGGTCTTGGAGAGGATCCTTTTCTACATCTACCACCTCTGGGTTTACTTTTGTCTCGGAAAAGTATTTTTTTTGGACCGTGTCAGACAAGGTGTCTTGATCTGGGTCACTACTTGGTAAAAACTTGGGGTCTTCCGGCTTGGCGTCGTCTGACTTGGCTTTGGCAGTGTCCTTCTGGTCCGTGGTTGCTGATTCCACTTGGGATTCTGGCCTCCTCTGTTCTAACGCAGAAACTGAGCAGGATGTGTGTACGAGTTGTCCCGGGTGAGGGAGAAGAAACGGCGTCTTCCCACACGTGGCTAGAAATATGCGAGCGGCACAGTGTCGGACATTACAGACTTGCTTCGTGTGCCAAAGAACATTTTGGAGGAAGTAGCTCTGCATTTTTAAGTTTCCAGTCTGATAACTGCTAGTCTAATAATGGAAGAACTGGGGGGGGAGGAAAAAAAAATCACGTGTTACAAAACATGTTCAGTCAGATTACTAATGGCTTTTCCAGTCACTGTACACTTGGTACTCCACTTTTCAGTAAAAACATGCTTGAGGTTATATTTCATTTTCAACGTAGTAAAGCAAAACCTTTCAGCCTCTTCTACTTGAAGGAGATCGTGAACAGTCACATGGGTCTTTCAGTACTACCAACATAATGAAGTTATAAATCATTAATAATGCTTGTAAAGAAAATGCCCTCTAATTTTATACTTACTTTCTGTCAATACAACCTTTAAGTCGAGGCAAGTGTTTAATTGTCTTATGTACCAAAAATGGAACAATGAAACTCTCACTTGCAGCAGCACAACAGGTCTGTAAACACAGTACTCTAAACACAATAAGACAAAAAAAGTTCAATAAATTTCAAAAAGGATGTCCAAATTTAACATCCAAATATACTGCCAATGAATTATCCTGAAGTGCGATCATTGTTTCATGGGAGATTGTGTCAGCCATTTATGCTTCACTTGGTCTCAAGTAGCAGCAATCAGTTCTTCCATTATTTTTAGATGATATTTCATCTGTGAGATTGAACTTCAGAGAATATTTTCTCAACAATGCAGAAGTTCCTTTCAAATTGATCCACTTGACATGGTTAGCAAGGCAAGATTGATAATATGTAGGACTTGAGAGCCATTTACAAGAAATATGTTCTACTTTAGCAAACTAGTACTTTTCAATCAAAAGTTGCCATGGATTTATTTTATACTCTGAACTTTTTTCTGTGGTTTATTCTGGGATTACAGAGTAATAATTTGACATATCTGTTGTGCAGCTGCAAGTATTTCATTGTTCCATTTCAGGAGACATGACAATAAACACACTTGACCTCTCTTTAATGCTATTTGTATCCATTTCAGCCTCACTCTGCTGTGTTGCCCTTATCTACACTTAGTTTCTTCTCTCAGATCTCCCTTTCCCCCCTCACCATTTCCCACCTTGCTTTTGACAGTTATTTGTAAGTTTGGGTGGATATATGGATAGGAATGGTTTATAGGGAAAGGAGCAAAATACAAGCAAATGTGACCGCCTCAGGTTGGCAACTTGGTTAGCATGGATGAGCTGGGTAGGCCTGTCTCTATGTTGCATAAATCTGACTCTAATTTCTCTTCATTTGGGAATTGTTACATTAAAATGGCTGATTATGCAAGTAGAGTTATATAGCACAAATAGACTATAGGTGCAGGAGTAGGCCATTCGGCTCTTCAAGCCAGCACCACCATTCAATGTGATCATGGCTGATCATCCCCAATCAGTACCCCGTTCCTGCCTTCTCCCCATATCCCCTGACTCTGCTATCTTTAAGAGCCCTATCTAGCTCTCTCTTGAAAGTATCCAGAGAACCGGCCTCCACCACTATCGGAGGCAGATAATTCAACAGACTCACAACTCTCTGGTGATAAAGTGTTTCCTCATCTCCATTCTAAATGGCTTACCCCTTATTCTTAAACTGTGGCCCCTGGTACTGGACTCTCCCAACATCAGGAACATGTTTCCTGCCTCTAGCATGTCTAAACCCTTAATAATTCTATATGTTTCAATAAGATTCCCTCTCATCCTTCTAACCTCCAGAGTATACAAGCCCAGCCACTCCATTCTCTCAGCATATGACAGACCCGCCATCCTGGGAATTAACCTTGTGAGCCTACGCTGCACTCCCTCAATAGCAAGAATGTCCTTCCTCAAATTAGGGGACCAAAACTGCACACAATACTCCAGGTGTGGTCTCACTAGGGCCCTGTACAACTGCAGAAGGACTTATTTGCTCCTATACACAACTCCTCTTGTTGTGAAACCAGCATCCATCACTGCCTGCTGTACCTGCATGCTTACTTTCATTGGCTGATGAACAAGGACCCCCAGATCCCCTTTTCACAACTTGACACCATTTAGATAATAATCTGCCTTCCTGTTTTTGCTACCAAAGTGGATAACCTCACATCTACCCACATTTAACTGCATCTGCCATGCATCTGCCAACTCACCCTGCATTTTCATAGCATCCTCCTCACAGTTCACACTGCCACCCAGCTTTGTGTCATCTGCAAATTTGCTAATGTTACTTTGAATCCCTTCATCTAAATCATTGATGTAGATTGTAAATAGCTGCGGTCCCGGCACCGAGCCTTGCGGTACCCCACTAGTCACTGCCTGCCATTCTGAAAGGGTCCCGTTAATCCTGTCGACCAACCAATTTTCTATCCATGTCAGCACTCTACCCCCAATACCATGTGCCCTAATTTTGCCCACTAATCTCCTATGTGGGACATTATCAAATGCTTTCTGAAAGTCCAGGTACACTACATCCATTGGCTCTCCCTTGTCTATTTTCCTAGTTACATCCTCAAAATATTCCAGAAGATGAGTCAAGCATGATTTCCCCATCGTAAATCCATACTGACTCGGACCAATCCTGTTACTGCTATCCAAATGTGCCGCTATTTCACCTTTTATAATTGACTCCAGCATCTTCCCCACCACCGATGTCAGGCTAACTGGTCTGCAATTCCGTTTTCTCTCTCCTGCCTTCCTTAAAAAGTGGGATAACATTAGGTACCCTCCAAGCCACCTGAATCTATAGAACATTGGAAAATGATCACCAATGCATCCACAATTTCTAGAGCCACTTCCTTAAGTACCCTGGGATGCAGAACATCAGGCCCTGGGGATTTATCAGCCTTCAGTCCCATCTGTCTACCCAACACCATTTCCTGCCTAATTGGGATTTCCTTCAATTCCTCCGTCACCTCAGATCCTCTGGCCACTAGTACATCAGGAAGATTGTTTGTGTCCTCCTTAGTGAAGACAGGTCCAAAGTACCTGTTCGACTCATCTGCCAGTTCCTTGTTCCCCATAATAAATTCACATTTTCAGTCTTCAAGGGTCCAACTTTGGTCTTAACTATTTTTTTTCCTCTTCACATACCCAACGAAGTTTTTACTGTCCTCCTTTATATTCTTGGCTAGCTTACCTTCGTACCTCATCTTTTCTCCCCATATTGCCTTTTTAGTTATCTTCTGTTGCTCTTTAAACATTACCCAATCCTCTGGCTTCCCGCTCATCTTTGCTATGTTGAACTTCTTCTCTTTTATTTTTATACTGTCCCTGACGTCCCTTGTCAGCCACGATCGCTCCTTACTCCCCTTGGAATCTTTCTTCCGCTTTGGAATGAACTGATCCTGCACCTTGTGTATTATTCCCAGAAATACCTGCCATTGTTGTTCCACTGTCATCCCTGCTTATGTATCTTTACAGTCAACTTTGGCCAGCTCCTCCCTCATGGCTCCATAGTCCACTTTGTTCAACTGTAACACTGACACCACCGATTTACCTTTCTCCCTCTCCAATTGTAGAATAAAACTTACCATATTATGGTCACTACCTCTTAATGGATCCTTAACCTCAAGTTCCCTTATCAAATCCGGTTCATTACACAACACTAAATCCAGAATTGCCTGCTCCCTGGTAGGCTCCAATACAAGCTGCTCTAAGAATCCATCACAGAGGCACTCCACAAACTCCAGTACCAACCTAATTTAGTTGGGATCCAGTACCAACCTAATTTTCCCAGTCTACCTGCATGTTGAAATCTCCCATAACAACCGTAGCATTACCTTTACGACATGCCAATTTTAACTCTTGATTCAACTGGCACTCTATATCCAGGCTACTGTTGGGGGCCTGTAGATAAGTCCCATTAGGGTCTTTTTACCCTTACAATTCCTTAGTTCAATCAATACTGACTCCACATCTCCTGTTTCAATGTCACCCCTTGCAAGGGACTGAATATCATTCCTCACCAACAGCTACACCATCCCCTCTGCCCACCTGTCTGTCTTTTCGATAGGAAGTATATCCGTGCGTAT
This sequence comes from Okamejei kenojei, assembly GCA_035221665.1. Lineage (NCBI taxonomy): Eukaryota > Metazoa > Chordata > Chondrichthyes > Rajiformes > Rajidae > Okamejei > Okamejei kenojei. Next base: position 32,278,021 of record CM069134.1, read on the forward strand.
TCAGTTCCCAGCCCATGCCCTCTTGCAGCCATGTCTCTGTAATTTCCACAACATCATACTTGCCAATTTCTAACTGAGCCTCAAGCTCGTCCACTTTATTTCTTATACTTCGCACATTCATATACAACACTTTGACTTCGGTATTCACCTCAAAAACAGGCCATTTGGCCAAACTTGCCCATCATGACCAGTCTACAGTAGTTCCACCAGCCCTCTAAACTGATCCGTATATCTGTTCTAATGCCTTTTAAATGTTGTTATATTAAATCACTAAAATAATCACTATGCTATTTAAGGAAGATATGAGAGGTAATCTAGAGTATCTAGAAACATGCCTTATCAGGAAATTCATACAACCAGCAATTTAAGGATACAGTGGTAGGACACTGAATATTTTCAGCTGACCAGACAATACAAGCATGACAAGACAGTACAAGTATGACAGTAAAACATCAGACAAGTTCAACAAACTTGAATTATTTTTTTGAAGAATGGATGTTTTGTAGATATTATTGATATGCATTCCAGAAAGGATGTGAAAGTTCTTCAAGTAAACCACAGTTAAAAAGCACATATTGAGGCACATTACTGAGTTGCTTAAGAACTTGATTAGTAACAGGAGAGTGAGATTAGGAATAATGGCCAGGTATTCAAACTACAGGACTCAAGGTGTCCTCCAAGGATATATGTTTGGACATTAATTATTCTCCTTAATAACAACCAACTTAGACAATAGGTTATAAAGTCATATCTTCGGGTTTGGCAATTCCAATTGGTAAGCAGCATTTTTTGTAGTTTATTTGGAAGAATTAGGTTATAAACAAATATTAATAAAGTGAAATTGCTGCTGGCAGTTTAAACTAACCTACAGTCAAAGCTGCAATTTAACAACGGAGGTATTTTTATCTGCAGATATATATGTGAGCCTGACCACATGAGTTGAGCCAAACAGATGATGTGTATCATGTTCAGTTCAAGCTGGGTAGTTCTTGTTCAAAAGATTTGGCTAAGGTCAGGTCTGCCTGGGCTCATTCACACCAGGACAATGTGCTTCATATTATTGCATGTGACATCTGCTCTAGATCAAAAGCAATTGATATGCAGCACAGCAAGGACCTGCTTTCTATTTTCCCTGCAAATGTCTCTGGGTCAGGTCATATTTGGAAAAGGCCAGGGTTCAGGTTTGGATTGGTTGCAAGCCAATTTCAGATTGAATTTTAATTTTACATCCAGACAATTTGTGTCTCCAGTCTTAATTGCCAGAGAGAGAACATTTAAGTTTATACAATCTTTTTTTCTTAAACTTCTTATCGTCTCACTTAATTTAATGCTCCTTTTGTCCTCCATTTCTCTTTCTCTACCCACTTTGGTTTTAATGGTTGTAATTAATTTCCTTCTATCACTCTGGTTTAATTCTAAATTCTGAAATCTCATCAGAAGACATGTTTCCTTTGTACACCAACATCCTAGTTATCATTTATCTTTGTCTGAATTCAATTTCCAGCAAATTGCAGTATCCCCCCCCCCCCCCCCACCACCACCAAGCTGAAGTTTTGGGGCAAGGTATGTAAAATTCTGGCAAGGCCAGTGATTAGATGCCGTGCGCAAGTTAATCCGAGGCAACTTTAAACAAGTCTGTACATCACATGGAATTTTGACATTTTTGCCCTATTCTTGCTTTTACGACACTTTGCAAACCTCCTTCCACACCATTATATTTAATGCCGTCCATGCAATCTTCTAATCCTTAATAAGCAGAACCCAAAAACCTATCGGAGAATCCAAACACGAATAACATGATGTTGTACCTGAAAGTACCACAGGTCGTGTATAAAGTATTTATTTGAAGAGCAGCAGAATGTCTAGTCAGCTAGCAATTGGGGAAAACAGAAGATTTATGCCAGCTTTCTGAAGAGCTGCCTTTCAAATTAGCAAGATAAAGAACAAAGCAGATATTTCCTGTACCAAACAAGTACAACATCTATGCTGAAACTCAGGTACCGCTGTCCGCTGTGACCAATGAGATGTCAAGCTGAGACACTGTCTGCTTTTTCAACTGAACATACAAGATCTATTCCATTGTTTTGAAGAACGGAAGTGTTCCTGTTCCTCAAAATAGTGCAATAGATATCTTTTTGGGTATTGTGAGATTATGAAAGATGTACGGTAAAGGCATATCTTACTTTCATTTGCCATTTCTTTTGGAAGGTTAAGGTCATCCAAAAGTGTGTTGTGTTCAAGCTCAGTTACCTTACCACTGTGTTTTTTATAGCAAAGGGTATATCATCGATAGTGCTGAGCATTTGTCTCATATTTGGTTTTCAATCTTATGGATTTGATGCCCATCCAAACTTAGACATTACATTTCTTGGGATTGTAAGAGGGCCAAACTTATTTTTTTTAAAGTTACTTGAAGGCAGTCTCAGATCAGATAGATTATTAATCACAGGATTATCAATCCTTGAACTGGATAATTAGAGATGCTTTGTCACAGATCTAATTATCCACATCTTTAATTATCCATGCTGAGTCATTTTTAGAGCACAATGAAGCATTTTCTGCATTGCATAATAAGCTGCACCCTACCCAGAATTGGCAAGGCTGCCAGATATGTGTTAAAGAAAAGTACTTCAATTTTTGTCTGGGCAGGCCGCAGCCTGCTGAACTGGATCTTGAATTCTCCAACTTCAGATAACTTGCTCTGTCGTGTTGGCATCAGTACTGGCCATTCATGCTTTCCTTTCCTCTCTTCCACCCCCACCCCTTTATTTTGGACTTTTGGGCAGACCCAATAGACCAGTCCTGTATTATCAGCCAGACTTAACATTAGCAGTATTTTATATACACAAAAAAAGTTACCTGTCAAATCATTTTCCCTTATTACAAAACACAATGCTGGAGGATCTCAAAATTGTTAGATCTCATAGTGCATTGCTAAAGATTCCAGTTTCTTGTGTGTACACATTACCTTTCCCACCTTCTCTGACATTTAAGCAAAATATAGATCAGTAGTCAAAAGAAGAATCCTGACCCAAAACATCATGTCCACAAAAGCTGCCTGACCCACTGAGTCCTTCAGCACTTTGTGTTTTGCTCAGCATCTGCAGTGTCTCCATTCTATAGTTAGGCTACATTACTTTCTCTTATTTTTTTAGGTTTCATTGAATGAGGGGCTTCGAGCTGGAAGTTCAGTCTGCTTTGCCTTCCGCAGATACACACAAGAAGTTGAAGAGGTAGCATCCATCCCTGGAGAAAAGGAATAGGTGACGTTTCGGGTCGAGACCCTTCTTCAGACAGAGGCAGGAGAGAGGGAAACGAGAACCTTCCACAGAGTCTGCCCGGCCTGCCGAGCTTTTCCTAGCATTCTCTGTTATGATCTCAGATCTTCCTCGCAGCAAGACACGAGGGACCCACATGGGCTGGAGTAACCTGGCACGTTTCATGTCCACAGTCACTCTGACTTGCATCCCATTCAATTCACACTTTTCTGTAACTTGGCAGGGTGGGAGTGTGAATGAAGGCCGGCCAGGGGTTATTGGGCTGCGGCTCCTCGCCAGCCTCGCTCCCCTTTAAAAGCCCTTCAGAGCCCGAGGCCTTCCTCGGCCCCTCCCTCCCTCCCTCCCTCCGGGCGCTGTGAGCGGCACTCGGGGCCCGGCTCGGGCTAATCTGCTCTCCTCTTCCCCCACCGTCATCAGCCGCTCATTAAACCCAGCTCACCTTCCCACCAAACGTTTCTTTTTATTTTTGTGATTTCCCTCAACCGCCTGCTCATCCGCTCCTCGCCCAGATGGCGATCGCTGGCAGCCACGCATGCGCCGACATGAGGCCGTGGGGCACTCTGGGTGCTGTAGTCTCGCCGCGAGGCCCCGCGCCGCCGGACCTGTGACCGTAAGTACTACAAATCCCAGGGTGCGCCGCGCCGCGCCGGCAACTGCGCATGCGACCGAAGAGGGAACACAGGGCGATGTAGTCCCCAGGGTGGGTGACTCAGTGAGTGCCGCGACCGTGCGGACTACAAATCCCAGGGCTCACCGCTCCCGGCTCATCCCAGGCCCGCCCGCCCTCCTGTCTTGTTGCCTGGGTGGGTACACGTGTTTAGCAGAGAGCAAAGATCTTTGGTAGAGAGCAAAGATCCTATAGCAAGGCTCTGCTAAAGGATCTTTGGTAGAGAGGGTGATGTATCAATAATCAAGGTAGACAAAAGTGCTGGAGAAACTCAGCGGATGAGGCAGCATCTATGGAGCGAAGGAAATAGGCAACGTTTCGAGCCCGAAACCCTTCTTCAGATCAATAATCCAGTGTTTTAGCTCCGTAACCCTTGCTTTCCCCCTCTCTCCATCCCTCCGCCATCCTAGTTCTCCGACCAGTTTGACTGTCCTTTTTTAATTTTACATTAGCTTCCACTAGCTAACAACGATCTATTCTAGATTTTCTTTGAACCCACTTCCCCTTTGACCTTTCGTTTTTACATCTTACCCTTCCATATCTCTCTTTTACCTCTCCCCTGACTCTCGGTCTGAAGAACGGTTTCGACATGAAACGTCACCCATTCCTTCGATTCAGAGATGCTGCCTGTCCCGCTGAGTTACTCCAGCATTTTATGTCTAACTTTGGTGTTTTATAGTCAGTGATATGCGAATTACCATACAGCCATACGAAAAAAAACTACTACATAAAAGTTAACATAAACATCCACCACAGCGGATTCCCCACATTCTTCACTGTGATGGAAGGCAAAAAAGGCCAATCTTCTTCTTTATATGTAATGCTAATCGATTTCACATAAAAATAATTAGAAAAAGGTCCACTCCTCTCCTCAACCTAAAAGTACCTTATTTTTAATTTAGAGATTCAGCAATTACCCAATTCTGATGAAGTCTCTTGATTGAATCATCAACTCAGTTTCTCTCTCCACAGATGTTGCCTGACCTGTTGAGTGTTCACTCATTTTCCTATTTTATTTCAGATTGCTGGCATTTGTAGTATATGTAATTTTCACATCTTGGAAATATCCTGCAGTTTCAGGGGATACAATTGAAGGAAAAATTGATTAACTCTTCAAATAACATCCTATTCTAGAAGTTGAACATAGCAGATGTATCTGACTGCTGCACATTTTAGTTTATTACTTTTAGAGATACAGCACCCTTCGGCCCACCGAGACCACGCCAACCATCAAGTCGTCAAGTCAAGAAAGTTTATTATCATGTGTCCCAGACAGGACAATGAAATTCTTGCTTGCTGCAGCACTACAGAATATTGTAAGCATAAATACAGAACCGTTCAGTTTAGACCATCGATCACGCGTACACTAGTACGGCGGTAGTGTTGCTGCCTTATAGCGCCAGAGACCCGGATTTGATCCTGATCCTGTGATCTTTGTGGGTTTTCAACGGGTGTTCCAGTTTACTCCCACATTCCAAAGACGTGCATGTTTGTAGGTTAATTGACTTGGGCTAATTGTAAATTGTCCCTATTGTGTAGGATAATGCTAGTGTACGGGGTGATTGTTGGTTGATGCGGACCCGGTGGGCTGAATGGCCTGTTTACACACTGTATCTCTAAATTAAACTAAACTAAATTTGTTCTATGTTACCCCGATTTTGCAACCTACAGACTAGGGTCAATTTACCGAAACCACAGTGAGGCATGGTGGCGCTGTAGTAGAGTTGCTGCCTTACATAGAAACATAGACAATAGGTGCAGGAGTAGGCCATTCGGCCCTTCGAGGCTGCACCGTCATTCAATATCATGGCTGATCATCCAACTCAGCATCCTGTACCTGCCTTCTCTCCATACCCCCGATCCCTTTAGCCACAAGGGCCAAATCTAACCCTCCTAAATATAGCCAATGAACTGGCCTCAACTACCTTCTGTGGCAGAGAATTCCAGAGACTCACCACTCTCTGTGTGAAAAATGTTTTCCTCATCTCGGTTCTAAAGGAATTCCCCCTTATCCTTAGACTGTGACCCCTTGTTCTGGACCTCCCCAACATCGGGAACAATCTTCCTGCATCTAGCCTGTCCAACCCCTTCCGAGTTTGATCCTGACTACAGGTGTTGTCTCTACGGAGTTTGTACATTCTCCCCGTGAACGCATGGATTTTCCACAGGTCCTCCGGTTTCCTCCCACACTACAAAGATGTGCAGGTTTGGAGGTGAATTGGCTTCGGTGAAAATTGTAAATTGTCCCTAGTTTGTAGGATAATGCAAGTGTATAGGGTTTGTTGCCCCGCATGAACCCAGTGGGCCAAAGGGCCTGTTTCTGCACTATATCTTTAAACTAAACTAAACTAAATGTTCTCTTTGTTAGAAACAACTTGTTTAAAAATTAGGATTAAATTCCAAAGCCAAAAGAAATTCAATCCCAAAGGACCTCAGGAGTGTGGGAAAGAGGTGCATTTAGAACATTTAATTGGATCCAAATGGTACTAGAAAGGCCGACACATCAGAGGTGGTTTGGGGGAAATGTGGATTTGTAACTAATATTATGAGAGGCAGCATTACAAAATTACCAGAACCTTTTTCCCCGGATGGAAAAATCAAATACTAGAAGGTGAGAGTGACAAAGTTTAAAGGAGATTCGTGGGGCAGGTTTATTTTACACAGATGGTAAGTGCCCAGAATGCGTTGCCAGAGATGGTGGTGGCGGCAGATATGATGGCATTTAGAGGTTTTTGGATAGGCACATGGATATGCATGAAATGGAGGGATATGGATTTTTATTTTATTTATTTATTAAATTTTATTTTGGATTCAAGGTCCAGACAAGGGACAACATTACATAAAATCCATTGCCTATAAAAACACCATAAAATATAAAATCTTAGTAAATCACTTATAAAAACATCATAAATTATATACAAAAAACACAATACATGATTTAAAATCCAGAATTAAAAAGAAAGATCAGTGTCCTACAACGAGACAGTGATACCAGTGTCTCCACAACTGGGATTCGTAGCGTGTAGTGCTAAACCTTATGTTTGACAAGGCCACGATACATATGATTTCTTAGATTAGCTTCTAAAGTATTGACTCCTGCAACCACAAACATGTTACTAGCACTACACCCTCTAGGTTTCCTTAGCAGTGTTCTCATGGCATCATTATAGGCCACCTTTAGTCTCTGCAAACTTGTCTTTCCGTAGTTTGACCACAGGTGCGCAGTATAGAGTGGCGTGCAATATGCTCTAAACAGTGACATCTTCACCACATCTGTACATGCACCAAACTTACGCAAGAGAATATTCGCCTGTACATACAGCATACGTCCTTGCCTATAAATATCCTCATCATCTGTCATTTGTTCTGTAATAAAATGCCAAAAATATTTTACCTTATTACAGACACTAAGATTATTGTCAGACAATTTAAAATCAGGAAATTTTAAACATTTATCCTTTTTGGTTCTACAGATCATAACAGCACTCTTACAGGCATTATATTTAATATCATGTTCCACACCATACACAGAACATATAATTAGGAGCTGCTGGAGACCAGCGCTAGATGGACTAAAGACCACAAGATCATCTGCATACATAAATGGTTCACTAAATGAACAGTGCAGGCATCAGGTTCGGCACAGACATTTGGACTGAAGAGTCTGTTCCTGTGCTGTACAGTTCCATGTTCTATGTTCTATTTAGATTTACAGCTTCCGTAGTATTTTTTCAAGAGTGTTTAATTGTCATATGTGCCGGCCACAAAGCAATGAAATTCCTACTAGCTGCAGCTTAACATGCCCATTTTTGTAACAGAAAAAATAATCTTTTTACTATCTTCACTAGTTTCTGTTCCACTGCCCTTTGCAACTTAAAAAAAAACCTCTAACGATTTCCTGTTCTGATTAAAGGCAATTGATCTTCACTCTTCACTCAGAGGGTGGTGGGTGTATGGAATGAGCTGCCAAAGGAGGTAGTTGAGGCAGGTACAATAACAATATTTTTGAAAGGCACTGGGATAGGTACATAAATAGGAAAGGTTCAGAAAGATATGGACAAAATGCGTCAAATGGAACTAATTTAGATGAAGCATCTTGGTCAGCATACATGTTGGGCCAGAGGGTCTGTTTCCGTGCTGACTGACTCTATGACTCTCTATCCGAAACATTAAATCTGTTTCCCTCTCCAAAGATGTTGCTGCCTGTCTCCATTTGCTACTTTTAGCTTGTCCTTTCTCAATTTTCACTATTTGCGGGGTGGGGGGTGGGGGGAGGGATGTTCACTAGCAAAGGCAGCATTGATTACCCATTTCTTCTTGAAATCTAGTAGAATGGTCCTATAGTTTAGGTTTAGATTTATTATTGTCACATGTGCTGAGGTGTAATGAAAAACGTTGTTTTGCATGCCTATCCAAACAGATCAGATAAACCATACATAGATGCAATCAGTTCAAAAGTATAATAGATAGAGCAAGGGGAGAGATACAGAGTGCAGAATATTGTTCTCAGCATTGTAACACATCGGTTCCATAGATAGTCTGAAGAAGGGTCTCGACTCGAATAGTCACCCATTCCTTCTCTCCAGAGATGTTGCCTGTCCTGCTGAGTTACTCCAGCTTTTTGTGTCTATCTTCAATTCCATGTATAAAATCCAATGTCGTCAATGAGCTGGAGATGAATCGGACAGAACCCTAACTTATGGAAGTACCGTTCAGAAGGCTAATAATATAAGGGAAGAAGTTATTCCTGAGTTATTTCAAGCTTTTGTACCTTTTGGCCCCGATGTCATTCTTGCCAAGAATGAGAAAAGTGGTTCATTCCTTCTGTTAAGTGAATGAGTAGACAGGATAATCTGGCACTGCTATGATTTATGTGGAAACTATGTCAAAGTCTATGAAGGGGTCCAGGAGTTTGGAGGAAATCAATTGTTTTCAAGGTTATATGGCAGTTTGTCTTTTTTTGTTCTTTGTGTTAATCTATGTGCGGCACTGAATACCTTGCAATCCCAAAGAAAGGTTCATTTTCTTTACTCCAACGTTGTCAAAGATTGCTAGCACACCTCATGTGGTGTTGCTGGATAAACTGGAAGGTTTTCTCCTGACGTAACAGGGAAACCTGTTGTATTATAGCAGCTGTTCAATTCCCCATGCAGCTACAGTGATGATCATAGACAATATCATCTGTGATTCTGGTTCAGTCACTTGTGAATTTGTGGCACGTAGCACAATCTAATTGACAAATTCAAACTGTGGGGAGCAGGGAAGTTTGCGATAGATTTTAAAGGCACTGAAGGAAATGACAGTAAAGTAGAGAGCCATTAGAAGATGCTATGGTAGTTTGCATAAACATCCTTTTGATTGGAGAGAGACACTGAAGCCCTGCAAATGTTTGTGTGAGCTGCCTTTCCTAGAACTCTTTTCATACATCCAGGATTCTTGTTGCATTATTTTGGAGTGTAGCTAAGTACAGATCCAATGCCATCTGTAATTTTGCTGATGACACCACTGTGGTTAGCAGAATCATGGCGGGTGATGAGTCAGCATGCAGAGAAATAGAACACCTGGTAGATTGGTGCTGCAAAAACAAACTCGCTCAACGCCAACAAGACCAAGGAATAAATGGTACTGACCTTCCTGCCACCAAAGGGATCTACAAGAGTCGCTGCCTCAAAAAGGCAGCCAGCATCATCAGAAACCCACACTATCCTGGCCACACTCATTTCATTCCTGCCATCGGGAAGAAGGTATAGGAGCATGAAAACTGTAACGTCCAGGTTCAGGAGCAGCCTCTTCCCTACAGCCATCATAAGCTATTAAATACTACAGCCTCCATAAGTTTCGAACTACTTGGCGGGGGGGGGGGGGGCATTGTTATTTTGGCCTTTACTCTATTAATGCTTTTTTATATATTACTAGACCAAGTGGTACCCATCCGCTCAACACGCGGTTTCGGAGGGGAGGGGGGTGAGGGGTGTGTGGCCTGCGGTATCGCACACACACTAACTACCCCCCTTGATATTATATTAATATTATTCATTCGCTCCGTTTACCCCAACCCCCACCCTATCCACTCACGTATAGCCCCGAACACGCAGGCGCGGATAGAGAGGGAGAGGGAGGGAGGTAGACAATAGACAATAGGTGCAGGAGTAGGCCATTTGGCCCTTCGAGCCAGCACCGCCATTCAATGTGATCATGGCTGATCATCCCCAATCAGTAACCCGTTCCTGCCTTCTCCGCATATCCCCTGACTCCGCTATTTTTAAGAGCCCTATCTAGCTCTCTCTTGAAAGCATCCAGAGAACCTGCCTCCACCGCCCTCTGATGCAGAGAATTCCACATAGAGAGAGCGAGGGCAGAAGCAGGCAGAGGACAGGGGCAGAAGCAGAGGGCAGGGAGCAGAGGGCAGGGAGCAGAGGGCAGGAGCAGAGGGCAGAGGACAGAGGCAGCAGGTAGAGACAGAAGGCAGAGACAGAGGGAAGAGGCAGAGGGCAGAGACAGGGCAGGCAGAGGCAGAAACCAGAGGGCAGCAACAGAGGCAGAGTGGCAGCAACCTCCCCACCATGCGCCGACACGAGGACCCTGAGCGTGGCGGGCGGGCAGGCTGGCGAGCGAGCGTCGACCAAAGGACCGTGGGTTGGGCTGCTGCAGTCTTCAGCTATGATCTTTGGTCTTCAGTCCAGGGTCCGACTTCATCTCCGGCTGCATCTTTTGAATAACGGGGAGGAGGAGGGAGGGTTGGGGGGGGGGGGGGGGGGGGGGGGGGGGGGGGTGACGTCACTTGCAGCGCGAGGAAGACCCATTTCGACGTCATCAGCTGAAAGGCAGTCATTTTTAAATTCAACGTTTTGAACATTTTCAGTAATAACTTGAGAAATAAAGCATGACATTTTCAGATAAGGCGATTTTGGACTCCAGGGGAAAAATGTCCACCGGAATATGTAAAGATTTTACCGTTACCGCGTCTTTTTTCCGCAAAGCATCTACATGAGGCGTTGACTCAACAAGGCGGCATCCATTATCAAGGATCCCCACCATCTGTTGTGTCTTCTTCTCACTGCTACCATCGGGTAGGAGATACAGAAGCGTGAAGTTCCACGCCACCAGGTTCAGGACCAGCTACTTTTCTTTCACTATTAGGTTCTTGGACCTGCACAACCCTAATCCTACCTCAGCAACAAGATACTACGGACTCCTCTTGTACTCCCGTGGACTTGTGTTCTAATAGGGATTCCACTTATGTCTTTTTTTTGCACTGTCTGGTTCTTTATTACTGTCTTTCAGAATTATTTGTGTAATTTATAAATAGTTTATGTATGATTTATGATTTACTTGTTTGAGTCTAGGTGCCTGCGATGTTGCTGCAAGGATGATTTCCACTGTACCTGTACCTCACCGTACTTGGGCAAATGGCAATAAACTCAACTTAACTGTTAAACATTTAAATGGTACAATATATTATTGTCATAAATAAGAATGAAATATAATCAAGGGATCAGGCCTCATTAATATTGTAGGTTAACATCTATTATCAAGGATCCCCACCATCTGGCCATTCCCCCTTCTCACTGCTACCCTTGGGCAAGAGGTACAGGAACCTTTCACCAAAATATAGCTGAATGCAGGTGAGAAGGGAGAGTTTTAATGCAGATCTGAGGGGTAAATTTTCCACACACAGAGAATTTGGTATCTGAAATGAGCTGGCAAAGAAGGTGGTGGAGTTAGGAACAGTCCTTTTGTGTATTACCCCGCATCTGCAGTTCTTTGCTTCTTTGGCTGCTCCACTGCAAAACCTCCTCAAGGTATGCCTACTTTGAAGAAGTCCTCCTTCTCTCTCGGACGGGAGTTCTGTGAGACCCTCTCTCATTGCTCCCCCTCTGTGATTCCTCCTGCTCTCCAAACTTTGCCGCACCCCTTTTCCAGTTTTCTTCTCCTCCCGGTATAATCAGTCTGAAGAAGGCTCTTGACCCGAAATGTCACCTATCCATGTTCTCCAGAGATGCTCTCTCACCTGCTGAGCTACTCCAGCATTTTGTGTCCTTTTAACCAACAACTGCATTAGAGGGATCTGGAACTAATGCAGGCAGGTGGGATTAGTATAGATATGGTGGAACGGCGCCAAAACCTGGCGAGTCTTGCATATAGTGTAGGAAGGAACTGCAGATGCGGGTTTATACCGAAGATAAACACAAAAAGCTGGAGTAACTCAGCGGGTCAGACAGCATCTCTGGAGAAAAGGAATAGGTGACGTTTCGGGTCGAGACCTTTCTTCAGACTGAAGAAGATTCTGAAGAAGGGTCTTGCCCGAAACGTCACCTATTCCTTTGCTCCAGAGATGCTGTCTGACCCGCTGAGTTACTCCATACTCTTGCATATAGACTTAGTGGGCTTTTTCTAAGATTTATGTACATATTGTACTAGTGTTTGGCAATAATCTCCTGATCTGTATGCAAAAAAATCCCAATTTCACTGTGCCTTTGTACACGTGATAATAAAGCAGGGGTCGGCGACCTACGGCCCACGGGCCGGATCCGGCCCGTAACCCGAAATCATCCGGCCCGCAGGCGGTGTTTTTTCCAATTAATTTTCGCGACCTGGGAACTGCAGCCAGTCCCGGGGACGCGAGGGATCTGGGAACTGCAGAAAACTAATTTAAAAACACGTGAAAACTAATGCGAAAAACAACACCGTGTCACATTACTATGTATTATTAGTATGTATTATTACTAATTTATGTATTATTAGTATGTATTATTACTAATTTATGTATTATTAGTATGTATTATTACTAATTACTAATTAAGTTAGTATATATTATTATTACCTCCATTTATTAATTATGGCGCTAGATATGGCCCGCCATCCGCTCACAGACATGGGTCCTGGCCCCTATGCAGAACAAGGTTGCCTACCCCTGTAATAAAGAAACCATTGCTTGAATAGACACAAAATACTGGAGTAACTCAACAGGACAGGCAGCATATCTGGATGGGTGACGTTTCAGGTCGAGACCCTTCTTCAGACAGAGAGTCGGGTGAGAGGGAGACACAGAGATAAAGATTACAAGATGTGAAAACGAGACATTCAAGGGGATGAAGTTCAAGGAAAATGTAGAATATATAATCGTTAGCGAAGGAAAGGTGACAACGAAGTATAAATGTAATTAAGGCGACAGTCAGACCAGTCTGTGGGATTGATAGTTCTCTCTCCAGTCTGACTGTCCCCTTGATTACATTTTTATCTTTGTATGCTTTGTTGTCACCTTCACCTAACTAACAATGAGCTATGACCTGTATTCTTCAGCTACGTCTAAAGAAGGGCCTTGAACCGAAACGTCACCCATTCCTTCTCTCCAGAGATGCTGCCTGTCCCCGCTGAGTTACTCCAGCATTTTGTGTCTATCTTCAATGTAAACCAGTATCTGCAGTTCCTACCTACACATTGGTTGAATAGATATGGTGGGCCTAAAGGACTATTTCTGTGCTATACAACTCCAAGACTGCATGTTAATATTCCAGGGTGAATTAATAAACTTGAATTTGACAGCTTATAGAATAACAATATTTCCCAAGGGGTTCGATAACACAATCAATTTTTATTGAATGGGAAACTTCATTAACGGTGGAGTATGTATGTACTTCGTTGCCAATTCCAATCTTATATGATTCTCCATTTAATCTGGTTTCCCCGAGCTCTGCACATGCAGCCGATGAACGGTGAATCCATTCAGGACATTTCCTTTTTATTTCCCTCCCCGAGGAGCAGCATGTTCCATTTCACGGCGAAGGGTCCGTGGTGATATTTTGCAAAAATGTAAAATGCAATGAAACAACAGAAAATTCAGATCCGTCCGAGAAACTGCGGGCATCGGGTATTTTAAAAATGAGAATTAAAAAAGGCGTTTAGTTTTTTTTTGCATTACCATCAGTAATCATTTCTGGGTCTGTAGTAAATTGGTAGAGGAGCAGACGCTGAGGAGCTTTGCAGCACCAGTGAACAGATTTCAGTTGCAGCCGCGCCGTGCTGGAAGGTAGCTGGGAGTTTGGCTTCAGAGGCAAGAACGGAGTCAGAGCTCCTGCCAGCTCACAAGCTGGGATATTGCTGGAGCGCGATCGCATTCAAGTGCGCACTCGAAGAATGGAAAATGCAAACAGAGGCACAAAATGGTGTTCCTTGCTCCTGTGGATTATATACCTCTTGCTCCTGACAGAAGCGAAGAAAGCGGTGAAGTGCCCCGCGGGATGCACTTGTTCGAAGGACAATGCTTTGTGTGAAAATAGAAAATCCATTCCTCACAGTTTCCCGCCTGGCGTAGTTTCATTGTAAGTACTGTCTCAGTGGTGTGAAATGTGATTGTTATTTAACAGTAATGGAAACGCCTTGAGATGCTCGTTATATAAATGGTGCATTGTCACTGTCGGGCAGGAAAGGGATACTTAGATACAACCATCTCTACCTATGTTAGTTACATCTTTGTCAAGCACCGGCTAAAAATAGACTATTGCGATTACAGATATACAACTGACAGATAATTAGATACAGTAGTCAAAAGGAAATGCGTCCATTTGTCAACATTGCCTATCGATTGAAGCACTGATCATTCTTGTGTCTTAACGGATTTAATTTATTTACAGATCATTTGTGAAGTCTGGTTTCAGCGAAATCCCAGAAGGCAGCTTCTTAACCCTGCCGGCTCTGCAGCTTCTGTAAGATTATTTCAGTGTTTATTCGCGTGGGCAACGGTGTCTTTTTTTGGTAACACAATTTCACTTCATATTTCATTGCCGAGAAGCGACACTGTTTTCGACCGTGATTATTGCAGCAGGCATTGTTTATATTTAGATTTGCAATCAACAAGTTAGATTTAAATCACAACACAATTGCAACAAATCGCAACGAGATTAAAAATAATAATAATAATCCATGGTTCTACCAAAACTCCAACGCAGCGGGCGTAATTTGCCTTATTATTGCCAAATGATGATTTAATTATTCAAGATTTAAAATATCAATCATTTTTTATTATTTACACTGGGTGTTGTAACAACAGACGGTTGGACGTGGAAATGCGTTTTTGCAATAATTTTAGGAAAAATAATTAAGGATTTAAAAAGCCGCATCCAAACTCGAGAAGGGAATCGCATATCCTTGGCACCTCAACCCTATAAGGACTGCAGTGGGATCGACTGCAGTAAAATGTGTAATGGGGGCAAGATTAAATTTTGTTTAAAATTACGGCCACAATGCTTTACATTCCTTGCCGGGGAAGACGAGCAAAAACAAAAACATTGTAAACATTGGAATTACTTTACATGCGCTGTGTCGGGCCCAAGACATGTCAGGTAGCAGTTTTAAATAGACTTGTGCGTTGCAGTGTTTTGCGACATTATTTAGAAATTATCCCGCAAAAAACGTTCCCAGGAAAGCTTTAAGCATTACTTGAAACCTCAGAGCGCACAAGGGTCTTGCCCAAAGACCTATGATCTTTGGTCTTGCTCGTAGTCAGAATAGTTCTCAAGGTAACTACAGATAGCATCGTTTCATTGCTGTGGAAATGGTACAGAGTTATATTTATGTGGAATCAGCGTGTACCAGAGTTGTAGACACCATACAAAACGGAAAGTTCTGCCCAATTCGTCCATACCAACTAAGATGCCCCATTTAAGCTAGCCCAATTTGCCCACCCATCTATCCCTCTCAATCTTTCCTATCCATATACCTGTCTTTTAAATATTGTTATGGTATCTGTCTGAACTACCTCCCAGGGCACCTCGTTCCATATACCCACCACTCCCTATAAGCGAGTTCGGTTTTCCGACTGCGCATGCCCAGGTCAAAGGTCGCTCGCGATAAATATTCTCTGCACCTGTGCTGCTGCATGTATACAGACCTGCGTTTCATCCGTAGTCAGGATTGAACCTGGGTCTCCGGCGCTGGACCGTCCCCGTCCCCTCACGAATGTCCCATCCCTGTCCGGGGGAGGTCGGGGATGTCTGAGGTGACCCTGGACTGACGGGAAACCGGCCCGGAGGTGTGGCGGCCCAGGCTTACAGCCAGTGTGGAGAAGAAGCGCTAACTCCACTGCTCCGGGCCAGTGTCCCGTCACTCCAGGGTCACCCCAGACATCTTCGGCCACCCCCGAACAGGGATGGGACACTCGGGAGGGACGGGAATGGTCCAGTAGCAATTCAACAGCGCTTGCAGCGCCAGAGACCCTGGTTCGATGCTGACTACGGATGAAACACAGGTCTGTATACATGCAGCAGCTCAGCTGCCGAGAATGTTTATCATGAGAGGAATAAGTGAATCCCATGATTCCTTGCATTTTTCGTAATACCAAACTCGCTTATTAAATCTTGCCCCTCTCACGTTAAACATGTCCTCTTGCTTTTGATTCCCCTACCCTGGGTAAAAGGGTGTGCATTCACCCGATCTATTTATCTCATGATCGTTTACGCCTCTGTAAGATCTACTCGCAGCCTCAGGCGCGCCAAGGAATAAAGTCCTAGCCTGCCCAACCTTTCCCAATAGTCCTGGCCCTCGAGTCCTGGCAACTATCCTAGTATTTTACAGCCAGCACACAAAATACCTTTGAAATGTGATCACTTTTGGAAAGAAAAAAGGATATAGACCTGCTAATTTTCCCATAGAGAGGAGTAATAGTAATACCGCTTGGAAACAGGCACCTCGGCCCAACATGCCCACATCGACCAACAGGCCTCATCTACACTAGTACCACCTGCCTGAGCTTGGCCCATTTCCCTCTAAACCTTTCCTATCCATGTGCCTGTCTTTTAAATGCTGCTATAGTACCTGCCTCAACTACCTCCTCTGGCAGCTTGTTCCATACACCCATCACCCTTTGTGTAAAAAAAGTTGCCCCTCAGGTTCCTATTAAATCTTTCCCCGTCACCTTAAACCTATGTCCTCTAAATTTTGATTCCGCTGCTCTGGGTAAAAGATTCTGTGCATTTACTTATTCCTCTCATGATCAAATACACCTCGATAAGATCACCACTCATCACCCTGCACTCCAAGGAATAAATTCATAGCCTGCTCAACCTCTCCCTAACTGCTCAGGCCTCGTGTCCTGGCAATATCCTCGTAAATTTTCTCTGCACGCTTTCCAGCTTAACAACATCTTTCCTATAGCAGGCTGACCAAAACTGAACACTACTCTGAACCTCCTCTCTTCAGAGCCTGAAGAAGGGTCCCGACCCGATACATTGCCTATCCTTGTGGATGGCATGATTGTAATCATATATAGTCTTTTCACTGACTGACTAGCAGGCAACAAAAAAGCGTCTCACTCTAGGGCGCTGTACAGGCTGGTACAGTGGTGCAGTGGTAGATTTGCTGCCTTACACTGCCAGAGTCCCTGTTTCGATTCTAACTGTGGGTGCTGTCTGTTCAGAGTTTGTATGCTCTCCTTGTGGCCGCATGGGTTTTCCCCGAGTGCTCCGGGTTTCTTCCACATTCCAAAGACGCACAGGTTTGTAGGTTAATTGGCTGCGGTAAAATTGTAAAGTGACCCTAGTGTGTGTAGGATAGTGTTGGTGCATGGGGTGATCGCTGGTTGGCGAGGGCTGAAGGGCCTAGTTCCACGTTGTATCTCTAAAGTCTAAAGTGTATCTCAGTACACGTGACAATAATAAACTAAACTTCTCCAGAGATGCTGCTTGACCTGCTGAGTTACTCCGGCACTTTGTGTATTTTTCTTCTAAACCAGCATCTGCAATTTCTTGTTTCAACGCTCTCCATATATATTATTAAATCCAGGATACACTATCTGGCAGGGCATGATCAGAAGCATTAAGTTCTCATACACTGTGCCCCACTTAGAGCCCTTGATGATCCCCAGTTGCTGAAGGAACAACCTCCACAGAAAGTAGAGCACAGAGAACCAGTGATGCAGCAGCATGAATGGGTGAACAACCGCAATGAAGATTATGGACAGCCTGCCTCATTACAGACAGGAGGCTTGCGAGCAGTCTCATCATTTAAATTGCTAGCTGCTCATATTTTCAGCAGAGCACATGCTTAAGATTTCAGTATTTGGAAAAAAAGTGTGCTAAGGACATCAGCTTGCACCATTCAAATATGAGACGTATGAGGGGAAACCTCATTGAAACCTACCGGATAATAAAACACCTACATAGAGTGGTATGGAGAGGATGTTTCTAATAATGGAGAGTCTAGGACCAGCGGGAACAGCCTCAGAATAAAAGGGCATATTTTTAGGAAGGAGTTGAGGAGGAATTTCTTTAGTCGGAGGGTGGTGAATCTGTGGAATTCATTGCCACGGGCGGCTGTGGAGGCCAAGACATTGGGTATTTTCAAGGTGGAGATTGATTGGCTCTTGATTCAGTAAGGGTGGCTAAGGCTATGAGGAGTAGACAGAAGAATGGGGTTATGAGGGAAAAATAGATCGAATGGCAGAGCAGGGCTCGATGGGACGAATGGCCTAATTCTGCTCCTATGTCTTATGACAAACACACTGTGAAAGTGCCGATGAGGTAATTGTTACCCAATACTCTCCAGTGACGGATACTCTTTTACCAAATTAAAGTCTTTAGGTATTTGTCCTGTGGATATTTCTTTTTTGTTCCCTCTTATTTCTGTAATACAGTTTACATTTCAGTCGTGAGGTTAGGCCAGGGACGTTGAGGCAGTTTCTCCTTGGAGTAAAGGTTTGGAGGAGATTTAACAGAGATTCACAAGGATCTTACTGGGACTTGCTGACTTGTGTTATAGAGCGAGTTTAGAGTTTAAAGAGACAGCAGGCCCTTCGGGGCACGGAGTCCACGCTGACCAGCAATTCCTGCACACTAGCAATATCCTACACACTAGGGACAATTTACAACCTTAATGAAGCCAATGACCCCAACAAAACCTGTACGTCTTTGGAGTGTGGGAGGAAACTGGAGCACCCAGAGAAAACCCATGCGGTCATGGGGAGAACGTACAAACTCCACACAGACAGCACCTTTAGTCAGGATCGAACCAGAGTCTCTGCCGCTGTAAGGCAGCAACTCTACCACCGTGCACTGAGAGTAATTTCACGGGCTAAAGGCATGTGAAGGGAATAGAACTTATAGGATTGTTCCACTAAGGGGTAGCAGTATGTCAGTGGGCAGAATGGTCTCTTTCTCTGTCTTAATAATTCTATGATTCTGCAGTAAAGTGTGCTGGAAAGGTAATTCAGTGAGCCTTTCACATATCTATTGGAATTGCTTTCACCCTTGCTAAAGGAAATGTCTTGAATTTCCTCCAATATGTGGAAAGGTCCTGACTTGAAACATTATCTATCCATGTCCTTCAGAGATGCAGCCTGACCCGCCGAGTTACTCTATCACTTTGTGTTTTATTCAAGATTCCAGCACCTGCAGTTTCCTGTGTCTCTTTTGAATTCCTTATGTGTCTTTCACGATATCAGGATTTCCAAATTGTTTTACAAAAGGGTTCAGTTTAATATCCCTGGAAAGAACCTCCTACATTCCAGATCCCTTCAGAGATACAGCTCGGAAACAGGCCCTTCCGCCCACTGAATCTGCATCGACCAGCGATCACCTCGTACACTAGAACTATCCTACACACACTAGGGACAATTTACAATTTACAGAAGCCAATTAACCTACAAACCGTTAGGATGTGGGAGGAAACCGGAACACCCAGGGAAAACCCACATGGTCACAGGGGGAACGGAGAAACTCTGTGCAGACGGCGACCAAAGTCAGGATCGAACCCAGGTCTCTGGTGCTATAAGATAGCGTCACCGTGCCACCCAAAGTTACAATTGTAATGGAGAGACATCCTAGATGTTTGTATTGAAGGACGGCTAAGTATATGCTTGAACCTTCTAAACTGATCTTTTGCATTTGTACAGTTGTTTACAAAAATAATATTCTCCTAGTATAGGATTCTTGGAGCCATTACTGAAAGCTGCCAAAATTTGTAGAATTGGCAAATCAGACAGCAAAATATCATCCCTGCTGGAGGTTTGAGCTAAAAATAGAAAGTTCTGGGAACTCAGCAGCAACTGATACTGTGGTTGTGAACTATGTGAAGATCTGTGCTTGACTGGAATTTAAATTAGATTTAAACCATGTTTAAAACAGCTTGTGGGATGAACTTCAATAAACTGCAGCTGACTAAAGTCATAGGCTCATAGTCTACTTCACCGTTCAATCATGGCTGATCTATCTCTCCCTCTCAAACCCATTCTCCTGTCTTCTCACCATAACCCTTGACACCCTTACTAATCAAGAATCTGTCAATCTCCACCTTAATAAATACCCGTGGTGCACATAGTTACAGGGAAAATAACAGTAATAATTGCGATAACTTGCAAAAGTCAATATTTGATTTGGGACAGAGGAGTTCAAACAATATCAATGTTTTTTAATCTGCTGATAATGACGTAGACATAGTCATGGAGTTACCTAGCATGGAAACTGATCCTTCGGCCCAACTTCTCCAGACGAACCGAGATACCCCATCTACACTAGTCCCATTTGTCCACGTTTGGTCCATATCCCTCTAAACCTTTCCTATCCATATACCTGTCCAAATGTATTTTAAATGTTGTTATTCTTCTCTGCACTCTTTTCAGCTTAATGACATCCTTCCTGCAACAGTGTCACCTAAACTAAACACAATACTCCAAATGCAGCCTCACCAATGTCTTGTATAACTGTAACTTTAGAAAGGAGATGAGGAAGAATTTAGAAGGTGGTGAATCTGTGGAATTCATTACCACAGAAGGCTGTGGAAGTCAAATCAAAATATATATTTTTTAAGACAGAGATTGACAGATTCTTGAATAGTAAGGGTGTCAGGGGTTATGGGAAGAAAGCTGGAGAATGGGGTTTAGAGGGAAAAATACAGTAGATCAGCCATGATTGAATGACGGAGTAGACTTGATGGACCGAATGGCATAATTATATGAACTTATAAACATTACGTCCAAACTTTTCTACTCAATACCCTGACTGATGCAAACTAATATACCTTCTTGACCACCCTATTTACCTGAGACGCCCCTTTCAAGGAGCTGTATACCTCTGCTCCTAGACACATGGCTCCCGATGAGAATCAGCCCCAGTCTCTCAGCTGTCATATAAAATTATAAAAGGACTGGACAAGCTAGATGCAGGAAAAATGTTCTCAATGTGGGGCGAGTCCAGAACCAGGAGCCACAGTCTTAGAATTCAGGGGAGGTCATTTAAGACTGAGGTGAGAAAAAAAGTTTTCACCCAGAGAGTTGTGAATTTATGGAATTCCCTGCTACAAAGGGCAGTGGAGGCCAAATCACTGGATGGATTTAAGAGAGAGTTAGATAGAGCTCTAGGGGTTAGTGGAGTCAAGGGATATGGGGAGAAGGTAGGCACGGGTTATTTTTATCAGCCATGATCACAATGAATGGCGGTGCTGGCTCGAAGGGCCAAATGGCCTCCTCCTGCAGCTATTTTCTATGTTTCTACATTTCTATGTCATTCTCCAGTTGGGGCTGGGGATGAGAAGGGGCTGCAATCAGCACGAGGGTCGCGAAAGTGGGGTGTCTTACTCCCTCACATACCCATTGACCTTCAACCTCAGGGTGGCTGACTCCTTGAAATCTCCGCAGAGATTTACTATGCTCACCATTTCCCTGTTTTCTTATTGGCACTTAACCTAGCGCCAGACAAGTTGATTCCTGTGTGTGTGTGAAGAGAGGGAAAAAATATATGTGATCGTGTGTACGAGGGAGAACTAGTCTGTCTATGTGAAGGTGAGAGAGACCGCGCGTGTGTGTGGATCGGCATGTGAAAAATAAAGTGTATCTGATTGTGTGAGGGTCAAAAGGAGTGCACATGTATGTGTGTGATAGAGAGAGAGGTAGAGTCTTTGTGTGAGAGGGTGAGTGTGAAAGAGGGAGAGGGATTCTGTGAGTGTGTGAGAGAGAGAGAGGGAGAGACTGGGAGAGGGAGTCTATGGGTGTGTGTGAAAGAGAGGGAGAGTGTCTGTGTGGGTGTGTGCATGTGAGAGAGACGGAGAGAGTGTGAAAAATGGAGAGAAAGTATCTGTGGGTGTTTGTGTATGTGTGAAAGAGAGGGCGAGGGACAATGAAAGGGTGTTCTGTGTTGGCGTGAGTGTGTGTGAGGGAGAGAGTCCATGTATGAGTGAGAGAAAGTTTGTGTGAGAGAGAGAAGAGAGTATGTATGTGTGTGGGGAAGAGGGTCATAGAGTCAGTATGTGTGTGGGAGAGAGGGGGAATTTGTGTGTGAATGAGTCTGAGTGTGTGTGAGAGAGTGTATGTGTGAGAGAGAGGGAGAGATTTTGTGTGTGTGAGAGAAAGATTGTGTGTGTGCATGCATGTGTGTGAGAGAGACAGGCAGTAATCATAATGAGAGATTGCTGTCAGATCTACATGATTGCTGGCATGAAGCAGGGTCACCACTGATCTACTTAATGATGTCTGTGTACTGATTCACTCCCTAATGCTCTGTGAGGAGATGGGCAGAAAATGGGGAGTCTCCCCCTCGGTGGAACGCAGCTGGCTTTGACTTTAAAATAAAATGTTTACAAATTTCTAAAAGTTTTTTTTTTTAATTTCCTGGTCTTCTGGCAGTTCCAAGTGGAACTTATTCACATGTTGTTAAGTTGGCAAGGATGCAGAGTAGAATTACGAGGATGTTGCCGGGACTCAAGGAACTGAGCAAAAGGGAGGGGTTGTGCTGGCTAGGATTTTGGAGGTTGTGGGATGAGGTGTATAACCTTGTGTGATAGAAAATCATGTTTTTAAGAAAAACAGGACTGGAGCTAGAGATTTTCAGACTCAATAACAAAGTTATTTTACTTGCAGGATTAAAAAAAAATAAAGATTTTTTTTTTGCAATATTTAATTTTGTTACTGCAAACTCAAAATATTAAAGGGTGCATGTTACAATAGGGTATCTTGTACGTGTCAATAGAAGCGATTGCACGTCAATTTCAATTCCCACCATCAGATAAAATTGACAGCAGTGTTCGTAAAAGGCAATGGTGCCTGTTACTGCGGGGAGGTTACATATACTGTTTAAATTCCAAGACAGCTATTTTTCCTGTTTGCCAATTTCCAAAGGATCGTGTAAGTGGTTCTCTACTTCTCAATCAAAATCACATTATAACCAATTTAGCCTATAATGATCCCAGGTTCATTGATTGCCTTATAGCCAAGTCGTGTTATGGAAACACCTGTTATAGCAGAACTACATTACTCCTGATTTTGAATGCTTGGCTAACTTGGCACTCAGCCGGAATTAAGCATAGGACTGTTTACGAGAGGCATAGATAGAGTAGATAGTCAGAACCTTTTCCCCTGAATGGAAATATCAAATATTAGAGGGCATGGCTTTAAAGTGAGGGGCAAAGTATAAAGGAGATGCATGGAGCAATCTTTTTACACAGAGGGTGGTGAGTGCCTGGAATGCTTTGCCAGGGTTGGTGGTGGAGGCAGATACAATAGTGGTATTTAAAAGATTTCTGGATAGGCACATGGATATACAGGGAATGAAAGGATATGGATAATGTGCATGTAGATAAAGAGATAATCTTGACATCATGTCCAGCGCAGACATTGTGGGCCGAAGGCCTGTTTTACTTCGGAGTCACGTGAGTGACTACGTGAAGACCCCGCCAGCACGCATGCGCGACATATCGTCGAATGCATTGCGGAAGCGACAGTCGGGAGGAGCGTCGCTCCTCCAGCGTAAGTTTAAAAAACAAGCGGAGGTAAGTACTTACCATTCTGGTAGAGTTCATGACGACTCTGTGTGGTGTGTTTTTACAGGGAAAGAACAGCACCATGGAGTCCAGGAAATCACGGAGAGCAGCGGCAAAAATCACTGCTGTGGAAAGCAGCCAGCAGCGTGCCGACTCTCCAGAGCTGCAGGTACTTCCAGCAGCCCCCGACTTCTCGCCGCAACAGACCGCAGGTGCGCCGCGGTCCGCCGGCAAAACCACCCGGAAGTCGGACAGGTCCGTTGACTCGGCTGGGTCCGGACCTGAGGACACCCCGTTCGCTGATAGCGACGGCGGCCGTCTTACCCGCATGGAGCGGATGGTGGAGCAATTGCTCCAGCGTGACCTGCTTTTGCAGGGGCAGAGTCACAATGGGTCTCTTTGCAGACCCACGGCAGCATCCTATCAAGGACTGCCAAATGTCTCACCCTCTTCGCAGGGGAGCATTAGGGGTCAGAGCTGGGCTGACCCTGAAGAAGGGGACATGGCTGAAGACTCACCTGTGTCAGGGGTGCCGCAAGAAAAATTATTGGGTATGGTCAACAAATTCGCTATGCCTACCCAAAAAGGGCTGCCATTGCATCCTAAGCTGGCAGCCAGTATAAATTACATGGCAACAAACCAGCTGCAGGAACAAGCAATTAACAATATGGCAGATAAATACCTTGCGCCAGAGAATTGTATTTCTCTTAATGTGCCCGCTGTCAACAACCCCATTTGGGGCAACATGGGCCCAACCATAAGGAGCCAGGAGGTGAAACTCCAAAGAATCCTCAAGCTACTGGCTGCTGGGATGACAGCAGTAGCCAGAGCAGTTGATGGGGTTGAGATGCCTGAAGAGCTGCAAGACGCTCTAGCACTCCTGTGCAATACACTATTTGAAATTAACAGCTACAGGAAGAGCATCATAAAGCCTGCACTCAATCCCAAATTTGCGGGATTATGCAGGCCCAGCAGTGCACAGCCGCCAACATTGCTGTTTGGGGACAACCTACCTAAGCAGGTTAAAGACCTGGATGAGGAGGCCAAGGCAATCGGCATGATTAAGGTGCCGAACACCTCCAAAACCCCATATCAGCGGCGGCAGCAATCCTACACATCCACCAGGCACCGTTACAACGAGAGACCATCTGGTGATGAAAGCTCAAAGGCCGGCCCACCTGCACAACGGTCTTTTTTAGACAATGGCCCAGCCCGGTCTTCTTGGAAAATGCGCCATCCACACACCGCAGCAACACAACAGAACAAGAAGCAAGGACAGAGACAACCAACACAGCACCGCCGGTAACCTTGGAGGTAGGTGGGTCTGGTTGCCTCGAAAATATTGCATGTCTAGACTCATCAAGGGTTGGGGGACGGTTGCATTTGTTTCGTCATGTGTAGAGCACTTTTACCTCTGATCCTTACATACTCGGAAGTGTTCAGGGATAAAAAATTGAATTTGTATACGAACTCCCCATCCCACTTCAGCATACACCTAATCGGAAGTTTATACTTTCACAAAAAGAGAGAACAGAAGGCCATGCTGAACTTTTAAGATTAAACACAAAAGGGGTAATTGAGAAGACAAACGGAGAATCTCAAGAGATCGTATCAAACATTGTTACCAAAAACAAAAAAGACGGCGGATGCCGCATCATTATAGATTTGACCGAACTGAATATTTCCGTTTAGTTTGCCCATTTCAAAATGGACACGTTTGTCACAGCCAAACAGCTAATCTCTGACAGGTACTACATGGCGTGCATCGACCTAAAGGATGCATACTATTCAGTACCAATACACAAGGATCATCGTGAATATCTGAAATTTGGCTGGATGGGACAGCTTTGGCAGTATAAGGCCTTACCCAATGGGTTATCACGGCACCCAGGCTGTTTACCAAATTGTTAAAACCAGCTTTAGCATATTTGAGGAAACATAACCATATTGTTATGGCCTACATATTCTCATTGTAGGGGAAAATTTAGAGTTGGCTACATTGGCAGTATCAGCCACAAAGCATCTTTTTCAAAAGCTGGGATTTATCATTCATCCAGATAAATCAAAATTGAGACCCTCCACTACCATGGATTATTTGGGGTTCACTATCGATTCTGTTCAAATGTCTATCACCTTGCCACCAAACAAAGTGACAGACTTAACGGAAGCATGTAAAAGCCTCACTAGCATCAGAAATCCATCCATTCGGCAAGTAGCCACAGTGATTGGGAAACTAGTGGCTGCATTTCCAGCAGCACAATTTGGACCACTCCATTACCAAAATCTACAAAGAGCAAAAATATTAGCTCTTAAAACTCATGCAGGCCATTTTGATAGGCCTATGGAACTACCAGGGAAAGCAAAATTAGAGTTAAATTGGTGGATAGACAATACTCAGCATTGTTCTAACCCCGTCACTATCATGAATCCCTCGGTTACATTACAGATTGATGCCAGTGCAAAAGGTTGGGGAGCAACTAATACCACCTCAAGTTGTGGTGGCAGATGGAGTGCACAAGAATTACCCCTTCATGGACTCCAGGTCTACTGCTCAGACATGCAACATTTGCATGTACAATTACAGATTGATAATACCACTGTGGTGGCCTATATTAATCATATGGGTGGAATAAAGTTGATATCATGTGATGAATTGGTTAATAATATCTGGCACTGGTGTCTGGAAAGGAATATTTGGATCTCAGCCACTTACCTTCCAGGTAAGCTAAATACAGTTACGGACACAAGGTCACGCAAATTCAACGACAACACCGAATGGATGTTGGATCGGAAAGTGTTTGCCGATATTATAGAATGGTATGGGACACCAGATATCGACCTTTTTGCATCCAGATTAAATCACCAACTACCTACATATGTTGCTTGGGAACCAGACCCTGGGGCAGCAGCGATGGACGCTTTCTCGCTGCATTGGGGGGATTTGTTTTTCTATGCATTTCCCCCCTTCTGCCTCATCAGTCGGGTCTTACAAAAAATCAAACAAGACTCCGCAACGGGTATTTTGGTTGTTCCCGACTGGCCTACCCAACCATGGTTCCCAGGAGTACGAAATATGGCCCCAGAACCCTGCATTCGGATCAACAAACGGCCGAGCCTTTTGGTACACCCTGTGACAGGGGAAAGTCATCCGTGCCATGACCGAATAAACCTGTTGGTTTGCAGATTCTGAACAGGCCATTTCTGGACTACGGACTCTCCGACAGGATGATAAATGTCATCACAGCGTCGTGCAGGGAGTCCACCAGAAGACAATATCTAACATATGTGAAGAAATGGGAAGTGTTCTGCAGCAGAACGAACACTTCATACGACACTGAAGTGCTGGAGTTCCTGGCTACCCTTCATTTTGATGAGGGATTGAGCTACAGTGCCATTAATTGTGCCCGTAGTGCCCTATCCAATTATCTGGGCCGAGGGTGTGATCACCTGGCTGTGGGATCACACCCACTGGTATCTAAACTGATGAGGGACACCTATATCGGGACTCACACTGGATAAATGAACCTATAAAATGGTTATGTTAATGGCACTTGTAACAGCACAACGGGTCCAGTCCTTACATAAACTAAGTATGGACACCATGTATATCACTAATGGCAAGATAACCTTCCTTATACAGGGGTTACTTAAACAGGATAGACCCGGATCCACTGGCCAAAAATTAGAATTTCTGGCCTATCCTGCAGATTGTCGGCTCTGCATCGTGACATATATATTGCGATATATAGAGGTCACCAAGAGTTTCAGGGGCACGGAGAGGGCTTTACTCATTAGCCACAAACGCCCTCACCATAAGGTCACAGTACAAACCATTTCCAGATGGTTAAGGGTGGTATTGGGTGCAGCGAGGGTGGACACTAATATTTTAAAATCTCACTCCACCAGGGCTGCATCCACATTGGCAGCAAGGATGATGAAAGTTCCAATGGACCACATCCTTGCTACAGCAGGTTGGAGTAATGAATGGACTTTTCAGCGCTCCTATAGTAAACCCGTGGCCACTCCCGAGACATTTGCAGGAAAAAATTTAAGTTCTGTTTCATGATTTACCCCAATGTAGGGGCATTATTATTTTAGGTATGAAATAAATACCTTTTTGTTTTTCAGCACAGTTTCATGTCTCAAATACGTTACATCCTCCATTTCCTAGCATGGCAGTGTGTGAGCATGGACTCGTTCCAGGGCATGAAATCACAGAGCTTTGAAATCTTCACGTAGTCACTCACGTGACTCCGAAGTAAAATAGTAAGATTAAATGAGAACTTACCAGTTTGAAGTTTGATCTTTATTTTATGAGGAGTTACGATGAGGGATTACGTGCCCTCCGCTCCCAAACCCTCTATTATAAAGGTCAACTGGTATATAAAGTTCTCTCTTATCTTACTATGTTAGTCAACGGTAACTGTGATTTCACACCGCTGTTTTGAAGAATGTCGCGCATGCGTGCTGGCGGGGTCTTCACGTAATCCCTCATCGTAACTCCTCATAAAATAAAGATCAAACTTCAAACTGGTAAGTTCTCATTTAATCTTACTATTCTTGTGCAGTACTGTTCTATGTTCTATGTTCGATGATCATGGCTGATCTACTCTTTTGTGCCATGGCCATAACCTTAATTTCCTGACTTTCAAATCTAGTCATATTTATAGATATATATACACTTTAAATATGACTAGATTGCAATCTTTGAGTTTGAGTTTACTTTATTGTCATGTCATATAGGTACAGTGAAAAGCTTTTGTTGCGTGCTACCAGTCAGCGGAAAGACAATACATGATTACAGTCAACTCATCCACAGTGCACAGATACATGAATAAGGGAAATAACATGAATAACATTTAGTGCAAGATAAAGTCCAATTAAAAATAGTTTGAGGGTCTCCAATGAGGTTGATAGTAGATCAGGACTGTTCTCTAGTTGTTGGTAGGATGGTTCAGTTGCCAATTGCTTTAGATACTGTTGGCTAAAGGCAGAGTGGAAATGTTTGATTTAGCATAATGTCTTTGGAGGGCCCGTGTTGGCTTTATTTGGGATTCAATACTGCTTGTGACTTGAATTTGCCAGTAGGCAATGTCACTAGGTTAACTGATCTTTCTTTTGTAGTATGGGAGAAGAGAAACTAAATATCCATTAACTCAGTATTATCTTTTCACCAAATGGGCAGCTCCATTAGAGAAATCATCTTGACTCAGAAAATGGCGATGGTTCAGTAAACATGGTCAACTAATGTTACTTTAAAGTGAAGTGATGTGGAAAATAGGACCTGATGATGCAACCATAATATCACAAGGACACAGTGAATGGGTCATCATGGTGGTGCAGTGGTAGAGTTGTTGCCTTAGAGAGCTAGAGACCCGGGTTTGATCCTGACTACGGGTGCTGTCTGTAGGGAGTTTGTACGTTATCCCCGTAACCACGTGTGTTTTCCCCGGATGCTCCGGTTTCCTCCTACGCTCCAAATTGTCATATGTACGGAAATGGAATAATGAAATTCTTACTTGCAGCAGCAGCAAAACAGTTTTGTAAACACTCTGTTCAATACATAAAGTTCAATAAATACAAAACCCAATATAATGCAAAAACAAAACAAAGCCCATTGTCCCGAGTGCAACCCAGGCAGTTTGGAGTTTGGAGTTTAGTTGGAGTTTGTAGTGATTAATAGCCTGATGGTTGTTAGGAAGAAGCTATTCCTGAACCTGTGCATTACAATTTTGAAATTCCTATACCTTCTTCCTGACGGCAGAGGTGAAATGATAGCGTTGTCAGGGTGGTTTGGGTTCTTGATGATGCTGTCTGCCTTTTTGAGACAGTGCCTCTTATAGATCCCTTTGATGGTGGGGAGGTCAGTACCTGTGATGGACTGGGCAGTGTTCACCACTTTTAGTAATCTTCTTTGTACCTGGACGTTCGAGTTGCTGAACCAGGCCACAGCAATAATGATGCAACAATACCTTCCAAAAATAAAAATGACTATTGTTTTGATTCTTATTTTTCTAACAGCTTGTTCACTTCCAACTCCTTTGATACTGTTGGCGATGATGCCTTCCTCGGTCTCTCGCAGCTTGAGTATCTGTAAGTAGAGAACAATTCTGGACGCACGTCACACAGTGTTGTAAATGAGTGCCACTGAGAATGATACTGAAATGCTGATCTTTCTCCCAGGTTTGTGGAAAACAATAAAATCCAGTCCATCTCCAGGTATGCTTTTCGAGGACTTAAATCCCTTATACACCTGTAAGTACATCCTTTTTCATTCAGTGGAAACTATGCATTAAATGTTGTACTGTAAATAGTTGAGACGTTTAGTTTAATTTAGAGATGCAGCATGGAAACAGGCCCTTCTGGCCACTGTGTCCAAGCCGACCATCGATCACTCATTCACGCTAGTTCTATATGATCCCACTTTCTCATCCACTCCCTACACATTAAGGGCAATTAAAAAAGGCCGATTAACCTACAAACCCACACGTCGTTGGAATGTGGGAGGAAACTAGAGCACCCGGGGAAAACCCACATGGTCACAGGGAGAATGTGCAAACTCCATGCAGACAGTACCCAAGGTCAGAATTGAACCTGCAGCGATATGAGCAGCAGCACTACCAGGTGCACCACTAGTATTACAGATTAATAGCTACCAATAATGTATTGTTAAGATGAAATCAAATATTTTCTATGAAATGTAGGTGAATACAGTGTTTACCAGTGTTACTGCAGTTTGGAGAACGCTAAAAGAGCCCCTTATGGAATTTACAAAATCCCAATCAAAAAATGGGATACGGAATAAAAATTTGCTCTTATAAAACGTATGTGAGATTAAAAAAATTAGAATAATACAAAGTGAAAAAGAAAGGATAAAGATAGTGGACGTGGATGTTTCCACTAGTGGGAGTGTTAGGACCAGAGGGCCAGAAGGCACAGTCTCAGAACAAAAGGACATACCTTTGGGATGGAGATGTGGAGGAATTTATTTAGCCAAAGGGTGGTGAATCTGTAGAATTCATTGCCACTGACAGTGGTGGAGGCCAAGTCATTGGATATTTTTAAGGCGGAGATTGATAGGTTCTTGATTAGTAAGGGTGTCAGAGGTTTATGTGGAGAAGGCAGGAGAATGGGATTGAGAGGAAAAAATAGATCAGCCATAATTGAATGGTGGAGTAGACTTGATGGGCTGAATGGCTTAATTCTGCTCCTGTCTAATGGTCTTATGGGCTAAACAACAAAGTTTGTCAACTTTTGTCAAGGGTTCTTGTTATAGAATATCACAATTCAAACAGTTTTGTAGGTATAGAGACCCTGCATGACATAGGAACTACTGTAGTTGAATTTTAGCAGTCAAAGTACAACATAGAAATAACCTATTATGTTACATGTCTTCTCAGCACAGTTCGAAATAATTACATGAACTGCATAAACAGTCCATATGGCCAGAATTATTTATTCCATCTTTTGTTCATCAGCTGATGCTCCTTCATGTCACCCTATCAGAGCTTAGAACAGTGGTTCTCAACCTTGTTTGCCCCATGCACCCCTTTCACCATATGTCAGAATGTCATTCCCCTCCTTCTTTCCAAGATTGTCTGCCTCAAAAAGTGCATTCCAAATAATATGCATATAATACTGAAAATCCTTTATTTCTAACAGTTTGAGTTTGCTAATCTGTGGTCCCAATCCCCCCCCTGAAAACCCCTGGCTTAGAAGGATGAGGGGACACCTCATTGAAACTTACCGAATAGTGAAAGGCCTGGATGGAGTGAATGAGGAGAGGATGTTTCCACTAGTGGGAGAGTCTAGGACCTGAAACCATAGGCTCAGAATAAAAGGACGTACCTTTGGAAAGGAGATGAAGAGGAATTTCTTCAGACAGAGGGTGGTGAATCTGTGGAATTCATTGTCACAGACGGCTGTGGGGACCACCCTGTACACTAGCACACACTAGGGACAATTTACAATGAACAGAAGCCAATTAACCTATAAACCTGTACGTCTTTGGAATGTGGAAGGAAACCGGAGCACTCGTAAAAAAACCCACGCGGTTACAGGGAGAACGTGCAAACTCCGTACCGACAGCATCTGTTAGTTAAGATTAAACCTGGGCCTCTGGCACTGTAAGGCAGCAACTCTACCGCTGCACCACTGTGCCACCCCACTTCTCTGATAATTTAGAATAAAAATGAAAAAGATGGAAGCCCTGACAGTGACGTTTTAATAGATTTTTATAAGATCATCTGTGGTATGGATAAGGTGATTGCTCACAGTCTTTTTTACAGGGTGGAGGATTCAAAATGTATAGTCCATATGCTTACGGTGAGTGGGAAGAGATTTTAAAGAAAGTTCAGGAGCAACTTTTTCATGAAGAGGATAGTCTAAATCTGGAATGAGTTGACAGGGGAAGCAGTAGAAGTGGATACAATACCAATTTTTGAAAGACATTTTGTACAGATTTAAAGATAATAATGGCCCTGTCCCACGGCACGAGTTCATTCCAAGGGCTCTCCCGAGTTTGCCCTGATTCGAACTCGGAGATTTATGGTAATGGCCGCTCGTCGATACTCGGGGCTCTCGTGGACATTTTTCAACATGTTGAAAAATCTTCACGAGTCTTCCCGAGCTTACCTGCTGTCAGCGAGTCTTCCCGAGTACCTGCTGTTAGCGTTACGAGCCAGTAAGAGACGTCCCCGAGCTCCGACGTACCGCTACGTTCATTCTCCGTGCTTACCACGAGTTTGATTTTTTTTAAACTCGGGAGAGCTCTTGGAATGAACTCGTACCGTGGGACAGGGTCATAAGAGTTTAAAGGCCTAAATGCAGGCAGATGGGACCTGCCCAATATGCCAATTTGTCGGCATGGACAAGATGTGCCAAAGTGTCTGTTCCTGTGCTGTACAGCTCTATGACTCTATGAGTGCAATGCATGGCTATATGTGAATGATTACCACTTGCTGTTATTTTTAAATAAAGAATAAATGTCAACTTCTAATATTGGACTTCAAAAAAATTATTAATTCAGTGAATTAAAGATTTCAGGCCATTTCACTAAAATACAGCAATCAGTTTTTATCTAAATGACATTGTGGGTATATTCAAGCCTACCAACACAGTAGAAGTGTTTTTCTGTTCATTATTTTCAAAAATCTCATTACTATAACCTGTTATTTAAGAAACATCATGAATGGGGATTTGTATGCGTAGAGGAGGGAGAGGGGCACAGAAGGACGGTTTTGGTAAGAAGAGATGTAGGAGGCTTGTTGGCAATAAATACAATGATTCAATGATACATTATTGTCACATATACCTAGGTACAGAGAAATGCTTCGTTTTGCATACAACATGGTAAAATCTTACAGCAGACCTCACCAAGGCAGCACACAAAGGTCACGATGTTTACCAACATTTTTACCAACAAAGTTTACCAACATATCTACATTCTGCCTGTTGCCGCACATGGCAGCAGGCGACCCCCTTGGTCAGATCCCCCTTCGTTCTCAGTGCCCCCCCCCGCTGGGTCCCCCCTTTGTTCTCGCCGGCATAGAAACATCAGACCGTGGCCAGTTTTGGAGTTGTATGTTCAGTCTAATATCATCATTAACTATGGTGATAATGTGGTCCAGGCCAGCAGTCCCAACATTTGTTTCTCTTTAGAATTGGAGTAGCTCATGTAGACTTGGCTACATTACAACTCTATGTAATTTCCTGTGGTTTTGGGCAGAACTTTATGTTCTTGTCCTGAATGATAGTTCCAGTTATTGGAGTTCATGATCCTTGGAGGATACTGGAGAGAAAGGATAAGATGAATTGTATTCGCTCCCTCATGGGTAATTTTTGGAATATAATCTGTTGGTATAAAATGACCATGATTTTGCACAATAGGAAATTCTGATCTGAATGTAAGGACACTTCCTTTTATTGAAGAATTGTATTTGAAGTGCAACACATATCAATTAGCACTTCAATTTATTTCCTCAAGTTTTATCATTATGGCCAGTGGAATTAATTAACTGGACCTTTTTTGTCACAGCGGCATGAAATGAGAGTTTGGAGGAAATGAATGAATAGCTTTAAACTTGCTCACGGGTTGAGTGGCTGCCCTCCAAGGGTTGCAATAAACCCATCAGTAATTGAGGATTAATCTCCCATTCACAAAGAAACTAGGTGAAAAATCGTAGGTTCATTAAAATTTAAATATTTTTATTGATTAAATATAAAATGACTGAGACAGTTTGACTGCAAGGGCAGTTACAACATCTTGGAATGTACCCAACTATCTCTGCTTTTGAGTTTAAAACACATTTAATTAAAACTCTGACATACAACCTCATCGTGAAACACAGCTTATCCATTTTCTCTCGAGATGCTGCCTGACCCACTGCGTTACTTAAGCATTTTGTGTTCTACGCAAGATTCCAGCATCTGCAGGCCCTTGTGTCTCCATCAAAACTTACTGCTTCACAGACCTCATATTTAATCAGAGAAATAGGGGTATTTTTTGTCAATTTTTGCTATCTAGCATTTTTACTGCTAATCAATGATACCTTATTATATTTTATTATTGGCTAATGTACTTCCTCTTAATAGATGGATAAGGTGATGCATACTTTTAGACTATTGATATTACTTTTTTTTCTTTTTGAAGTTGTGCTAGTGTTTGTGTAGTTTTCATCGTAATCGAAGTTGAAAATAAACAGTAAAAGATGCATAGAAACAAGGAACTGCAGATGCTGGTTTACAAAAAAAGATAAAGTGCTGGAGTACCTCAGTAGGTCAGGCAGCATCTCTGGAGAACATGGATAGGTGATGTTTCGAGTTGGGATGCTTCTTTGGATGAAATTGGTTGTACCTGAAGAACCAGTTCATTTTCGATGCAGGTCATATTATCGGACGTTAAATTATTAAGTTTGTGAGCAGATGGTCAGGTTTAGAATCGGGGCAGAGTCTGGTGTTCTGTGAGCCCGCCTGATCTTTAACAGGATGAAGGGGGCTGATAAAATAAATTATGCAGTAACCACAGTCAGGAGTTAAGGTTATTTTACAGTGTTAATTTTGGATAAAGTCAAATAAATTGTGGCAGACTGTCTCAGTGGGAAAAAAATGCCATGGTCTCATACAGTTTCCGCAACACTTATGCCCTCTAACTGACACCGTATATAATAGTTGGTATTACGATACGTAAAGGATATGCTCAACAATTATGTAGTAACCCAATCGAGAGCTTAAAATGGCATTGTAAGCTACAAAGGTTATGTGAGCGTTGTCTATAGTTATCTATGGACGGAGATTGAATTCTCTCACGGAAGCTTCTGCTATTTACGATTGGCCATTCTTGGTGTAGGCCAAGGCCCAAGTGCAAGGCTCTGCCAAGGTTGAGGAGACGTGGACAGGAAACAAGGTGAATCAAGAAATTCTAATTGGATGGTGCCAGCATTTTAATTGAACTGTCAGAGAAACAGAAGACGTGGAAGTACAGTGTTATAAAATACTGACATGCAGCATGTCCATGAAGATCAAGTTGTCATTCAGGGCTGGTCCTATTTGCCTCCATTGGCCCATATCCATCTAAACCCTTCCTATCCATATATTTATCCAATGTCTTTTGAAAATCATCCACTTCTATAACTCTCTCTGACAACTCGTTCCAGATATGGACTACCTTCGTGAAAAATTGCCCCTGAGGCCCCTCTTAAACCTCTCACCTTAAGCCTATGCCCTCTAGTTAGAATTCTCTAACCTGGTAAAAAGACTGTGAGCATTCACTCTACCTATGCCCCTCATGAGTTGGTACACTTCAATAAGGTCACTCCTCAGCCTCCTATACCACAAAGAAAAAAAAATCCCATCTTATCCAGTCTCTCCCAACAGCTCAAGTCTGCATGATCCGGTAACATTCTGGTGAAAAAGGAGAGACAATAGATGATAGGAAAGAAATGGGATTACTCTGAAGGCTGGATATGCCATGAGATATTAAATGAAATAATTTCAGACCAATGATCAAAGTAGTAGGAAGGAACTGCAGATGCTGGTTTAAACAAAAGATAGACACAAAATGCTGGAGTATCTCCAGGCAACATCTCTGGAGAGAAGGAATTGGTGATGTTTCGTGTCGAGAAGAAAGGTCTGAAGAAGGGTCTCGACCCGAAACGTCACCCATTCCTTCTCTTCAGAGATGCTGCCTGTCCCACTGAGTTACTCCAGCATTTTGTGTCTATCAATGATCAAAGTAGTTTAGACTTTAGAGATACAGCACGGGAACAGGCATTTCGGTCCACTGAGTCCACGCCGACCAGCGATCACCACACACACTAACACTATCCTAGTTGTTGGCGCTCTGTTGCTGTACTACTTCATTGCAGCTTAGGGTGAACTAAAATCTCTCTGCAAACTATATATGTGGTTGCTAGGATAGTGGAAGGCCATTTTAAGAAGGTACATCAGTATTGTTGATCTTTAACGGAAATGTATCCCGTATATGTCACAAAACTAGCCTACATGCAAAGTCAGTGCACAATTTATCAGACAATACACCGTGTTATAGTTACATCTAATATTGAAAACAATTAGCATTAACGGAACTTTACCATTTTATTTTGACAGGAGCTTGGCAAATAACAACCTTCAAACACTTCCAAGCGATGTATTCAAAGGGCTGGATGCTCTGACCAATGTGTAAGAATGATCTGTGATTATGATTTTATCAGCAATAATGCAACATTTTAGACATTTTAAGCAGCTAATCTAAAACAGAAAGTGCTTGAAAGAAGCAGCAAGTCCAGCAGCTTCTCCCTCGAAACTGAAAGGAGTTTTCTCAGAGGAGCTTCCCAGTACTGTGATAGATCATCAAGCTGGAACGTCTCCTCTATTTTTGTCTCCATAGATGCTGCCTAACTTGTCGAACATTTCACACACTTTCTATATTTTATTTTGGATTTCCAGCATCTGACGCATTTTACTTTTATTTGATGTACTTTATTTTAGTTTAGTTTAGTTTAGAGATACAGCACGGAAACAGGCCCTTCGGCCCACGAGTCTGCGCTGATCAGGGATTATCCTGTACACAAGCACTATCCTACACACACTCAGGACAATTTACAATCTTTCACCGAAGCCAATTAAATACAAACCTGTACTTCTTTGGAGTGTGGGAGGAAACCGGAGCATCCACACGAAACACCCACATGGTCATGGGGAGAACATACAAACTCCATACAGACAGCACCCGTAGTCAGGATCGAACCTGGGTCTCTGGCATTGTAAGGCAGCAACTCTACCATTGTGCCACCCTTTTCTAGTAGAATGGAGAAGGCCGGGATTGAAAGTACACTAGGGGTGACACCGAACAGATAGCCCACTACACATTGCCAGGTTTCCTTTTCTGCTGTTTTAAGTCTCATCTAGCTTTAAGATTAAGTCAAAGTGCAATTTTCTCCAACTAAAGCCTCGCCCATCTTTCTCCCAAAAATCTTTAGACTTTAGAGATACAGAGCGGAAACAGGCCCTCGGGCCACCAAGTCTGCGCTAATCAGCGATCACCCCGTACACCAACCAACACTCACTGGGGACAATTTAACAACGGCTTACCAAAGCCATTTAATCTACAGACCTGTACATCTTTGGAGTGCAGGAGGAAACCGGAGCACCCAGAGAAAACCCACTTGGTCACAGGGAGAACGTACAAACTCCATACATACTGCGCCCGTAGTCAGGATGGAACCCAGGTCTCTGCCTCTGTAAGGCAGCAACTCTACCACTACGCCACTGTTCCGTCCAATGTTCTCTAATCCATCAACACTCTGAGATATTTATGCTCTTCCCGATCTCTTATACAACTCACATTATAATTGAGACACAAGAAACCGCAAATGCTGGAATCTTGAGCAAAACTAAGTGGTGTAGGAACTTAATAGGTCAGGCAGCATCAGTGGAGGGAAAGTACAGGCGACATTTCGGGTCGGGTTCATTTTTCATACTGGATCACTCTGAAGAAGGGTTCTGACCCAAATGTTGCTTATCCATTCCGTCCATAGATGCTACCTGACCTGCTAAGTTCCTCCAGCACAGTGGTCTGCTTATACTTTAATTGCTCCACCAATTGTTTCAGCCGCCTTGACCCCAAACTGAAATTGTCAATTGGTAGCCTTGGTTTAGTGTGGTATAATTTCCCCGCAGACAAAGAACAGGGCACCTAAAGGGCTTGTCCCATTGAACAAGGTAATTCTAGAGTTCTCCCAAGTTCTCCCCTGATTCGAGCTCATGTAATGTATGTAACGGGTAAGTAGGAGCTCGTGGATGTCACGTAGCAGCTCGTACGAGTAACGGTAGGTACTCGGGAAATCCGGTAAACTGGTGACGTTTTTTCAACACTGAAAAATGTCCACGAGTAAAAAAATACTTGTGATGAAAAAAATGGTTACTTTTTACTCGTACGAGCCCCTACGTACCCGCTACGTACATTACACGAGCTCGAATCAGGGGAGAACTCGGGAGAACTCTTG
Organism: Okamejei kenojei; assembly: GCA_035221665.1. Taxonomy (NCBI): domain Eukaryota; kingdom Metazoa; phylum Chordata; class Chondrichthyes; order Rajiformes; family Rajidae; genus Okamejei; species Okamejei kenojei. Next base: position 32,316,213 of record CM069134.1, read on the forward strand.
AATTACCTCTTACAGTGGGACGGGCCCTTGTCATTCCCTACCCCTAGACTAAGCCCATTGCATTTGTCCGATCAATTGCTGCTTTGGTGAGATTCTGGTTCGTTCAGTCACTATCCAAGATTCCACTCGCATGCTAAGACTTTAGTCATTTAAAATTGTTAAAAGTTAAGTTAACATATTGAACTTGCAAAAATACTCCATCTCTGATCTTTCAAGTGTGCTATTTGCAAAATGGATTATGTACCTACTTAGAATTAAAGGGACAGTGATTATAATTATTATTAACCATGAATCACTAAAGACAATTTCTTATTAGGAATTATTTTTAATTGCAGAGATCTTAGAGGGAATTCTTTTCACTGTGGCTGCAAACTGAAGTGGCTGGTGGAATGGTTAAGCAGTACAAATGCAACGGTTGATCAGATCTACTGTGCCAGTCCGGTGGAGTATCAGGGTCGTAAAATTAATAACCTTTCCCTGAAGGAGTTTGACTGCATAACTACAGGTGATTGCAACAAACCACTTAGTCAGGTTGAAGTGGTGAAATCTAATTGATGAGTTAACCAACCCCGATCGTTACCTTTTCTCCTTTCATCTCTTAGAGTTTGCTGTGGATCAAACCCTGCAGTTCCAGTCTCTTTCCATCGAAGCCTTCACTTTCCTGAATGATGCCAATGTCGTCATCGCTCAGCCCGTTGTGGGAAGGTGCAGTTTCTTTGAATGGGATCACGTGGAGATGGTTTTCAGAAACTATGACAACATTATCGGTATGAGCGGTCAGTTCTATGAAAATAGTGATTGGTGTTGTTACCTGTTACAGGTTGATACCTGATTCGCTTCTGGCACATTGTTCATAAGTTATAGGAACAGAATTTGGTCATTTGGCCCATCAAGTCTACTTCACCATTCAATCATGGCTGATCTATCGTTCGCTCTCAACCCTTTTCTCCTGCTTTCTCCCAAGGTTGTCCAAGATTGAGCTGTTCCTAGTCTTCAATTTTCATTGCTCTTACATAAACTGTTGTGTAACCTGTCCTTGTTATATTCTCTTGCAATAGATGTCCACCTTTATCTTCTCACTTAAGTTTCTCCCAAATATTTCCATCTTTGTCCAGCCTTTGGCCTCAGTACTTCTTTATGTGATTCAGTATTGAATTTTGTCTGATCATTGGATAGATTAAATCTTGGATAGATTAAAGGTACTATCTAACTGGAAACTTATAAAATGATAGAAATTTACACCATGTTAAAATATTCAGCATGATCATTGTTTGCTGAAGAAGACCTGTTCTGGCCAATCCCGCTTACGATATCTTATTTCATAATTTAGTTTTAGTTTAGTTTTCAGATAAACCATAGAAACAGGCCCTTCTGCCCACTGACAATCGACCAACCATTCACACTAGTTCTATATAATCCTACTTTCGCATCCACTCCCAACACAATATACAGTCCAATGATCCAACAAACCTTCACGTCTTTGGGATGTAGGCGGAAACCAGAGCACCTGGAGGAAACCCACATGGTCACAAGGAGACTGTGCAAACTCCACACCGACAGCACCCGTCATTATATAAGAACCAATGAGACAGGAAAAGGAGTAGGTCATTCATCTTTCAACAAGGTGATAGGTATTTTCAAGATGCAAGATACTGCAGATGCTGGATGGTATCCTGAACGAAAAACAAACTGCTGGAGGAACTCAACAGGTCAGACAGCATCTGTGGAGTGAAATGGACTAACAACGTTTTGTCTAAGACTGAACAGAGGGGAGATAGCTGATAGAAAGTGGTGAGGGCAAGGGATGCGGAGTGATGGGTGAATTCAGGTAAGGAAGGGTTGATTGGCAGTTGAGTCAGGTGAGGGAGAGAAGGGTGGAGATAGTGACCAAGGCTGAAGTTGATAAGTGGAGAGGACCAAGGACTGCAGATGATGGAATCTGATAAGAAAGGAAGGTTAGGAAAGAAATTGAAAAACACAGTGGGAGGGATGGTGGTGGATGGGAACGGGAGAGAGGTAGGAGTGGAGTATCTGCGGGTGGTGGGATATGGATGGATGAGGAGATTAAAGGAACTAGGTGAGGGGAGTGGAAGAAATGGTGCACATGAGAGGACCTGGATGAATCAGAAGGAGATGGAAAGAGAGAAGGGGGTGTTCACCCAAAATTGGAGAATTCAATGTTCTTACTCTTGGGCTATAGGCAGAGTATGAGATGCTGTTCTTCCAGTTTGCGTATGGACTCATTTTGCCAATGGAGGAAGCTGAGGACCGAAAGGCTGGTATGGAAAAGAGTAAGAGAACTGAGGTGGTTAATAACTGGGAGCATCAGCTTGCCTTGCTGGAGAAAGTGTCAGGGGTTATGGGGAGAAGGGCAGGAGAATGGTGTTGAGAGGGAGAGTTAGATCAGCCATGATTGAATGGCGGAGTGGACTTGATAAGCCAAATGGCCTAAATCTGCTCCTTTCTCTTCTGAACTTACTGTATAAGTGCAAGGGTTTGGCAAAGCGATAACCTGATCGCCTCTTGGTCACTCATATGGACTTGACTCCACTTCTTTCTCCCCATACCCCTTGATTCCCTCATGTTTTAAATATCTCTCCTGAATATATTCAACAACTCTCTCCACCGATTGCTGGGGTAGAAGGTTTCGTTAGGATGGAGAGTGATTCGTTAGGATGGAGAGTGACATAATTAATTCAGAAACAAGGGTTCTGAACTTAAAGAAAGGTAACTTTGAGGGTATGAGACGTGAATTGGCCAAGATAGACTGGCAATTGATTCTGAAAGGGTTGACAGTGGATATGCAATGGAAGGCATTTAAAGACTGCATGGATGAACTACAACAATAGTTCATCCCAGTTTGGCAAAAGAATAAATCAGGGAAGGTAGTGCATCCGTGGCTAGCAAGGGAAATCAGGAATAATATCAAAACAAAAGATAAAGCATACAAAATTAGCCAGAAAAAGCAGCCTACCAGAGGACTGGGAGAAATTCAGTCCAGCAGAGGAGGACAAGGGGCTTAGTTAGGAAAGGGAAAATAGATTATGAAAGAAAACTGGCAGGGAACATAAAAATTGACTGCAAAAGTTGTTATAGATATGTGAAGAGAAAAAGATTAGTTAAAACAAATGTAGGTCCCTTGCAGTCAGAAACAGGTGAATTGATCATGGGGAACAAAGACATGGCAGACCAATTGAATAACTACTTTTGTTCTGTCTTCACTAAGGAAGACATAAATAATCTGCCGGAAATAGCAGGGGACTGGGGGTCAAATGAGATAGAGGAACTGAGTGAAATCCAGGTTAGCCGGGAAGTGGTGTTAGGTAAATTGAATGGATTAAAGGCTGATAAATCCCCAGGGCCAGATAGGCTGCATCCCAGAGTACTTAAGGAAGTAGCCCCAGAAATAGTGGATGCATTAGTGATAATTTTTCAAAACTCTTTAGATTCTGGAGTAGTCCCTGAGGATTGGAGCTAATGTAACCCCACTTTTTAAAAAGGGAGCGAGAGAGAAAATGAGGAATTACAGACCAGTTAGTCCAACATCGGTAGTGGGGAAACTGCTAGAGTCAGTTATTAAAGATGGGATAGCAGCACATTTGGAAAGTAGTGAAATCATTGGACAAAGTCAGCATGGATTTATGAAAGGTAAATCATGTCTGACGAATCTTATAGAATTCTTCTAGGATGTAACTAGTAGAGTGGATAATGGAGAACCAGTGGATGTGTTATATCTGGACTTTCAGAAGGCTTTTCGACAAGGTCCCACATAAGAGATTAGCATGCAAACTTAAAGCACACAGTATTGGGGGTTCAGTATTGATGTGGATAGAGAACTGGCTGGCAGACAGGAAGCAAAGGGTAGTAGTAAACTGGTCCTTTTCAGGATGGCAGGCAGTGACTAGTTGGGGTACCGCAAGGCTCGATGCTGGGACCCCAGCTATTTACAATATATATTAATGATTTGGACAAGATTGAATGCAACATCTCCAAGTTTGCAGATGACACGAAGCTGGGGGGCAGTGTTAGCTGTGAGGAGGATGCTAGGAGGCTGCATGGTGACTTGGATAGGTTGGGTGAGTGGGCAAATGCATGGCAGATGCAGTATAATGTGGATAAATGTGAGGTTATCCACTTTGGTGACAAAAACAGGAAAGTAGACTATTATCTGAATGGTGGCCGATTAGGAAAAGGGGAGATGCAACAAGACCTGGGTGTCATGGTACACCAGTCATTGAAAGTAGGCATGCAGGTGCAGCAGGCTGTGAAGAAAGCGAATGGTATGTTAGAATTCATAGCAAAAGGATTTGAGTACAGGAGCAGGGAGGTTCTACTCAGTTGTACAGGGTCTTGGTGAGAGGTTGGTGGGACTCTTGTAGATCGGACATGTTGGATGACGTGGGCAAGTTGGGTGGAAGGGCCTGTTTGCAGGCTGTATGGCTCAATGACTATAGGTTGAGGAACAACTCCTCATCCTCATCCTTGCTCTAAAGCTACTTGTTGATTATGTCTTCCTGTTCATGCAGTTTAAGACACCTCACACTTTCATGTACCTTCAGTAAATCTTCCCTCTGCCTCCCCTGTCCCAGAGAAAACAAGTCCAGCCAAACCAATCTTTACTAGTAATAATCTCTTCATCATGGACAATAATGTGATAGTGCCAACGTGCACCCAGAATGAGCCTCATTACATTTGGAGTGGAAAAAGCCACTTTAAATTCTATGCCACCTAATTATATAAAAACATATGACCAGAAACGTCTGGTGCAACTCGGTGCTGTTTAAATGTAGAATTTGTAACTTTAAATATCGAAGGGATCTACAGGAAAAAAAGGGAAGACAACTAATATCATTAAAGACTCACACCACGCTGACCATGCTCCCTTCTCACTGCTACCATGGGGAAGAAGGTACAGGAGCCTGAGAATCATTACCTCCATCCCCTTCCCATCAACCAACACGTTCTTGAACCACCCTGTACTACCCTAACCATAACCCTGCCCGCAACCCTATCTCAATCCTATTGAACCACAACGGACTTTGCACTACTATAGTTGTTCAACTTACTTTGGTTTTAGCACTGCTAGTTACATGGACTAGTTCACTTAGAATAACTGAATCATTTATTGTGGTTGTTGCTGCGTCTAATGTGCTGCAAAGGTGCAGCGGGTAAGAATCTCATTGTTCCAGTTCATATCTGGTGCACAGGACAATTAAAGACTATGTAATAGCAAGGTATTACAAATGCTAGTTTATACCAAAGCTGGACACAAAACGCTGGAGTAAATCAGCAGGTCAGGCAGCAATCCCGGAGAACATGGATTGGTGACGTTTGGGGTCGCAAATTCAGTCTGAAGAAGGGTTCCGACCTGAAACGTCACCTCTGCATGTTTTCCAGGAATACAGCCTGACCCGCTGAGTTACTCCAGTGTTTTGCGTCTGTCTTTGACAATCAAACACTCTTGACTCTTAAAATGTAACAGCTTAAGGTGTGATGGTAGTGCTAGATTACGTCTTCTCTGCAGATTGATGACTAATGTTCCTTCTCCTGGTGTAGGCAGTTCCACCGTGTTCTGCAAGCCACTGATCATTGAAGACCAGCTGTTCATTGTTATGGCCCAGTTATTTGGTGGCTCCCACATCTACAAAAGGGACAGCTTTGCCAACAAGTTCATCAAGATGCAAGATGTGGACAACATTAAAATCAGGAAACCAAATGACATTGAGACATTTGAAATAGAAGGGGAATGGTACTTTGTTATTGCAGACACCTCAAAGGCTGGGTCAACCACTGTGTATAAGTGGAACGGGAATGGATTCTACTCTCATCAGAGTCTACACTCGTGGTTCAGAGACACAGATGTAGAGTACCTGGAAATAGCCAATAAGCCACACTTAATCTTGTCGAGTAGCTCCCAGCGTCCCGTCATCTTCCAGTGGAGCAAAGGCCAGAAGCAGTTTGTGTGGCGCACCGATATTCCCGAAATGGAGGATGTGTACGCAGTAAAACACTTTGTGACCAAGGATGATCTCTACATTTGCCTTACCAGGTTCATAGGCGACTCCAAGGTGATGAAATGGGAGACCTCCAGGTATGTGGAAAAGCAGACCTTTCCCTCCCGCTGTTGCCATGGGTCTCCTCCTGCCTCTTCGAATAAACGGCTGGCAGTATGCCATTCTTGGGAGCGATTACTCCTTCACCCAAGTCTATCGCTGGGAAACCAAGAAAAACAAATTTGTCAAATTCCAGGAACTAAACATCCAGGCCCCACGATCGTTCACGTTTGTAGTGACAGACAATCGCGAGTTCATGTTCAGCTCAAGTTTCAAAGGAAATACACAAATATATAAACATGTCATTGTTGACTTAAGCACAATATGAGGAAACACTCAAATGTATTTAAAGAATATTAAAATGACATCGTAAAATTAGCTTTGGGTAATAATATGTACATGGACGTGACGATGCATGATTTATCATTGTTCTGCGATGAATGACATCAGGTTCTGATCTCCTGGGAAAACTATTTCTATTCCCCGTGTTCACTCTCCCCATTTTGATCACTTTAGACATACTGGTTTCTCCAACTCTATGAAATGGTAACAATGAATTCGGCCTGATTATTTTGGTGACACAATCTGGAAAATATCAATCATATCTGTTCTTACAACAAATATGATGATGTACATTTTCCATTTTTTAATTAACTGAATAACAATCTTCACAAATAAAACTATACATATTTGTGCTTTTTTAATGAAACTTGTATTTCACTCGAATAAATCCGAATAAGAAAATTCTCTTTATCCCTAACAATTTAGTGGAGGTATTTTGACTGTTCTGTTTTATTCAAATAAATATACTTATTTTCCTGAAGAAATATGTTCATCATTTCATTTGTCCGTAAACAACACACTTATTATTTCTCTGCAGAACCATTTCCTTTGTTGTTAAGTTGCAAATTATGGAATTCTTGTTTTTCTGTGAAACGAAATTAACGTGACAATTTAGCAATTTAGCCGATGTTGTTGAAGGATTTTGTACAATGAAGACTAATAGCGGGTACACAAAAGGCCTGGAGAAACTCCACTGAAGGTTCTCCGCCTTTTGTGCAGCCTTTTGTGGCACCCGATTTTCCAGCAACTGCTGTTCCTTCTATTAAGACAAAATAGTGGGCTGCTGACTGCCCCTGGAGGACTTACCTAAATCGGTCCTCAACTCTTTTCCCAGCAAACCTTTTACCCTCTCTACCTCCTCCCAATTGCCTATCCTTGACTCCTTTCCTATTTCTCATTTTCATATTGTTTCTTGACATGACATTGATTCCACTTATTGGCGGTGACACTTGATTCTACCTCCTTACATCTAGATTCATGAACAGTCTCTTACCAGCTTGTCTAACCATCCTATCACCAACTAGAGAGCAGTCCTGTCCTACCATCTACCTCTGGAGAGAAGGAATGGGTGACGTTTCGGGTCGAGACCCTTCTTTGGACTGCCTGACCCGCTGTGTTACTCTAGCATCTTGAGTCACCTCGATTTTAAACCAGCATCTGCAATTCTTTCTTACACTACCATCTACCTCGTTGGAGACCCTCAAACTATCTTTAATCAGACTTTACTGGACTTTATCCTGCACTAAACGTTATTCCCTTTATCCTGTACGTGCACACTGTGGACAGCTGTAATAATGTATAAGTATTTCACTGACTGGATAGCATGCAACAGAAATGCTTTTCACCGGGGACGTCCGGTGGCGCTATGGAGCAGTAAGCCACATCACCAGCCAGCTCCGCAAAATTCTGCAAAAAGCGGGGATTTAAACAGATTTAAAACCACTTACCGGATCGAGCTGCTTTCACTCCTGCAGCCTCAACAAAAACCGACGGTACCCCTAAGGCTGACGTCATCAGCCCTGCGACGAATCAAGACGGCACTGAGCCCTACCGAGAAAAACGAATGTTAGAAAAAAAAAAAAACCCCGGGCGAGAGCGTGGAGAAGGCCTGGGAAAGCTCTACTCGAGTAGGGCCATCACCTAGAAGACGTTTCCAGGAAAGCAGACCAGGATGAGAGACTTGAAAATTTTTATTTCTCATCCAGATGGCTGATTTAAAACGTGAAATGAAAGAGTATACAAGAAAGAAATAAATTAATACAGAAGATAATAAAGGAAGAAATATCTCAAATTAAATATCAGATGACTTGATGAAAAATCAAAGGCGCGTTTAATTTCAAAAATATATAAAGACCAAATTGAAATAATTTCAAGAAAGACTCAGAAATATTGAAGAATGGGAAATCAATGATATGATTAATACTAGGAACGCAAGATGGAGTTAAACTTGAAAATGTTAAAAAAGACTTTATAACAACAAGATTGACCCTATTTGTAAAAGTGGTCAACAAACACGTTGACGGCATTAAAAAACCATTGAAAAGATTGCGGAGGCTAGTACTGTGTCTACAGCAAAGCTGATAACAGAAATACGAACGTCTAATACTGGAGTTGTTATCCAAGGTAACAGATAAATGCACGCAGCTGGAAAGGCTATCAAAGAAAGGCAGAACCTTGAGGATTGCAGGGATTCCTGAAGGTTTTAGGAGAAACACGAAAACACCTCCGAGAATCACTGCTAAATTACTGCAAGCAGTTTTATCTTTGAATGATATGCCAGTTTTAGCTCGTGCACACCGAGTCGGCAAGAAGACAGACCATTACAAACGCCCCCCCCAAGACAAAACATTTGTCAAGTTACAATATGATTTCACCCCTCGAGGACATTATGCAAAGAGCCCTCGAGAACAAAGAATCTGATGTTTCAAGGACACAAAAAAAGTATCTATGGACTATCCCCAGAGGTTGCCAGAAAACGAAATAATGCGTTTAACGAAGCCAAAACCTTTATGAGGGGTGTAGAAAAGCTTGAGATTACGGTACTGAATTACCCGCCATCTTAAGAGTTACTTGATACAACGTGGAACACTTTTTCAAGACTCCAACAGAAGCAATGGAAATTTGCAAATCAGGTTTGACACTTGAAAACCATTACAGCAAATATACTGCCTTTTTCTATTTTAAAGACATAGCACGGTCTCTTGACATTTTTATTGAAACTTTATACGACACCATGGAATTAGAGAAATCAGAAGGATTATGGACAATGTCGTATGGAACGAAGATGCTTTCCGGATTGGAAGAAGCTCAGCCGAACATTGACAATTATTCATAATATACAACTAACATAAACAAATACACCCACTAAAATGATTAACGGGTTTTATTTACAATGGACTTGTTATTAACCAAGACTCTTGCACATCGTTAACTAATATACTATAATTAATATCTATGTCCTGTTACATATCGGGGATATCCCTTCCTCAATATATTTCTCCATTTTTTAATATATGACTTCTTATTTTTTGTATTTTAAAAAAAAAAAAAAAAAAATTTTTCTTTAACTGTGGCTTTTAATTGAATTTTTTTTTAAAAAACTAACTTAGATTGTATATTACTTTTATGATGTTTAATATCACATCTTTTCATTTCTTTAATACTATTATTCGTTAAAAATATTACTATGGAATAATAATTCCTTAAAATTAGGAGTGCTAAATTAATTAACATCAATGCCGGAAGCCTTTAGATTAATGGAACAACAACTTGGCCTTCACAAACTACAATATTTTATTTTGTAGTTTCTATTCTTTATACTCCTTTCTAAGCTTTTTTATTCACTTTCTTCACTATTGTTTTTATGTTTACTAATATCTTTCAGTTTGAATGGAGTTTTATTACGGAACAATGGAGATACACTCGTGAAGCACATAAGAGAGATCTAAAATTCATCTACTCGGTCGTTCGGGTTGTAAGGTTAGGTCTATCTGCGCGGACCCTTAGACCCTATTCTAGATTACCACAAATTAAAAAAGGCAGGATTTTAAAAAGAAATATGGGGAACGAGGGATTAACTTTTGCAGTGGAATGTTATAGGTATCAATGAACAATAAAAATAGAGGAAAAATATTGACACACCTAAAGGCAATGAAAGCTGATGTAATTTACATCCAAGAAACTCACCTAAAGAAAGACGCTGAAAAATAGGCTTGAAGCTAAATGGATTAGATTAAAATATACCACTCTTCCTTTACACACATAATCAAGAGGCGTAAGCAATATTATTTCGTAAAGGTACTTTATTTAAGCATATATCTACTATATACTGATAAAGATGGCAGATACTTATTGTAATAGGAGAAATAAATAGGAAAAAAATGTTTTTGTTAATTCTATGGTCCAAATTTGATAGTCCTTTATTCTTTAAGAAAGTACTTAATAATATTCCAGAATTAACACACTACAATTTGATAATTGGAGAGATTTTAATTGTACATTAGACCCTGATTTTGATAGATCTTCTCAAACAAAGGAAAAACTAAATCGCACTCTAGTGATTATAAACGGCATACATTCAAACGTTCTAACCATTATAGAATGTTTGGAGAACAGAAATTCCTACTGGTCGAGGGAATATTCCTTCTACTCGCAAGTACATAAAACCTATTCAGAAGTAGATTATTCCTAGTAGATGCAAAGCGTATTTCACTTATTACGAATCAAATATCATAATATTATAATTTTCAGATCACGCACCATTACATTTAAATTTAAAATAATTGGTTAATATAAAACAGGAAATCTAGGACAATGGAAACTTAATCACAAATTTTAAAAAATAAACAACTCAGGAATACATCATAACCCGATAAGATGTTTTTTGAATAAATGATCAACCAGAAATATCTCGCTCTTTATTAAGGGAAACATTTACAGCATATCTTCGAGGAATTAGATATCTTCACAAGCATTCCATAATAAGAAGGATTTCGGAGAAGGAACAACATGACTTAGAAAGGGAGATAAACAATTAAGATATACAGAAATGCAACAAAAATCAGAATATAAATAATACATAATAAACAAATTGATAGCATTGAAAGTATAAAATTAATAAAATATATAATGATCAAGTTTTAAATACTACCAACATACTAAACAATTGTTGTTTGAATGGAGACAAACCACAAAAACTATTGGCTCTGACCAATTAAGGAAAATTGGAAGCGTGAAAAAAAAAATTATACATAGGATATTAAATCACAAAACGGTGGAATTTTAATACAACCCAAGGATATTAATGAAAGATTTATGCAATATTATAAAAAATTTGTATGACTGGTAACACAACAGTAAATAAAACAGAAATAGATGCCTTCTTAAATTGTTATGTAACTTAAAAGAATTAGAATTTACAAATAATAGAGAATTTTTAAATGCCGATTATTTCAATAAAAGAAATCAAGTATTTCTATTAAATCTTTAAAAAATGGTAAATCCTAGGACCAGATGGTTATAGGCTCCGGAATTTTATAAAATTTTTCATGCCCAAATGAGTCCATATTTAAAATCATTATATGAACAGATATTCATACAAGACAAATTACCAGAACACATTGAACGGAATCTTTTATAACACTTATCCCAAAATAAATAAAGTATTTGGATGATCAGGATCGTATAGAGCAATTGCTTTATTAAATTAACGATCAAAAAATTTAACAAAAATTCTTGCACAAGACTAAGAAAATTGTTAATGAATTAATTCATCTGATCAAACAGGATTTATACCTAAAAGGATATTCTTCATATAATTTAAGACGGTTATTTAATATTATATACTCGAAAAAGAAGTGATAAAAAGAACTTGTAAGTCATCTCGTTGATGCAGAAAAAGTTTTGACCAGGTGGAATGGCCTTTCTTATTTTCGGTGATGGAAGCCTTTATGCTTGGTGATAAGTTTACTACTTCGGTTAATTATTATACGCAAATCCAACAGCTAGAATTAATAACAAATTATATGTTATCAATAAGTTTAGTTTTATCTCGAGGTTGTAGAACAAGGCTGTCCTTTATCACCATTACTGTTTGCGTTAGCAACTCGAACCCCTTGTCAAGGGTAGATACATCCAGGAAATATATGGATACGATACTAAAGATACTAAGAATAAAAATCTCGTTATATGCGGACGATTTTTATACTACTTTATATTACAAAGCGGAAATAAGTATCTGTATTTGTTAATTTAAAACTAATAAACGGAATTTGGTTTAATTCAGGATATAGCTTCAATTGGAATAAAAGTGAACTTTATGCCAATAAACCTTGGGAATATTTTACTGATATGTACATACAATTTTCCTATTCAAAGATAAACAAATGAAAATATTAAATATCTTGGTATTTTTGTTACAAAAAGATTTGACTCTTTATTTTTTCAAATCTAATTTCCGCGTTTATTATTGAATAAATTATTAAAAATATCTTATATTGGAAAAGCTTACCTATCTTCAATTGTTAGGTAAAATAAACGCTATAAAAATGATTTCCTCCACAATTATTATATTTATTTCAATCAATCCCGATATATCTTTCTAAAAATTTCTTTAAAAAGTAGATCAATAGTCACTACTTTATTTGGGACTACAAAAATCATTGAATAAATAAAAAACATTTATGGTAAAGCTAAATAAACGGGGGTTTAGCTTACCAATATTTTATGTTCTATTATTGGGCTGTTAATATTAGATAATATGAATTTTTGGTTAGTGAGAAATAGAATAAAACAAAATTGGTTAAAAATGGAAAGAGAAGCTGTTTTCCATTTGAAATTAGCTCTATAATATTTGGTAATATTAATGTACTAAGAAAACTTATAGCGAAATCTGATAATAGAAGTGGATATCGTAATTTGGAAACAAATTAAGAAAACACTAAAAACTAAAATTTATACCGCTAGCTCTGTTGCAATTGCAATAATTTTACGTTTAAAACCGTCAATGATGGGGATAAAGCTTTTTATACAATGGGAAAAAATAAAGGATTTCTAAAACATGGGGTTTCTATAGGATATTCATTTCTCTCATTTCAAGAATTACAACAAACTTTACCGGGCCTTCATATAATGAATATTTTAGATATTTACAAATCAGAAACTATATTTTCCGCAAATACACAAGAACTTAGAAATAGAAAGGAGTGAAGATTTAGATGAGATGCTTGTTAAACACCCAAATACAGAAAAAAATGATATCATACATTTAGAACATTTTGTTGGAAAGTGATATTCCCATCATCGGAAATACATAGACAGCGCTGAAATGAAACTAGTCAGATATATAAGTCAGAAATATGGGAGAAAGCCAGTACAACTATACATTATTGCTCTTTAAAGCCAAACATGCACTTAGAAGTTTAAAATCTTACATAGTTACATTATTCTAATCTAAAATACATTATATATTTCCAAAATGATCACCTGATATGTGATAAATGTCAAATCATGGAAGCACTCTGCACACTCATTTACTAATTGTACGAAGATTTCTAAATATTGGAAGAAATATTCAAAACAATCTCGAAAGTTATTAATATTACTTTGATTTATGACAAAGTTATCATACTTGGAATTACCGGAAATGGAAAACAAATAATTACATAGGATCATAGAACTTTATCGACTATTCTTTATATAATTTTTATTCGGGAAAAATTAATATTAAACAATTTTGGAAAGGGCCCTGTATCCCCAACAATTAAAATGTAGGAATACAGAAATGCGGAGACACTTCACTTGGGAGAGATTGTAGACTTGTCCTCATGGACAGGTTAGATCTCTTCAAGGAAAGATATGGTCTCCCTATATTAAAAATATCTACATGGGTCACAATGGTTCGGAGGGACTTTGACTGAGGCCTGAATTTTGAGTGGATGAAGAAATACACATAACAAATCATGAATGTATCTGAATACTTATTCTCTATG